>CM076575.1:1004991611-1005596644 GCA_034641835.2 Pinus albicaulis | reverse complement strand
ATGGGTTGATTGAAAAGCCCATCCCCAATCTTCCGATATGCGATTGGCTCCTCCTTTCTAGCCCTCGGTCATATCATCCTTCCATGCGCCCTAAGGCCCCGCAATCAGGCGCCATGCCATTTTATATTTCCTCTGCCCAAAGTTTAAAACCTTTGGGTATATATTAAAACTCGTCAGTTTATTATATTTTATATCCCTGCCGGTCCAAAGTTCAAAGCAATCTCCATCATCGATCTGTTCTGTAGATCGACGGTGCAGAGTTCATCTCCCCATGGTCCCCACCGCCCATAAGCTGATTGCCCAAAACTGGCGGTATCCATCGCACCGCCTTTGGGGCAAGGGTGGTTTTTTCCTGATGGCCAGCGATTCCATACAACGGTTGACACGCATCCCCTATACCTTTTTCAAAACCATCATCCATCGCGCATAACCACAGTCCATCACACATTATTGTTCGAACGCGGATGCCCAGCGATATTGCCGTGGACCGTCCGATCTGGGGCGGGCCATCCAACGGCTATCGCTTGCCGAAGATGCACTATAGTTAACTCTGATGCACACGCGATAACTCAGGGTACGGCATGCCATCTAGTTAATCTCCGTCGTCGATCTGATCTGTAGATCAATGGTCCATGTTTCATCGCCCATATTCTCTCCCTTTGACTTTCAACTTCCGTTCTCTACTGTCGATCTCTGCGCGATCGACGGCTCAGATTTAATCTCTTTTCCATCCGGTCCACGATCTCTCTCGATCAATCTCAGCCGTTGGATGATGCCATCCAACGGCTATGCTCTTTCCCCCACCTTCTAAAGTAGTTTCTCCAAACAAATGCAGGATTTCTTTATAATTTTATGTTTTGTGCAGGTTTTAAAAGGTTTTCGTCGTTATATTGAAGAAAGGCCAGGTGTTGGGAATGACGATTCCCGTGCTTTCAACCCATAAAGAGAACCATTCACAGGGCTTCTTTCAAACATTTTATCATCATTCCATGGGTGTCGATACTATAAAGGCCCTGCGTGGCTCTACACATTAAAAATACACTGTGTTTTAACGCAATTTCAAAAGAGTATAAGTTCTGAAGAACAGAGCGCAGCAAGAAGAAGATTAAAGACGAGTCTGGGAAATTACGGCTGAAAATAATTATCAAAAGCCTAATTCCCTGGATTAAAACACAGTCAACAGAAAATTTTAAGTGTTTTACTGACAGAAAGGCTCCCACCACTTCAACTGAGGCGAATTGATTCCTCAACTACCAAAGGAGCCACCTGTTGCCTCAAACCATTCAAACAGAGGCCGAAGTTATTACAGAACCAAATATTTTTCCTCAACAAAGCCAGGGAGTTACTTCTGCAAGGAAATCAATGCAGAAATATCTGCAGAGTTACTCCAAACATTACACACAGCCTCAAAGTCAATAAAAGCTCCCACTGAGCTTTGATATTTATTGTAAAACAGTTAATACAGTATTCCACCTGTAAGCTTCTCCATCGAGCCCCTCAAAAGGCCAAGAAGTCTTGAATCTATATTAATTACCTTAGGAGATCTTTTATCAGATCTCACCTCCTCATCCTTCTATAAATACTTCTGTAGAAGATGAGAAGTTGTTGGTTGATTGGTTGTTGTTTGATCACAAGTTGTAATACTGAAACCCTCTGAAATAAATACATAGTCCGTTGAAGTTGAAGAAGAAACTGGAGCCTTTGAAGTCTTGATGATGTTGTTGCATGCTTGTTCCTGAGAAGGCTCTATCATTGGATCCATGAGCTTGGATGTTGGTGAAGTATTCTGAACTGTTTTATGTTTTTTCCCCTATTTTCATTATGTTCCATGATTTCTTACTACAGTAGGCTGAAATTTTTAGGCTAAGAAATGACTCTTGGAAGCACCTTAGACCTGTTCACCCTTCACTGTTTAATGTTTTCCGCTGCTGAAGTAGTTTAGAGGCTTTAATCCTTCTCTTTAGTCTTCATGCTTGTTTATTTCCTTAATAGTTTGAACAGTTGGTTTCAACATGATTTATGGTTCTCCCTACTTGTCTGCTGCCACTTAAAAATTGTTATTGAAGTCTCCCTTTGAAGTTCTTTGCTTAGAGTGAATCAAAGAGATCTGTTTTGATCTTGCCCTTTGTCCTGACTTAAGCAGTTGGCTTAAAGGTCGTCATAATTATGATCATAGATGGTTTTAGGTGTTCCCTCTTCTATGACTGCAATTATCAACGAATATTTTATGTTTTCTAAGTCATTTGAAATAAGATCTTTGAGGAAATAGGGTGTTCCCCGAATCTTAGATTTCATTTTAAAAGTTGTTTTGAAATCATTATTTGCTTAAGGTGTGATTTGTAGATTTCATGGTTAGCCCTGTCTATTAAAAAGCTCTTTATTGTTCAAGTTATGCTTTCAAATTCCCTCTGTTGAGAATTAAGCCTCTCTTTCTAAATCATTAATGTTCATCTCATTCCAAAAACAAAAGGATCTTGTGGTCAAGTTAGATTTGCCCTTTGATATCCCATATCCATTCATGAGTTTGTTATGACCTTTTCTTGACTCCATTGCCCAATGAAACAGATATTTTGATGTCCTATATATCTTTCCTAGGCCCTTCATGTTCTGATGTATCATTCCAACCAAACAATCAAACAAATAAATACCTGCACTTAATAACTGGTCTAAAATCAATATTTTAAGCACACAAGATAAACCTTTGCAAACAAACAATTGAGAGATCCCTCTCTGATAACAGGAGGACTAGATCCTGTAACTCTGAAGATTGGTTTTGATGTTGCCTTGTCTTTTGATTTGCCAAACTATCAAAACATGGGACACCAACATAATGGCGATCACGGTGGGACCTTCTGAGTCAGTAAAAATCTAAGTACCCCTTAGGACTCTGGAAATCCCTTATTTTTCAAAGACTATCCAGTGATTATCAGCCACCTCATCGCCACCAACATAATGGCGATCACGGTGGGACTCTGAGTAAAATCTGCAAAACAAAACACTCACTGTCTAAGTATAACATAAGTAACCTTTTTCAAGCACTACCAAGCAATGGTAATCATGATAGGATCTTTTGAATCAGTGACAAACTAAGTAACCCTTAGGATTCTTATGAAGCCTTATCAAACCTTGAAGGATTCAGTTACCAAGCCATAAGAGTGAACTTTGTACGTTTTGACACCCTAGCTAAGTGTTAAGACAGATTTAGGACACTCTCATAACCTATAAGACCAAAATAACTCAGAAAAACCCAAAACATTTCAGTTTGGCTTCATAATAAACTTGGTGGTGGACCATAAAACCTTTACCTCCAAAAGAGCTAAAAATTTCCACCTGGCGACTCCACGATCCTAAAAAATAGACCTTAAGACTCCACTGGGAAGACCCCAAGTCTTAACAACATCATACAAACTCAGCTATAAGGCTTTAAGATTAAAATTTTCCTTGTTCTGAAAAGATCAGTTAGCCTCTTAAAGATTGTCATATTTGGTTAAAAATTTTCTTTTTCAACTGGGTCTGAAAAACATAGCATAGTGGCTCCTAGAAAGATTCATACTAGAGCCTACCCTGACCCAAACCCATTGGAAGAAGTTGACAACCCTGAAAGTATACTTAGGAAATCTTCCAAGATAAAATTTTCAACTATTTTCATATCACCCTTGAGATCTAATTCAGTCCCTGAAAATCTCGCAGCCCTACACCAATCACAAGTCGACTTAAGAAATCCTTTTAGAACTAGGTCACTTGATGATATAATTCAGATAGATTCCGAGTCCTCACTTTCATCCCCGGAACAAAGTGAACAATCTGGTAGTAGAGAAACCACACCACCTAATTTACATTTCCTTCTCAATTTAGGTGTCTCTCATCCAAGGTTAGCTCAACAATCTATCCCCAGTACATCCACGTCTGTCCACCCAACATCCACTGTCCAAACCACCCCACTTCAACCCACTTTCCCTTTTGTAAATCCACCCCCACCACCTATCATGGCAGCATGGTATGCTCCCCTAGTCCTTCCTGTACCATTAGTCAATCTCCCACAGGACTACCAATCCAAAATTCCATTATATGATGCTAACAATGCTACAACTGCATCACAACATGTAGACAAAATGAATGACTACTTTGACAGAAATGAAATTGATGATGATTCTGTCAAACTTAGGTTATTTGCTCAGAGCTTGGGGGGAGATGTAAGAAAATGGTTAAAAATTTTAGCCCCTCATAGTATTAATGATCTCCAAGGCTTCCATCAAACATTCATAAACAAATGGGAAGTGAAGAAGAACCCTCTCCAAGTCCTTTCTGATTACAAAAATATCCATAGAAACCCTGGGGAAAGTGTGCAAGCTTATTGCACTAGATTTAATAGTGTGTATAATGCCCTTTCCCCAGAACTAAAACCTCCACAGGGCTCAGCTTTAAACAAGTTCCCTGAAGGGTTTGACTCTGACATGACCTATTCGCTAAGAGAGAGAGATTTTACAACTCTTGAAGATATGCAAAGGGGTGCTCTTTCTGTGGAAGTCAACTTAATGGAGAAGAGAGCAAGAATGAAAACTGAGAAGAGAGTGTCTTTTAGAGAAGAGTCCACTCCTTCTACTTCAAGCTCAAAAATGGAGAGGATGTTGGAAGAAATGATGAAGGAGATGAGCATAATTAAGAAAGCACAAGCAAATCAAAATCAAACTGCTCCTCGAAATAGAAATCAGAATTATAGAAGAGAAAACAATCAAGACAAACAGAACGAGAATGACCAACAGATTAGACCTCCCTTCCAACAAAACTATGTGGATCAATATGAGGAAGATAGGGAGTTGGAAAGGTTGGAAGAATCTCATGTAAACTTGATTGGGTCAGACAGTGGAGATGATGTTTACCTCACTGAGGAAGAACAAGGATTCTTCTCTGATGACCAAAATACAAACACCTACGAAGACTCTGATGACTATAGATTGGGTTTTGAAAATGCAATAATGGAGGTACACAAACAGTATGATCTTAGGAGCAAGGGAAACATAGATAATTCAAAGGATAAGAACACTAGCACTGCTGTCAAGAAAAACGCAGAAAACCAGCCCAAAAAGACAGCAGAGAAAACCAACATTTTGGCCAAAAAACTAGACTTAAACAAAGACAAAAATATTCAGCCAAATGTTGAAAAAAGTACCCCTAGCACTTCAGCTAGTGGTCCTAACAAAACTGTCCCAATTACCAGTCCAAATAAGGTTCAGCAAATCAAAGTTGCTGAAAAGAATTCAATTGAAAAAGAAGATGTAAATATCAACAAGTCAATTATTCCTTTCAGCCTTGAGGGAGAGATTGCCAAGATAAAAATTACCATCCCCCTAGCTGAACTAGTAACCCAAGAGGTGTACAAAAACCAAGTTTTGAAAGCTTTGAACTTAGGAAGTGATACAGAAACTTTAAACTTGACAGATGACAAACCTGAGTTGTTGTTTGGTCCAGAAGTTGAAGGAAAATATCAAGAAGGGGTTGTCCCTCCCTTCTATGTTAGCTTGAACATACACGAGAAAATTTTACACAATGCCATGTTAGATTCAGGAGCTTCACACAATCTAATGCCCAAGGTGGTAATGGAGAGCTTAGGCTTAGAGATTACTAAACCATACAAATATTTTTATTCTTTTGACTCAAGCCAAGTCAAATGTTTGGGTTTAATCAAAGATTTATGTGTTAATCTAGCTCAGATCCCTGCTAAGAGTCTAGTTATGGATATAGTTGTAACTGACATTCCCCCTAAGTATGGCATGCTCTTATCAAGATCTTGGGGAGCCAAACTTCAAGGAAGCCTTCAAATGGACATGTCTTATGCCACCATCCTTGTTTTTAACCAAAACAGAAGACTATACAGGGAATCTCACATGAAGTACATGGTGAGCAACCTAGACAAACCAAACAACACTCCAATCTATTCTACTCAATCAAGTTTAGATTCCTTTATCTTATGTAACGAAGATGAAATTACTCAACAAGATAAAGAGAACATAGACCCCATTGATTCACCAGAAAAATCGAATTTTCTCTCAAATCAACTTCAAAACATCGACAATCAACAGCAACAAGAAAACGAAAATGAGTCAAACATAATTTGGACAATAAAATTTGATGGATCCTGTAATAAAGCAAGCACAGGTGCAGGCGTATGGATCTAGAATAAGAATCAGATTTTCTCATATAAATTGGATTTCCCATGCACTAACAATATTACTGAGTACAAAGCACTTCTCCTAGGTTTACAAATTGCTCAAACAATTACAAGCCCAAAAGGTAACAATCTTAGGAAATTCTGAACTTATCATAAAACAAATCAAAGGAGAATACTCAGCCAGAAATCCGAGGCTTAGGGAATATCGGAATGCTGCTCTCGATTTATTGAAAACCTTTGAAAAATACGAACTTGTTTTCATTCCTAGAGCATTTAATCATTTAGCAAATGAACTCGCTTTTAATGCCAGTAACAGTCAAATACCTATGATAAATGAACAGCTTAGCGTAAAGGTAAAACATAGGCCTGCAGTTCCTGATAACGTAGATCACTAGAAAGTGTTTGATTCTTACCAACACATAGACGATTTCTTGAAGTCAAAAGACGATTTCACCATACCCACATCAAAATCTAGCCATAATAAAAACTGTCCATATATTAAAGAAATCCCAGAAGCTGAAATGACACACTCTGCTGATATAAGTCATTATGAGAATACATTTGAAGCAAAGTCAATTGACAACGTGGACCAAAAAAAACCTGGAAGTTTTAGAATGTAAAAATGATTCAATTCCAAGAGGTCTCTCACCTTTGGAACACCTTTTTCGACTTTAATAATGTAGCCAAAGAACCAAAAATGGAGCCTGTAGAAACAAACATAGAAGAACACAATATAGGCTCCCTAACGGAACCCAAGATGATTAAATTGTCCAGCACTCTTCCAACTCACATAAAATCTCGATACATTGATCTTTTTAAGGAGTTTAAAGATGTTTTTGCCTGGGCATACATAGATCTGAAGTCTTACGATACCAGCATCATTAAGCACAAGATTCCCTTAAAGGAAAATCAAAAGCCCTTCAAACAAAAAATGAGGAGAACAAACCCACTTTTATTACCTTTAGTTAGAGCCGAAATTGAAAAGATGCATGATGCTGGAATTATAGTACCTGTTAGATTTTCAGAATGGGTATCAAACTTAGTTTCTGTTAGAAAAAGGACAGGAGAGATCAGAATTTGTATCGACTTCAGAAACTTAAAAAGAGCATCCCTAAAATACAACTACCCATTGCCAAATATGGATCATATACTTCAGAAGGTAGTTGGGTCAAAAAGGATATCTCTCTTAGATGGGTTCTTGGGTTACAACCAGGTGTTAGTGCTCCCAAGTGATCAAATCAAAACTGCTTTTACCACACCTTGGGGCACCTTTATGTATGTCAAAATGCCTTTCGGGTTAATGAATGCAGGGGCCACCTTCCAAAGGGCCATGGACATAGCCTTTTCTGAAGATATTGGCTATTTCATAATTATTTACCTTGATGACATAACCGTTTTTTAAAAAACTGATGAAGAACATCTGATTCACTTGAGAAAAGTTTTTGAGAAGTGTAGGAAATTTGGCTTGTCATTGAATCCCAAGAAAACACTCTTTGGTCTCCAAGAAGGTAAACTTCTTGGCCACATAATTTCAGAAGAGGGAATCAAAATAGACCCTACTAGGATAGATGGCATATTGCAGATTAGCCATCCAAGGAGCCTCAAAGAATTGCAATCTTTCATTGGGAAGATTAATTTTTTGAGAAGGTTTATCCCCAACCTTGCTAAGATATTAAAAAACATTACAAACATGCTTAAGAAAGATGTCGGTGTAAAATGGACTTTACCAACTAAACAATCATTCGAACTGGTCAAACAAGCTCTTACTCAAGCACCAGTCCTGATTAGTCCAGATTTTACCAAAGATTTTTACATCTTTTCCTTTGCATCTGAACATACAATAGCTGCAGTTTTACTTCAAAAGAATGATTTGGGGCAAGAACAACCAATATCTTTCTTTAGTAGGGCCTTAAGAGATGCTCCTCTCAAATATAACATCATGGAGAAGCAAGCCTTAGCATTGGTGAAAGCATTAAAAGACTTTAGGGTCTATATTTTACACTCTCACATAATTTCTTTTGTTCCACATACTGTTGTCAAGGACATTCTAAGTCAAGACCCTGATGGTAAAAGGGGAAAATGGATTGCAACTATTATTGAATATGACTTAGAAATCAGGCCCACCAAACTAGTTAAAGGGCAAGGATTAGCAAAACTTATGGCTTAGTCTAACTTCCAAGCACTAGACATGAATATGGTAGATGTGTTGGAAGAAATAGAAGAATTTGATGCTCCTTTCATTGAAGAAACATTTCTAAATTCTCCTTGGTATGCTGACATTATTTATGTGCTTTTATATCTAAATGCCCCTCCTTCTTTGTCTAAAACTAAAGCTAGATTCTTGAAACAAAAGGCTTTGAGTTTTTGTATCTTAGATGGAGTATTATATTGGAAAAATGTTGTTGGAATTTTTCTTAAATGTTTACTTGAAGATGATGCAGGAAAAATCATGCATGAATTGCATGATGGAGAATGTGGAGGACACCTCTACTGGAAGGCCACAACAAACAAAATTCTTAGATCTGGTTACTATTGGCCTACCCTTTTCCTAGACACTCAAAAGTTGGTCATGTCTTGCCATAAGTGTCAAATCTTTGATGGCAAAAGAAAACTTCTTCCCTTACCCTTACATCCTATCAGAGTTGAGGCACCTTTTCAACAATGGGGTTTAGACTTCATTAGGGAAATTCACCCATCCTCCTTAGCTCAACATAAATGGATCCTCATAGCCACTGACTTCTTTACCAAATGGATAGAAGCTATACCTTCCAGAAATGCCAATGACTCTGTCATTATCAAGTTCCTTGAAACAAATATCCTATCCAGATTTGGTTGTCCCAGAAAAATCATAACAGACAATGCTGCTGCTTTTAAATCTAAGAAGATGGTTGATTTCTGTCACAAATACCACATAACCTTGGGCCATTCCACTGCTTACTATCCCCAAGGGAATGGATTAGCTGAATCTTCCAACAAGAGTCTCATCAATATAATCAAAAAGTTGTTGGAGAAAAATCAGAAATCATGGCACGGTAAACTGGTTCATGCCTTATGGGCTGATAGGTTGACTACAAAGAAATCAATAAACATGTCCCCCTATCAGTTAGTTTATGGCATGGATGCATTCTTTCCCACCTCATTGGGAGTGCCAGTCATGAAGCTCCTTCAAGAAGTGAAGATTGAATAGAATGATATGCAGAGAAGAATCAACCAGACAATCCATTTACAGCAAACCATAGAGGAAGTCTATGAAAGAACACAGTTAGTACAAGAGAATATGAAGAAGCTATTTGATAAGAGGGCTAAGGCAAAAAATTTCCAAATCGGAAATGTTGTTCTTAAATGGGATTCAAGAAGAGAAGAGAAGGGAAAACATGGAAAGTTTGAGAACTTGTGGAAAGGGCCTTATATTTTTCATGCTGAGAGGGGTCATAATGCATTTTTCTTTAGAGAATTGAATGGAGAAGATCTGTATGCAGGTCCGGTCAATGGCAGGATGCTCAAGCATTACTTCTGCCAAGAATATTAAGTTTTGAAGCATTTATTTTTCATTGTAAATGTCATAGTCTAACCATTGCATTCAAAGTTAGAAAAAATCAAAAATACAAAAACAAAGAAAGAAAGAAAAGAGGGCAGATGGTAAAAACAATAAAGGTACAACCCCATACCAAAAAAGAGAAACAAATCTGAAAGTGTGCAAGCTTAAATGCCACTCCTACTAAACACACTTCTAGTTAGTCAAACAGCCTAATCTTGACTAATTAGCTTTTGAATTTACTGCTGATAGGATAGTGAAATTGATTTGCCAAAATGTTTAAAATTGGCTTATCAGTAGGTAGATTAGGATATAAATGAAAGGTGCAAACATGTTCAAAACCTGAACCTAAGTTTCCAAAAGAGAGATGACTCAAATATGTTTCAAAATTCTAAGTCAAATAATGTTAAAATCTAGTTCTAAATAGCTCAAAATCTGAACCAGAAAACAAGGAAGAAACAACTCAAAGAAGAATCAAAACAGAATTGTAAAAAGAGTGAAGGGAGTGCTTAAATTTTCAGATCTTAAGCCTTCCAATTTTGATTTAATTTTCTACAAAATAATGTCTATGTGCAGCTTGTTCTTATGCCATAGATCACAGCAAGTCAAATAGCTTAATCTTGACTTGGATGTTTTTAAATTCCTCTTGTAGAATTTAAAGAATAAAATCTGATTGGACAGTTTAATCCCAAACAGATAGTAGATTAGGTAGAGAATTATATGGATTCAAATTTTTAATCTGAATCCATGGAGAAATAAGAAGTAGGACTAGATTAGATTTTTTGCTTTCAAAAAGAATAAAATGTTGAAAGAGAGTTTGCCAATCCAAGTGCACTCTAATGATGAAAAAATGTTAGATCAGTAGGATTGGGTAGGTAGAAAGCTTGTTGATAAAAAATCCATTGTTTTCCATGGCTGTTAGCATTTCCAGAGCAAAAGAAGATCATTCAATCAAATAAAGGCAGCCCAATGAATGAGGCAACTGATCAGCCTCCCAGAAAATGCAAGTTTGAAAGTTCTTGATACCTTCAAGAAGGCACCATCCCCAAGTGGAGCCACTGTTAGCCACCTATAATATTTGTTATACCAAAAGGTGGCTAAGACTTTTTGAGCCTCCAAGGAACAAATTTTATCACTAAAAATTGTTGGATCTTGAAGGCTCCTTGAAGGCCTCATGCCTCTGTCCAAAATATTCATTGCTGTTCCCATTTTATACTTAGAAATCCTGCTGAAATCATGAGAAGAAACTGCTGAAAGACCTTCATTTTCCCCCTTCGCAAATCTTCATTTTCTCCCCTTTTTTCTCCATAAAAACTCCCTTGTTTTCATAAATCCTCTTCTTCCATTTATGAAAATCCTCTTTACATAGTTAAAAACTCATTTTTTAACTATTCCGAAACCCCCAATTCCTTTGAAAGCTATGAAAAATTCATAAAAAATACAAGTTTTTTCTATGGACTTAGGCCCCTTGGGCTAAGTCCTAACCACTTCCCCACCATACGCTTTGGGGCTGGAACCACTTGCTAACAGGTTAAGGTGCTTATCGCATCGCAAATTTTCAAATAACGCAAGTTTTTGCAATTAGTTCCATGTTGTGAAAATGCAATTGCGATTAGCCCCTTTGTTTTGAGCCCCAGATCTCGTGCTTTCTCCACAAAAACCAAAGGTTATAGACCCGGGCGGTAATCGCAATCTTTCCCAGCTGCGGGTTTATTTGAAGTACCCATCGCAAATATTTGCGATGCGATTCATTGCAATCGCACAATCCTCCAATCCACCCGATCGCATCATTATTTTATATGTATATACCGTGGGCCCGCCTTTCGTACTTTAAACCTTATAAATAATCCATCCCCATTCCTTTTTTCCTTTGTAAAATGAAAAAACCCGCTTTTCCAAAGTTTTGGTCTAAAACCGAAATCATGTGTTAATATAATGGGTTGATTGAAAAGCCCATCCCCGATCTTCCGATATGCGATTAGCTCCTCCTTTCTAGCCTCCGGTCATATCATCCTTCCATGCACCCTAAGGCCCCACAATCGGGCGCCATGCCATTTTATATTTCCTCTGCCCAAAGTTTAAAACCTTTGGGTATATATTAAAACTCGTCGGTTTATTATATTTTATACCTCCGCCGGTCCAAAGTTCAAAGAAAACTCCACCGTCGATATGTTCTATAGATCGATGGTGCCGAGTCCATCTCCCCGTGGTCCCCACCGCCCATAAGCCGATTGCCCAAAACCGGCGGTATCCATCGCACTGCCTTTGGGGCAAGGGTGGTTTTTTCCTGATGGCCAGCGATTCCATACAACAGTTGACACGCGTCCCGTGTACCTTTTTCAAAACCGCCGTCCATCGCGCATAACCGTAGTCCATCGCGCATTATTGTTCAGACGCGGATGCCTAGCGATATTGCCTTGGACTGTCCGATCTGGGGCGGGCCATCCAACGACGATCACTCGCCGAAGATGCACGATAGTTAACTCTGATGCACATGCGATAAATCAGGGTACGGCGCGCCATCCAGTTAATCTCTGCCGTCGATCTGATCTGCAGATCGACGGTCCACGTTTCATCACCCATATTCTCTCCCTTTGACTTTCAACTTCTGTTCTCGACCGTCGATCTCTGCGCGATCGACGGCTCAGACTTAATCTCTTTTCCATCCGGTCCACGATCTCTCTCGATAAATCCTAACCGTTGGATGATGCCATCCAACGACTATGCTCTTTCCCCCGCCTTCTGAAGCAGTTTATCCAAATAAATGCAGGATTTCTTTATAATTTTATGTTTTGTGCAGGTTTTAAAAGGTTTCCGTCGTTATATTGAAGAAAGGCCAGGAGTTTGGAATGACGATTCCCGTGCTTTCGGCCCATAAAGAGAACCATTCATAGAGCTTCTTTCAAACATTTTATCAGCGTTCCATGGGCGCCGATACTATAAAGGCCCTGCGTGGGTCTGCACACTGACAAGACACTGCGTTTTAACGCAATTTCAAAAGAGTATAAGTTTTGAAGAACAGAGCGCAGCGAGCAGAAGATTAAAGACAGGCTTACGGGGATTACGGCTAAGAATGATTATCAAAAGCCTAATCCCTGAAATAAAACATAGTTTACAGAAAACCTAAAGTGTTTTATCAAGCAAAAACCCTCCACCGCCACAAATTGAGACAAATTGATCCCTCTAGCTACCACGGTGCCACCTGTGAATCTAACCATTCAAATCGCAGGTATAGTTATTGCGTAAACACATAGTTTTCCTCACGTTGTTTCCGTGGAGTTATCATAAGGAAATCAATGCAAAAAAATCTCAGCAGAGTTACTCCAACATAATGGAGAGCCCAATCAACATAAAGCCCCACCGAGCTTAAATCTTAATTGCAGTAATTGCAAAAGTTAATACAAGAAACACCAGAACTTCTTCATCGAGCCTCAAAATGCCGTGAAGTCCCGAATCAGTAACTACCTTAGGAGATCTTTTTCACTTCTCATCCTTCTATAAATACTTTTGTATACGATGAGAAATTGTTGGTTCATTGGTTGTTGTTTGATCACGAGTTGTACACCGAAACCCTCTCGAAATAAATACATAGTCTCATAGTTGAAGAAGAAACTCGGAGTCTTTGGAAGTCTTGATGATGTTGTTGCATGCTTGTTCCCGAGAAGGCTCTATCATTGGATCCATGAGCTTGGCTGTTGGTGAAGTATTCTGAACTGTTTTATGTTTTCCCTTGTTTTCATTATGTTCCATAATTTCTTACTACAGTAGGCTGAAAGTTTTAGGCTAAGAAATGACTCTTGGAAGCACCTTAGACCTGTTCACCCTTCACTGTTTAATGTTTTCTGCTGCTGAAGTATTTTAGAGGCTTTAATCTTTCTCTTCAATCTTCATGCTTGTTTATTTCCTTAATATTTTGAACAGTTGGTTTCAGCATGATTATGGTTTGCCCTGCTTGTCTGCCTCCATGTAAAAGCTATTGTTGAAGTCTCCCTTTTGAAGTTCTTTGCTTACAGTGAATCAAAGAGGTATGTTTTGATCTCGCCCTTTGTCCTCACTTAAACAGCTGGCTTAAAGTTCGTTATAATTATGATCATAGATGTTTTTAGGTGTTCCCTCTTCTATGATTGAAATTATCAGTGAATCTTTTATGTTTTATAAGTCATTTGAAATAAGATCTTTGAGGAAATAGGGTGTTCCCCGAATCTTAGATTTCATTTTAAAAGTTGTTTTGGAGTCATTATTTGCTTAAAGATGTGATTCGTAGAATTTATGGTTAGCCCTGTCTATTAAAAAGCTCTTTATTGTTCAAATTATGCTTTCAAATTCCCTCTGTTGAGAATTAAAACTCTCTTTCTTAATCATTAATGTTCATCTTATTCCAAAAACAAAAGGATCCTGTGGCCAAGTTAGGTTTTCCCTTTGATATCCCATATCCATTGATGAGTTTGTTATGACCTTTTCTTGACTCCATTGCCCAATGAAATAGACATTTTGCTATCCTATATATCTTTCCTAGGCCCTTCATGTTCTGATGTATCATTCGAACCAAACAATCAAACAAATAAACATCTGCACTTAATAACTAGTCTAAAATCATTATTCTAAGCACACAAGATAAACCATTGCAAACAAACATTTGAGAGATCCCTCTCTGAGAAAAGGAGGACTAGATCCTGTAACTCTAAAGATTGGTTCTGATGTTGAATTGTCTTTTGATTTGCCAAACTATCAAACACCTGACACCCAACAAGATGTTCAAGGTGTCTTAGTTGCTTCAATATTCCATGAAAATGCATGTTTCTTCAATACTGTTAAGTAGAGGTGGTTATTATGGCCATTCGCCCATAATTCTTTACAAACAGTGTGTTGGTTCTGTAGAGGTGGTTTTTTTCTGCAACTCTATCATTCCTTTATTTAATTGTCAACCCGAGGTTCATATTTTTATTTCAATGGTGTCGACACAGTATGGGCGAGTTAACTAGTCTAGGGGTGCTTCTTGCTAATGCGAAGAAAAGATTCGTAACTGTGAAAGATGTTGTTCTTAAGGAAAATGTTGCTAATCTATAATTGAACAATTATGTTGAAGCAAAGTGATTGCTAAATCGAACTAAGCATAAATCTAAGTAAAATCAGCAAGAATGGAAATAATGGAAACGAAACTAGACAGAACAAAGTTCTAATTAAGTTGCTTCAAGAACAGAGCTGAATGAAATTAAAGAATCCAAGAAGTAGTAATTTATCTATGCAATTTTGAAACTACAATATAACTAAGCAATGTGTGCAATTTTTTAGTACGGAAACAACAACACAATTCAAGCAATCTGAGTAACTGTGCGATAACGAAAGAATGGAGGACTAAATTGTATGGCTAGCTATGCAACCAAGAAAGAATAGCAGAAGTAAATCACTAATAAGACAACGATATAACTTAGCTGTGAATTTACTAACTTCAATAATTTTGCAATGGAGTTATCTGTAAAAACTAATTAATCATCAGTGATCAACTGATTACTCGCCGTGTCAGGTTAGAAGGGAATGTGGGGTAAAAAAAGTATAAATACTGAGTCAGTACTCTTCTACTAAGAGGTTAATAGTCATAATCAAAAAATAAACCAGACTTAAGAAAGCACTTATAATTGTACTTATTGCTAGGAATGAAAATGTTAAGAGTCCTATAAGAAAAGATGTAGTTATATTATCAAAAGTATATGTTGCAACTACATAAAATTTACAAATACTGATTCTGCAAAGTCTCAGAACATAACATATGCGTAGAACGTCTGGAGGTTGGGCCCAGACCTACATAAGCTATAGCACTATGGAAGCTTCAAGAGGGGATTGTTCAGAATTCTATTTCATTCAGGAATGCTCTTCCAAAAGAATTAAACAGGCTGTATTAGGATTTCCTTATGAACTCTCCATCCTAGTCTGTTCTTTGCCTTTTTAAAGGCAACTTCTTGAGAATGTATCTCAAATGACAGCCCGTTGCGTGTGGCTGTTGTTTGAGTTCTTAAACTCAAAAACTGTCAGCTACCTTTTAATTGGTTGCCTGGAATTTTTGATGACCTTGATACATGCATTCGTTGATTGGTCATCTTCTATCATTGACATCGCATTCCTGGTTTCCTGCAAATAGGGACAAAATGGGAGTCAATTCCTTGTTATGAATTTTTCTCTATGTCCTTAGTCTATTTGTTCTTGCTTTTATTCTATTTCATTCCTTATTGTTGATATGAAAGAAGATTTCCTCAAATTTATAAGATAATTCAGAGTATTTAGAGGGGGAAATCATACCTAAATCTGGGCCCAACATTACTCCCCTGCTTACCTTTTTGCATGTCCTCGTGCAAACAAGTGGTTCAGGTGTAACTGTGTTATTGAGTAGGCAGGGTAGGGTCTCTCCTGAGGCGTTCTGAATCCATGCTTCCTTTCTATCAATGCAAAGGCAACGCTTATGGCTCCTTCCGGTAGTTCATAATCATGGTTGTATTATTTAGGGGGAAGCCAAAGGAGTGGGTTCTGGTACCTACAACCTAACCACGCTGGTCCCATGCGGTTGACTAGACTAGTGTATAGGTAAAATATGGATGCAACAGCCTTGAATTTTCTATAGCTGAATGGATCTTAGTTCTTTACATTGTTCATGGAGGCCATCCATCGCTGTTTGGCTGCTACCAAGGTCGCTTCTCTGATATCTTAGAAATAATCTTAGGCTCCTGCTATGACATCCTTATGGATGGGTCCAAGTTTAGTTTTCACACCCAGCTTCTTCATAAATTTCTGATGCCAGATGATTGTCTGTAATGGGTTTGTGGGTTCTCCTCGGACCCATAGCTCTAGGTTGTGCTCCCTTTTTGGAAAGATGCCATAGGCTTTGGCCCATCTGACTTGATTTTTTGCATATGACAGAAAAGATTGCAGTTGGATATCCCCTATGAAGGGGCTCGGGTTACTATCGTTGTCAGTTTCAAAAATAAAATTGTGCATATAAAGCTCGCACAAGAGGCGTTGAATCTGCTCATCCTGCTCATGGAAACATTGGAGTTATTCTCCTACTGATTTGAAAGAAATGGACTTTCCTACCCTTAAAGCTTTGAATTTTAGCAGTAAGTACCATTCCGTTAAAAACAAAGCATAATTAGTTGCAGGGACCTACATGACAAGGCATCATCATAAAGAGAGTAGATTGTGGCTATCTGTTCCTTAGCTTGCTCCATTTTCTTTTGTGCCGCTTTGACCTTAGCCTATTCTTCCTTGAGTTGAGCAAATGTTTCGTCCTCAGTGTGGTAGAGGTCAACGAGCTTCTTCTATAGTGCTTGATGTTCCTTCAATGGCACCACTTCTTTTCTACATTGTTCCAATTCATGGCGTGTCTGTGTCAGCTAGTTTTACAGTCATTGCTTAGCAGCTAATTCCACCAAGTGAGCATAGCCGGGGACTTATTCTGTCTGGGTGGATACTTCAGTATGAATTTTTTTTTCTGTCTGTGTTCCTACCTCTATGGTAGTGGTCAAGCTGGTTTGTGTTCCAACAGTTGTGGCACTTGCTGGTTCAGTTTGGGTTCCAATGATGGCAGTCTCTACCTTTGGCTTCCTTGCCATATTTTCCTTATTCAGTTGCCTCCTAAGGTTCCTTACTAGATTTTTCAGTCTCTTACAGTTCTTCTTCAATTTCTTATTTTTTCTCAAGTGTAACTCTTCCTCTTCTCTTATTTCCACTAGTGGTATGGTGAAAAAATTTTCCTTTTCTAGAGTCGGCTCCAGAATGGTTTTCTCAATTACTTATTCAGACTTGTTCTCGGCATGAGGGCTCTGGCTGGGGGGTGCGGTGCTATTTCTAGGTTCAATTTCCATGGGTGTACTTTGGTCCAAGAGGATGGTGTCACTGGAATCTGCTTGTGATTCTAGTCGCTCCCCTGCTTGCTCAGTGCTGTAAACTTCAAAATTGTAAATGGGAGACAGGGCTCCCTCTTCTTGCAACTGTTCCAGATTAGGTAACAAAGTGTTATGACCAGAATTACTAGGGGAGGCGGCTTTTTCAACAATTTCTTCCTGCTCCCCTGCTTCTTGCACGTTTCTTATTTCTGAATTTTCTCCTGTTTGCCCTAGGTCTCGGACCATCTCTTTCTCCATTTCTTGTATTGGTGCCTGAGGTGATTCGGCCTTGTTCATAACGCTCAAGGCTCCCTGAGCTATTCTAGCCCTTTTTTGCCTACTGGGTTCTGACTTTGTGGTTCGACTCATTTTTCTTCTAGGGGGGATCACCCTATGGGGCTCGGCTTCAACATTTTCAGGGTGAATTCCCAGTTCTGGTATTTCTGGGTTGGTTTTTGGCCCCTGTACTTCTGGGTTAAAAAAATAATACCATGCTATCCGATGTCTATCTAGCTCATGGATGATAATTAGCTTAATTAAGGCCTGGTGGCTCACCACTGCCTGGGGCCTCTTGGCTTTTCTTAGCTGGCCAGTGGTATCATGAAAAAAAATGTTTAAAAATGCAGGAATATTGATTATAATTTTCTGCTTAAGCGCAGCTAGGAGTTTGAGGTGTCGGGGTTTTACCGCTTCTCGACATCCTTCGCAGGTTATGAACCATTGGATGAACTCCGCCAACTCCCCGCGCCGGTATTCATGATACTGCCACTATTATTTCCTCTGTGACAGGTATCGTTTGTCCCTTGAATCTAGTTTTTCCCTCGTGCAGGTTCCTCAGGAATTCCATTGCAATATTTGTATTGTATCCCTCGAGTCTGTGTACATATGTGAGCCATCACACGCTTTGAAGAACATTTTCCTCGTCTGAGAGTGTGAAGTTTGGCAGCTCGTTCCTCATCGGTCCTCCACCCATGTCTGAATGTCTCTCATTTCTGGTTTTTCCTCCCTCTGGTCTTGCTGTTTCGTCCAAATGATATGCATATTCGAAAGGGGAACTGTAATTTTGTATAAGTCATCTCCATGCCTGAATTGTAGCAATTTCCGAGGCATCCTGATGTGATTTTTGCGAGATTTTTCCTGCTTGCCAAATTATTTCCAGTCAGAGTAAACCACCTCCCCCCCATGTGAGAATGAGCGTCCACACCCTCGAGTACAAGAGGGGTATGGCCAGTGCATGCAGAAAAGATGGAAATATCATATTTTTTGAACTTGCGCGTGGTGGAGCAGCCATTAAATAATTAATGGTTGTACATCGGCAGATAAACAGAGAAGTTTCTATAATTGCGGCTCGTGTAGAAATGACCAAGGCATGAGAGAATACAGTTTTTTAATTAATTTGACATTATTTCGTCAGATGATTATGAGGTGACGACGAAAGTGTAATGTAACTAGATTTAATTGGATTATCATTCCCACTGTTCGAGATAGGTTTATCAAATATTCGTTAATGGTTACTGGGATAAGTCATAATTAGCATTAATTCGAGTAAATAATGACATGGGAACAAAGTGTATATAATGGTATTTACTATAAAAACATTTATTTATTCATTTATTATATATATATATATATATATATATATATATATTCGTCCCTCTCTTTTTCTTTTTCTTTTCCCTTTTTTTATATAAGAGAGATCGCCGTGCTGGTATGGTAGCCAGGTAGTCATGGTGCCATTCACCAGAGTTGTAGCAAAATGATCAAGTTGGCTCGTGATGAGACCTCCTGTCCTTCGAAATTAGCAAGAAGGTAATGACCCTGGTGTGGTTGCCATAATGGGCATATCATTTGCTAGACTCTTATGAACATGGTAGGATGGCTCGTGATGAGACCCCCTATCCTCTCTTTAGATATGTAAATGTATTTTAGTAATGCAATCCATTCAGAGGTCACTGCGCTGGTGTGGTGGCCAGATGATGACAGTGCCATTCACTAGAATTGGAGTGAGGTGATCAGGCCGACTCGTGATGAGACCTCCTGTCCTTCTGGGAAGGTCATTACCCTGGTGTGGTGGCCATAATGGGCATGCCACCTGCTCAGTTCTTATGATCATGGTAGGCTGGCTCGTAATGATACCCCCTATCCTCTGTCAATATTTTTCATATCAAACAATGATGATGGAGGCTTATTGACTTCCTTAAGAGTGAGGGATGGTGGAAAAGTAATGCCAATAATACCCCTTGTTCCATTTTGTTAAGTTGGATATTACTCGAATAATGTAAAAAGACATATTGATATAAGGTTCGGAATTGTTTGATGCTCTATTCGAATTATGGGAATTGTTGCCTTAGTATTGATATATATGATGTGAGCTTCCTGATTAAGAAATATCATTAGACATCCAATTTAGAAGTGTTACCATTTTCATTCTCTCTTCCAAGTGCCATTACCTGCTCAAGGTTATTCAATTATAGAAGAAAAATATATTGGAAGAGAGTTTCAAAAGGATGTTCAAAAAAAATTTTAAGGGAAGAAAGAGTAGTCGAGATATTCAAAGATGGAATGGCATGGCAGGGATTGCTTTCGAAGGTTGAAGGGACTGCTGCTTTTCAGAAATTGAACAATAGTTGTTCCGTTATTGAACAGTGGTGTAAAATGAAAAGAATGTTGTTCAATTCAGTTGGACCGCTGTTGTTCAAATATTGCACAACAGTTGTTCTGAATTTGGAGAGCAAAAATGAAAGACGCTCATTGAAAAGCCTGTTTGGAGTTCCACTGAACAAATGATGTTCAAATATTGAACGGCAGCTGTTCGGGACTTGAACAGCAAAATGAAAAACTCTCATTAAAAAAAAGGGTTGTTCAAGATTCCGTTGAACTGCTGCTGCGCAAATATTGAACAACAGTTGTTCAAAAATTAAGAAACAAAACAAAAAATAATAAAAAATGGAATGCAAAAGGAATCTATATACAATTATGTACATAATTTACAATTGATGGTGTCAAACCTCTCATGTAACTGAGTTTGTGGGGTTGCTATCCCCTTGTGTTACAACATGGATGGTGGGGTCTTCTTGTGCCTGTTGACAGAAGAATTCTTTTGTGAGAGGTTTGTGATAGAGGCATACTTGGTGTCCATTAACTCGAAATTTTGAGTCGTTTCCGTTGATTGTGGTCAAAGTGAGGGTGCCATTGTTATGTACTTCTTGAATTTCATATGGCCCAAGCCATCTTGTTTGCAATTTCCCCGGGAAGTCTTAGAATCTGGAGTCATACAATAGTGCCCAATATCCCTTTTGGAATACCTTCTTTTTTATAAGGTTATCGTGCCACTTAGCCCGTTGTTGTTGGACAATCATAATGTGCTGCAAAGCAAGAAGTCGAATTTCATCCAGCTCATTTATTTGTTGGAGCCTTTTGATTTGAGCATCTGATATGTCCAGTCCTACTTCTTGGGCTATCCTAAGTGTTTTAATTTCAAATTTGATAGGGAAGATAGTTTCTCTTCCAAAGACTAGCTGATATGGTGAATATCTAGTGGTATTTCTCCAACTTGTTTGATATGCCGATAGAGCTTCCAGGAGTCTTGTGGCCCAGTCTCGATGACATGATGCTACCGTCTTGGCGAGGATTGCTTCCAAGACTTTGTTGGTGCTCTCGACTTGCTCGTTCGCCTGTGGGTGGTAAGGAGACATAATTCTGTGTGTTACGTGGTGATTTTTTAAAGTGGATACGATTTTATTTCCTATGAATTGCACTCCTCCATTGGTTATTACTTCTCTGGGTAAGCCATATCGTACAAATAATTCAAAAAGGAACTTAATGAATGATTCTTCTGTGGCTCTTGGCAGAGCTATTGCTTCGACCCATTTTGTAACATAATCCGTGGCAACTAGTATGTAAGATTTTTGGTTTTAGGGTGGATTTAATGGGCCAACAAAGTCCAATGCCCATCGCTCAAAAGGTTCTACTACAAATTGTGATTGCAGCGGCATTTCATCTGCTTGGCCAGGATGGCCCATCCTCTGGCATCTATCGCAGGATTTCACATACTTCTTTGCTTCCTTGAAGATAGTAGGCCAGAAATAGCCTAATTGCAGTACTTTGTGTCTACCGCAGGGTTCATCATGGTAGGCGCACAATATATCATGGATTTAATCTTCCCTTATGCATCTATGGATATGCATATCGGCTCCAGTGTGGAATAAATATCCCCCAATCCAGGAGAATCGTGCACTGCATTGTATAATTAGTTTTCATTCTTTTGCTTATAAATGTTTAGGTAAATTTCCAACTACCAGGTAGTTTGCCACATCTGCGTACCATGGAGTCTTGACTGCTATTACAAACAAGTGTTCGTCAGGAAATTGATCATCCACTGTTAATGTGTCATTTGTTTTGGGAACTCTTGACAGAAAATCTACCACCACATTTTCTTTACCTAGACGATCTTTAATCGTTATGTCAAATTCCTGTAATAGTAGTAGCCAGTGGGTCATTCTTCCATTTGTAATGGGTTTGTTTGCTAAATATCTGATGGTAGAGTGATCAGTATGTAGGAAGACTTGATATCCAGTTATGTAATGCCTAAATTTATTAATTGCATAGGTCGGAGCCAGTAATTCCTTCTCTGTTATGGTATATCTGAGCTCAGCAGGAGTAAGATTTTTACTGATATAATAAATGGCATATGGTTTGCGGTCTTCTTCCTGTCCAAGGACTGCTCCGATTTCTGTATCAGATGCATCAGAGGAGATATGAAAAGGTAGTTTCTAGTCAGGACCACGAAGAATAGGTGTTGTAGAGACCAGTTTTTTTAATTCAATAAAAGTAGAGTCACATTTTTCATTCCAATGGAATTCAACATTGCCAGTTAAAGCATACAAGGGTGCAGCTATTTGCACGAATTTTTTTATGAATCTTCGATAATATCCTGCATAGCCTAAAAATATGCGTACCTCTGTTTGTGTGCAAGGTGTGGCCAATCAAAGGATTACCTGTATTTTGGCTGGGTCTACCTGTATTCCTGCTGCAGAAATGTAATGACCCAGAATTACCCCTGCAATCATCATCATACGAAATTTTTTTTGCTCAGACACAGTCTAGTAGCAATGCATCGTTCCAATACTTTGTCTAATGTTTCTAGTGCTTAATCAAAATCTTCCCCATAGGGTGTAAAATCATCCATATAAATTTCGAGTCCCTCATTTATTAGATCATAAAAAATGCTAATTATGCCTCTTTGAAATGCTGTTGGGGCATTACACAATCTAAATGGTAGAATTCTGTAAGCAAAAGTGCCCCATGGATAGGTAAAGGTTTTCTTGTCTTGATCTTCAGGGGCTATTTGTATCTGATTGTACCCACTGAATCCATCAAGAAAGGAGAAAAAACGTTTTCCAACTAATGTGTCCAAGACTTGGTCAATAAAAGGAAGGGGGAAATGATCTTTCTGAGTTGCTTTATTTAATTCCCTATAGTCTACACAGATCCTCCATTTCCCATTTTTTTTAGGGACAACTACCAAAGGGGAGACCCATTTGCTGTC
Organism: Pinus albicaulis; assembly: GCA_034641835.2. NCBI lineage: Eukaryota > Viridiplantae > Streptophyta > Pinopsida > Pinales > Pinaceae > Pinus > Pinus albicaulis. The sequence goes on along the minus strand of CM076575.1, from coordinate 1,005,573,518 downwards.
TGAGATAGGATAGATGAAGTTGAAATCCAAGAGCTTCTGGAGTTCTTCTTTTACAATTTATTTGAGATTGGGATTCAGTCTTTATTGCGGTTGTCTGACAGGGCGCATATCTTTATCAGTGTAGATATGATGGGTGCAAAGTTGTGGGTCCAAGCCCTTCATATCTTTGTAATCCCATGCAAATGCACCTTGGTTCTTCCTAAGGATTTTTACAAGTTTCTGCCTCTGACTATCATCCAGGCTACTGTTAATGTTCAGAATCTTGCCTAGTTCAATTTCAATTGGAATACTATTACAGAAAGTATCCGTGGAATCAGACTGAATCTCAAAATCTGTCACAGGAGTTTCTTTTCCTTCATGCCCAAGGATGCTTTTCATCATTTGGAATTTCAAATTTTCAGGTCTGGGGGGATGATTCATAACGTTAGTAATCATATCTTCTTTGGTTTGATTTTTTAAATTCGAGGGCCTCTACTAGCATGAGGGGGGACGGATATTGTGCTCCCAATATGTATCTGGGTGCTTGTGGATTTTGATTGTGGGCAGGCTTGGCTTGGCAGGGGGGTAAATAACAATGTTCTTTACAGAATTTCCTCTGCTAATCATCATGCTACCAGTCTGGAAACTTATGTAGGCGTCTGCTATGGCCAGCCAAGGCCGTCCCAGAATCAATGGATGCCCTTCCAGTTTGTTTTTTGGATTAATTACCAGAAAATCAACAGGGTATTCTCATGAATCTACTGAAACCATGATATCCTACACCACACCTTCAGGTCTAATAACATATCTGTCAGCTAATTCCAGAAGTGTGGTCGTGGGTTCTAGAATTGATATGCCTAACCTCTTACAAGCCCCTGTAGTCAGGATGTTAATGGCTGCCCCCAGGTCAACTAGTGTATTTGGGAATGAATGTCCAGCAATTTGTATAGTTACGATGGGGTTTCCTGGATCGTCATATTTCACGGGTAGCTCTTTTCCTAACAGTAAATCAGATAAATTTCCTACTACATGAACAGTAGGTGTAGTCATTTGCTTCCTAGTTTGCTTTTTCCCACACAATTCCTTGATTGTTTTTACGTAAATGGGGATATCCTAGATGTCCTGAAGAAGGGGAATTTTAACACAAAGACTTTTCAATTCCCCCAGGATGTCAAATTCAAAATTGGTTATGGATTTAGGTATGTTTAATCTTTCTGGAAATGGAGGGGAGGTTATTTTGAGTTCTTCAGGCTTTTGTTGGTCAGTCATTTCTTTTTTTTTATCTATTTTCGTTGATTCAGTTGAGCTAGTTCCTATGGAAGTTTCATCTTGGGATAGAGATGGAGGTGTGGCTTCCACGAGTAATATAATACGTCCTGACCTTAACTTTAATTCATTGCACTACTTTTGTTCAGTATTAGGTAGTGGATCTTCTATGATCTGAATTAACTGAACTGGTCTATTATTGGGATTGGGGTTGGGTTGGGCTGGTAATTGATGCCGCATGGGAGGCTGTAGGTTTTGTTGAATAGGGTAGGCAACTGGTAGCTGTTGAGTTCTTGCCCCTGTCGGTAAATTTCCCACCCCGAGGGGTTGTTGCCAGTTCCAGTTATTGTGTTGAGTAGGAGGGTTTGGCCATTGATTTTGGTAGGGGATATTCTGCCAATAAGGGGGAGAATTAGGGAAGGGAGGATTAGGGAAGTTTTGCCAATTGCTTCCTGATGGATTTTGTGTAGGTCAAGGAGGAATAGGAAAGGTTTGAATTGGCCAAGTTGGGTATTGGTTTTGAGCTTGCCAGACTATTACAGGATTTTGTTGGTTTTACTGGGGTAATGGAAAGTATTGAGGATGGTCTTGCGGTGTGCTTGGTCGTGCTTGCCACTGCCAATGTTGATTCATTAAATAAACTGGTTATGTTTCTTACTTGGCTTCTTTGTAAATGGCTTTTAGTCCGGGAAGAGAAGGACATGATTATGTAGCATCATCCTTAGTGCAAATAGCACAAGTCTGAACCATGTCTAGAGGACATTCTTTTTGGATGTGCTTATTTCGACATTTTGGGAAAAATATGGTGAGGTTTTGCTCAGCTATAGCTTGCTTTTGTTTAGCCTACAAGACATCAATTTTTGTGGCCAAAGTGCCCAAGATGTTGTTTTTGAAGTTTTCTAAAAGATTTCCAAATTCAACCCTGGTTACATTGCTACTGGTTTTCCTAAGCTCACGCCCCATAGGTCTGTTACGCGAGCTACCCCGGGAACATCTGATACATAAGGATATAATTTCATCATACCCTTCCTGGGAAATATCTCCTTTCCCCATTATGTTAATCTTTAAATTATATTGAAATCTTTCTACATATTCCTCTAGTGTTTCATTATCTTTGGCAATCATGTTAAAGATTTCATCTTTTAAGTCTCGGATTCGGAAATAGTCATGATATTTGGTGAGGAAAGTGTTTTTCATTTCATCCCAATTGTTTATAGTTCCCCCTCCTAGCCCCATGAACCAGCGAAGAGCAGTCCCTTTCAAGGTGGAGGGAAATAATTTTAGTTTCTGGGGATCAGTGGTATAATCATATCCTCTGCATAAAACATCAAATTCAAATAAAAATGCATCAGGTTATTATGTGGTTAGCCCATGAAAGGTGGGGATGCTATGCAAGGGAATAGATTTCATAGGGGCATTGGCAGCATGATAAACAATGGGGTATTCCAGTGTGGATGTCTGCCTCTAATTTTGAATTTGATTATTTGCCATTTGATCAAAAAGGTGCCAAAATCCTTCTGGAATTTCTTGATCTGGGGTGGAGATTTTAATAGGCTTGGGAGGTGAAGGTGGTGGGGGTCTAACAGCACTACCCTGATCTGAAATTCTAGGATACTCTGTTCTGATTATCCCCACAGGGGTCCTAGGTATATCTATATGAATTTCTTTACTGATTTCTCCCCTTCCCTCTTGCAGGTTGCAAGAACCTTCGTTCCTTAAAAATTTAATGTCTTGATGAATGGTATTTTGCAAACTCTACTCAGATCCCTCTGTCCTGCTATGAATCTGGGCAAAGGCTTCAGATGGTGTGGCTGTCGCCTGAGGCATGAGATTAGGATTTTGGATGGAAATGGTTCTAGGTCTTACAAATGCCTGAGATTCAGCTTTCTTAATGATTTCGTCGATGTAATTTGCTCTTCCAAGGATCACCGGTCCTCTGGGTTGTGGTTGAGAATGGTTTTCGTTTGTTTCTATCTTCTTTCTCCTAGTCATAAAACAAGAGCACTAATCCTATAGTTTCCAAACAATTCTACTGGCAGGTGGGCTAATAGGTCAAGCATGTTGCTTGCCAGTACGTAGGTTCTTACCTTCCATTTGCAAGACCCATCTCCCTATGACAGCAGAGAAAGGATAGACTAAGGAGGATAACTCCTAACACACTCCCCGACAACAGCGTCAAAAATATTGGTTCTATAGAGGTGGTTTTTTTCTGCAACTCTATCTTTCCTTTATTTAATTGTCAACCCAGGGTTCATATTTTTATTTCAAGGGTGTCAGCATAGTATGTACAAGTTAAGTAGTCTAGGGATGCTTCTCGCTAATGCGAAGAAAAGATTCGTAACTGTGAAAGATGTTGTTCTTAAGGAAAATGCTACTAGTCTATAATTGAACAATTATGTTGAAGCAAAGTGATTGCTAAATCGAACTGAGCATAAATCTAAGTAAAATCAGCAGGAATGGAAATAATGGAAACGAAACTAGACATAACAAAGTTCTAATTAAGTTGCTTCAAGAACAGAGCTGAATGAAATTAAAGAATCCAAAAAGTAGTAATTTAGCTGTGCAATTCTGAAACTACAATATAACTAAGCAATGTGTGCAATTGTGTAGTACGAAAATAGCAACGTAATTCAAGCAATCTGAGTAACCGTGCGATAAGAAAAGAATGAAGGACTAAACTGTATGGCTAGCTAAGCAACCAAGAAATAATAGCAGAAGTAAATCACTAATAAGACAACGATATAACTTAGTTGTGAATTTTCTAACTTAAATAATTTTGCAATGGAATTCTCTATAAAAACTAACTAATCATGAGTGATCAACCGATTACTCGCTGTGTCAGGCTAGAAGGGAAACATGAGGTACAAAAAGTATAAATATTGAGTCAATCCTCTTCTACTCAGAGGTTAATAGTCATAATCAGCAAATAAACCAAACTTAACAAAGCATTTATCATGCACAAAATTATATTTATTGATAGGAACGCAACTGTTAAGAGTCCTATAAGAAAATTTGTAGTTAGATTATCAAAATTATATGTTTCAACTACATAAAATTTACAAATACTGATTCTGCAAAGTCTCAGAACCTAACATATGCATAGAACTTCTGGAGGTTGGGCCCAGACCTACAAAATCTATAGCATTACGGAAGCTTCAAGAGGGGATTGTTCAGAATTCTATTTCATTCAGGAATGCTCTTCCAAAAGAATTAAACAGGCTGTATTAGGATTTCCTTATGAATTTCCCCCCATCCTAGTCTATTCTTTTCCCTTTTAAAGGCAACTTCTTGAGAATGTATCTCAAATGACAACCTGCTACGCGTGGCTATCATTTGAGTTCTTAAACTCAAAAACTGTTTAGCTGCCTTTTAATTGGTCACCTGGAATTGTTGATGACCTCGATACATGCATTCGTTGATTGGTCATCATCTATCATTGACCTCGCACTCCTAGTTTCCTGCAGATAGGGAAAAAAAGGAGTCAACTCCTTGTTATGAATCGTTCTCTATGTCCTTAGTCAAATTGTTCCTATTTCTATGCTATTTCATCCCTTATTATTTATATGAAAGAAGATTTCCTCAAATTTATAAGATAATGCAGAGTATTTAGAGAGGGAAATCATACCTGAATCTGGGCCCAACACTTGTGATAATATCCTGTTAACCTGAGAAATACTTGCAACTTTTTTATGGTTGTGGGGACTTTCCATTCCTTAATGGCTTTAATTTTTTTAGGGTCTACCTTAAGACCCTCATCAGATACAATATGACCCAGATATTCCACCTCTTGTACTCCAAAGAAACATGTGGATATTTTTTCATATAATTGTTTCTCCTCCAATATTTTAAGCACCTTGTCAACATGTTGAAAATGATCCTTCCAAGACTTGTTGTAGATTAGTATATCATCTAAAAATACTAGCACAAATTTCTAAGGAAGGGTTTGAAAATGGAATTAATCAACCCTTGAAATGTATAAGGTGCATTGGTAAGGCCAAAAGGCATGACCAAAAATTCATAGTGAACCTCATGAGTTCAAAATTTTGTTTGTGGAATATCTTATGTCTTCATTCTAATTTGATGATATCTTGAACGAAGATCCAACTCGGTATAAAAAATTGCTCCATGTAATTCATCAATTAGAGGAATGGGAAATTTATCTTTAATAATGAGCTTATTGAGCTCCTTATAATCCAGACACATGCACCATGATCCATCCTTCTTGTGCACTAATACTAATGGAGCAGAGAAAGAACTTTGACTAGGTTGAATTATACTAGCCTCTAACATTTCTACAATCATATGTTCAATTTCGCTCTTTTGGACATAAGGAAATATGTAAGGCCTGATGTTTGGAGGAACACTTCCTGGAATGAAATGAATAGCATGATCATGATAATGAATAGGTGGGAGTCCTTTGGGATTTTCAAACACCTTGGAATGATTTTCTAGTACTTTTTGGAGATCTGGAGAAATAAATGATTTTGATGTTGAAACCTCTAGTGAGTATAGTTGTGAAATTATGCCTCGTTGTCATTTCTTCAAAATATTTTTCATGACATTAGAGCTTATTATCTTTCCCATCTTCCCTGCGATACCCTGTAATTTGAATTCCTTTCCTTTCGAAAAATTTTTCAAGAAAAGTTCTTTAAAATTAAAAGCTACCATCCCCAAAGATTGTAATTATTGTACTCCTAGTACAACATCAGCTCCTCCCATTGGAATGGAAAGCATTGGACTATTCAATACATATTCCCCCATGGTTATCTTGATATTATGACATTTTCCAGAGCAATTTATAGTTCCTCCATTTGCAACCATCACTTGACATCTGATGTTGTGTATAGGAAAAAATTCAATTACTTGGCCACCTTACAATGAATAAAATTATGGGTACTACCCAAATCAATCAACACTTTACCTTTTTATTCTTGATATGTCCTTCTATCTTGAGAGTTTGAGGAGTGGTAATACCTGCCAGTGCATTACACGATATGGTCAGACTCATTTCTTCTTATTATGGGGTTGGTTCCTGGTGTATATCCTCTTCTTTTGAAGTTTCTTTTTCATTTTCTTCCTCCTCTTCATAATCTATGTAAAATAATTTCTTCTTAGCACACTTAGGACCTTTAATGTATTTTCTATCACAACTATAGAAAATCCATTTTTCTCTTTTTTCTTCCAATTGTTGTGGTGTCAACCTTGTAGGTTATGGACGTCTAGGAGTAGCAACACTTCCATCTTACAGATGTGAGTGGTAGGATTCCTTATCGCCATAATTTTACATTCAATTTTTCTTGCCAATTTGAATGCCTTCTCCAATGAATCAGGTTTCCAAACACAAACTTCATGTTGGATGTTATCCTTTAAATTCCCTATGAAAAAATCAATCTCGTGTTCCTTTAGAATATCAATTACCCTTATATTCAATTTTTGGAAGCCCTCAATGTGCTCCACCACTAAACCCTTTTGTTTGAGATTTATCAATTAGCTAAAGAAGGTGTTGCTTTTTGTATCATCATAATGTGCCATCATTTCCTCCGTAAAAATTGACCAAGTGACAATTTTTTTACGGGAGCAAAGCCATCGATACCATACAAATGTATTTTTTTCTAAATGTAAAGTTGCAATGCCTACTTTTTGTGTGTTTTGCACATTATTGAGATCAAAATATTGCTCCATCTGTAGTATCAATGTTATGGTATCCTTACCATCAAACTTTTTCATATACATCTTTTGAATATGGTGGTTCCTCCATCCAACATTAGAGTTTATAAAATCACAATTAAAATTTATTTTGTTCTCATCATGAGTTTCCTCTACTATATTTTCACCATTAGGAAACATTTCTTGTATCAACTTTGTCAAACCTTCCATGTCTACTTTTAGATCATTATTCATGTTTTCCATGTTTTTTTTCATTTTTTCTTCCACGTCATCCATCTTAGCTTCCATTCCAACTTCTATGCCATCCATATTAGCTTCCATGCCTTTCTTCAAACCATCCATCTTAGCTTCCACGCCTTTCTTTAAAACTTCCATTTCATTTTTTGTTGCTCTTTGCGAGAGCGAAATTTGGTTCAGTTTCTCTTGTAATTTTGACATGTCATGTTGTAGTTCTTCATCTTCATGAGTCATAGTAGAGCATTCTAAAGGCTCAGAGAGAGAGAGTTGTGAAGATTTTCCCATGGTCACCTCTTTGAGATGGAATTCGGGAGCCTGAAAAAACCCTAACTTCCACATATCATATCTCTGAAAACATTGCGAACCAAGGTCTGAAATTGTTACATGACATTCCTTAGAATTTCGGCTTCACTCTATAAAATTTTCAACTTCTGAACCTTATTAGAAAAAACGTTATAGAGAAACTTCCATGATGACCTGTTTAAGGTGAAATTCGGGAGCTTGAAGAAACCATAACTTCCACAGATCATATCTCCACAAATATTGTGAACCAAGGTCTAAAATTTTTACATGATGTTCCTCAGGATTTCGGCATCACTTTGTAGAACTTTCAACTTCCAAAACTTCGTATAAAAAACGTTATAGTGCAAATGACATAATGACTTGTTTGGAGCAGCAAAACCCTAGAATCAAAAGATCTGATACCAAATGTTATGAAACCATCTCCAAAAATAGAATAAAAGAGAGATCAACGCCTTAGAAATCAACCACTTCGAGGGGGAAACCTTCAATACATTACATAAATGAACAATTCTTGGATTATACAAATGACAAAACCTCCTTCTATATATAGGAGTCCATGGGATCACAATATAATCCTAGCCGACCCAACAATAATAATGTAAGGGAAAAGTAATAACAATATTGTGGTTACAAGGGTACACCAATAACAATAAGGGGGTTACACTAAGGGATTCTATTAGTAATATAGGGACCTAACAAATAGCTAATGTTTAATGATTAGTATGTGTTGGATTACGTTTGTTGTTGCCCCTTGATCACCCACAGGTATTCATGTGCCACCAGTAGCAAGGAGTGAGCCTAAAACGATAGTTGATGAAGGTAATCATCAATGGGTTTGAACATAGAATTAGGAGAAGGTACCTCTATCTCTTTTCTTGTCACATTTTGAATATTAGATAATATTTCTTTGCATTATAAAGTATCGTTGGTAGAGTCGCTAATTTTGTTGTCATGATATATCCCCTCTGCGGCCAGAGGCACTCCCTATAGCCCTAGAGTGGGTCTAGTGAGGTTCTCAATATCAACAGATTCCTCAATACCAGGAGGCCAAATTAGGACCTCAACCTAGACCCTATATCCAACATGGTACATAACCCCAAATCTATTAGGGGCCTTATAAATAGGCCCAGCAAGGTCCCTATGTTCAGCAGCAACTGCAACAAGGTCATTTCTAGCAATGGGGGTAGTATGCCTATCCAGGGAAAAATATCCCCTATTGGGGGCAGAATCTTTATCAACCAAGTTGGAACCCCCGACCTTTTTCTCCTCATCATCCCCCCCTGCCATTTTTTGCTACGTTGGAACTTCCAAATGTGTCAACGCGTACAAAAGACCCCATCCAACATCAGTTGCATTGACCACCAGTTCCAACCAAAATCCTGGGAGATTTTCCAAAATTTGAAGGCAAGTTTGGGGAAGACCCCCAGACTCATGTCATGATGTACCACTTGTGGTGCTCTTCTAACTCTTGGGTCAATGATTCAATTCGTCTTCGTCTTTTCCAGCACACTCTGACCAGTATTGCGACCAAGTGGTATATTTAGCTCCCTCGATGTGTTTTATCTGATTTCAAATCCTTGTCTATGACTTTCCTTACTTACATTTACATTTCTGGTATGAAACCGACACCCACCTCCTCACCTCGTTGAAGCAGTCAACTGCTACTTAGATTTCGGATCACATTCAAGAATGGCGGTGTCACCGTCGCCTCATAAAATTCGAGATCCCAGATTAGTTGTTGACAAAATGGTTTGTGAAATCATTCATTTCAAGGATTGCTAAATATCTTTCCATGGGTGCATGTATCACGGAGGAGGAGGTCATTGCTAGTGTTCAATACCTTGATTTGGTTTATTCCCAATTTGTAACTCTATACGAGTTCCTCCCTGATCCATTGCAGCCTTCAACTAATCTAACATCATCTCAGTCTCTTGCTACACCTATGGTTGATGATGTTATCAGGGCACTGGCCCATGCCGAAATCTAAGAGCGAACAACACTACAATATTATAGAGGACCTAGCTCAAGCGCCTTTGATGATGTCAGCTTTGGAAGTCCTTCAGTCATGTCCATCACAACGGAAGGCACTAATGTCATTATTGGAGGGATTGATCCTATAGATTCCAATATTATTACTTTCTATCTTAAGAACTTCATTCCTAGACTCCCATCTCAGGTATTTTTTCTGATTCAAGTTACCGTGATGGGGAAAGCCATTCATAGGACCATTTTTTATGAAGGTTCCTCAACCTGCATCATGCCTATCACTTGTTGGAAAGCCATCGAGTCTCCTACATTGAGCCAGTCCTCGAATACTTTGGAAGCTTTCAACGATAGAGGTTCTTGGCCATATGGTATTCTCAAATCTTTGCCCATCCTATTCGAGGGAAATATGTTAAATTTAGAAGTTGAGGTGGCACACGCCAACTTGAATTATAACCTCCTTCGTGGACGTAGTTGCAATCATGCCATGGTTTGCATGGTCTCCACCCTTTTTCATGTCCTCCACTTTCCTCATCAAGGAAAAATCATGATTCTTAATCAGTTAGCTTTATTTTCCTCTAATTGTTTTAGAGGAAACATTTCATATGTTGGGAATACCACTGCTCCCTATGAGAACATCGGGTCGGGTCTATTTAAATACTCGTCCCTTATGGGAAATTTTCCACTCCCGCCTTCGAATGTCACCACTATTAATGTGATATCATCTAGTTATGATCCATGGATTGTTCCCAGTCCCAACTAGCCTCAAATTTTTGGTAACATTATGCATTTTAGCCCTATTGAACAAATGTATCAGAGTATTCTTATAGCTTCTGAGGTTGCATCTGAAACCAATGATCGACTGGTTTCTTCTCTGGATAATTATGCACAATCTCCGTGGTTTGGTTCTTTGGAATTCGATGATACCTTGAAAGAGACTTTCCCCACCGACGAACATATCTTCGAGGTTATGTCACTCGAAAAAGCCCCATGGGATGATGGACATCATTGTTCCTGATTTCTCCCAACCCAAGGTGATATCTCTGCCTGTCTGGAATCCCATGCTTCATTTGTACCGATAGGCCCATTTCAGAATCCCATATTGATTCATGAACTGTTGTCTGAAGGGAACATGTGAAATATTACTCCAACAATTTTGATCAACATGTCTGTCAAACCAGGGATCGTTGAGAATGTTCACATTAGTGCATCTTTTTCTTTCAATGAGATCAAGATCTACACCGAACGTTTCCAGGAATTCTGCGATGTCTTCGTGTGGTCATATGAATAGATGCCTAGCATTGATTCGAGTATTGTCATGCATGAAATCACTACCTAAATGAACTTGAAGCTCATTTGCTAATGGCTTCATCCTGTGCACCCAAGAAAGGTTACTGCCATAAAGGGTCGAGTTGAAAAAATTCTCAAAGCCGATTTTATTTATCCCATACCATTGACAAATTGGGTCTCCAATATTGTTCCCGTTACTAATAAATAAGGGACCATTCGAGTTTGTGTTGATTACGATGATATCAATCAAGTGTGTCCTAATGATAATCACCCCACTCCCTTTATTGACCAAATCATTGACGAGTGCACCGAGAGTGAGATTTTTTCCTTTATGGACGGTTTTTCTGGCTATAAAGAGATCAACATTGCTCCAGTTGATCAACAAAAAATCACATTTATCTGTCCACGGGGGACCTTTTCCTATAAAAATCTCCCTTTTGGCTTGAAGAATGTCGGGGCCACCTTCCAGCGAACTATATGATATGCTTTTCATGACATCAAGCACATAGTTTAGACATACCTCGATGACCTTCCTGCTCATTTCGCGAAATGTAGAGATCACCCAAAAGACCTCAGAGCCATCTTTCTTCACTGTCAACACAATAATGTCAGGTTGAACCCTCATAAGTGTGCCTTCTGCATCGAATTCGGTCGAATCTTGGGTTTCATGGTGTCCAAAGAAGGAATCCGCATAGATCTTCTTAAAGTAGAGGAAACCGTCAATTTTCCTCCTCACTCTTATGTTCATCAACTACAAAGCTTGAAGGGGAAAGCCAATTTACTCTGTTTCTTCGTACTGAATTACGTGGAGATTTCCAAAGGCTTTACTTTTTTATTGAAAATTGGAATTGCATTCATTTGGGACGAAATTTCCCAAAGCTCTTTCGATGATTTGAAACGAACCATCATTAGTGCTCCTCTACTGCATCCTCCCAATTATAACTGTGATTAATTCATGTATTTGGCTACCGCAAACAACACTATCGGTATGGTGCTAGTTCACGACGATGACGATGGTCAAGAGAATTTAGTGTACTACTTGAGCTACAATCTATTTGACGTTGAGACCCATTATTCTCATGTAGAGAAACTTGCACTGGTTGTTGTCCATGATGTTCAACATTTTCTTCATTACATTCTCATGAATAAAACTTTGGTGATTTCTAATTGTAACCCCGTGAATTAAATTCTCACGTGTTAATTGCAGCCAAGTTGTATGATGATGTGTAAATTCAAATGTTCTCAATTTAATCAAGACAAAATCAAATTGATAATTTCTTGTTGCATTTTTCAGCAATCCTTTAGGTGAATCTAATCCATGTTGTCGATGATATTCAGGAGTTCTAGTATAACAACGTGTTGATAACAACAACCAATAGATAGAAGTAGAATTCAAAACAAATAAAATAGTCAAAAAACACATATTAAAACACAATCAATGGAGACCCTATAACATACTCCAACTATGTTACTACCTATCCATGTTCATCAAAAGTGCCTCGATCGCTCCTCTCATGAAGCACACCTCTGTTGCCAACCTCCATGGCCATCAATCCCATTAGTTGTTGCCAGCCTCCATCGGTCTGCTTCCTGAAGAACCCATCAATAGCATAAAGACAAACCCCTAATCCTTTACCTTTACCTTTTTTACTAGTGCCTCGTATTGAAAATTTTAAGAAAAAAATAAACTCTAAGACAAGAGATTTCTTTTGTCTTAAAATCCCCCTCCATGTAGTAGTTTCTAATTCAACGACATAAAAGTTTTCTCTAATTGTATCAGCAAATATCGAAGGTAAAAAAAAGGAATTAATGTCTAGGAAATATTTCTAGGAAAAATTGTCATGTTCTTAAGAGTCGGTTAGCCCCACAAAACGAAGAACCCCACAAATCGTTGTCTTTTTATAAGATAACATTAATGGAAAATGAAATAAAAACCTTGGTATAGGCGCAAAACAATAGTAGCCTACAAACTGGCGGACTTAGGGTGCACTGTCAGAATCAATTTTGCAATTGTTAGATAATATTTTCTTAAATTTATATGTTTTTGTCTTAATTTTTTATTGTCTTAAATGAGTTTCATCTTAAGTGGTTGTTGTCTTAAATATTAAGTTTTGTCTTAAAATATTTTTGTCTCAAATTTGTTTTGTCTTAAATATAAAGTTTTTTCTTAAATTAATTGTCTTAATCTATTTTTATCTTAAATATAAATTTTTGTCTTAAAATATTTTTCTCTCAAATTGTTTTCGTCTTAAAATATTTTTGTCTTAAATATAATTTTTTGTCTTAAAATATTTTTGTCTTTGTTTCAAATTGTTTGTGTTTAAATTTAATTTTTTGTCTTAAAATATTATTTTCTTAAATTGTTTTTTTCTTAAATATAAAGTTTTGTCTTAAAATATTTGTGTCACAAACAATATTTGTCTTAAATTTTATATTTAAGACAATTCAATTGAGATTAAATTTTAATCTAAAGTAACTAAAATAAAATGTGATTTTTTAAGGCAAATGATTTCTTTTGTCTTAAAAAAAATGTCTTAAAAGTGCCCTTGGTATACTAGTCATCCAATTTGGATGTAGGTAAATATTAAGCTTAGTGAATTTAACCCAATTTGGATTTAAGTCACTAGTAAGCCTAGTGATAAAGTAATTTATTAACTTTTGTCACTAAATTTTTTTATGACTATCTATAATAACTTATTTTTTTATTTTTTTTAAATTTATCTTTTAGAAATATTAAATACCTGAAGCTAGAGTATTACTATGTAAAATGATCAAATCATTAAAAAAAACAATTATACAGTTAGTAGACTAAATTATATTTTAATGTATCTATGCAATGAATTATGTATCTATGCAATGAGTTAATAAGTGGACAAGGTCAATATTTTTAATGAATTAGTTTTTTTTTTTTTTTAATAATATGAATTCCCTTTTGTTTAAATTAACCTTAGATTCAGGTCACTTATAATCTCAGTGACAAATTTAATTCTTAAATTTTATCACTAAAACCCTTTCATAACTATCTACATCGCCCCCACACTATTCTGCATCGCCCTTCCATGACTATCTAGATCGCACCACAGTAGATTCATTGGTTTTTTTTTAATAATTTCTCTCTTAGAAATTATGGAGACCTAAAAAAAATTTTTTTATCGGCAGATTTTCCTTCCACGTAGCCCATTTAGTAATATTCTTGGACATATGGTCGGATTCTATCTCCACAGTAAGAAGGGTGAGTGCTATTCAGTAACCAGATTTGGATGTCAGATATTTTATTTTGTTGGCTTCAGCCTTGTAGGAGGGTTTCAGAGTTCAGGTGTTACACCCCATCTATTTTCTCTTGTGATAGCTATGACTAGACGTGGTAATAGCGGACAATGTAGTCTGCTACACTATTATGGGTTGTGCAGCCCAAGTGAGTATAGTGCCTTTTCATGTAATGGAGTCTCTGGGTCTCCAAGCCACCAGGCCTAGTACTCACAGTCTATGTTTTCCTAGCGATTATGAGAGATTTCCAAAAAGGTGTGATCGAGGAAGTTCCTGTTAGCCGGGTTAGAATCGTGACTACATTCCATGTTCTTAGAATGCCACATCCCAGCAATTCCTACAATGTGCTGCTCGAAATTCCATGGTTGGAAGCTGCGAAGGCCATAATCAAATTTGATAATGATGGCAGGCTTGTGGTGAATATACGTGATGGGATGAAACCGTTAGTATTCCTGAACGGAAGAAGTCTAACGACGAATAATCGACGGCATTATGTTGTATCGTTGATATAGGTAGAAGCATTAATCAATGAATAAGTTCTTACAGTGTAGTTTTCATCATACAACTTAAGGAAAATTCTGAAGCGAGCACTTTCTCCTCCCGACTCATTTGAGTTTAGTTAATGAGCCGACTAATTATGAATGCCACTTATCTCGGTTAGTATCTCTGTAATAGATACTTTTTTCTCTACAGTTGCTACGTAATGTATCAATGCATTTTATAAAGTAATTCGCCGAAGACTGGAGTTTAATCTTGCTATTACTTTGAATGACATTAACAATGATTGTATAATTAATTTCATTTTTTTTGGTTCATTTTAAAACTACTTAGCTCCCTTTTATCATTTTCTTTTGGTTCATTTTTAAATTCACTTAAAAACGATATAGAAATGAACTATGTGCTGCCCGACGGTTTTGACCAAGGATATGTGCATCTTTTTAAATACACTTAGACTTCGCTCGTTTTGCAACCCTTATCTTTGGGCACATCTCTCCATCTCTGAATCCATATACATATCTCACCTCTCGATTGCAGATTCTTCGCCCAATACTCACCTCTCCGTCTTCGCCCAATATCTTTCGATAAGTGGGCCCACTTCTCCATATCCGTTTATATAGACTGACGTTCTCTTCGTCTCTTCCATATTTTTTCCATTTCGTTTGCAGGAGACCAACGATTGAAGAATTTTTCCATTTCCACTTGCATAATTCCCCCAAACAGATTACATGGGCCCACCTCTCCATATCCGTTAACATAGACATACGTTATGACCGTCTGGGAACGTGCTGAGGGACGTTGGATTTGATTATTATAATTCTGTGGTCAATTCTCAGCCTCATTGTATTTTTTTTTTCCATATTATTCAATAAGAATTTTTTTTGTTATTCTATAGAATTAAAAAAATACAATTGTGCTGCAGCAGCTTTCAAGAGTTTTTTACAATTTTACAATAAGACATCATTCTATCTTTGCTGAAAGACACTACAGAGAAAAAAAACTAACAGAAAAACTGACAGAGAAAAAAATCTAACAGACGACGTTGGCATTCATTATCAGAATTGTTTGTGGTCGGAAAATTTTCAGTGCAAAACCGATCTCTGATGTTGACGTTCATTATTATGAACGTTTATTGTCCAGAAATTCTATCAGCCAGAACTTGATCTCGTAAATGGATGTTGGTGTTCATTATCAGAACCAACGTTGATGTTTAACGGTGAGAAAAATTTCCCAGCCAGAAACTGATCTCGTACCCTCTAGTGTGTTACAATAGATAGACTTTTTCTCCTTCTCCATTTACATAGACGAACGATGGCATTTCATTATTATAACCTAACAAATCTAACAAAACTTTATAACACACTAGTCAATATATTAGAATTGGAATAATCTCAAATCCCTAGGAAATTGGTGAGGAGTAGCCACTTGGCATGAATCTAGTTTTTTTTAATGTATTAAAATTAATGGACCATTTTGCTAAATAATTTATTTTATATATATAAATGAATGTTATAAATAATAATGAGGAATTTAACATGGAAAAATTTATTAAAATTGGAATAATCTCAAATCCTAGGAAATTGGTGGGCAATGAGTCACGTGCCGATGTGGCACAAATCTAAGCCAATCCAACCTAACAAACTTTATAACACACTAGTTCTTGATAAAAATTGAGACTAACCATATTCCCTTGAGAATCAATCGAGGCCATCAATTTAAAAAAAATCAAGATCCTCACCCACCTTAAGTTGAAATAAGAAGCCTTTTGAAATAATTTTTTTCTATAATATTAACAATTAAAATTTTAACAATTGAGAGAAAATAATATTATATTGAGTGTTTATTTTTTATTAATATTAATTCATTTTAAAAATATTTTACTTAATGAGGCATGTCAATGAAGCCTTTTAGCTTAGGCGAAAGGTGACACTTCACGGGACGCTTCTAGAAAACTCAAGGGGTATAACAACTACTTATGCCTCTCCTTACTGTTATTGCTTGTGCATGGTAATGGGAATTAAGGTGGTGGACGAAGCAAGTTTTTCTGGGTGTGTAGGGTGGCCTTTTCCCTTCACCATCCCTAGTATTTCAAACTGAGATAAGGAGGAGTGGAAATTCATCTAGTTTGGGAGACTCTAGCTTTTCCATTGCAACAATTTAGAGCAAAGGATTTGGGACCTGGGATAATGGGCATCTGCTCAGTGCTCAATCATTGGGTTGGGTATTTATTTTTCAGGGGGAGAGACAGTGCTCAGATCAGGATATTAAGTTGTCATGGCTGCCACTCTCATCAATTTCCAATCCTATGGCACACTTCCTTCTCCAAGTTGTAAGTTTGTCTCAAATTCTCTACTCTAATGGATTTGCTTGTTTCTATTGAAGAGTAGGGGTGTGTTTCAAGGAATTTGTGTTTGTATATGTAGATGGTATCTGCAAAATATTACTGGAGAGAGAGATAGAACACTTTTTCCCATTGTGGTATGAGTTTGTTGAAATGGCACCAAGAAATTGCACCCCAAAGTGGGGCTTCTGATTTATTTTTTCATTAATTAAATTGGAAGAGAAATTTTGATTTTATCTCATGACAGCTTGTATTAGTTAACTAAGTTAGAATGACTGAGTTAGCTTAGGAAATTCAATTTGAGGCTCTAAGAGGATGTATGCAGAGTTATCCCATGAATTAAGGGGGTAGAGTTACAGTTATTTGTGAATTGTAATTAGTTAACTCAATTAATTGAGTTAAAATTAATTTAATTGGTTCTAACTAAGCGATGGGCTAGTGATAGGTCAATTGAATTAAATTAGATTTAATTCACAAGTAGTGATCAATCAGTTAATTGATAATTCTCTATAAATAGTTGTTGCATGTCAATTATAAGGAAGGCCCAGCTGAGGCTGAACTTAAAGGGATGATAACTATCAATTGTATAATTACAAAATTGTACAAGCCAATTATAGAGTCAGTTGAAGGCATAGGAAGGATTGTGAAATAAAGGCAAGGGGTTTCCTATTTAATAGGGATTTAATTCCTTAAGGAATACGTGAGAAAGGAAAGCTGAGTAGAGGTTGAGAATTGTCTAAGTATTTGGTTGATTTTTCCTAGATCAGAGTGAGACAGTTCATAGAGTGCGGGAATTTCTCTAAGAGAGAAAATTTGTATTGTTTCATGATATTGACTTTATACAATATACAGATAGTAGGGTTTTAGGAATTATGCTTTCCCCATATAAATCTTGTGTTGTGTGATTGATTGTCTCTTTCTCTTACTTGTTATGTGATTGTGTGATTGTGTTTTGTTTCTGCAAATTGTAAAAGGATTCAGTATCTTGTTTTAGTACATTATAAGATCATTTTGATTCTCTTTGTTAGATTTTATACATGGTATGAGAGCACCAAGAATCACTATAAGAAGATAAGAACAAAGCTTGTTTTGATCAGGTTCGAATTTCCAAATTTATTCTTTGGTATCCAGTAGCAGATCGAGATGTCTTTCAATGGCTTGAGACTCGAATATGAATTGGAGGGAATTTCAAATTATATTCCATGGAAGGATAGGATGGAGGCAATGCTTGAGGACAACAGACTGAAGGCTTTCATGGATATTGATTTCTTGCAACCCACAATAGCAGATGTTCAACTTCTTGATGCATGGAAGAATAATGTAGCAAAGGCGACAAGGATCTTGTTAGAGGGAGTTCGATACCATATTTTCTTGAGCCTCCACGGGAAGTAAAATCTATATGAAATGTGGAAATCCTTGAAATATATGTATTAGAATAACAACGACCACAGGAAATTGGCGCTAAAAGACAAACTCAGGAAGATCAAAATGGAGAAGGGCGACACGATCCAAAAATAATTGAAAAAGTTCACTCAGTGTTGAGATGAGCTTGGAAGCATTGGGATCATTGTTGCCTCGGATGATTTGGTGATCCTATCTCTTCTAGGCCTTCCCAAGAGCTGGAATTGCTACTAGGAATATGTTAATGGGAGGGAAAATCTATTGGTTTGGGAGCAACTATGGTCCGATTTGATACAAGAAGAAATTTGACAAAGCACTAGAGATAGATCCTCATCAAAGACTGATGATGAGGAGAACAATGCCTTGGCTGGAAAGGAAAAGAAAGGAAAAGGGAAGCTGCCCCATTCCAAATCTGAGACCAAAAAGTCAGGCAAGAAGCGAGAATTGTCAAAAGTAAAATGTTTCAATTTTCATGAGCGTGGACACTATGCCACAAATTCTCCAGAAAATAAGAACAACAAGAAGGCCTCAAGAGGAGTAGCAGGTGAAGCATTGACTTCATAGTTTGCGTTGTAATTCACCCTCATTGCATGTATGGTGTCATTGGTGATGGGATATGTGTGGTACTTGGATAGTGGAGCTTCATTCCACATAACCGACAACAAATAATTCTTCAGTAGCTTGAAGGAGAAGGATCTCCATATGCACATCGAGACTGTTATGACGGGAGGTATAGCACTTTCGATATTAGTACAGTTACCTTTTAGAGAGAGTCAGGTAAACCCCTAAGGCTAGATTTGTCGCTAGAGGGTTCTCTCAAGTGGAGGGGATTGACTATGATGATCCTTCTGCACCAGTCACAAGGTACTCATATATTATATCCATCTCATGACAGCTTGTATTAGTTAACTAAGTCAGAATAACTAAGTTAGCTTAGGAAGTTCGAGTTGAGGGTCTAAGAGGATGCATGTAGAGTTCTCCCATGATTTAAGGGGGTATAGTTATAGTTATTTGTGAGTTGTAATTAATTAACTAAATTAATTGAGTTACAATCAGTTTAGGTAGTTCTAACTGAGTGATGAGCTAGTGATAGGTCAAGTGAATTAAATATGATTTAATTCAGAAATAGTGATCAATAAGCTAATTGATAATTCACTATAAATAGTTGTTGCATGTCAATTCTAAGGAAGGCCCAGTTGAGACTGTGGTTAAAGGGATGATAACTATCAGTTGTATAATTAGAAAATTTTATAGGTCGGTTATAGATTCAGTTGGAGGCATAGGAAGGATTGCACAATAAATACAAGGGATTTTCCTATTTAATAGGGATTTAATTCCTAAAGGAATGCGTGAGAAAGGAAGGTTGAGAATTGGCTAAGTATTTGGTTGATTTTTCTTGAATCAGAGTGATACAATTAGCAGAGTGTAGGAATTTCTCTAAGAGAGAAAGCATTGTATTTTTTCATGATATTGACCTTATACAATACACAGATAGTGGGGTTTTAGGTAGTATAGATAGTATGCTTTCCCCAGATACATCTTGTGTTGTGCGACTGATTGTCTCTTTATATTACTTGTTATGTGATTGTACAATCATGTTTTGTTTCCACAAATTGTAGAAGTATTTAATATCATGTTTTAGTACATTATAAAATCAATTTGAATCTTTTTTTTAGATTTTATACAAGTTTTTGGTCAAGAGTTATGTTCCTGGTGGTGACCCTTTTGAGGGCTCATCTCCCTTACGAATTTATTGCTACTGTGAAAGGGCTGTCACTATTTATTCCAAGATTTTTTTTGTATAGTGCCTTTCCTTCTTGGAGGGGCTTCGTTCTGGTGGAAAGTTGGGAGGATTAGGATGATGATCGTCGAGGTTGTCCTTTCCTCATTAGTTTTTTTAATTTTTTTGTGACCCAAGGGTGGTGAGGAGGCTTATCCTCCTATTTCTTGATGGGCTTAGTGTGAGTGGTAATTCTTATAGTTGAGGAAAGTTGGTGGAGGGGGGTGAGGGGTGGGGGAGTCTCAAAAAAATGTTCTCCTTGTAGCTCACATCATTATATATGCACTAGACTTGGAAACACCACCAAGGATCGAAGAATTCAGAGGAACTGACAATAATGTGTTGGATTTTGGTTTGGAGGAAGTTTGATACCTTGGAGGTCATTCAATGAAAATGTGGTTGGACATGTAGGGTGGTGTACCATAGGGCCATGGAGCATAACACTGGGTAGATATTTGGGATTTAGGTGAAGAATTGGATCAACATGCTATCCATTCTATAGGAAGTATAAAATTGTCCCCTTCATTTGATTCTCTGAAAACCAATTCTAATAGGTTACTCGGTTCCTGGGAAAACACACTCAAGATTGGTATGAAGACAAGGATGAAATTACTAGTTTTATGAATGATGTCTAGCATAATTAGTGGCACATGATGGAAAAAGTGGTAGCTTTTCATCGTGATGAAAAAATAACTCATGAGAGGCTAGATCATTTGGAAGGCAGAATGGAACATATGGAGGAACAATTTCATAAGCTTTTTTTCCTCCTTCGCTAACAGGAAACAACCCGAATAAACTACTTCCAAGAAACCTCTTATATCAAGGATGAAATTTAGATGTATTTTGGTTCTTGGTATCTTCTGGTATTTTTGGGCTATTCTACATGTGGTCTCTTAGTTTTTATCTTGTCACTTACAATGTGTTTATGTTATTATCGTTTGTCTAATAAGTCTAGTAGGAATGAAGTTAGAAGCTTTTTGTTTAACAACTACTCAGATGTATCTTTGACAAGAATTAATAGAAAGTTTAGATTTTAAAAATATATATATATTTTTACTTGAAAATAAAATAATTATAAATTAAAATTTTAATAATGAGTAAAAACATTATTATATTGAGGAGTGGTAGGTGTGGGGAATGTTTATTAAGAATCTCGTCTAATAACAATTTTTCAGTAACCTTTGTGTTGGAAGACTCAAAGTTCATGATTGCCAATAATCTAATAACCTATATTGTCAATGATGTAATAACCTATCCATAATATGTCATGGAATGTTATAAAGAAAATTGAAGGTAATTTTCCTAGTTTCAGATTTTAAAATGTTTTCATAATCTAAGAATTAATACACATTTCCCATAAAAAATTTTCACATTCAAAAAATTAATAAACCTTTCCCATAAGAACAAGATGTTATAAAGAAAATTGAAGGTAATTTTCCTAGTTTTTAAAATGTTTTCATATTCTAAGAATTTAAACACATTTCCCATAATTTTTCTCATATTCAAAGAATTAATAAACCTTTCCCATATTTATTTTCATATTAAACTTGTACGCCATGCAAGCAGTGTACAGTTTCATTTCTGTAAAATTTCCTTTTTGGCATTGAGCAAGAGGACGTGGCAGCTAGGTTAGCAGCTCAAAGTCAGGTATTTGCACAATCGGATGGGGCATTATGTATCATGGAGCCTTGAGTACATTAAAGGAGATCACTACAAGTGTGTAATATTTCAGTACTAATCACATTGATACATGCAGAGGATGTGTGATGGGCAAGTTTTCCAAATCCCCTTTTCCCAGCAGTGACAGTAGATCGACTGGGATACTTGATTTGATTCATTCCAATGTGAGCAGTCAGATGTCTCATGTTTTCTTGAGTGGTATGAGTATTATGTTTTATTCAGTGATGATCACTCCAAGAAGACTTGGATTTATTTCTTGAAGACCAAGAGTGAGGTCTTCAAGCAGTTTCAGGAGTTCAAAGCTCTTGTCGAGACTCAGACAAGTCGGAAGATCAAGTCCCTAAGGTCGGACAATGGAGGGGAGTACACCCTTGGTGAGTTTTTTTATTATTGTGTGGAGGTAGGCATTAGGAGGGAGTTCATAGTTCCTTACAACCACCAGTAGAACGGGGTTGCGGAGATGTAGAACAGATCCATCGAAGGGGCTGCCAAAGCCATGTTACATGATCAAGGTTACCATTTTTTTTATCGATAGAGGCCTGCAACACTGCTGTTTATTTGCAAAACAAGAGTTTGCATCGTGCCTTGGGGAATATGACTCCGAAGGAGGATTTTTTTGGGAAGAATCCTGATGTTGGTCATCTTCATATATTTGGGTGTATTGCATACTTCTACATACCCAAGGAGAAGAGGACCAAGCTAGAGCCCACTGCAGAGAAGAGTATCTTTGTGGGCTACAGTGAGACCTTGAAAGCCTTTCGAATTTATATTCCTACATAGAGGATATTTGTTGTTAGGCAGGATGTGAAATTCGAGGAGGACAGGGCTTTCAGGAGGTCATGGGAGTTAGAGTATCTAGATCAGCCAGACCCTCAGGAGCAGCTGAGTTAGTTGCAGGGGTCCAGTGGGCAGGGATAGGGAGGATCCGGAGGTACATCGATTACGGTGTTAGGTCCATCAGTGAGTAGTGGCTCGTAGAGTCAGAGGGGTGGTGCTTTGGGTAGCATGCAGAGCAGTCCGCAGAGCTGTTCAATAGGGAGTCGACTGATGGACAATTCACATGGTACTTCAACATCTACAAGTTTAGGTTCAGGTAGGAGGATATCAGATACAATCAGGAGTTCAGGCTCCTGATGAGGAGGATGAGTTTCATTATCTGGTGGGAGAAGTGTGCTCGGGGAAGAGGAAGCCCAATAGGCTTCAGGATACCTTGAGAGAGGCCACATCTGTTGCTGGGCCGAAGAGGCTGGTCAGAAAGAGCAGACCACCTGAGAGGTTTTGTAGCTATATGGCAATGGTTTCCAACATCATTGACTCAGAGCCTTCTAGCTATGAGGAGGCAGATAGCCAGCAGGTCTCGAGAGAGGCCATACATGAGGATTATTCTTCTACCATGAATAATGATGTTTGGGAGGTGGTGCCGAGGACTTAGGGAAAATTCATGGCTATTTCCAGATGGCTTTACAAGGTTAAGAATGTTGTAGATGGCAGCATTGAGAAATTTAAGGCAAGGTTTGTGGCTACAGGGTTCTCCTAGGTAGAGGGAGTAGATTATGAGGAGACCTTATCTCCCATGGATCGATATACTTCGATTCGCTCCATCATATCGATAGCAGCAGAGATGGGTTGGAAGATCCACCAAATGGATGTGAATACCACATTACTCAATGGCTTCATACAGGAGGAGGTGTACATTGAGCAGTCACAGGGCTTTGAGGCGCATGTGAAGGAGTCCCATGTGTGCAGATTGAATAAGGCCCTTTATGACCTGAAGCAAGCTCCTAGAGCTTGGTACTCCAGGATTGATACTTACTTGCAGGAGATGGGTTTCACAAAGGGTGATGCAGATCCAAACCTTTACTTTATTCTGATGGGTGAGGAGCCCCTAATTCTGGTGTTGTATGTGGATGACTTGGTCATTACGGGTGCAGAGAGACTCATAGAGAGCTGCAAGAGAGATCTTGCATCGGAGTTTGAGATGAAGGACATTGGCTTGATGCATTAATTTTTGAGTTTGGAGGTGTGGCAGGAGGAGGGGCATTTCTTCCTTGGGTGGGGGAAGTATATTGTGGACATCCTTGGTAGATTCCACATGGAGGACTGTAGACCCATGTCGACACTGATGATCACCAACTAGAAGAAGCTTCACGCTTCATATTTTGAGTTGGTGGATCCCACATTGTTTAGACAGCTGACTAGTTCCTTGATGTATTTGGTCAAAACTAGACCAGATATATGTTTTACAGTCAACACGATGATCCAGTTCATGTGTGAGCCTAAGAGGGTGCACTGGGTTGCTGCAAAACACATTTTGCAGTACTTGCAAGGGAAAGTGGAGTATGGTCTAGATTATAGGCAGGGAGATGGAGTGAGATTGGCAGGTTACACTGATTCTGATTGGGTAGTTTGTGCTTCTGATAGTAAGAGCACTTCAGGGTGTTGTTTTGGGTTGGGTTCGGCAATGGTGTCATGGTTCAGCTGAAATCAGCAGTCAATAGCATTGAGTTCAGCGGAAGAAAAGTACATGGCAGCCAGTCTAGCTAGTTGTGAGGCCATATGACTTTGCAAGATGTTTTTTGGCTTATTTGGTCAGCCGTTGAGACCTTCAGTGATTTACTGTGATAATCAGAGTTTTATTAAACTCATAGAGAATCCAATATTTCATGACAGGTCAAAACATATCGGCATCAGATATCACTTCATCAAAGACTATGTTCAGAAGGGAGCTGTGAAGCTTAAGTATATTCCCACTGATGAGAAAGCTACAGATATTCTTACCAAAGCCTTACCATGGGGCAAGCATGTCTACTTCAGAGACAAGATGGGTGTGGTGAGGAACACCTTCCTCGGTAAGAGGGAGTGTTGAAATTTGGTTACCGAAGGACACGTGGTTCCCTAAGGATTTGAACTTTGGCCTAGGGAAAAGTGTCCAAAAGAATTTAATTTTTCTCCGAAAGTGACTTTATGAAGTTATAAAGTCAAATCTAATTTAAAAGTGACTTTCAGTGATAAAGTTACTAAGTCTAATTTTAAAGTGATTTTAATAAAGTCAATGTGAAATTAGAAACAGAAAAATGACTTTGGAAATAAATGACTAAGTGGGTCTTTATTAAAATGGGGTGAATTAAAAAATAGAAAGTGAGATTTAAATGATCATTTAGTCTCAGCCCTAGATCTAAAGCTATCTCAACCATTGGATTTAGGGATTCCCCAAAAGTCACTTAGGGTTAGGTTAAAGGAGGAAAATGACGGAAACGATCATTCATTCTTTCATGAGAAGATTGAGAGAGGAGGAGAGAAAGCTAAGTATATTTTTCTGAGCAGTGGGAAGAAAGAGTGCAGTAGTGAGGAAATTCAACAAATCCATACAGTAGCATTTATTGGCACAAATCCCAAGGCAGAAAATCCGTACAGCAGGATAGAGAGGCACTGTTTCCAAGAAATGAGGCACGAAAATTGAGGAAGAGCGAAACAAAATTAAGCACGTAGTCCAAGGTAGAAAATAGGCCACAGATTTCGAGGAGAGGAGCTGCTGATATTTTTAGCACAAAAACTAAGAAAAGGACAACAGCTACAACACAATTTTCTAGGCAATTTCTGGACTCAGATTTCGAGGAGGGCTGCTGTACAAATCCATACAGTCCATACAGTTTCGTACAGCCTATTCCGACATGCTTCTCAAGGTGGTCGTACAACATTTATTGTTGTCATTAATGCTGTAATATTTTCTATTTTGCAATTTGTTGATTTGGCACAATTTCCGAGGCAGTGTGCAAGCACGGAAATTGAGATAAGTCTATAAATTTGGTTGCTGGAATTTTTACTATGTTTTTCTGTTTCACTATAAAAGAAATATTCAGAAAATAAAGAGAAGCTTTCGAACTGGTTTTCCCCAAGAGTTGTAGGGAGTTTTCACAAGGTCAAGTTGACCAAAAATCAACGTATCTATTTTCTGTGTGTGGCTGATTTATTTTTCTAAGTTTTGTTTCTGCATTTCAGCACTGTGAAATTTCCAAAATTTGGGTTTTTAGAAAATATTTATTTTTCCAGCTTGTTCAATAGAGTTGCAACTCTCCATATGAATAGAGAGTCCTTACCGGGCCTCCACCTCGTAACCTCAGTCGAGTCCCTCACCTTTCTTAGGTCAGGTGAGCAATAAATCCCCCCGGGGCTCACCATATGAATAGTGAATCACCTTTGAATACGGATCTTCTTGACTCTACTTCTTATTGGATCTTACTTATCACTTTCGTGCCTAAAGTGTGACCCGGATGCTTGGAGAACTTTTTATGGCTATGGGAATGGGCATTTAAATTTATGGGAGAAATAAGGAGAAACTGAAAACGGGGGTTGGGAACAGAAATTTCTACACTCACAAGGATTCCTGCAATTTGATTCTTGGCATTCCATGGCTGGAAGCTGCAAAGGCTAGCCATGATAAAGTTTAATAACTATGGCAGGCTTATTCTTAATATTATAGTTACCAAATTCGTACAACTTACATTTCGATGAAATTTGAAACGATTCACAAAACAAGAGGTTAATCGACTGGTTACTAGTTTATCCACACGCCCTTTCGTACAATGTTGACTATAATACTATATGAACACAATGGATAGGAGGATTGCTTACAAGAAGATAGCAGGAACCTTGTGCATGGCATGCAGGTGGAAGGAAAGGAATGTGAAGGTCATTGTATATTTGGGAAAAAAATATTTTGACTTTCTCTTCTTTAAAAGCATGGAAAGTTGATAAAATTTTATAAAAGCTTGAAGGAATAAAATTTTGAAGGAAGGAATTGAAAAATGAACATTATATATATGGGTAATGGGAATGGGGAGGTTATTATATGTAGGGAAATGTTTTTATTTTGAAATTATTTTTTATTAAAAAAAAATGGAAAGTTGATAAAATTAAACATGAAAATAATAAAAAAACATGGAAAGATGATAAAATTAAATATGGAAAGTTAATAAAACTATGAAAGAAAAAATTCAAAAATAACAATTAGAAAAGTGGGTAAACAATGAAATTGATTTTATAATATATATTTCTATTAATCAGAAATAAGTTTTGAAAATCTAATTTTAAATATGTATTTATTATTTTTATAGATAGATTTTAAAAAATTAAATTAAATTTGAGAACACATTTTTTAAATACATATTTATTGTTTCTATTCATTTATATAATGAATTTTAAATATTTGTTGTTTCTATTAATTTATATAAATAAATTTTCAATACTTATATTTTAAATATGTATTTAATACATATTTATTGTTTCTATTAATTTATATAGATAAATCTTAAATACTTATATTTTAAATATGTATTTATGAAGACTAAGTTTTTGAAAATAAAAGGTACCTTAAATTTAAGTTTTGAAATGAAGAGAAATTAGAGAGGGAAGACATGTAATTTTTTGGTGTTGTAAATCTATTATATTATTTATAATTATTTAAAAATTAAAATAAATAAAATGTATTATTAATATAGTATCGAGATTTATTAGAATTGAAATTTTTTCATTTAAATTTTTATCTTTAGAACTTGATAACTATGATTACATCCCATTCGAACTATAGTTAAATCCAACTCGAACTATAGTTAATCTAAGTGACGGTGATGATACCGTCAGTATTCTTGATTGACCATATATATCTCGATTTCAGATTCTGAGCCAGGTCCACCTCCCGGTCAACCCCAATACCCACTTCTTCGTCTCCACCCACATATCTTTTGATAAATGGGCCGACTTCTCCGTATCCATTTATATAGACCGACGTTCTCTCCGACCCTTGTAGATCTTTTCCATTTCATTTGTAGAGAGGGACGATTGCAGATTTTTTCCATTTCCGCTTGCATAATTCTCCCAACTTGATTAAGTGGGCCCACTTCTCTGTATCCGTTAACAGAGACAGACGTTCTCTCTGTCTCTAAACACGCTAACGGACGTTGGCGTTGATTATTATAATTCTTTGTGGTCAATTCTCAGCCATATTGTATTTTTTTCATATCATTTAATAAATATTTTTTTGTTATTCTATAAAATAAAAAGGATATAATTAAGATATTTTTTTGTTATTCTATAGAATAAAAAAATACAATTGTGTTGCAGAGCTTTCAAGACTTTTTTACAATTTTACAATAAGACAACATTCTATCTTTGGCTGAAAGACACTAAAGAGGAAAAAAAAACTAGCACAGACACCGACAGAGAACAAAATCTAGCAGAGGACATTGGCGTTCATTATCAGAACTGTTTGTGGTCGGAAAATTTTCTCCCTCAAAAAACGATCTCGTATATGACCTTGACGTTCATTATTATAAACGTTTATTGACAGGAAATTCTATCAGCTGGATAATGATCTTGTAATTGAACGTTGGCGTTCATTATCAGAACCAACGTTGGTGTTTAACTGTTTGTGGTCAGAAAATTATCCCAGCCAGAAACTGATCTCATACCCTCAGCACGTTAGAATAGATGGAATTTTTCTCTTCTCCATTTACATAGACGAACAATGGTGTCTCATTATTATAACTGTTTTTAGTTGAAAATGTTCTTGTAGACGGACATTGGTGTTCATTATCAGAACATTTTGTGGACAAAAAAATATATCTGCCGGAAACTGATCTCGTATCTTGCCTTGCTAGATTCTTGTAGATGGACGTTCGTATTCATTATCTGGTCAGAAAATTTGTTCAGCCGGAAACTGATCCCGTACCTTGTAGCGAGTTTACATAGATTAACGTTTGTGTTCGAAAACATTTCTCATCATCATCATGAGGAGAAAATTTAAATGATGATGATCAGCTCGGTTGCTTTTGTTGTTCAATTACAGCATTTGAATAAATTGTAAGCAAAGATTTAAACATGATAAACTATGGAGACTTGGAGGATAGTGGATCAACAAAGTTGGCAGCCGACCCACTGGAGACTATGAGAGCATTGGACGAATATGATGGAAGGAAGTGTGGTTTTATGGAATAGTCACCTCTGGAGAAGGAAATATTTTGCAGCAATTGGCAGATGGATATGGTATTTCTCCAGAAGTGGTTGGGCGTTTAGGTGCAAACTATTCGCAGACTTGGAGATATGATGCATTGAGTCTCGAGGGATACGTTCATTTGGATGCATCGTACCTCCAAAAAAATTTGGGGGGCATTGAGGGATACATTCATAGATTTGAAATATGGATGTAGTAATCGTCCAAAAGTCATTGGGGGCAATTCAAGGATGCATTTAGAGATATTGTTAGGATGGATTTTATTGAAATTGGATCGAATCACTCAAGTGCTTCACATTTTTGTATTCCAACATCCTATTGCTGACTCACTTTGAATTGTATTTTGGAATTGACGATTGTGTTTTTTTGTTATTTTAAATTGAACAATAGAATAAGTTGTTTGGTAATTATTTTTTCTATCACTTGAGTTCATTGAGTTCAAATAAGTTTGACTCTTAACTCAAATAAGTTCAAATATATTTGATTCTTAACATCAGAATGATTTTCAAAGAAAATCAAATTCAAATAGTTCATACTCTTAACAACACGATGGTTAGAATAATCATTATTATTATTGTAATTCTAAGAATTCCTTACCAATGTACATATGTAAAAAAAGGTTATGAATGTACATATGTATGAAAAAGTATGGGTAAAGTATGATATATTTTATTAATAAAATAGATCATTTTACTAAAAAATATTTGTTTATATATAAATGAATGTTATAAATAATAATGACGAATTTACTATTGAAAAACTTCTTAGAATTGGAACAATCTCAAATCTCTAGGAATCTAATTTTTTAAATATACTAAAAGTAATGGACCATTTTGCTAAATAAAATTTGTTTATATATAAATTAATGTTATAAATAATAATGAGGAATTTATTACAATTGGAATAATCTCAAATCCTTGGAAATTAGTGGGTAGTGAGCCAAGTGCCCACTTGGCACAAATCTAATTTTTTAAATTTATTAAAATTCAATGCAACCTAACAAAATTTATAACACACTAGTGCTTGATAAACATTTAGCGAATATTTTGATGAAGCATACTCCCTTGAGAATCAATTGCCACTACTCCTACAATGCTATGGTTATTTCTCTTAGCCACCCCATTCTGCTGTGGGTTGTGGGGTGCTATCAACTCTCATTGAATGCCTTCCTTCGCACATAAATTTTTAAATTTATTCGACAGATACTCACCTCCATTATCAATTATGAGAGCCTTCACCTTATTGTTGGTTTCTTTCTCAACTAGAGCCTTGAATTCTATGATCTTGGAGAATTTATCATATTTCTTCCACATGAATAAGATCCAAAACTTCTGTGAGAATTCATTAATAAAAATGACAATATATTTTTGACTCGAAACGGAGGCTGTCAAGAAATATCCACAGACATAAGAGTGGATCGTTTCTACAAATTCATGTGCTTTTTTGTCCCAATCATGGAATGTGGATTTTGTGTACTTCCCCAATGTACATCCTTTACATACATCATATTGCTCAAGTGCTCCTTTAGGGTGGCCAATGGTTATCTGTTGTATAGTATTCAAGGTGCCATGATGCAAATAGCCAAGTATTTTGTGCCAAAATTCACTGACCTTGTGGCCCTACACTTTCTTTGCCTTAGTGATTAATGCATCAAAATATTCCATGTCTAGCTTATAAAGGTTCTTCACACCAACCCTGATCTGCTTCACTTTTCTAGTGGCTAGGTGTCTCAAGAATGCTTTTCCATTGCTCAATTTCACATCATAACCACAGTCTTCCAAAATTGCAATAGAGAAGAGATTTTTCTTTAGGCCTAGAATAATCATGACATTCTTAATCCTGAAAGGGGAGACTGAATCCCTCTTAAAGGTGACTGTACCAATACCAGTCATGTTGTACCTTTCATTGCTTCATATCTTGATGTGCATATGGAGATCTTTCTCGTCCAAGTCACTGAAAAAATCTCTACACCCTATCATGTGGAACAATGCACCTAATTCCAGGTACCATAGGCTTCCCAATAATGTGCTGGACATGAATGCAATAACGGTAAAGTCAAGCTCGAATTGTGAAGCCAAGGCTTCACCTATTGCTCCTCCTAAGGTCTCCTTTCTTTCATTTTTCTTTAGACACTTCATGGAATAATCCCTATATTCGTGACAATAGAAGAATTTGTTTTTTGACAAATCTTTCTTGTTTCGCCCTTTGATGGATTCTTTTTTGGTTTGATATTTCTTCCCTTATCCCTTATTTCCCTTTCCAACCAATGCAATTTTTTCTTCATTCTTGCCCTTGGATTGCTAAGAATTTGGTAGGGTGATGATTAATTCAGATTATCTTACTTGATAATTACTTCTGAGCTTACTTCTTTTACTTATGTCTTCTCTTTTTAACTTATTATGTCTTTCACCAAGTCAATTACCAAAACACAGGAGACACAAATTTAGGCTCTTCAAGCCAAGGCCAAAACCTCTCCTTCTTGGAGAGGAAAAACTGTAAGGAATTCTTCTTATAGATCTTCAAATGACAAGTACCATGACCAAGACTCAGACCCTTGACATTAGGGGAATTTTGAGGTCTAAAATGGGCCTCCTAAGAAAAATGTACAAAAAATAAACTTTATAAGAACCAATAGGATTCAATATGATGATGTCAACCATGGGGGTTGATTTACCATTTTTTAAGTAAAAGGGTAAAAATATTTAAAAATAATAAAATAATAAAACTATATTTTCAACTTATCTCCCAAAGCTTTTAGTCAAATTTCGAGTGGGAGTACTCGTTGGATGCAAAATTTAATTCCTCATTCAAGGAGTACCCATGTTGCATATTTTCGATGGACCCTACTACATGAAAAATTAGAAATACATAAAAAACGTGATCACAATCATGCTTTTCATGTATTTATCATTTTTTGTGTAGTAAGACCCATATAAAGTATGCAACATGGGTACTCCTTGGATGAGGAATTAAATTATGCATCCAATGAGTACTCCCACTCGAAATTTGAGTAAAACATTTGGGAGATAAGTTCAAAATATGAGTTGAAAAAATAGTTTTTCTTTTTTCCCTCCAAAATTTGATGATTTCATCAAATCTTACTTTATTATTTCCACTATTATTTTATAATTTCCTTAGGAGGCCCATTTTAGACCTCAAAATTCCCCTAATGCCTATGAATGCCTCCAAGACCTTGTCACTACTTCATTGTCTACCTCTGATGTTGATCCTTCTTTTTTGCACCAACTTGCTAACCATGCTCACATCAGCCAGGACTTTTACTTGGCAATGGTGAGACGGCACGATTGCTCATGAAGAATTCCTCCTCTCGATGTCATGGATTTTGACATTGAGGAACATTCAACCTTTGGCTTCATAAGGCATAGATCATCCATCACTTTCATCCATGAGTCATGTCAGCTATGAAAAATTGATTCATCATACTTATTCATCTAGTCCACATTTATGCCATGCTTCTTTTCTTCGAACCATCTCCCAAGGATCTTACATCCTTTCACATGATTGGTAGCCCTGCATAAACTCATCTAGATAAATATATACATATGAAATTTCAAGTGAAAATTTACCTCAGTGAGGATATTTCACCATGACATCTTCTTGTAGGCATTAGTATCCTCTATTCAGATTGACACATCTCCTAAATATATGTCTTGTCAAGGGTTTTCTTCTTTACTAGACTTCCATCAGAGTCTGCATATCCTCCCAGGAGATCTCCTAGTCACATCATATTGGATTATGTATGATAACCACCTCTGACATAGTTGCACTTCATGATTTGTTCCTTTCTTTCTCCACACATCTTCATTCCCACAAACTTTCAATTTCCGGTTCCTTATTTGTATACAACCACCTCATATTCCATATGAGGAAATATTATGTTGATTTCATTTGATAATGAAAACTTGTGTAATGGAAGAGATCATCCTATCTCTAATCATACTTCTAAAGATAGAAGTTAACTACCTACAACCATATGACATGACTTCATAGCATCCAGTGTTGGCATATAAATATATATACCTCATACCTTTTTCCTTTGAGTCATCCTGTAGAAATTTTACTAGAATGAATAAATTCATTCCATTGACTTGCTTCATCAATATGTCATCAAATACTAATCCCAGAATCCTGTAGCATAGGATTCTCAATGAAACCTTTCTTCTTTCTTTTTAACCAGTGAGTCCATAGAGAACTCCATTAGAAAATTTTAGCACCTCTTTCCACTTTGATTATTGAATGATGATCCTTGATTTTTGATGACTTCGTTCCATCAGTATTGTTTATCAGTGAGGTTTTGTAGGAGTTATTTCATCAAGATATCCTACCATGTTTCTATCATGATGCTATTAATATGCATTCCTTCCTATTATACTATTTTAAAACCAACAGAAATCACTTAAAGAGGAAGATGATCTCAATCATAATAGAGATCTCTCACTTCTTCTTTCTTATATTTCTTTGCATTAGGCTCTTCCCTTTCATTTGTGACATGGTTGTCTTCCATTTTCCTCTCCTCCTTTCGATATTTAGGAAAATCTATTTTATAATGCCCAAGTTCATTACTTCCAAAGCATCATACTTTGTCCATATTTCTTATTTTATTCTGAGGGACAAATATTTTGAATCTTCCGTTCTTCCTGGATATGGTTGCAAAGGCCTGATTCCCTTCACTTGATCCTGTAGCAACTTTGGATTTCAATCTTGTTTCCTCTATTTTGCATAGAGACATAGATCATGGAATGGTGTTGCTTCTTTCTTCTCGTATAAGATTGAAGTGAAGTTTCCCCATTCTTTTGGTAGGGAATTCAAAACCACTGTAGTCATTTAATTATCAGACATTACCTCTCCCAATTCTTGCATTTTGCCTCTTATTTCAGAAATCCTCATAAAGTATGAAGTGATTCCGTCCTCTCTTGACAATTTCATTTTGTATAGTTCTTGTCTGAGAGAGATTTCTTCTCCTCTAG
This sequence comes from Pinus albicaulis, assembly GCA_034641835.2. Lineage (NCBI taxonomy): Eukaryota > Viridiplantae > Streptophyta > Pinopsida > Pinales > Pinaceae > Pinus > Pinus albicaulis. The sequence goes on along the minus strand of CM076575.1, from coordinate 1,005,539,829 downwards.
TACTCACAAAGAATATTTCCACCAGTTTCTCATATATTTATTTTGCATATTCCAGTTTTGATACATAGATTATGAGTGAGTCCTTAATGGATTCTACCAGAATCCTCTGTCTCTGATTTCTCCTTTCATGTATTTGGCATCAGCTGGAGCATCTTCTTTTGAGGGTTGAATTGTAGATCCTTCAATGTAGTCCATAACTTTGTCTTCAATTAGATTCAAATTTTTCGTCTTCTTCCATGCACTAAAGTTTGATGACCCAACCAATTTTTTGCTCTCTTTACAATAAGTCATCTTGACAAATTTAAATAAGGGCATAGATACTTACTTCAGTAGAGTGACTTGTAGCTTCCTTGATGACGATGATGAAGTTAGGAGCTTATTCTTAGATTTAATTCTCCAATGTAGATGTTCTTGGATCATAGATGATAAAGGATGTCTCCAAAAGATGATGTCTCTTACAACGATGTCTTGAATATAAATCTTTAATGGCAAGGATTATTTTCTTGATGAGATGATCCTTTGAATGAGATTGAAGATATCTCTTGAAATAGGTTGAGAATATTACTTGAAAACTGATTCGACTTTTCAATGAAAAATCTGACCTTCACTTTGATTCTTGCTTCCTTGAGTGCCTCCTTGCTAAGTAGCCCTTGTCTTTTAGCACCTTAGGTCTGATACCATGTTGATAATTTGATAGGGTGATGATTAATTCAAATTATCTTACATGATAATTACTTATGAGCGTAATTCTTTTACTTATGTATTCTCTTCTTAACTTATTATGTCTTTCATCAAGTCAATTACCAAAACACAAGAGACACAAGTTTAGGCTCTTTAAGCTACGACCAAAACCTGTACCTCTTGTAGAGGAAAACCCATAAGTAATTCTACTTATATATCTTCAAATGACGAATAACATGACCAAGACTCGGACCCTTGAACTATGAATGCTTCCAAGACATTGTCTGCCTCCAACATTGATCCTTCTTTTCTGCACTGACTTGCACTAACCTGCACCAACACTAGAGAACTTGGTCTCTAATTCTATCTTCCTTGATTTAGTATTCGGTTACCCAAGAACTCCTTCTTGCTTATTCAGATATTGGAGACAGATTCACTTGACATATATTACTTTATTTTATGTAGTGAAGATAGGAAGGTAAATCACAGATTTACATTCCTTCTATTCTCACACTTTCAATTCAGATATGCATCACATCAAACTTCAGTCTTTTAACTTCACAATATATATCATAGTATATCATATGAGTTTCAGACCTTTCGGGTGCACATTAATATGGGTAATTCATAGTTCTTGCTACGCATACAAATTCCCTTCAGACTAATATGTAACTCCTTCACTGGATCTGCACTCTTCTTCTTCAGAACTATCCTCAGTCCTTTCCTTTTGTCACAGAATTATTCCACAATCCCTTCTGCCTGTAGCATAGTTCGAATATCTTAGAATTTTCTTCGTTCTAAAATCTACACTCATCCACAAACTTGTCCGAAGTGTGCCTCCCAAATGAACTGCATATATGCGTATATACAAAGGAATCTTCTCTATTTTAGGCTGACCATACAGGTAGCTTGTAGGCCGAATTTAATCACTGTTTATAGGCCCACTATATCACATCATATAGGAGCTTATCTTCCTGCGTTGAATGAGGATATCTTAAGGGATGACTTAAGCCATTCCTTCACATTTTCATGACAAGGTCTTGGAGCATATTATTTAGACTAGACACTTCATATACATGACTCTTAATTACACTTATAACCAGAAGAAAAATCCTAATAGACATCAAGAAGAAGTCTATTGACCTATAATAAAAATATTTCTCATGAAACCCATGAAGCAAGCATAACAAAAATACATTTTATTATCTTTGTCTTATGCTTTTCATAAATACATAATTAAATAGTCAATATGAATACTGATCCTAGTTACACTTTCCAACATGCATGAGGTCCCATCTCTAGTATTTTTCCTTATTTCCTCATGTACCGAATCATACCATAAGCATTACTAATTCGGTAGTTTCTCGCTCTCGTTAATTGAATCTTGATAGCTATGCCAACTCATGGGAATGCCTAGAAGGGCCAGGATTGCTAAGTCGTCCTCTGAAATAGTAACACCAATGCGTGCAAGCTCATCATGAACTTGCATAAACTTGCTCGGATACTGCAGGATAGATTCATTCTTCTATGTCTTGATATTTCAAATTTTATCCTTGAGCACTAGTTCCATGTGGTCACTACTATTCTGGAAAATATTTGTCAGTGCTTACCACATTGCATAAGGATTTTATTTCCCATGGCGATTGGTGACAATGTGGTCTCGTACTCCCTCCAATATTATTCTCCACACCTTGGCTACATCTTTCTTCCATTGAGCATAGTTCTGGGCATCAAATTCCATAGGTTTTTCAACGTCTCTCTTGATGTATTCTAGCAATCTATTGTCATCTAATGCCTCCTCCAAGAGATCCTTTCATGCAATGAAATTAGAGTTTCCTTCTAAGGAATACTATAGCCTCATCCCATTGAAGGTCATCTTCTTATCTCTTAAGAGATCCTGCTACACTGAACGACAGTTTTGAACCTCTTGAGAAACAACTTTGAAATTCTTGCTCTGATGTGAACCCTGCTATGATACCATGTAGAAACTATGGTGTATATTTTCAACTGCCCATGAAGTTTTTTCAAAATCACAAGACACAAACCAACTCTACTACTATGCAAAAGTTAATTCACAATTTAGAACAAAAAACTCATACATGCAATAAGAAATAAAACACATGCACATAAATATTTTCGTGGGGAAAGGAATCTACTGAAAACCCCAATTAATTCTTGCATTAATATGATGAATATATATGTGTTATATTTTCTTTGCTCAACTGAACACAACCTGCAAGTGAATAATCTATCTCTCTACTCACTGAGAAGCTTTGACTCAAACTTAGTCAAATTTTCCCTCTGCTTGAGCCCCTATTTCCATGTGCAATTCCTTGAGAAATTAGGCCCCTATAATTTAGGATTTTTTCCAAAATGGATTATGCAATTCCTAAGGTTGATCATCTGACTGCATGCAACACCTGTACACTAAATAATAGTCTATAACTTATGTTACATTGCCTTGGAATCTCCACCACAACTGGGGAACCTGAATTATTTGCATGCACTATCTAATTTGGGTTGACTGATCATTTAAATAGATAATCACTATGTTTTACTGAATTCCCACTGCAAATCTGGCCTTCCACTAGTTCCTCCAACAATTACAGCTAGTTTAACTGAAAAAACTTGAGAAATTGACTTTGATTGCTACAAATAAGCAAATCACACATGCTTAAATAAAATCTAACTCCCATAAGTCGAATATATTGAGTAAACTGGGTAACACAAGTCATTTCATACAAGTTAATTGCATCCAAGTTGTATGATGATGTGGAAATTCAAATTTTCTCAATATAATCAAGACAAAATCAAATTGAGAATTTCTTCTTGCATTTTTCAACAATCCTTCAGGTGAATCTAATCCATGTTTTCGATGACAATCAGGAGTTCTACCATAAAAATGTGATGATAATAACAAGTGATAGATAGAAGTAGCGTTCAAAACAAACAAAATAGTCAAAAAACACATATTCAAAACACAATCGATGAAGACCCTAAAAAGTACTCGAACTATGTTACTGCCTATCCATGTTCATCGAAAGTGCCTTCATCGCTCCTCTCACGAAGAACACCTCTGTTTCCAGCCTCCATTTCCCTAAATCCCATTAGTTTTTTTCGGCCTCCATCGCTCTGCTTCCTGAATTACCCATTAATGGCGTAAAAAAAAACACCTAATCGTTTACCTTTGCCTTGTTTACTAGTGCCCAGTATTGAAAATTAAAAAAAAAAAAAAAATAGGACAAGAGATTTCTTTTTTCTTAAAAGCCCCCTCCATGTAGTAGTGTTGAATGCAATGACATAGAAGTTGTCTCTAATCATATCAACAAAGATCGAAGGGAAGAAAAAGGAATTGATGTCCGAGAAATCTTTCGAGGAAAAATTATCACGTTCTTAAGAGTCGGCTAGCCCCACAAAATAAAGAACCCCACAAACATTTTTCTTTATATAAGATAACATGAATGGAAAATGAAATAAAAACCTTGGTATATGTGCAAAATAGTAGTAGCCTACAAACTGGCGAACTTATGGTGCATTGTCAGAGTCAATTTTGCAATTGTCAGATAATATTTCTTAAAATGATATGTTTTTGTCTTAATTGTTAATTGTCTTAAATGAGTTTCATCTTAAGTGGCTGTTGTCTTAAATATAAAGTTTTGTCTGAAATTAATTGTCTTAATATATTTTTCTCTTAAATATAAAGTTTTGTCTTAAAATATTTTTCTCTCAAACTGTTTTTGTCTTAAAATATTTGTCTTAAACTGTTTTTGTCTTAAATATAAAGTTTTGTCGTAAAATATTTTCGTCTCAAACTGTTTTTGTCTTAAATTTAAAGTTTTGTCTTAAGATATTTTTGTCTTAAATTTAAAGTTTTGTCTCAAAATATTTGTTTCTGAAACTATTTTTGTCTTAAATATAAAGTTTTGTCTTAAAATATTTCTGTCTCAAACCATTTTTGTCTTAAATATTATATTTAAGAAAATTCAATTAAAATTAAATTTTAATGTTAAGTAACTAAAATAAAAAGTGACTTTTTAAGACAAAATATTTCATTTGTCTTAAAAAAATGCCTTGAAAATGCTCTTAGTGTACTAATGACCCAATTTGGATTCAAGTCAATATTAAGCTTAGTGACTTTAACCTAATTTGGATTCAATTCACTAGTAAGCTTAGTGGTAAAGTAAGTCATTAAATTTTTTCACTAAAACTTTTCATGACTATCTATATCACCCCATAATAACTTAATTTTTTTTCCAAAATTTATCTTTTAGAAATATTAAATACTAGCTAGGGTATCACTGTGTAATATGATTAAATCATAATAAAAAAAAAACAATTACAATTATACACTAAATTTTGGTAGACTATATTATATTTTAATGTCATTTGTCTATGTAATAAGTTATGTAATGAGTTAATAAGTAAACAAGCTCAATCTTTTTAATGAAATCGTTCTTTTTTTAAATGAATATGAATTCGCCTTTGTTGAAATTAACCTTAGATTTAGGTCACTTATAATTTCAGTGACAAATTTAATTCTTAAATTTCATCACCAAAATCTTTCATAAGTATCTACAGATTTTCCTTCCACTTATGCCATTTAGTAATACATGACTGGGACATTCATTGTAGCGCTTAACCAGGAAATGTGATCTTTACCACGCTGTATGGGTTGGTAAACCAAGCAATGTAAATGCCTTTTCATATAGTAGGTCTGTTCGGAAGATTCAGGGTGTTGCTTAACCCCGTCCATTTTCTCTAGTGATAGCTATGACTATGGACGTGGTGGTAATAGCGGGAAATGTAGTCTGCGACGCTATTATGGGTTGTGCAACCCAAGTGAGTATAGTGCCTTTTCATGTAATGGAGTCTGGTCTCCAAGCCACCAAGCCCAGTGCTCTGTGTTTTCCTAGCGATTATTAGAGATTTCCAAAAGGTGTGACCGAGGACGTTTCCGTTGGTCGGGTTAGAATCGTGACTACATTCCATGTTCTTAGGATGCCACATCCCAACATTTCCTACAATTTGTTGCTCGGAATTCCATGGTTGGAAGCGCTGAAGGCCATAATCAAATTTGATAATGATGGCAGGCTTGTGGTGAATATACGTGACGGTGATGAAACCATTAGTAGTTTTGAACGGAAGAAGTTTAACGAGGAACAGTCGATGGAATTTTGTTAAATCGTTGAGATAGGGAGAAGCATTAATCAATGAATAAGTTCTTACAATGTAGTTTTCATCAGGCAACTTAAGGAAAATTCTGAAGCCTGCACTTTCACCTCCCGGTTTTGTGCATTTGAGTTTAGTTCGTGTAGCCGACTAATTATGAATGCCACTTATATTTTTTTCTCTAGATTTGTTACATAATGTATCAATGCATTTTATAAAGTAAATTTGCCGAATACTGGAGTTTAATGTTGTTATTACTTTGAATGACATTAACAATAGTTTGTATAATTAATTTCATTTTTTTTGGTTCATTTTAAAACTACTTAGCTCCTTTTTATCATTTTCTATTGGTTCAATTTTAAATTCACTTAAAAACAATATAGAAGTGAACGATGTGCTACCCGACGGTTTCGACTCAGGATATGTGCGTCTTTTTAAATCCTCATAGACTTCACCTGTTTTGCAACCCTTATTGGGCACATATCTCCGTCTGTGAATCCATATAGATATCTCGATTGCAGATTCTCCACCCAATACCCACCTCTCTATCTCCACCCAATATATTCTGATAAGTGAGCCCACTTCTTTGTATCTGTTTATATACACGGACGTTCACTTCGTCTCTTCCAGATTTTTTTCGTTTCATTTGTAGGAGACAGAGTATTGTAGAAATTTTCCATTTCCACTTGCAATTCTGGCTGGAATTACAAAGGATTGCATTTTCATTTCCGCATAATTCTCTAGGCTGATTACATGTTTACCTCTCACATATCTGCTAAGGTATGCAGATGTCTACGTCAGAAGACATGATGAGGGACATGTAGTTGATTATTGGCTTTATTAGAGCTTTGTCTTTGCTGGAGTGGGTTAGCGAACACTACTAAGTTCATTAATCAAAATATTTTCTCATTGCTCTTTTTTGATAAATATATGCCTGACTTCGTCCTCCCATTGGTACATCTATCATTCATTCCATCTTGAATGGAGCAATGGCAAATGTTGAAAATATTAAAGTCTATAGTATGCAGAAGAACAAAGTAATACTGCCAATGACTGACCAATGACAGAGTTTAGTACTTTCTGTATTAAAGAATGACGTAAGAAGAATTGCAGTGATGGAGCATGACCAATCTTAATGAGAGAAGAATTAATTTTGAAGTATGGTAAAAGTCATTTTTAATAGGAGCAATTTTTGGTAGTTTGGGTTACGGAATGCAGGAGTTTGATCGCTTGATCGATCGAGCCTCAAGCCTGGGCAACAAAAACTAATGAAATTGATTGAACGACGAAAACTTATGAAGCGGAAGGACAAGTGGTCCCTACCACTTGAGCGCAAAAGCGCAAGATCGCAAGATCGCAAGTTCAGAAGTGTTAAATGTCTTGTGGATATGGAAATCTGCGATGTGCGATGTGCGATCATCGCAACATCGCAACATCGCAATATCGCATTTTTATTATATGTGTTTCCGCCCATCATCTTGCAAGTAACAGAGGGTTGCGATGTACGATCGGCCATGTTGTCGCACGGAAAATCGCACCATCGCATGTTATAAGTATTCCTCCATATGTTTTCGCCGGTTTGAAAGTTGCGATATGCGCAATCGCAGATCACGCCACCGCATTTTTGTTGTTCCGCTATTCCACCATCGCACATCGCAAAATGGTCGACTGCGACGTGGTCCCCTCTCGTACGTCACGCCATGTTAAGTTTTATGTTTGGAAAGTGATTTTCCTTTGTATTTGTTTTATTTTCTTTGTTTAATGTTTTTTGTTCCCGCCGCGCTATATAAAGTGAAAAAGGCTCGAGAGCCAAGAGAGTATTGTATTGTAATGTTGTTGTATCGCTGTGTGAAGATCCCGCAAGCAAGAAAACACAGTAAGAAGAACAAAGCACTATTTGTGCATTCTTGAGAGATAGAGAGAAGTTTTATTTTAGACGCTGGCCATTTTTCTTAGGAAATTATTTGGTGAATCCCTCCATTGAGGAAGAAATTTGTAACAATTTTTTTTAAGTTCTGTTAATGAAATAGAAGAAAGCATTTTCATGCCATCTCTGTCTGCAATCAAAATTTGATTTTAATTTCTTTGTGTTAAGAGGAGAGCATCATCCTCTCCATTTCTATTGTTTGGAATTTTCCAAAATTCCAACAGGCGACCTGACCACGCTCCCGAGAGCTACAGACATATAGGTAGCCAATGAATTACGTGAAGATTCGGCGGGGGGAAAACTGTGCACTACTGTCATTTTGTGCATTGTATTGAAATTCTGGTCCATTTAATCAACGATACCTAGTTTCGAATAAAAAAAATGACGATGGAGACTCTCCTGCTTCCCGTGCTGCTTTTGTTAACATATTTGGCGTTCGGTGATGCATAGTGTCTGATGGAGCTACATTATAGCCGCAAATTGCAGTGGGACAAGTCTTCCTGTAAATCGGCCAATATCGACGGCAGTGATAACCCATGCTGCCATACATTGTTGAGCTTGTTCGGCATGGGAATAGCCCAGTATTTGAGAGATGCATCCATGTTCGAGATTCCCAGCAATGCCTCTGTCGTCTCCTGTCTCGAGCTCTTTCAGTAGTAGCTGGAGTCTCTGGACCTCTCCCCACACTTGCTGTCAATCTATTTGAAGAATAGTGTGTTTAAGTTTTTATCGAGCCCACGACTCTGCCCTGGCTTACATACCAAGCAGGACTGGATGCACAAACTTGAAATTACTCCGCTAGATTCTGCTTGCAAAGGCGACCTCTCGAATCATGCCGCTTGTCAGACATGCAAGGATAGCGGAGACCTTGTTGAGAGAGAGTTGGTAAAATGTAAAGAAACTTGACAAACATGGTAACCGGTAAGATATGCTACTATTTCACAGTTCTGTATGTTGCTCGAGTGGCGAATGAATTCGGCCCCAAGACCGAAAGCACTGCTTAGTGTATCCTCGGTCTGCCCTTCATCCAAACCACGTCGCGTGGCCGAGTTTTGGCCTACGTTTTCATGGGGGCTGATGCAGCCCACCTAGTCTGTGCTCTCGGGTTTCTGCATCGTTTGTGGGCGAGGAAGAGGAGCCGCAAGGTCGAGCCCAGCGGATTTGTGAGGTGGAACAAGGAAATTCTGAAATCCTCCGTGAAACCCAACCAGGTGCAGTTTGGTTCGGCATTCAAGAGATCAAGGCCACCACTGATAATTTCAGCGACTCTAATCTCATCGGCCAAGGGAGCTTCACTACGGTGTACAGGGGAACGCTTCTGGATGACTGGCCGGTTGCGGTGAAGAAATCAGAAATTGCACTCCGGAAGGCAATTCCGAAATCCTGAACGAAGTGGAGGTCATCAACAACATTAAGCACTGGAATCTGGTCATTTTGAGAGGCTGTTGCGTGGCGAGCGACGAGATCGAAGGGCACCAGCAGTTTATGATATACGATTACATGCCAAACGAAACTCTCGATGACCACATCTTTGGAGAAAAATCCAAGGCCCGACCTTTGAGCTGTGCTGGTGACAGGGAAAGAACGTAATCCTGTGTGTCACTTATGGGTTGTCTGAGTACCAGTACTGTCACACCACATCAGCAAATCGTCACGGCAACATACTACTGTCCTTATAGCAGCCTCGATCCAGATGCGAAATAATTTGGACTTATATTGCATAATATCAAAGTGTAATAAACTTTGTATGGACCGAGGGAAAATCGTTGCATTTACAGCTCTACTCTCAGGTTCCCTGTTTGATTGTTTGTTTGAAAATAAGTATAAATACGCGATGAATCGATATCACTACTTTAAATGGTGTAGAACAAAAGATTTATGGTATGTATGTTACGTTGAAGGAGCTTAGTTGTTAATCATAATAGTAGATGGTAATTTAGGTGGAAGGGATGACATGAGGACTTGAGCCTACTTAATTAGAATGACCCACCTCGTACCGAATTGAACCAGTCACTAAAATTTAATACAATTAGAATAAACGACCTGAGTACACCATTGAAATTAGTAAATTTATTAGCTTAGTCATGGCCGCTTAATGCAGATAGGCTATTTAATCTTATAAATTTTCGTCAAGATAAGCATTTATTAGTGTTCAGTGATGATAATTCATAACTAGTGATTTTTTATTTATAATAAGGTATAATATTTTAAAAATCTTATAAATTGAAAAGGAAAACGAAAACAATTATTACTATTATAATAATATTATGTTATTTATTATTTAATAATTTATTATGTTATTTGTTATTTTGTAATATGAAGGATAACTTAACAAAGCTTATAAGTAATATAATTTTTGCTTGATAAATTTTGTATATAAATATAAGTTAATTTTGAAAAAAATTAATAACAAATTATAAAAAATAAAATAATAGTTTATCAATGATAAAGATAAGGTGCAGAAACAAATAAAATAAAGATGAAATAAAATAAAGATGAAATAAGTTTAAGTAATTTTAATTTTTCAATTTAATTGTTTTCTCCTTATAATTATATAATTTTGACTAATATTTGTTTACATATTTTAATACAGTTCCATTATATAATAAGAATGAGTTAATATATATTAAATAAAATAAATTAATAATATTGATTGAAATATAAAAATGATAAGTAATATGAAATTTATATGAAAATACATCTTTATAAAATTATAAAACTTTAAATTTAATAATCATATTTTGAAAATATTTTTTTTTTAATTTATTAAAAATATATTTTAATTTTAAATTAAATCGATATAAATGAAAAAAAAAACTAATAATAATAATAAATAAATTATTATAATATTTTTTTAAAATTTATCTAAGAAATATAAAAATAATGATCATGGTTATCGTCTGCTAAGACCATGACTTTAATAGTGGAGAAAAAATCTAAGTTTAGGTTCTTCAAAATCTTGTTTCTATGGTCGAAGAGAAGGGAAATAACTTATTCCAAGATCATTATAGGTGGGTTGCCTTAATAGGTCAAGGTCAAGAAGATTGGAAGAAGAGAAGGGAAACAACTTATAAGTCTTCCAAGCTCACTATAGGTGGGTGGGCTTAATAGGTCAAGAAGATTGGAAGTGTGACAGATGGTAGGGAGTTGATGAGTAACAACGGGGCAGTCTAAAAAGAAGTTCTTTTCATCTTCCACCTACTTCGAATCACAAATCTAAAAGATTCTATCGTTCCAAGGGGACTTGGAAATAGACCACCGCCCGATCTCACTCCGAAGCTCATGGGAATTAGTTATTATCTTAGCGATGTTCATTTTTTTCTTATTGTTGGAAACCAAAGAGAGATAATTCCAATTGTCAAGGGTGGGGTTGATCACTTCCTTGTAATACCTTAGCTTCCTTTTACCCTCCAACTCCTGATCCTCCCACATCTTGTCCTTAAAATTGGAGGTAATAATTTTTTTTATATTATCTTTTCTTCCCATACTGAGCTCCTTCTTAATTCCCCAATGATTGAGCTAGGACTGGGCATCCTTATGCCAACCACGCTTGAGGCGAAGGTGAGGGTTTCGACTACAATTAGAAGCAATTTTAAAGAGCCTTTTTTATTCCATGTTGTCAAGCTTCTTCTTGTACATCATATATCTAAACATATCCATACTCTTAATGGGGGATAACCCAGATTCAATCAAGAGGATAGGATAGGGAGTATTTCCCTTGATCTTAAGGTTGTAGGTTATGAATCGTTTTTGAATCATCTCAATCCTCCTCCCTGACTCTTTGGATATATTGCAACCCCAAACTTCACATCTAGCATGGAATATGTATCTCCACTTCCCAAAGAAAAATAACCTCGCATGGAAAATGTATCCCACTTCTAAGCGTTACTTTGCACCTCTAGATACAAATGTTAATTATAATTATGTGTGCTAGTTATAATTCTGTGTTCAGTTTTCAGCCTGACTGTATCTGTTTTTTCATATCATTCAATAAGATATTTTTTTGTTATTCTATAAAATAAAAAAAAAGTATAATTAAGATCGTAAGTATAATTAAGATCGTTTTTGTTATTCTATAGAATAAAAAAAATACAATTGTGGTGCAGCAGCTTTCAAGATTTTTTTACAATTTTACAATAAAACTACATTCTATCTTTGCTGAAAGACACTACAGAGGAAAAAAAAACCAGCAGAGACACTGACAGAGAAAAAAAAACTAGCAGACGACGTTGGCTTTCATTATCAAAACTGTTTGTGGGAGGAAAATATTCACAGTGCAAAACTGATTTACGATGTTGACTTTCATTATTATAAACGTTTATTGTCCATAAATTCTATCAGCCGGAAGTTGATCTCGTAAATGGACGTTAGTGTTCATTGTTGATGTTTAACCATTTGTGGTAAGAAAATTTTCCGAGCCAGAACCTGATCTCCTACCCTCTAGTGTGTTGCACTTAGAGATATTGTGATGATGGATTTTATTGAAATTGGATCAAATCACTTCAATACTTCAAATTGTTGTATCCCAGCATGCGATGGCTGGCTCAAGTACTTTAATTTGTATTTTGGAATTGACGATTGTGCTTTTTGGTATTTTTAAATTGAACAATATAATAAGTTGTTGGGTATTTTTTTGTTTTCTACCACTCGAGTTCAAATAAGTTCAAATATGTTTAACTCTTAACATTACAACGATGGTCAAAGATAATAAAATTCGATAGGTCTTACTCTTATAATTAGAACACGACGATTGTTAAAGATAATGCTACACTAAGCACACGTCTTACCAATGCACACATGTATAAAAAGTCTATGCGTAAGTACTTTAATTTGAAAAAAAAAAAAAAATTATTATAAAAAAAAATTTTCTTATATATAAAGGAATATTATAAATAATAATGAAGAATTTATTATGAAGGAACTGATTAGAATTGTAATAGTCTCAAATCTCTAGAAAATTGGTAACAATCTATTTTTTTAAATTTATTAAAATTCAATTAAACCTAACAAAATCTATAAAACACTAGTACTTGATAAACATTCAGACCAAGCATATTCCTTTGAGAATCAATCTAGGCCATCAATTTCAAAAAAAAAATCAACAGATCATCATCCACCTTAAGTTGAAATAAGAAGCCTTTTGCAATTAAAAAAATTATAATATTAACAATTAAATTCTAACAATTGAGAGAAAATAATATTATACTGAGGATTGTTTACTTTTTTATTAATATTAATTCATTTTGAAAATATTTTACTTAATGAGGTATCTCAATGAAGCCTTTTAGCTTAGGCAGAAGGTGACACTCTTCTAGAAAACTCAGGAGGTATAACATCTACTTACGACTCTCCTTATTGTTGTTGGTTGTGCATGGTAATGGGAGTTAAGGTGGTGGACGGAACAAGTTTTTTTGGGTGTGCAGGGTGGCCTTCAACCTTCGTCATCCCTAGTATTTCAAACTGAGATAACGAGGAGTGGAATTTCACCTCGTTTGGGAGACTCTAGCTTTTCCATTGCAATAATTTAGAACATAAGGATTTGGGACCTAGGATAATGGACGTCAGCTCAGTGCTCAATCTTTGGGTTGGGTATTTATTTTTCAAGGGGAGAGACAGTGCTCGGACCAGGAAATTAAGGTGTCATGGCTGCAACTCTCATCAATTTCCAATCTTCTGGTACATTTCCTTCTCCAAGTTGTAAGTTTGTCTCAAATTCTCTACTCTAATGGATTTGCTTGTTTATTTGGAAGAGTAGTAGTGCATTTCATGGAATTTGTGCTTGTATCTGTAGATGGTATCTGAGAAAGATTGGCGGAGAGAGATATAGACCAACTTTTCCCATTGTGGTATGAATTTATTGAAATGGAACCAAGAAATTGCACCCCGAAGTGGGGCTTCTGATTTAATTTTCCCTTCATTAAATTGGAAGGGAAATTGTAATTTCATCTCATGACAACTTGTATTAGTTAACTAAGTCAGAATGACTAAGTTAGCTTAGGAAACTCAAGTTGAGGGTCTAAGAGGATGCATGTAGAGTTCTCCCATGATTTAAGGGGGTCTAATTACAGTTATTTGTGAGTTTTAATTAGCTAACTCAATTAATTAGTTAAAATTAGTTTAACTAGTTCTAACTGAGCGATGAGCTAGTGATAGACCAAGCGATTTAAATTTGATTTAATTCACAAGTAGTGATCCATCAATTAATTGATAATTCGCTATAAATAGTTGTTGCATGTTAGTTCTAAGGAAGGCCCAGTTGAGACTGAAGTTAAAGGGATGATAGCTATCAGTTGTATAATTACAAAATTGTACAAGCCAGTTATAAAGTTAGTGGGAGGCCTAAGAAGGATTTTGAAATCAAGGTAAGGGATTTTCCTATTTAACAGGGACTTAATTCCTTAAGGAATACGTGAGAAAGGCAAGCTGAGTAGAGGCTAAGAATTGGTTAAGTATTTGGTTAATTTTGCCTAGATCAGAGTGAGACAGTTGGTAGAGTGTGGAAATTTCCCTGAGAGAGAAAGCAATGTATTGTTTCATGATATTGACTTTATACATTATAAAGATAGTAGGGTTTTAGGAATTATTCTTTCCCCAGATACATCTTGTGTTGTGCGATTGATAGTTTCTTTCTCTTGTTATGTGATTGTGTGATCGTGTTTTGTTTCCGCAAATTGTAGAAGGATTCAGTATCTTGTTTTAGTACATTATAAGATCATTTTGAATCATGTTGTTATATTTTATACATGGTATGAGAGTGCCAAGAATCAAAATAAGAAGATAAGAACAAATTTTGTTTTGATCATGTTCGAATTTGAAAATTTATTCTTTGGTATTCAGCAGCAGATCAAGATGTCTTTCAATGGCTTGAGACTCGAATATCCACTGGAGGGAAATTCGAATTATATTTCATGGAAGGACAAGATGGAGGCAGTGCTTGAGGACAACAAATTGAAGGCTTTCATAGATATTTATGTATCGAAACCCGCAGTAGAATATGTTAAAATTCTTGATGCATGGAAGAAGAATGTAGCAAAGGTGAGAAAGATCTTATTAGAGGGAGTTCGAGACCATATTATCTCGAGCCTCCATGGGAAGGCGAATATATATACAATGTGGAAAGCCTTGACAAATATTGTATCAGAATAATGACGACTACATGAAGTTGGCACTAAAAGACAAGCTCATGAAGATCAAAATGGAGAAGGGAGACACGATCCAAAAATACTTGAAAAAGTTCACTCAATGTTGAGATGAGCTTGGAAGAATTGGGATCATTGTTTCCTCAGATGATTTGGTGAGCCTAACTCTTCTATGCCTTCCTAAGAGATGGCATGGCTACTAGTACTCTATTAATGGGAGGGAGAATCTGCCAGATTGGGAGCAATTATGGTTCGATTTGACACAAGAAGAAATTCAGTGGACTACTAGAGATGGATCCTCATGATGAGGAGAAAAGTGCCTTGGTTGGAAAGGAAAAGAAATGAAAAGGGATCCCATTCCAAATCCAAGACCGGAAATTTAAGCAAGAAGCGAGACTTGTCAAAGGTAAAATGTTTCAATTGTCATGAACATGGACACTATGCCACAAATTCTCCACAAAATAAGAACAATAAGAAGGCCTCAAGAGGAGAAGCAGGTGAAGCATTGAATTCATAGTTAGAGTTGGAATTCACCCTCATTTCATTCATGGTGTCATTGGTGATGGTATCTGTGTGGTATTTGGATAGTGGAGCTTCATTCCATATGACCGATAACAAAGAATTCTTCAGTAGCTTTGAGGAGAAGGATCTCTAGATGCACATCGAGAGTGTTATAACGGGAGGTATAATGCTACCGTTATTAGTATAGTTACCTTTTAGAGAGAGTCGAGTAAACCCCTAAGGCTAGACTTTTCGCTAAAGGGTTCTCTCAAGTGGAGGGGATTGATTATGATGAGACTTCTGCACCAGTCACAAGGTACTCATCTATTAGATCCATCCTTGCACTCCTAGTGTAGATGGGATGAAAGATACATGAGATGGATGTAAAGGCAACCTTTCTCTAGGGAGTTATTGAGGAAGAAGTGTACATTGAGAATTCGAAAGGTTTTGAGATCTTAGACAGGGAGTCGCATGTGTAGAGACTCAAGAGAGCATTATATGGGCTGAAGCAAGCACCTCGTTCTTGGTACACCATGATTGAAAACTATCTCAATGGGTTGGGCTTCACCAAGAGTGAAGCGGATGCGAACGTATATCATATTGTGGTCAATGGTAATCTTTTGATTATTGTACTTTATTTTGATGATCTGATACTGACAGGTGATGAGCGACTCATAAAGTATTTCAAAGATGATCTTGCAAGAGAATTTTAGATGAAGGACATGGGGCTCTTGCACTATTTCCTTGGATAGGAAATATGGAAAAGAGATGGGGAGCTATTTGTATCTCATAAAAATTATGCCAAGGAGATTCCGAGGAAGTTCCACATGGAGGGAAACAAACCCATGCAGACTCCTCTTATGGGAAATTAGAGGAAGGAGGATGCTACTTCAGGCAAAGTAGTGGAGGTTACTGTTTATAGGCAACTTGTGTGTTCACTCATGTATTTGGTGAACACACGACCCGACATATGCTACGCAGTTAACTAGCTGATCCAAGCTATTGTTAAGCCAACCAAGCTCTTTTGGAAGTTAGGCAAGCATGTGTTGAGATATATCATGGGCACTACAGAATATGGATTATGCTACATACGGATAGAGGGAGTGAAGCTTCAAAGCTTCACCAATGCAGATTGGGCAGGGAATTCATCCGACAATAAGAGCATATTCGAACGCTGTTAGGATATTCCGACATAAGAAATAGTTAAGAATAACTTATTCTAGTGTAGATTTAGGTAAAGTGTGTTTCTTTACCATGTACCTTTGTAACTTATAATCTGACGGTCAGGATTTGTAGTGATCTGACGGTTATCTCCACCTCGGTATTAACGACACTTGATCCATGGCTTAACACCCGATTAATCCATGATCTCTATTTAAAGAGCATGGAGGGCTATTTTTCTGGTAACCGTTTATGAGAGAAACATATGTAACTTTTCTTTTTATATTAATAAATTTCCTGAAGTGGTCGCGTTGGCTCAGGTCGTGGACTGTTTCCCTCTTTGAGGGTTTTAACCACGTAATTATACTAGTGTACTGATTTGTGATCTGTTTGTGAGCGGCGAAATTTGGTTCTTGATATAAGGAACTTACCCTGTAAATTCCTACATGTTATCAGAGCTATTCTGAGGGCTGCGTCCATTGTTGATCAAAACCCGAAGCCGGTTTGACTGCATGCAAATGCCGTTTTGTAGATCTACTATTTTTTAACATTTTTGGGTTTGGAGAACTGCTCAGTTATGTCCGGAGCACCTATTATAGTGAGGAATGCCTTTCGTTTCATGTGAAAAGGTTTTCGACTGCCCAAGTTATGATAGTTTAGATCTGGAGGTATAAAGCATCTCTTTTGCAATTATATTTGTTAATAGTTATGCTTATTTTGGTTCCCCTTTTTTATTTTCAACTTTAACGTTTTATTTGTTTGCTAGATCTATACCCTCTTCTCTATGTATGCTCTTTGTTGTGCGCTGCGTGCGATCTCGGCAAATCAGAAATAGGAAAAGGGATTTTTTTTCTACGTATGCTCTTTCCCCGCGTCTTTGTCCAATCTCGGGAAATCAGAAATAGTGGAAAAAATTATAGTTGCCGGTAAGGCTAACCGGAAATCTAAAATTCTATCGTAAGGCTTTGTATTTCTTTTTTTTGCTCAGTTTTTGAGTTTTTTTGTGCAGGAAAAGACACGCACACCAAAGAGTAAAAAAAAAAAAAAACCCTTCCTCCTTTCAAACAATAACGTGATCCTTTTACTATCTCACTTGGTGAGGGGTTAGTTTATAAGAATAGAGGTCTTGGGTTCAAGTCTCCTTCTCAAGATTCTTTTGTAAAAAAAATTTGTTCAAAGGGGCAGAATTGTTTTAAAAAATGCCGCACTTCATCCCGTTCTTGTAACTATTCGACATCTTCAACTCATTTTTTCAAAAAGGGATAACTTCTTCATCTGGAAGCCATTTTTTGAGCCGTTTTTTTGAAACGGCCTAATTTTTCAAGATCTTTCCATTGGATTAGTTAGTTTAAGCTTTTCTTAGCTTCATTTAAAAAAAAAAATGGAAAGTGCATGCCCGATTATTCTTAACAACACCAATTATTTCCAATGGCTACCTCACATGGTATATATACTTAGAAGTAAAGGGCTTTATAGAATTTCCATATGATAAGAAACTAAACCTTTCGATGATGATAAAGTTGCTAAATGGGAAAATAAAAAAGTTCAAACACGAGGGTTGATAGGAATGTCCATTGCTCAAGATCTTTGATTTCATATTCTTGACATTGACACCCCTGATGAAGCCCTCGAAAAGTTAAAAATTGTTTTTGGCATTCAATTTCAAATCAGGGCCAACCAACTTGAAAATGAGTTGCTTACTTTGGACCCTAATAATTTCTCCTCCATTGAAGATTTTTTGTCCAAATTCAAGGCCATTCGAATTCTTTTAGAAGGTTGTAAGATCAAAAAAGAAGATGGTAGCCTCATTTATTGCATTCTTACTAAGCTTGGCCCCGCATACTCTGTATTTTGTTCTGCCTTCCATTCCACTAGAGAAGCCATCATTTCGTCAGGAACCACCTACAAGAATCCCTCTTTTGATGCCTTTTGTGATTCTTTGATAAGAGAACAAGAAAAACTCTTACACCTTGGTCTTATCACTTCTAGAAATGCTTCTAAGAAATCCTTAGCAGCCCAACAACAATCATATCAAAATAATCCAAAGAAGCAATATCCTAAAAAGTATGGTCCGAAACCAAATAAGGGTCCTAAGAAATTTTAGCCACAAACTGAAAAAGCATCTCACCAAAATGATAAGGCATATAAAAACAAAGGAAAGAAGATAGATAGACATTGCAACTTTTGCAATCATGATGGCCATTTAGAGTCCAAATTTTTTAAGAAGATGGAAGCCTTAGAAGCAGCAATGAAGAAGCACAACATCAATTTGGAGCACTCTTCACCTTCATCTTCAAGAATGGCACTTTTTTCTTGTGGTTGTCAAGCATCAAGATCTGGTTATGCATTAAATGTATCTTCTTCTTCTCATTCTCATGAGTGGCTCATTGATTCTAGAGCTTCTTACCACATGGCTAAAAATAAATCCATGTTTTATTCTTTAAATGATTGCAACACCAAACATATTTATGTTGGTGATGATAGATCTCTTAGTGTTGTAGGATCTGGAACCATTCATCTAGATAATGGTCAGTTTAATGATGTACTATGTGTTCCTACCTTCTCATGCAACCTTCTATCTGTTTATCAGATAACTCATTCAAGTGAAGGGAAAATAGTAGAATTCTCACCTCATGATGTTGTAATCAAGGACCTCAAAGATCCTAAACATATTTTAGCTACTGGCATTGCTGATGATTCCACAAGGTTGTATAAGTTTGATAACTTTGGGTCATCCTCTCTTCCCTTCGTTTTTTTTGCTCATAATGATGATGTGAGCAAGCTTTGGCATGAGCGATTTGGTCACTTCAACTATCGCTCTCTTCAAACTCTCTGTAAGGAAAATATGGTGATGGCCTTCCTATGGTATCTTGCTGAGACGGTGTTTTCTCCGGATGTGTACTCGGAAAACATCATCGGGATAGTTTTGACAAACATGCCTCTTGGCACGCTTCAGCCCCTTTGTAGCTTGTGCACAGTGATTTATGTGGTCCTCTTCCTATTGTTTCTTTCTCTGGTTGCAAGTACTTCTTAAATTTCATTGATGATTTTTCCAGACGCACTTGGGTATACTTCTTAAAACTCAAGAGTGAAGTTTTTAACATGTTCTTGGCCTTTAAGGCCTTTGTTGAGAAACAATTTGGACATCAAATTCTTAAGTTAAGATCAAAGAATGGAGGAGAATATGGTAACAATTTATCAACTTATACACTAAGCATGGCATTTAATTGCAACATACTGTTCCATATACTCCACAACAAAATGGTGTAGCTGAACGGAAGAATCACACCTTAAAAGAAATGGCTAATTGTATGCTTCAATCTAAAGGACTTGGTCTCAATTTTTGGGAAGAAGCCATTACTATGCAAATTACATAGTAAATCGTGCTCCTACTAAGGTTTTAAATAATATAACTCCAGAAGAAGCTTGGAGCTCAATCAAACCAGATGTAAGTCACTTTTGTGTTTTTGGAAGTGATGCTTGGGCCCATATTCCATATGCGAAACATAAAGCCTTAGAACCTAAGAGTGAAAAATGAATTTTTGTTGGATATTTTGAAGATGTCAAAGGATATAGACTTCTTCAACCAAAATCCAAAAATATAATCATTAGAAGAGATGTAAAATTTGATGAAAATATATCAGCGTGCGAGCCTAGTTTGACGAGTGTGCCACCTTTGGCGTGCAAGCCCGATTCAGCATATGTGCCACCTCTCTCTCTCTCTTCTATTTTTAATAGCATTCCTTCTAGTTCAGATGATGACAGCGAGGATGAAAATCCTCGTCCACCTCTTGAAATTGTTCCTTATACTCCACTGCTTCCAAGGTGGGTCCGATCTACTTGGGATGTAGCAGGTTCTCTTGCAGGTGACCCTGCCGATCAACGACGTACACGTTCTCAGTTCGAAAGAGATTCTTCCTTAATAGCTCAAGTTCTAGAAAATTCTGATCCAAAAAACTTTGAAGAAGCCTCCAGTCATCCAGCTTGGGTTGAAGCCATGAATGAAGAATATTGTTCCTTATTGGCGAATGATACTTGCGATCTCGTTCCTCTTCCAGAAGGAAGAAAACTAGTTAGATGTAAATGGGTTTACAAAACAAAGTTTGGACCAAATGGAAAAGTGGATAGACATAAAGCTCATCTTGTCGCTAAAGGTTTTTCACAAGTTGAAGGCATTGACTATACTGAAACCTTCTCCCCTTTTGCCAAAATTAATTCTATCCGCCTTGTTCTTTCCTTTGCTGCCTCCTTTAAATGGGAAGTCCATCAGATGGATGTTAAATCTTCCTTCTTACATGGATATTTACATGAATAAATATACATGGAATAAACCCCTGACTTTATCCAAAACGAATCTAGCCTTATTTGTTGCCTTAGGAAGTCTCTCTATGGTCTCAAACAAGCTCCTCGGGCTTGGTATGCCAAAATGGGTAGATTTCTATTAGATAATGGCTTTTCTAGGTGTCATTTTGACAACACTATCTACACCAAGAAAGTTGGTAAGTCCTTCACCATCCTTGTTATTTATGTTGATGATCTTATCCTTACTGGTAGTGATCCAAACAATATAAACCATGTGAAATATAGCCTCAAAAATAAGTTTGAAATGACAGACTTAGGATACTTGCATTATTTCCTTGGTCTTCAAGTCTTGCAATCCAAGGAAGGCATTTCCCTCTCTCAGTCCAAGTATGCTTGTGATCTTCTACACCACTTTCACATGGAAGACTGTAAGCCAACCCCTTCTCCCTTTCAGTCTAGAGTCAAGCTTTCAGTCAACTATACTACCCCTGAAGTTGATGCTATCTTATATCATCAACTTGTTGGTAAACTTTTGTATTTAACCCATACCCGTCCTGACCTTTCCTTTGTTGTTGGTTTTGTCGCTCGGTTTATGCACCAACCTCATGAAAGTCACTGGAAAGTAGCCAAAAAAATACTTCGATATATTCAAGGTACATTTCAGTTCAAGATTCATTATAGTGCAGGAGAATCACCATTGTTGATTGGTTTCACTGATTTTGAATAGGCTAGTGACCCTGATGATTGAAAGTCTACTGCAGGATATGTATTCACTCTTGGTTTAGGACCTATTACTTGGTCTTGTAAGAAACAAAGTGCCATCTCTCTTTCTTCAGCAGAAGCAGAGTATCATGGTGCAGTTGAAGCCAGAAAGGAAGCTATGTGGCTTCGTCAGATCCTGTTTGAATTTGGTCTCCATCAACAGCATCCAACTACACTTTGGTGTGATAATCAGAGTGCCATTCAGCTATGTAAAGATACAGTTCAGCATCAACATATGAAACACATTGAAATCCACATACACTTCATCAAAAAGCTCATTCATGATCGTGTTCTTGAAGTGCAGTATTGTCTAACCAATGATCAAGTAGCCGATATCATTACAAAGGCTCTCACCGAAGCGAAGTTTACCAAACTTCGATCCATGCTTGGAGTTCAGGAAAGTTTTCATTAAGGGGGGATAGGCTCTAATGCCTCCTTCCTTCTCCTATTGTGTCACTTTTGTAAATCCTTCAATCTTATCCCAATTTGTTCTTAAGGGGGGATGTTAGGATATTTCGACACATTGGAAATAGGCTCCTTTTGTGTCACCTTTGTAAATCCTTCAATCCTATCCCAAGTTGTTCTTAACGGGGGATGTTAGGATATTCTGAAACATAGGAAATAGTTAAAAATAACTTAGTCTAGTTTAGAGTTAGGTAAAGTTTGTTTCTTTACCATGTACATTTGTAACTTATAATCCGATGGTCACGATTTGTAGTGATCCAATGGTTATCTCTCACCTCAGTATTAATGACACTTGATTCGTGGCTTAACACCTGATTGGCCCATGATCTCTATTTAAAGAGCATGGAGGGTCATTTTTCCGGTAACTGTTTATGAGAGAAACATATGTAACTTTTCTTTTTATATTAATACATTTCCTGAAGTGGCCGCGTTGGCTCAGGCGTGGACTGTTTCCCTCTTTGAGGGGTTTAACCACATGATTATATTGGTGTACTGATTTGTGATCTATTTCTGAGCGGTGACCTTTGGTTCTTGATCTAAGGAACTTACCCTGTAAATTCCTACAAAGGCATCTTCAGCATAGGATAAAAAAAAATTTCTTAGTACAGTAGGAAACAGAGATCAGTTGCACTTATTTCAATAGAGGCAGAGTACATGGCGGCCAGTCAGGCAGTATGTGAGGTCATCTGGATGAGCAACATACTATTGGCCTGTTTGGTCAATAGATGGATCTAACGGTAATACATTGTGATAAATAGAGTTGCATCAAACTCTCAGTTAATCCAGTATTCCATGACAGGTGCAAGCATATTGATATCTCGTATCACCATATCAGAGATTGTGTTCAGAGGCAGATTATGTCATTAGAGTACATTCCTACGGAGGAGTAGGATGCAAACATCTTGATGAAAGTGCTAGCAAGAAGAAAATTTGAATTCCACAGAGGCAAGATCAAGGTAACAGATAATCCCTTTCTTGTTGAGAGGGAGTTTTTAAATGGAACCAAGAAATGGCACCCCAAAGTGGGGCTTCTGATTTAATTTTCCCTTAACTAAATTGGAAGAGAAATTGTAATTTCATCTCATGACAGCTTGTATTAGTTAACTAAGTTAGAATAACCAAGTTAGCATAGGAAATTCGAGTTGAGGGTCTAAGAGTATGCATGTATATTTCTCCCATGATTTAGGGGGGTATAGTTACAGTTATTTGTGAGTTGTAATTAATTAACTAAATTAGCTAAGTTACAATCAATCTAACTAGTTCTAACTGAGTGATGAGCTAGTGATAGGTCAAGTGAATTAAATCCGATTTAATTCAAAAGTAGTGGTCAATGAGTTAATTGATAATTCACTGTAAATAGTTGTTGCAAGTCAGTTATGAGGAATTCCCATTTGAGACTGAGGTTAAAGGGATGATAACTATCAGTTGTATAGTTATAAAATTGTATAGGTCAGTTATAGAGTTAGTTGGAGGCCTGGGAAGGATTGCGCAATCAAGATAAGAGATTTTCCTATTTAATAGGGATTCAATTCCTAAAGGAATGTGTGAGCAAGGAAGGCTAAGAATTGGCTATGTATTTGGTGGATTTTTCCTAGATCAAAGTGAGACAATTGGAAAAGTGCAAGAATTTCTCTAAGAGAGAAATCATTGTATTGTTTCATGATATGGAATTTATACAAAATATAGATAGCAAGGTTTTAAGTAGTATGATTTCCCCAAATACATCTTGTGTTATGAGATTGATTGTCTCTTTCTATTACTTGTTATGGGATTGTACAATCATGTTTTGTTTCAACAAATTGTAGAAGAATTCAATATATTGTTTTAGTACATTATAAAATTGAATCTCGTTGTTAGATTTTCTATAATTTTGTGGTAAAGATTTATGTTCCTAGTGGTAACCCTTTTGAGGGATCATCTCCCTTAATAATTTGTTGCTACTATGAAAGGGCTATCACTAATTATTCCAAGATTTTTTTGTATAGTGCCTTTCCTTCTTAGACGGGTTTCATTCTAGCGGAAATTTGGGAGGATTGGGATAATGATCATCGTGGTTGTCCTTTCCTTATTAGTTTTTGTAATTTTTTGGTGACCCAAGGGTAGTGAGGAGGCTTATTCTCCTATTTCCTAATGGGCTTAGTGCGAGTGGTAATTCGTATAGTTGAGGAAAGTTGGTGGAGGGGAGGGGGGTGGGGGAAGTCTCAAACAAATGTTCCCCTTATAGGTCACATCATTATATCTGCATTGCACTTAGAAACACCACCAAGGATCGAAGAATTCAAAGGAACTGACACTAATGTGTTGGGTTTTGGTTTGGAGGAATTTTCATACCCTAGAGGCCATTCAATGAAAATGTTGTTGCACATGTAGGGGTGGTGTGCCATAGGGCCATTAAGCATAACACTAGATAGAGATTTGGGATTTAGGTGAAGAATTGTATCAACATGTGTTAAATTTAGGTAACCATGGTGTTCTATGCTTCACTTTTACTTCAATCTTTATTAGGCCCAATAAAAAATAGCAATCATATAAACTTGCAAGTAAAATGCTAATAGAACACAATAATAGATCAATAAAAGGTAAGCCAAACATAGATTAGATTTACAATTCATTTTTTCCAGCAAAGATATGATATATTGTGACGTTATGGCGGTCAGCAGGATGCTTCAACTAGGAAATTATTTCTTAGTCGGCCAGCACTTTCTTGTGTCACACCCACAACCCTCAAAGACAGCTCATCACAAGTCAATGCAATTCAAACTAGGGACCACAAAAAATTCAACGTAGGCAGCTTCAGAAAAGTCAACGCAACAAACTAGGGCTTCAGTCAAATAGCCCAAAATTCCTCGATTTTAATGCCTAGCTGTAGGGCCTCCTAAAATCAAAATTTATACAGAAGATTGAGGTCAAAGGACCAAGGATTGACCATATGTCAACGCTGGTCAACAATGTAGCAGAAAAACCCTAAACAGATTAGCGTAGAAAACAATAGCGAGCCCTAAACAAACCGATGCAAAAAAACAGCAGCTTCGCTCTACACGTGTGAGAATAAAAAGGCCTCCAAAGGCTATCTAACCAATCAGATAACAAAGAGAATGTGTGATGAAATGATGAGAAAATGACCTCCAAGTGTCTCCAATTTATATTCATCAATGAGGGTGTGTGACACATCTCTTAGGCATGTGGGATAAATCTGGCCGACCTTGCACATGTAGAAAATAAATTCAAAATCAATGTTCTGCTCATCTAATCAAGATGATATTACGATCAATATTGCACCTCTCCGAAAGAGGAATCCAAAAAAACTATGACCATCGTCATATGAGTAGTGCAACATGGAGTTTCGACCTAGATGCCCAAAATTAACACTCCCTCTCAACTAGGGAGAACTCCATATATCCACAAGTGCCATCCATCATGTACCAAACTAAACATTGTGTGTCATCCCGTCATAACTTGATTTGTTGGCTCTTTATTTCACAATACCAAATTAGAGGTACATCCAATGAGTCCGAAACTCCATGGGTAGGATGCGTGTGGGGCATAGATCAGAGAGAGGTGAACCAACTCAATATCATAATGGTGGGTCAGAAGCATAGCAAGGTTCGGCAAGCCTAGCCTCGTGTGTGCTTATAGCTCCGAGAAGTTATCCCTAAGCCCCTTGGAGCTCCTACAGCTGATAGTCCAACTCAAGAAGGACCCTCAGAATAGGGTATTTCCACGATTCCAAGATTCTCATGGAAGGTTAGGAAGATGACCTTCCCCAGGTGCTATGTGAGAATATCCGCAACCTGCTCATCAGTTCCGATATGATTGAGCCTTACGATTCCTCGTTGTACCATGTATCGGACAAATTGGTACCTAATATGCATGGATCTATCGTGCAACAAAGGATTCTCAAAAAGAAGAATCCCACTCTGGTTATCACAAAGGATAATGGTGGTATCTATCACATTTATGAACAACTCACTGAAGAACTTTCACAAGCAAACAACTCCACAATAGGCCATACACGCTGCAATGTATTCGGCCTCACTGGTGCTCAGCCACAGACTTCTACTTCCTCCTCATCCAAGATATTGAAGCAGAATCCAAGGTGAAGCAACATCCAAATGTGCTCTTACGATCCACCACATTGTCAGCCCAATCGACATCAGTATATCCATGGAGTCTCAAACTCTCGGTAGTGTATCTCAGCCCATGGTTGATTATGCCCCAAAGATATTTCAATAGATTATTGGCACCAATACAGTGAATGTGACAAGGTTCGATCATATGTTGACTCAAAGTGTTCACTTCAAAACATACATCTGGACGTGATTTCACTAAGAACATCAAGGCCCCTACGAGTTGTTAATACTCGATAGGATTTTCTAGCACGGGCCCAACAATGTTTCCACTCAACTTCTTAAATTTGAGTTCCATCGGTGTCCACACAGGCTTACATTCCATCATACCAAATCTCTCGAGCAGCTTCACGACATATTTCCCTTGAGAAAGGAAAAACTCGCTTGGCCTCTGACAGACCTGCAAGCCTAGGGAGTAGTGCATCAGTCCTAGGTATTTCATCTCAAATTCAGAAGCTAGCTTCCTCTTACACTTATGAATGAGAGGGTCAACACCTGTTAGCAAGAGATAGTCCACATAGAGAATGAAAATGAGAGGCCTTTCTCTATCAACCTTAAAATAAAGGTTTGGATCAACATTACTTTGAGTGAAGCCCATATTCATCAAGTAGCTATCTATCCTCTCGTACCAAGCCCTAAGGGATTGCTTCAACCCATAGAGGGCTTTCTTCAACCTACATACATGGGTGTCTCTATCTCGGACTTCGAACCCCAGAGGTTTCTCAACATGCACCTCTTCCTTTATAGATACATGTAGAAAAGTGGTCTTCACATCCATATGATGTAGAATCCATCCTTGTGTAGAAGCAAGGGCAATAATAGATCAAATGGCCGTAAAGCGGGCCACAAGTGAAAATTTATCCTCATAATCTATGCCTTCTTTTTGAAATAAACCTCGAGTTATGAATCTTGCCTTGTAATTTTCAACCCTTCTATCGGATCCATGCTTGATCTTATAGAGCCATTTCAAGGTGACAACAGATTTGTCCTCTGGTCTTGGGACCACTTCCCAGACATCATTTTATTTGTCTTCCTTGGAGCTAGGAAGATTTTTTACTTTCTTGAGGGTAGCATCTTCATAGATGGTGACATCGTGGAATATCTCCACTTCTCTTTTACCAGGCACATATATTCTATATGCCTTCAAAGTTTCACTCTAGCCCACAACCATTCCCTTCTTCCCAGAAGCATCCATCTTGCTTCTCTTTTCTTTCGGCACATTAAAGTAAACTGGACAACCAAAAACTCTAAAATGAGAAACATTAGGTTTCTTACCAAAGAAGACTTCTTCGGGAGTTTTGGAGTACAGAGTGAAATGCGGGCATCTATTTTGAGCATACACAACAGTGTTCGTAGCTTCTCCCCATAGAAACTTTGGAAGACCTTCGTCACATAGCATGGCGCAAGCATCTTCCACAATGGTCATGTTCTTTCTTTCAGCAACACCATTTTTTTCAGGAGTGTATGCAATTTTGGTCTCCCTCTTAATGCCAGCTTCTCTTAAAAAGTCATTAAACTCATTTAACTCATGCTCGGTCCCATTGTAGGTCCTCAAAACTTTGATTTTCTTCTTGGTTTAATTTTCCACCAAGGCCTTGAAGGTATTGAACCATTTGAATGCTTTTTCCTTCTCCAAAAAAAAAATATCCAGGTCTTGCGGGAGAAGTCATATGTAAAAGTCATTTAATAGGAACATCCTCTCAAGGATATCATAGGTAGCATACCAGATAAGTCAGAATGTATCAACTGCAAGATATCAGTTTTCTTTGTGACACTTGAGGGGAATAGTCCCCTTGTATGCTTCCCTTCGACATAACCCTGACATATACCTTCATGATCATCTCTCAGTTCGGGCATCCCTATCACCACCTTTCTTACTTCGCGAAGGGCTTTGTAATGAAGGTGTGCGAACCTCTGGTGCCATAACTCTATTTGAAGAGTTGTATCACATGTCATAGCCCCCATTGGACTTCCTCCAACCTGGTAGCGTGTATCAACTCTAAAACCAAAAGAAAGATCTTCCTTGAAGTTCTTCTTCCAAATAAGTACCTTTCCATCAACGAATGCCACCTTGAACCCTTTGTCTTCCATTTTCAAAATGGACAAAAGGTTCTTCTTCAAATTAGTTACATACAACACATCTTGTAATTAGAGGACTTAACCTTGAGATAGATGGAGGGTCATAGTCCCTGTCCCTTTCATTGGATAGGTGGAATTATCTCCAAGGATAATTTCCCGATTAGTATCCTTCTCAACCAAATCAGAAAGGGTTTCTTTATAACCAGTACATCAATCAAAGTCAAACTTGACTTGATAAAATTTTGACTTTATGAAAGTGGATGGCCTGCAATTCAAGACACATAATGTCTTCTGAAGTTGCTATCATGAATTTTTGTTGATAAGGGTTTTGACCACACTTATGAGATAGATTTAGGGTGTCATAGTAACCCTTATATAGCTCCAAGACATAGATATTATTAGTACACTTTCAATGCAGCCTAGTCTTACAATGCTACACAAAATGGTAATGCAGTCCAGCCTTACAATGTTGCCCAAAATAATAACCTTACAATGTTGCTTTCTAGCATCATCACAAATCTTAATGAACAGATCTGATGTAGAATGGAGTGTGACCTGCATAGAATACCTTAATTCAGCCTTGCTACCCTTAGGTTATATGTGGCTTGCTGAGGGTTTACTGCGGCAAGGATAAATGACCCAAAACAGGATTGTTGGATACTCAAAATAACCCTTGACTGTGATGCTATAGCAGCTCTACCCTGCGGCCCATTGATCTGAGATGATAGACTACAAAAGGCACACCTAACTTACCTTTGTTACAACATCTTGAAGTTTCCAAATATCTGCAGCCTTAATCATCATGAAACAGGCTTTAAAACTCATCAACACTGACCGAAATATATGTTGTTTTACTTCACTATACCTCCATATTTAAGAGAAGACAATATTCTCCTCAAACCCGCGCTGGAAGCCTTCTAGCCTTTCCCATGGATTCATAGGCCTATTTCACGAATCTTGATCTAGGTGACAGACTTCACTACTATTTATCATGAATATATGACCTCTCGAGAGATGAGACAATAGAATGCTGAAAGATTGTTTCAGGATTGTAGTATTTCAATTTTACAACAATACATCAATGGTCCTGACTGATTTTCAAATCAAATTAGCACTAGGCCTCTTGATTGATTAGGGGCTAGTGCTTTCACGGGGTGATGAACTTAGATCATGATGAGATGCACTAACTCCACCCGAGCAAAGGGATAGAAGGTTCTTATTCGACTTTGAAGATTCTTTTATAAAATATTAACGTGTACTTTAGATCATC
Organism: Pinus albicaulis; assembly: GCA_034641835.2. Taxonomy (NCBI): domain Eukaryota; kingdom Viridiplantae; phylum Streptophyta; class Pinopsida; order Pinales; family Pinaceae; genus Pinus; species Pinus albicaulis. The sequence goes on along the minus strand of CM076575.1, from coordinate 1,005,510,246 downwards.
CATAGAAAAAAACATCTTCTACATTATTTCTCATTCTCGACTCCATACTTGAGTGGTATGTTCCTTCACATGAGAATGCTTCTCAAATGTATCACTCTTCCTTACCATGGGCTTGTCCTCACTCGAACTACGATACCATGTTAAATTTGAATATACATGGTGTTCTGCTGCTTGATGCACTTTTACTTCAATGCTTTCATAGGCCCAATACAAAATATGCAATCACATAAGAATAGTAAAATTTAGATAGAACACAATAATAGATCAATAGAAAAAATCCAAATATAGATAAAATTATACAATTCCTTTTGTCCATCAAAGATATGAGATATTGTGGCATTGCGAGTTGTCCGGCGAGATGCTTCAACCAGCGAGCATTTCTCGATCGGCATAACACTTTTCATGTGCCTTCTTCACACACACATGGCTCGAAAGCTATCTAATCACGAGTCAATGCATGTCAAGCCGGAGCAGCACGGAAAAGTCAATGGCGTGAGCTTTAGAAACAAAGTCGACACAGCAAACTGGGGCTTCGGTCAAACAGCCTAAAATTCAGTCTGATTTATAGTGCTCCAGAAACTCTATGCACTCCTAAAATCAAAATATTTGCGAATATTGAGGGTCAAACGACCAAGGGTCGGCCGGCCGATGCAGTGGTCCCAGCCTTGCGATGAAAATGCCTAAACAAATCACACGAGCAGAAAGCATCGGCCAGAAAGCCTAAATAGATACAATGCAAAACCATCGCTTCACTATCACATGTTTGAGAAGAAAAAAGGCCTCAAAGGCTATCAGGCTAATCATATCTCAGAAAAGAGAGAATGTATAATGAGATGATGAAAAAATTATCTCAGGTCTCTCCAATTTATGTTCATAAATGAGGGTTTGTGACACATCTCGTAGGCATGTGAGATAAATCTAGCCGAAAGCCGATGCACATGTGGAAAATAAATTCAAAATCAACATTATGCTCATGCGAGTCAAGATGATATTAGCAGATCAATATGTGCACCTACTCCAAAGAGGAATCCAACAAAAATATGACCATCATCATATGACCGGACTACGGAGGGGTTTGGACCCTAGTTTCCCAAAATTAACTATAGGCTATCCATTCTCAGGGAAGAATAAAATTGTCCCCTCCATTTGATTCTTTGAAAACCAACTCCAGATGAAATTTATCTTGCCATCACAGGTACAATACATCAAGATTGGTATGAAGAAAAAGAATGAAATTACTAGTTTTTATGAATAGATGTCCTAGCATAATTAGTGGCACATGATGGAAAAAAATGGTATCTTTCATTGTGACCAAAAAATAATTCATGAGAGGGCTAGATCGTTTGGAAGGTAGAATGGAACATATGGAGGAACACTTCCATAAGTTTTTTCCTCCTTGGCTAATAGGAAACAACTCGGATAAACTAGTTCTAGGAAAACCTCTTATATCAAGGATAGAAAATTATATGTATTTTGGTTCTTGGTATCTTACGAGTATTTTTGGGCTATTTGCATGTGGTCTTGGTCTCTTAGTTTTATCTTGTCACTTACGATGTGTTTACATGTTATATATCTTTTTGTCTAATAAGTCTAGTAGGGAATGAAGTCATAGGGACTGCAACTAATCACGAAGTATCTATTTTTTACTTCAAAATAAAATAATTATAAATTAAATTTTAATAATGAGTGGAAAATAATACTATATCGAGGGGAGTGATTAGGTATGAAATTTTATTAAGAATCTCTTCTAAAAATTTAGGTAACCTTTGTAATTGGAAGACTCAAAGTTCATGATTTGTAATAATGTAATAACCTACTATTGTAACAATGAGTCTAATAACCTACCCATATATATGTCATGGAATGTTAAAAGAAAATTGAAAGTAATTTCCCTAGTTTCACATTTTAAAATGTTTTCATATTCTAAGAATTAATACACATTTTCCCATCATTTTTTTCATATTCAAAAGAATTAATAATCCTTTCCCATAAGGAGGAAGGAATGTCGCTATCGATAAAATCCAATTTTTCATATTATATAGAAAATAATAAACACTTCTCTGCTAACATCAAGTTGCAAAATTCTACTAAAGAAGATCTAAGGTATGATACCATGTATGCTAATCATGGAGGTCATTTTGAAACTTGGTGGAAATGTTTCTCAATGGGTGAAAGTTCATTAATAAATAAAATGTGAAATATATTAAAAATGTTGTATTTTTATTTTTATTTTTTTGCAGTTAAGAAAATGTGGCAAGTGTAAAGATGAAATTACATGTAGGAGTAATGTTTAAAATCCCTTGAAAATTTATCCAAATCTCACTTTTACCAACTTAATAATAAAATTTTTGATAAGGATGTAGTACAAGTAGGCACCACCTCCTACCTCTAGCTCTACCTCATGAGACTACAAAGGATGAATACTCACATGCATTGTATGCATAGGGTCTATCATTTTCATTTTGCCGGTTTTCTAGGTGGTGTGCACTTGACTTCATAGCCCCAAAGATTTCCCATATCACTGGATATGGGGAATCTTACCTATCGCACTATAGGGTGAGTTGTTGTCTTTCATACTAGCAGAGTCTTTTGGTTATTCTAGAAATCTTTTAGATATTTTGACTACTTTTCAAAAATACTATGGAGAAGAATGATTAACAATGTTTGATATATATATATATAAAAGTTTATTATTATATTATTATTTAAATTAATAAAGCTACGATATTATTTTTTATATTATTTGGGTAAAGGAATATATTAATGTATGGATAACTGTTTCTATGCTACAAAATTTTTGATGTAATCTAGATTTTAATATGGCTGCATGCTGATATTGCTTAGTAAGATATGTAAATCCTTTACTTCAACATTTAAGAAGAAGCAGTTTATCAATTTCAAAGAGAATGATTGCTAGCAACTGTATTTTCCAATCTCATCTCATGAAACTCAAATCCATTTTAAGTAAAGTATTATCCCTAAAAGTGACAATCTAACATAAACACATGAAAGCAAATGATTCAAGATACATATACTGTGATATAATGGATTAAAGGGGTAATGTCCATTTTAATTACTATAGAGAAACAACACATTCTATCACTCAGTACTTTCTTCTTCATTTTTTCATATTTTAATAAAATCAAATTTATAAATATTTTTTTTAATCATAAATTTTTTTTCATATTAATATTAATGAGACCTATTTTCTAATGATTTTTAATAAAAAATATCTTTCCTATAAAAATACCACTAAATACATAAAAATATCTTTCCTATAAAAACATGCTAAATACATTTTCTCTTGGAAAACTTTTTTGCTAACAAAACTTCCTTTCCTTCTTACTCATGTGATCAACTTTTAACACATTGACTCAACCTGGAAACGAATGTTAAAAAATGGAGATAACCTGCGAGCAACACTAAAAAAGAAAAAAGAAACATAAAAAGGCCATGTCACTCTACAAGAAAGTTTGAAAACGTCTAAATGGAGAAAGCTTTGGTTTCCTATTTTTCATTACTAAATACATCGTTATTAAAAAGAAACAAATTGAAATGAAAATAAATTACTTCCTAATCGCGTTTAATCTTCTAATCTAATCGGCCAACTTGATGTATGGATGGTTTGTAATTATTTTTAACTAAACTCGTTAACATAGACTAATGTTCACTTCGTTACATCGACAGTTTGTAGCTTCTGTCTGTCAATGAGATTCACGAACCCGATTTAGCCGCGTCCGCTCGACTCAGTACTCTCCATATCCATTAACATAGACATCATGTTTTTTTCCACTTGCATAGGCGCAATATGATTTTCTCCATTTTCGTTTATATGTCAGGAACCGAGACCCCACCTCTACGCGTCATCCGGGTACGAACGGACGTTCTCTCACCGATTAGTTTCCATGGAGACGGGATGATTGCGAGATTTTTGAGACACACTTCACGTAGACGTACGCTCGGAGCATTCCTCTCAAATACTATGTTTATGGATGTTTCTCTTTCGCCTTCGTTTAGATAGACGGACGTTGTCGTTTATTAAGGCTGTCGGATAATTGTCTGTTTGTGGTTGGGAAATTGTCGGATAATTGTTTGTAGGGCGAGGGAAATTCTCGGTAGGAAACTAAGTAATAATCTCGTAGACGACGATTTGGCTTTCATCATCACAGGAAGGCGGTCTCGTAGATGGACATTGGAATTCACTATCAAATGCTGTGTGGTGCAAAGCCATTTTTAGCACGTAAGCTAATATTGTAGATGGACGTGGCGTTCGTTATCATAACTATTTGTTGTCGAAATTTTACTATGGGAAGCCCCGCAGCCCGACCTCGTAGACGGATGTTGTTGGAAAAAGCGAGAGGATTCAATCACACGATAGTATACGCAGAAATATTTCACACATGCATAATGATGCTGTGAGCTCTTCAATTAATCTAAAACAACTTGAATCATAAAACTCTCTTACTTTCTTTCTCTCTTTCTCTTAATACAATTAACTCATGAAGGGTATTTAATATAATTAACATGCACACCTTGCCTCACTCTATAATGAACTTGCAGTCAACTTGCTAACTCCTTTGTCTAACTCACCTCTCGTAAATCTATGTTTGTAACTCAACTCAACTAATTCCACTTAATTGATTGTCTAACCACGCACCTTGGGAAGTAATTATATATTTTAACTTGCCTCCCCCTTAATTCACGACGGCTAAACTAAAACTATAACTCATGACAACTCAAACATGCCCTCTTTGGTCTGTGTCTTGAAGCTAGGCTTACAACTCTGAGTTTCTTTTGTGAAACTCAAACAAATCTCATATTGGCTAATGGCATACGATGATGTCAGCCAATTGATCACTCGAATTCTACAAAGGCTTCAAGTGAACTTCTCCGTGCCCTCACAAGTTCTCAAATAAAATGATATCTAGTATCAATATGCTCTGCTTTTGATGAAATACACTATTATTGGATAGTGCAATTGCTGATGTGTTGATCACGGTATATCGTTGTTGATCAACTTGTTTTGCTTTACAGTCCAGGTCCATGTACTCTTCTTAACTCTCATCTTGCTTCGACATCTTTCTTTGATTCTTGCACTACATAATACCTTACACCATGATGATAGTGTAGCAATGGTACACTTTCTTATACTGTCCATGCTATCATCACAAATGAGATGGAAAACATAACCATATGTGCTCCTCAGGTCATCCATACACCTTCTGAAAAATCTATATATATGTATCCCAGATCAATTCTTTACTTTTTACTGTACTTGCATACATTATGCCATAATCTCTAGTTCTTTGCTATGTATCTCATAGATTGCTTTTTCCAACACTCCAATGTGCTGTCTTTTGGAGTCTCCATGAATCCCGAGTTAGACTCACTCACCATAATATCTAGTCTTGCTTCAGTTTGTTAGATACATGAAGTGCTGCAACCAATCTTTTGAATAGAGTTGGAGTTGACATCTCTCCTTCATCATCCTTAGCTTAACTTTCTGTACCGTTGCGAAGTGGTGTAGGTCACGAGGTTTGGAATTATCCATCTGCAGATCTTTTCAATAAATCTATTGCATACTTATTTTAATAAAGAATAAAAATACAGCTCTTTTCGAGTTGCTCAACTTCAATACCCGAAAAATATTTCTGTGAGACATAGATCTGTCATCTCGAAATTCTTTCATCACTGCGTTGCTTTAAATTCATCTGTTCAAGATCCATGTGTAAAAATCATATCATCAACATATAATCAAACCTATCAAAATGCTGTCCATGCTCATTTACCTTTTGTGTGTAGAGTGCAGGCTCAAATCTTTGCTTACTACAAAATCCTTTCTGTGATCACATAGCTGATTGATTGCTTTATACCATGCTCTAGGTGCTTGCTGATCACTATAGGCGCTTTCTTAATCTACCGTAAACTTTGTCTTCTTGTCCTTCAACTTCATAACTTTGCTGCATGCACTTTTATAAATTTCTTCTTATAAAATTCCATTCAAGAGAGCTGATTTGACATCCATACGATATACTTTCCACTTGCTACAGACTTGTCGTCGCTAGAAGCGCTCTTGACGGTATCCAATGCGGCAATGGGAGAAAAAGTTCTACCAAAGTCTATTCTTGGTTTGCTATGAGAATCCTTTTGCTACAAGTCTTGCTTTAAATCTGTCAATCTCACCTTTCTCATTCACTTTGGTCTTGTATACCCACTTCACACCAATGAGATTTTTTGTTGTTTGGTAAATCAACCCAAATCCCATGCTATCATTCTTTTCAATTGAATTCATCTCTTCATGCGCTTGGCTATCCAATTGTCATCTACTGATTTCTTCTTCTGAAATAGAAAGAGGTTGGGATATGTCAATAATGCAAAATTTGAACTAACATCCAAATAATCGTAAATATCCTTCGAAAAATTCTCACCTATTTTTTCATGATTATTTTGCTTGGAGAATTGTGAGTACGTGGATACGCTGAAGATCCATCTTTCTCTTAATCTCGAAAGAGTACGTGTCTTGGTGTAACTTTGTTTGGTGCTCTTGCTCTTTTGGTTCTTCAGCATGTCCTCTTCTTCTACAAAGATCATCCTCCATCAATGGTGTTTGAGCATCGATTAGCGTGTCTACTAGGTCCCATTCCATGACTCTTGTTCTTTGAACACAACATGTCTGCTAATGATTTTCTTCTTTGTGACGAGTTACTATCTATTTTGCTAAAGCTTTTGATTGCTCCTTTGTAACCAATAAAAATACATTTTCACTTTGATCATCTAATTTTCCTCTTATTTTCTTAGGGCACATGTGCATAGGCTACACATCCAAAAACTACGAAATGAGATACCTGCTACAAGACATACACATATGCTTTGCTACTAGAACTCTACGTTAATCACGATATTTGTAGGAGATCTATTTATCACATAATGATGCACTGGCACTTGTTCTTTGATACTGCGTTAGGCAGGTGTCTTGCATTCAACATGCTCCTTGTCGTGTTCATGGATTGTTCGATTCTTCTCTTGCTACACCATTACTGCTTTGTGGTGTGTATGCAGTAAATAAAGCGTCGTCTACGATTCCATGTTGTTTGCAGGTACTCATGGAATGCCTTCGTAGTCGTATTCTTCACGCATGATCGAGATCTTAATACCTTGATACGTTGATCACTTTGATTCTCCACTGACTTTGAACTCTTGAGACTTGCAAAAGTTTCGAGACTTATCTTCAAAAAGTAAACTCCAATTCTTCCTACTATAATCATCTAATAAAGGTGAGGAAGTAACAACTTCCTGATAAATGTGTCTCAATATGTAGGTCCACACAAGTTGGTATCCACCAATTTCAAGTGGTTTTCTCTGTCTACTAAGAAACTCCTTTTGAGGCTTTTCACGGTGTTGCTTGCTACGATACAGCTACTCACATGTGTATAACGAGGTTCTTTGATGGGAGGTACAACCTACGTATATGTTTACTGCTACAACAATCTTAAATAGGGAAAAATGCGAGTGTCCCAAGCCAGAAAGTGCCATAACCGCAGCTATGCATCTGGAAAAATGGGTTGTAAAAGAACTAACACGATCATTGTAGTTCATAATGAGAGGGAAAGAGTACGATTCCTCGTCATATGCACCTTCTGCAATCCAGCTGCTTTCTTGAGGGATTTGTGGTAACATATGTACATTGTGCCCACCGAAAGATAACTTGTATCCTTTTTGCATCCGGGATTGACCAACACTAATCAAATTGATGTTTGAGTCCAAGGACATAGATATACACCTGCGATATGGTCTTTAGCTCCCACATGCAGTCACTAATGTTCAACCACTCCTTTGCCATCTCCCGACTACCAGTCTTGTCGGTCCCAACAACTTTACTCTGTACTGCATGAGACATCCAAATTAGCAACCAAATCCTTGTTTCTGTCATCGTAGTTACGCAACCACTGTTATACTAACGAGGACACATATCAGACGGTGCATGCATGGTGTTCCATCGCTAGAAACATAGAGTCAACTATATTTACGTACTAACATTAGCTCTACGGTGCCTTGATACGCAATGTCTTCCTATAATCACGAGCATAATGAACAAACCTATTGCGATATGCTTGCTTTACCTTAAATTTGTGTGGACTTTTGATTGTTGATGACGCTTACTGATTGCTGCTTCCAATGTGATGCTCATGATTATCTTGGCTATATCTTGTCTTATCGCACATAGTTGTTTGCTAGTCACTGCGCCTCTCCGATCGACCTGCTGCCTCGACCTGCTTGAAATATGGGCTTAACTTTGGAAGAGCGGGTTTCCAAAAGTGGAATCACTTATTTCACGTCTATCCTTGCTTCATGCGATAGAAGGGATCCCATCAACTCATCGATTGTGAGTTTTTCAAGTCCTTTGCTTCTTCTATGGCGTGCTACCACAACATCAAGTCCCTAGTAGACGAGGATCGAAGAGACCTTCTCGATCCTTGTTCAATCTTTAATATCTTCTCCATGGATACCCTAGCGATTGACGACTGAGACATGACCCCTATTCTATGAAGGAATCAATATGAAATACATCTCCTTCATATCTGAGAACTTAGAAATCTCTCCTAGTATTGTATGAGGAAATTTAATAATATTAACTTTGGCCATACATGACTAATTTCGTTGAAGGTAGCCAAGGTGTCCCATGCCTCCTTTCGTTTGACAAGGTTATCATAATCTTCACGGAACACGGCTCGATCTACTCCCCTGCTTGAATCGGAAAGCAACGCTTGCGCATTATTCCGCTTATCTTTCTTCCACTTTTCCCTCTCTCTGCATTGTCCGCCGAGGACTCGTTCTTACTGCATCATCTTGAGGATAGTTCTGCAAACTCCATACTTTGCCGTAATCTTTCCCATTGAAAGAAGGAAGTTGTGGTGGAGGAAGATACTTGTATGTCATCTTTCTTCAAAAGTTCTACTGTTGAAACCCTAAAAAAATTTTGATATGCTTTGCAAAAGCTTAAAAAAATCATATAATATAAACCTAGGTTTTATTATTTATATAAAAAAAAATTATGAAAAAATATTTTATATAATAAAAGTCCTTTTCTTTAAAAAAACTTTATTACAAAGCTCCACGTTTTAAAGCTTTTATAATAGCCTTTGAAAACAAAATTCCTTTCTAGAAAACTTCCTTTTAAAACGAGAAACTCCTCACCGTGCTTTCATGAGAGAGTCGGTATAAAATTAAAAGACCTTTTGAGTTAAGAAATATTTCTAATCCCATATCTTTATAATACTAACACGTCAAACAAAAGCTTCAACACGCTCGCATGCTAACGCATCTCACGATCTATGGTGGTGCGTCTAGTTCCCATACTTATCACGAGGGAACTTCAAGATTCGTGTTTCTCTACGGTGGTAACCCAGTGTTATACTACGCTCTCGTCTTTAATTAACAAACTGCGTTATGCATCGTACAAACGGGAAAAAAAAATTCCTTCTCACACACGGATGATTGCTAATGTCTGTTTTTCTGTACGTTCTCTATGACCTAACTCTCTGATACCAATTTGTTGGAAAGGAAGATTCAATCACACAATAACGCAAAGATTTCACACATGGTACTAATGAGACTGTTGCTCTCAATTAATCTAAAACAATGAATCATAGAAACTCTCTTTACTTTCTTTCTCTCTTTCTCATAATACGATGACTGCAGAAAGGGTATTTAATATAATTAACATGCACACAATGTCACTCACTAGCTTTGAACTTGATCGACTTTCTTAACTACGCTTGTCATAATTTACTCACCAAATCTAAGCTTTGTAACTCAACTCAACTAATTCCACTTAACTATTGTCTAACTTTTTGTGTGAGGAAGTAATTATATATTTTAACACATTTTTTGTTATAATTGTTTGTTATCAAGAAAATTCTATTTAACACGAAACTAATCATCGTAGACGGACGTTGGCATTCATTATCGGTTGTTTGTGGTTGGGGAAGCATTTATTGTCAGCTTAATGTTGATCTCAGCTCTGTTATTGTGTGATTACATAGAGATAGATATTTGCTATAAAATCGCACGTTTACATAGGGACGTGGGCGACATCTTACTCGTGTAGGCTTGAAAGCTCGTAGGCTTGGATAGACAGGCAAATAACTCAACAAGCGTGATTTGCATAACCAATTTGTTTTCTTAGGTATCGGTCTTATAAAAAACCATACTTTGTTTTAAAGATTTGAAATTGAAAATTCCATGAGTTTTAAATTTAGAAATTCCTACCTGTCAGACTCATTTCCTAATTAGATTTAATGAATAAATTCTAATTGCAAGTTTCTGAATTGATTCGAATTCTATAAGATATTGTAAAAGTTCGAATGAATAAATTTTTATGGTTTCAGTTTGAGATTGAAATTCCATGAGTTTTAAATTTAAAATTCCTACTCATTTCCTAATTAGATTTAATGAATAAATTCTAATTTACAAGTTTGAATTCGATTCGAATTTGATGAAGATATTGTAAAAATACGAATGAATAAATTTTAATTTGGGGAAAAATTGAGGTAGTTTTTTTTAACTATTTTTTTTCTAAAACATATAGTTTTTATAACGATTACTATTTTTACATTTTTTTAATTAATTTTGAAATTTTAAATAATTTCTATTAATTTTTGACTAATATAAAAGAATTCACCACCATATTTCACTCCTCTCCAAAATCATTTTATTTTCAAAACTCCAAATTTTAACCTAAAATCACTTCCTAATTTTAGAATCTATCTAAATTCATTTGATGCATAATTTTTTTTAATTTAAAATTATTTAGAATTTTCAATTAATAATTATCATCTAATTTACTAAAGCAACTCAACTTTCTAATTTAACTCTATTTAAAATTTTATCCAATTTACTAATTTGACAACTCAACTTTCTAAAATTTACTAATTTTAAATTCAACTTTCTTAACGCGTTGTATGCAACGATTGAAAATGAAAAACAAAAATCTACGATCGAGACCTTTGCGCACTTGCCGCATGCGGCAAGGGCATGGGCGTATGTGGATATGCCATAAAATACGAACCTTACACGGATATTCCATAAAATGCGAACCTTTACGCGGACGATAGACTAGTATCACGTGCTGACGAATCGATTTTTCCAAACTATTCGATATACTGAGTGCCAATTGCGGGAGATTCTCTTATCTTTCTCTCCAATACGAGAGAATTTGGTAACGATGTAAAACACATGAGTTTAGATTTGGGTTTGAAATTCATACCTTATTAGAAATTAACAAAAAATGCACGATGAATCACTACGAAACGTGGAGACAAAGCTCACACAAATCAATGAAATCAATTGCTCAATTACATCACACTTATACCAGAGCGCACTCACCTAATCTTCAGAAAAGCGAGGAAACAAACACGAAATATATTTGACCAATTCCTAATTAAACACTCTCGATTCAACCACTCAAAACTAATTCTATTTCTGCATTATTCTCACATCCTCCCCTAATGGAGAAATGGATTTTCTACAATACCTAATTGACTTCTAAAAACTTCAGAATTTGATTTTACCAGGGGCTTAGTAAATATATCGACCACATTATCCTTAGTATTACAAAATATCAGATTCAATTTCATCGACTCAATTTCTCACGTACAAAGTGATGTTTGTAACTCAACGTGTTTTGTTACTAGCATGGTAAATTGGATTATGTGCTAATTTGATAGCACTACGATTATCACTAATTGATACACATGTTGAACCACTTTGTGCCTCTTCGAATGCCGCAGAATTCTCACTAAATCAAATAGCTTCACGGATGGCGATTGGTCGAAAGCTTTGTACTGCGAGTTGTTGATGATAAAAGCAGGTTGGATGTTTCTTACTACTCCAAGATACAACCCACGATCCAATACTGAAATGCATAGCGGTGGATCGTCGTCATCATCTGGATTTCACCTTTGATACAGATCGAGGAAAAAACTATCGGTGCACAACATCGATTCAGTCGTTATACACTAATACCTAAATTCATTGTTCCCTTTCAAGTATCGAGAGAACTTTCTTTGCGACATTCCGTTGATTTCTACGAAGGCTTATCGCCATGAAAGTTGACTAAGGATGCTTTGTGGCGAGTATGCAATGTGCGAGTGTGCGGTAGTGGTGAGATAGTTCAAACTCCACTAGCTAGCGATATAATGTTCCATCGCACTCTTGATCCATCTTCTTTGTATGCTAACTTTGCATTACTGTTCTAAGGAGTTATGCCATAGCTTTGCATCTGTCACCATATTGAACTTTTTAAGAATATCCTTTGTATATTTGCTTTGAGTGATCAAAGTTTTACCGGAAGACGCTCTCTCCATACCTCAATTCCTAAACGGTAATGCAATTCACCCAAATCTTTCATTTCAAATCCATAATGATATTTGAACTTTAATTTCTTCAATTAACTTGTGATCACTTTACTATTATAATAGTAGATCATCCACATACAAAGATATTAAAAGCAACATTTCCTTTTTCATCTTTCTTAACATACAAGTTAGGATCATTTTTTTCTTTTCACAAATCCATTACGAGAAGAAGGTATCAATCTTTACATACCATGATCTCGGCGCTGCTTTTTCAGAACCATATAATGCCTTTCTTAACTTGCCAAACCGCGGATGTCACATCTTTTGTTTGAAAAACCCTTCGAGGTTGAACCAAACTAAACTTCTTCCTTTAAATCACCATTTTAGCTAGCAGTTGACATCGTAATTGCTTGTATGTCAATTATGTTTTGTAGCTAAGAGCAATCAGGTAATCTAATACTGTATTCAACTTAGCTACTTTGGTGCAAAAGTGTCTTCATAATCAATTCCCTCCTTTTGAACGCATATCCTTTTGCTACTAATCTTGCTGTAAATTTATCAATTGTACCATGTTGCTTTAAATTTCAATTTGCTACTTTACCATTTGCTTCCAATTGGAACTTTATTTTGGAAGATTCCACATAATTCACACATGTTTGATTTTTCATGATAGAGAAGCATACTCATCATTCATAGCATTTATCCATTGTTCATGTTGTTTGGCTTGCTCATAATCAATTAGGTTCAACAACATTCATTACTATTGGTCATTGAGCATAATCTCTATGCCTTGCGGGAAAGTACGAGTTTGTCGGGATTACCTTCTTGCGGTGCTTGATACACTAGTGGGTGTTCCATGCATAACATGTCACATGGCATGGGTACGATCACGTTACTTAGCATGACTCACTTTGCTGCATAGATGTGCTCATCTGCTTTGCTCATCATCACGATCTGTGCACTGTGCACATTCTGCATTCACTGCTCTTTCAGCTTAATCAAAGTATCAATTTTGACATGAGCATCATTAGTATATACTGTGTGCATCATTCTTTGCTTATTTACTTTTATCCTTTGCTCATGAAATAGCACATCACGACTTGAAAATGATTTATGGGAACTTGGATCGAAACCTTAATTTATGAGCTTTGCTTTGATCCAGGTACAATACCCAGTGACGAAAACACACTTGATTGACTTGGCATCAAGTTTTCTTAAATTAGCCTATAGGAATATGAGCAAAAGCGGTACATCCAAAGACTGCGAAAATGACTCACATTGGGTTTATATACCCAGAAGAACCTCAAAAGGAGTTTTGAAAAACTAATTGTAGTGGGACATCGATTCTTCGAGATAAACTGAGCGAGTGTTAATAACGACACGCGAAACCATTAGAGATGTTCTTACCTTGCTGACATATCTAGATAGAGATTCCACCAGGGTTCTGTTCCATCGCTTTCTGATAACACCATTTCTTTGAGGGTATGTGCAACATGTCATTTGTTGAGTCCATTAGATTTACAATAGGTATTAAATACTTTTAGACTATGTTCACCTTGATCGGGATACGAGTATTTTTAATACACTTCCTGTTTGTTTTTCAACCATAGTTCGAAACTCTTTGAAAAATACTCCAAATATGTCACTTTTCCTTCTAATGAAATAGACCCAGGGTATACTTTAGAATCTGTCATCGATAAAAATAACAAAGTATGAAGCACCACTGAAGAGACCTAGTTTGCATGAGGGTCCACATACATACGATGTGGATGAATTCAAGTATATCATACTTTCGTTTCTCGAGTATGAACAAAGAAAACTCTTCTCTATCTCGCTTACCAAGTGCACAAGCTTCACATGGTAAATGTTCACACTTCACTGTGAGAAGACCTTCAACCATTGATTTCCTTTTACATGACGATAAATCATTGTAATTTAGGGTGCCCATACACTGATGATGCCATAATTCTGCTGTCGATGTCTCTTTTGGATGTCAATGCAACATGGCGCTTCTATCTGTCTATATCAGTACGTATAATCCTCCCAGTGACCACAGTACGGCTTAAAGAAACAACCACGGTGGTCATGAACATCTTTCACTATACACCCCATTTTACAAATTCAACTTTTAAATGATTATCGGTGATAGTGAAACATACTATCAAATTCTTTTTTGAGGCAGTTACATGCATCATTATGAATCGTCGCATTTGTCCATTGAGTAAAGTACACATTTATTATGCCATAGCCTTGAACTTTAAGTGACTGTCATCTCCTAGGTAAATGTGTGTACCATCATATTTCTCATAATATTTATCATACCCATTCTTTATTACAATCATGTGTCTTTCGCAGTACACGGGAATCTATAGACAAAAGCATTCTCATCATCGGTTTCGTGAGACAATGCGACATCGAGAAAGAAACAACTTAAGATTTTTAAATCCATCGATCCTTTGAGGTGTCTCTGTTTATGTAATTTCCCATTACTACCTTCTATGTCTTTGATTTGAGATTCATTATTCTTTCTCCCTATAACAATATTTAGCAGATGTCCAGGGTTTTCCCATGACTAATCACATTCAATGTTCTCTGCTTAACACTAAAGATCGGGAGGTGCCATACCTTTCTATTTTACTTGAAACTGCGACCTCTGTTCTCTGACTCCCATGGTCTCCCTCGGAATGGTCTTTTGCCTCTTGTAGGTCAAAAGTCAAAATTAGAACCATTTGACTCCGAGTTCAAAATTTTCCTTTGCACTCTTCTTCTTGAAAAATTCCGACCAATTCTTCAAATGTAGTGAAGTGTCGGTCTACTTTGAGAGAGATGAAATAAAGACTTTATAGTACGGGACTAACCCTTCCCTTGATGTCAACGATTTACAAAGTACATCTTTGGACACTTTTTCTTTGATATCACCAAGTTTATCACTCAAGTCTCTTTAATTAAAGGAAATCAATTTACTAATGCTTTCATTGGCGTCCCATATTTGATAGATAGCGACATTTGTTTTAAAAAATAAAATACGGTTTGCATTAGAGGTTTCATACAAACCTTTGAGAGTGTCCCATGTCGCCTTGGAAGTTTCACGGTCCGGGCTGTGAGGAATAATATTGTCCTTCAACGACATGCATGGCAACACCTTTGCTAACTCATTTCACGCTTCTCCCAATCTTGAGTGGGCGGGCGGAGGTTGAGAGCTGGGCTGCGTACTTTGACAATCGTCCAAAGATTGTATGCCTCCAGCTGTTGTTATCGAGCTTGAATTTCCAATTTACATAATTTTCTCCATCAAGTTTTGTGAATTCATTTGGTATCGGATCGGCGAGAGAGGAGATTAGTCATTGTTGTGAAGATTCTAAATATTAAAAGATTTAAATATTCAATTTGTATTACACTCTTGTTTAGCTTGATGGCAAAAAAATTCAAACAAACTATCCCATTTTTTAAAAATGACATAGAACAAATACCTGCAGATTTGTTCAACTCCCAAATAATCGCTGGTCGAGAATCAAAACTGCATCAAATTAAAACAAACTGCACTTGTTACTTGACCTCCAACTAATCTCTTGCCTTGCCCTCTCGACTAAGCTTGCTCATATGCAGATTTTACAAAAAATACACACTGTCATGCTTTGAGTAGCTGAAAATCTACGTGCAATCTTTAAAATGAAGCACTATACAATTTAATGAAAGCGATTTCGCCAAACTCACACGGGAGATGTCGACATACCAACGCAATTTAATAAAGAAACAGCGACGCAAACAATTGAAGAGAATCAAACAAGTGAAACAGCGTGAGTGGAATACGAACAGGTGGTATTCATCACTGTGTATGTTGCAAAGTTGTGTATGCGTTCTGCGTTTCTTAGATGTGCACGCACGAATCGAAAACAACAAGCAGTATACGGTGTACACTTGTTTGACTTTGCGTATCATATGTGAGCCGAAAATTCATTCTTGCTGTGTGATCTGGTATGTGTTATCAACCACCTCATAAGAAGGTGCAGCTCAAACACGCTTCGAGAATGCTGGAAACAGCAGTTCAACTTTAGGCGTTGTGCTAATGTCATCACCTCCACTGTAATTAACATACTCCACGCACATTTAAAACAAATGCTTCAAACTTCATAAATTGACTCTTATAACGCCTTTAATAATTTATCTTGCTCATACCTTTACCATTTTGATTGAACATGATTAGTTCATAGATTTTCATAAGAGATGGCTCACACTCCACCGCTCCACACTCTGAGCGAACGACGGCCCCACCTCTACGCGGGCGGAAGGGAGGCACAACAGCACGCTCGACGGGTTTCGAAAGCGGATGAGCAAAGCTCAATCCGATACTAAGCTTACGATTGCTACGATACCAAATTAACAAAAAATGCACAGGCGAGAATCACTAGAAAACGTGAGACAAAGCTCACACAAATCAATGAAATCAATTGTTCAATTACATCACCACACTTATATAGAGCTGTACTCACCTAATCTTCCTAAAAACGAGGAAACAAACATGATATATTGCAACCAATTCCTAATTAAACACTCTCAGTTCAACCACTCAAAACTAATTCTGTTACTGCATTATTCTCACATTGAGACATGACCTCCACTACTTTTTAGATTGAAAATCACCATCAGTTTTAAATTTGGAATTCCTACCCTGTTAGACTGACCCAGTCTCCTAGATAGACGTTGACGTGGTGTGATCTCTCCTAAATGCTGCCAGTCTCCTGCATCTTAGACCAATCTCATCTAGTTTAGACTTGCAAATCCCTACCATCTTAGACTGATCTCCTAGATGGACGTCTCTCCTAAATGTATGATCTCCTGGATTTTTAGACCAATCTCCGTCAGTTTTAGATTTGAAATCCCTACCCTCTTAGACTGATCTCCTGTCGAAGTTGGCGTTCATTATCTGGACATATTTGGCAGATTTGAAATTCGTGAGACCGTACTCTAGATGGACGTTTTCTAGAGACTGATCCAGCGCGGAAATTTTTCTAAGCAGGGAAACTGATTTTTTACCCTATACCGTGTTACGTAGTTGGACGCTTTCTCCGTCACTTTTAGTTAGAGAGTTAGACGAATGTTGGTGTTCATTATCAGAATTGTTGTTTTTGCTTCGAGTCTGGAAGAAATTTAAAATCGTGTATATAAATAAATACTTCTTCTCGTGCAATGAATTTTATTCGTGTGTCTGCAATTTAAAAAAGCGTTTAAAAAATAGATGCTTCACGTCTTCAGGGTGCGAATGTCACTATTTTTCATCGTAATAATATATCGAGTCTGGGTTACTGAGTGAAGAAGTTCATAAATTTTCGAATTTTTTAGGCGCATTAAAAATCATATTAAGTGTGCATATATTGTCCATTGAGGTACATTAAAAATCACTGATAAACTTTACACTCTATGGTTAATATCAGACACCCATATTATCAAATAGGTTTATCATTATCGAAAAATTTTGGACACTCAAAATCTTGAAATTTCTGCAATCTATATCTTAATTTTTGAAACTTCACAATTATATCTTAATTTACCAAAATTTCTACATGGTATTAATTAAAGTCATCACAGAATTTTCAATTATTTTTGAAACAATTGTCTAAACTCTTTAGACACTTTCTTTAGAATAATTTTTCATATTAGATTCAAGATAAAACTCACAAAGAGTTCCATGGATCGGTAAACACCAATCTGCTTTTCTCACAGCACTTCGGTCGCCATGCAGTAGCTCGTCTCGTCACCTCATAATTATTTTGTTGTTTAGTTAACATTAATTTCAAATTTTAACGTTCGGAGAGGTATGGATCGTTAAACCTTGTCTGTCTTTCACTCGTACTCGTTAACTCTGTAATCTCATGATTAATTTTTGTTTGTTAATTCCTAATTTGAATAAATAATAATCCATAGTCTCTATTTCATCCAGAAGCACCTGGAGCTGTTGATTGCCAGATTTGGAGGAATATCTCGAATGAGTTCTCCTCAAATAATTGAATCTCTCCTCTAATTTGCGGTCGACCTCTCTCTTTAAAAATCTCAGGCGTTCAGGTCCCATTTTCTGGACCAAAGAAAAATGTGTAATCTCAGGACAAAGAAAATCTGCAATCGAAATAAAAAGATGCGCAGAGGGCGATTTCAGGTGCCAATTCTGAAGGTAACGGTTCACAATTTTTGAAAGATGATGCCAAAGAGCGTTCAGGGTGCCAACTCTGGACACGGTAACGTAGTTCGCAATCTTTGAGAGATGAATGCGTATCTCTCCTCCAGAAGCACGGCGGTTTCTCAATCTTCTTTGAGAGATGAATGGGGCATTCTGATGCATGTCGTGAGTTGGGTGGATCTTATTAAAAGTTTGCGTTGAGTCACTCGTGCGCTTTTTCTTTATAATTTTTTTGTATTACGGATTAAATTAGATTCTAAGTAAGTTACTCGTGTTTTTTCGGCTATTATTATTGAATTTTTATGCGTAATTTATTGGAGTTTTTTATTATTAGAATTTTTTTGTTTTTTTTATTATTATTATTGAATTTTATGTAATTTAATGAAGTTTTTTATTATTGAATATTTGTGTTTTCTTATTATTATTGAATTTTAAATAATTTATATGGAGTTTTTTTATTATTGAATTTTTTTGTTTTGTTGTTTTTGATTAATTTGAAATTTTAAATGTGGATTTGAATAAGAATATCAAAAGATAATCATTTATTTTTCCTTTAATGCTTCGTGCTAAATTTGAATAAGCAATTTTTCTAGGGTAAAGATAAATTCTATAATATTTTTTATATTACAATGTTTTACAAAATAAAATGATTTTATTTTTTTTATAAATTTTTTATACAAAATTTTCTATGAGTTATAATTAATTGTTTGTATAACAAATTTTATAATATTATAAAAATAATTTTTAATTTACAATCATTCAAAATAAAATTATTTTTTATTAATCTTAATTATTTTTTTATTTTATTAATATTGAATTTATAAATTTGCTAGAGTTACATTTAAAAAATAAAAATAAAATTTTTATTATAATGTGTAAAAAATAATTTTATTGAGTGTGGTAGTGGGCAAAAAGCCTACTTCTACTTCTCACTATCGTCCCGTCGCACGAATTTATGGACGTTTCTCCGTTTCAGTTTCATACACGAGACGTTGCCGTTCATTGTTTGAAATTCTGTGGTCCAAAAATTCTCGGCGAGAAACAGATATCGTAAACAGGGCGTTGGTGTTTAATTGTCAGAATTGTTTGTGGTCGGAAAATTTTCTAAGCATCTACTCTCGTAGACGGACGTTGGCGTTCATTGGTCAGGGAAATTTTCTCAGCGAAAAGCAGGACGTTGACGATCATTATTGTAACCGTTTGTTGTCGGGAAATTTTATCAGCCAGAAGCTGACCCTAGTAAATGGACGTTGGCGTTCATTATCAGAACTATTCTGTTTGTGGTCAGGAGAATTTTCTCTGCGGAAAATAATCAATATCGTAGACAGACTTTGGCGTTCATTGTTGGTATAACTGTTTTGTTGTTGGGAAATTTTTGTCATACAAAAGATGATCTCGTAAATGGAAGTTGGCGTTCATTATCAAAGAACTGTTTGTGGTCGGAAAAGTTTCCCAGCCCAGAAAGCTGATCTCGTACCCTGTAACGTGTTACCATGATGGACACGTTTTTACGGTCTCCGTTTACGCCGTAGACTACGTTGGCGTTCATTATTATAACTATTTGTAGCTGAGGAAAAATCTCTCACGGGAGAAAGTCTCTGCGGAAACCGATCTACCGAGATGATGTGTATTCCATATTGGTCTGAAAATTTCTCAGTGCCGGAAACTAATCATGGTAGCGGACGTTGTCGTTCATTACCAAAACTGTCTGTGGTTCAAAAAAATTTCACGGCACGGAACTGCTACCTGCAGCGTGTTATATAGATGACCAGTTTTCTCCTTTTTCCGTTTACATGACGGTTTACGTATAGTGTTCATTATCAGAACGGTTTGCTTGCGTTGCAGGTGTGTCTACAATAAATTTAAAAAGCTTATATAAATATAAATACATGCTTCCTCTAGGTTATGAATTTCACTATTTTTCCTTTGCTAATAGCTATGTCGAATCTGGCATACTGGCATATGAATAGAGTACAAATATTCTCAGATTTTGCGATGCATTAAAATCACATTCAGAACAAGGTGCATACGCATTAAAAATCTTCTAACGTGAACTTCATAGTCTGAGGGTGGATATCAAACACCCATGGGTTTTTGGAATAATTTTTCATATTAAATACACCGATACAGTGGCATCATTACGCTATACAAAAGTTCAGCAGTGCACCATCATCTGTCCATTGGAGCCGCCATTATTTCTATTTAATTGTTGTAACTTTTAAAATGAGTTTTACAGTTTTTACTAGAACATGGAACCGTATTTTTGGAAGGGTTTTGGAATATTTTTCGATCTAATTTTCAGAATTAATCATGGATTATAAATTTAATTAGTTTAAAATGAAATTGGCTCCAGAAATAGATTAAGTAGTTTGAGGAATGCATTAGAGATTTGAAACATGGTTGTGGTAATCGTCTACGTAGTGAGTTGAGGCATTTGGATGAGTTTAGAAATATTATTTGGATGGATTTTGTTGAAAATTGGGATTAAATTATTTAAATATTTTATTTTATTTTATGAGTTCAAATATTTTAAATTGTATTTATTTTGTTGATTTAATTTGTGGGAAATTGAATATTGAATTCTTTATTTTACATATGATAATTATTAATTTAATTATATTATTTGGTGATTTTTTTAAATTGTATTTTGAATTTAATAATAATTTGATATTTATCAAAAATTTGTAGTTATATTTATATTTTTAAATTGAATTAAAAAATAACAAGTACCCTGAAAATGTTTATTAAGAATATTTTCTAATGATAAACCATTTTTTCACTTTTTGTATTGGAAGACTCAAAGTTCATACATTGCCAATAGATTTAATAACTTATGTTTTTCTATATTCACGAATTCTATCTTTTCCATAGATTGCTTCATATTCTAAGAACAAGTCTAAGAATGTGTACCGATGGTTCCAATTTTTATATTTTTAGACAACTGACAACCTTGTCGTAACATCGGGATAGAGAATGTTATAATGAAGATTTAAGGTATTATTCCATATTGCTGGCTAATCATGGAGGTCATTTGAAAGCTTTACTCAAATGTATGTTTATTGGTTCATTTGAAACTAGGGTGAAATGTTTGTCGATAGGTAAAGTTATATGAAACATTATAAAATAGTATTTTTAAGTATTTTTTTTTCAAAGTTGAAGAAATGTACCCAAGTGTAAAGACTACATGAAATATATAAGGGTGATGTTTAAATTTTATTGTGAAAATATTTACGGGTTTCCTTTCTTTAGTGGTTTCCTTTTCTATGATTGAGTTTTTTTCTCTTCTTTTTTTCTTTGGTGATTGAAGCTTTTTCTCCTTTTCTTTAGTGGTTTTCTTTTCTAGGTTTCCTCTTTTAGTTTGGTTTCCTTTTCTATCCTAAGTCATAAATAAATATGATAGGTTGATTGTGTTATTTTTCTTTTGTTCTTTGGTTTGTATCTTTCTTTTTATTAAATTCATTTTTGGTGTGTCATGTTGAGCTAAATAAGTGTTTGCTTTTTTTAGTTTGATATTTTCTATTCTAGTCATGAATTTAGCTTATGTTTGGTATTGAATAGATTCCATAGTCACACTTTGTGGGTAAAATTAGAAGGTAGAGTTACACTTTTGTGAGAATCGGAAGGCGAGAAAAGTCATTTTCCCAATAGTTTGGTGAACTTTCTAAGATGTAGTTCGGTTGAACTCATTACTGCACATTACATGTGACGGTGTATTAGCCATGACGTGGGAAAACAAATTTTTTGGCTAGAAATGAGAAAACTGCAACTAAAAGTTCATGTCTAGAACTTTGAAAAATAATCATAGTGAACTTTAGTTTATAAATACACCATGGAAACATGAATATGTTTCGAGCTTGTCATGGGTTGTCAAATGTCTGTGAGGTCATAGGCGTACGATTGAAAATTTGTTAGTTTTTGATTTTGTTTTTATTGTTGTATGAAGCGTTGCACAATAATTCTTGCTATTTTAATTTTATAGTTGTTTTTTTGTTTTGTAGGTAATTTGTAATCGGTGACGTCCTGGTGATCTATTGCTTTGTCTTCTTGTTGTGGCATCGACATCTTTGGCAATCTCCTGCCCCGTCTTCTTCTCATTGCGGCCTCGACGTCTCCGAATTTCCAGGCTCCTACTTCTGTCAAAGTATTGTTCAAATTTAATTTTATGTGTTTAAAATGCAAATCAGTAAATGAAAAGTTAAAAGCTAGACTTAGTTGATTGTTTAAATGTAATTTTCTATGTTTAAATCGCAAATTGTTTCAATGTAAATTTTTGTATTTAAACGTAATTTTCTGTGCTTTAAAGCTAGACTCTTTGAATAATCATAACCAAGATCATACCAAATGATCCAAAATCTGTTGCAGGTTGAACTTAATTCGATTTTAGAATTCTAAAATACTGATAGGATTTTTTTTTAATTTGATTTTGTTTATCTGATTCTAAAATATTCTTTCTTAAAAGTTTGAAATTCTCTTTAAATTGCAGGTTGAACTTAACTCAGATTGTAAATTCAGAAATACCTTTTGGAATTCAATTACTTGAACAAAAAATTCTATTGTTTTTGAGGTCATCTGCCTTATTTTAAAAATATTATTCAATTGATTTTGAGGTCATCTATCTCATTTTTAAAATATCTTTCAATTGTTTTTGAGGTCATTTGTCTCATTTTAAAAATATCTTTTAAATTTGAAATTTTTTGTGGGTGCAAAATGTGTGGGTGTTGATGGTATTTAAGCTAAACTTCTTTAAATCTTATTTTTTCCCATCTATTTTTGTGATTTTGTCTCCAAATTGTTTCTAATTAATTAGAACACCCTCAAATATAATTTAATTAGCTGATGAACCTTAAACTTCTTGCATCAAGTTGAATCATCCTAACCAAGATCTAATGTGCTAAAAACTGGTACAAAACAGTGTAATCACATAAAACGTCTGTTTCTAGATCACAATCTCCTGTAAAAATACAGTCAAGTGTAATTAAAATGACGTGAAAGTGTCAAAAAAATTATATATATCCACCTTTACATAAAATTTGAAGATTTGTAGATATACTATATGACTTAATTGCATTTATCAACCATTTTGCCACTAAATATACTTCCTAACCATATGTGCCACATGGCTCCACTTACAGAGTCCTATGTGGTTTTTGTTCAAGTCTTAATAAGGAATATAGAATGAAGGTTTCAGATTCAGATGTTACTTGAATGTTTCAGATGCACTATATCACTCTAACATCCTAGTAAACAAAATTCTATCATCATAATAACAATACTTGTAGTAGCATTAGAGGGTTTTTTGGGGCCATATATTGTTAGTATGGACTGTGCTCATACTACAGAGTTGTACAGAAGGAGAGTATGGATTGTGCTCATATTTCAAAGATTTACATATTTGGCCCTTTCTTGGTCTAAAGATGGCTTCTTATGTTTTTTCATCTTTCTCTTTGAAACATGTGTGACATCAATAACACAGGAATTCTCTCTAATGTGACATTAATAGCATAAGAATTCTCTCTGAATCCTATAGGGGACATCAATTCCTCATCTGCACATTCACTCTCATTCTCACCACCCATTTCTTCCCCCTCCTCTTGCTTAAACCACAACTAGAAAAAGATTTACACCTCTCCTCTTGCTTACCACAGCTCCCAGAAGAGGGTGTGAGCTGACCCTCTTCCAACTCATTATCATCATTTCCATTCTTAACGTCAATTTGGCAATCTCTATAACCCCACCATGGTTAAGCCTCCTAGGTAATGTCTTTTTTCACGTCAATATTGAATAAAAATTAAACAAGCTCGGTAGGCAAGATTGAATGGTGTCAAAAAATTCTATATAGTTTATTTTCTATTATTTTGTTATTTTCCCAGATTGCCTAATATATAGTAATCTATTTATATATTTGATTACTTCTCCATATATTAATCTATTGCAGTCTTGGAAGAAATGCTTCGATATTTTCAGCATCTTTATTCTCCATCTTTCGTCTTAGTTTTTCCCTATTCAATCTTATCCTCATATATGTTTGGAGATTAATGTCCTCAAAGAAAACATAAGAGAAATTAATATGTTTCATTGTTGAACTAGTGTGACAGTATTTACATAATTAAGTTAAGCATCTTTCTATACAATGGGCATGGTTATAGTATCCTCATATCTGTTTGGAGATTAATGTCCTAAAAGAAAACATAAGCAAATTAATAGGTTTCACTGTTGAACTAGTGTGACGGTATTTACATAAGTAAGTTAAGAAAATTTCTATACAATGAGCATGGTTACAATGTTACTATAGGTCAGCTTAGCTCACTAAAACCTTATCAAGAAGAGTAATCATCATTTTCAAGCATGGTGCTTGTACAGACTATCTGAGAGCCAGTCTCTAAATGTCTAGATGTATCTGCTCTTCAAGTTTTCTCCAAGCAACATATAGTAGCTTTTTCATCCTCTGTAATATAAGCCACATGGTACATTCATTGTTAGTTATGTCCCTCCAACATCTTGCATGCCTGTATTTTATTAATGTACCTAAATTTACACCTTCCATGATGCTTCTAATCTTGTACAATGTTAAAAGTGGAGTGTTTTATGATGTAATGGATATAAATAATCTAGATTGACATGGTTGTATTTTATTAATGTACCTATATTTACACCTTCCGTGATGCTTCTAATCTTGTAAAATGTTAAAAGTGGAGTGTTTTATGATGTAATGGATATTAATAATGTAGATTGACATGGTTGTATTTTACTGATGTACCTAAATTTATACCTTCCATGATGCTTCTAATCTTGTAAAATGTTAAAAGTGGAGTGTTTTATGATGTAATGGATATTAATAATCTAGATTGACATGGCTGTATTTTATTAATGTACCTAAATTTACACCTTCCATGATGCTTCTAATCTTGTAAAATGTGAAAAGTGGAGTGTTTTATGATGTAATGGATATTAATAATATATATTGACATTGCTACACTGATATGATGATCATGCGGATTGATGTTCAAGCTGTAAAATTCTTGTACATATCAAGGATGAATGATAGTACAAGCCAAAAATGATATTATTATAAATTATTAAACAATCTAATAGGTGCTAAATCATACTTCTTATTAAGGACATAACTAATTTGTAAGTTGAAAATTCTTTTTTAATGTTCTTAGCCTATTTATGGATGTCAAAGTAAAGGTTTTTAGATGTGATTTCTCCCATAAAATTCAAGGAAAACTAAACGACAAACTAAAATCTAAGGAAAAACCCTATATATGTCATTTCTCCCACAAACTCATAAAGGTGTGAATTTCGACATAACTTCATCAACGACTACCACTACCACTAGTTGCTTAAGTATGTGCATAAAATAATTTTGCAAACCATGTACATGTCATTTCTTCCACAAACTCATCAAGGTCTGACTTTTGACATAACTTAATCAACCACTACCACTAGTTGATTAAGTAAGTGCAACACACTACCACATTAAGGAAAACATGTACATGTGTCATTTCTCTTATACATGTGTCATTTCTCCCATAAACGTTTAGGCAAAATTTAAGGCATGTGTCATTTCTATGTCATTTATCCCATAAACTATAAGGAAATGCCATTTCTCCCATATAATATAAGGAAAACTTTAAGGCAAACTATGTACATGTCATTTCTATCTTAAACTCTAGGCAAGGCAAACTTTAAGGCATGTCATTTCTAGATCTGATTTCTCCCATAAACTTTAAGGAAAACCATGGACATGCCATTTCTCCTACAAACTAAAGGCTTTCTCCCATTAATTCAAGGCAAAATTTAAGTCCTAAAAATTTAACTTAAAGTGGTTGAACTTCCATAAGATTTTAGTCTGTTTGTTGAGTGTTAACTTCAAGTTCTAAAGGCAGAGTGTGTAAAGGGCCAGGTAGCCTCTGGATCTCATCTTTTCTCAAAGGCGACATATTCAGTAAATTTCCCTACAGTCAACCTCTGGAACATATCTAAATATAAGTTCTTCATTTAATATCCATAAATCACTGCCACTTTAAGGAAAACCATGTACATGTGTCATTTCTCCCATAAACTCTCAGGAAAAATTCAAAGCATGTGCCATTTCTCAAGGCTTTCTCCCATTAACTTTAAAGCATGTGTCATTTCTCAAGGCTTTCTCCCATTAATTCAAGGAAAACTTTAAGGCCTCAAAACTGAACCTAAAGTAGTTGAACTTCCATAGGATAGGATCCCCTAAACTCTAGGCTTTTTCCCATTAATTCAAGGAAACATTTAAGGCCTCAAAAATGAACCCAAAGTGGCTGAATTTCCATAGGATTTTAGTTTGTTTTTTGAGTGTTAACTTCTACAAGCTCTAAAGGCAGAGTATGTAAAAGGCCAGGTAGCCTCTCAATCTCATCTTTTCTCAAAGGTGACATATCCAGTAAATACCCCTACAGACAATACATGTAATAGATCTAAATAGAAGTTCTTCATTTTAATATCCATAAACCACTACCACTTTAAGGAAAACCGTGCACACATGTCATTTATCCCATACATGTGTCATTTCTCCCATAAAATCTTAGGCAAACTTTAAAGCATGTGTCATTTCTCAAGGCTTTCTCCCATTAATTTACTTTTTTATATTTAGTCTTATCTAGATGCAGTCATATACATTTTGATACTTATATATATATATATATATATATATCTCATTGTATAGTGTTATAAGTATCAAAATGTATATGACTGCATATATTTTACTGTTTGGATTAATATATATATATAAACTACATTTACTCTTGTGAGGAATGATTTTAAATTTTAGATAGTTGAATTTGGCATGTGAAGTAATGTTGTGATATATAATGTTTTGTTTTTAAAACTCAATTTTTGGATGGTTTAACTACATTTTGTATGTGATTGTGATATAATGTTTTGTTTTTATTGGATAGTTGAATTACATTTGGCATGTGAAATAATGTGAAGTAATATTGTGATCTATAATGTTTTGTTTTTAAAACTTAAGTTATTGATGGTTGAACTACATTTGGCATGTGATTATGATATAATGTTTTGTTTTTAAAATTCAAGTTTCTATTTTCCAAACAAAAAAAATATTCACATGAATATATGTACATAGAAATGATTTAATTACATATTTGAATATATATGTTAAAACGATTGAAGTACACTACACACACACATACACACACACACAGATATATATATATATATATATATATATATATATATATATATATATCTAGGTCTTCTTACATGTGTCAACCAATCATAAAATTTGAAAATTGCATTCTAGAACATATATATCCAATATGTGCAACATTTTCATCAATGCACATAGAAAATCTACTTTCAGTTAATTTCATTCTAGAATATATATATGCAGTACGTGAAACATTTTTCATCAATGCACATAGAAAAGCTACTTTTAGTTAATTGCATTCTAGAACATATATCTCTAGTACGTGCAACATTTTTTATCAATGCACATAGAAATTCTACTTTCAGTTAATTGCGTTCTAGAAAATATATATGTAGTACGTGCAACATTTTTCATCAATGCACATAGAAAATCTACTTTCAGTTGATAGTAAACTAGAAATTACAAAACATGTACCACACATTTTTCATTCAAGAATGAATGTTATAATTTACTTTTAATAGACACGCGCGTCTAAAACAAAATTGTGCAACTTCAAATTTGCATTATATCAACTATGCTAGATACACAAATATGTACATTTTGAAATAATGACGTTATGAAAAATTGTACCAAAGAATATATGAAATCATTTAGACCAGATAATTTAGACATGTGTATGTGTACACGTGTATAAATTACTAGTGTGCATGTAACAAAACAATGTACATGTGCAAACACTTGCACAAATAACATAACAAGGCAATTCAATTTTTAGTTGAGTTCTCGAAGTTCTAAAACATTAATCCAAAGAGAAGAAATTGTTGGGCAGTTCAATCAAAAAAATTCCAATGGAATTCCATCTTCAATGATCCATCATGATCGGATTTTGACATTCTCCATTTCTAAATTTTTGTTTTTTTCTTTGATTGAACCTCTATCAACTTTAAGCATGTTGCGCACACCAAGTGACTATATTGAAAACTTATGACATCAGGTTCATAGTCTTAAAAGTAAAAAAAATCCCCACTTTGATTAGTTTGTTTGAAAAAATAACCTTTCAGTATAATACACCTTCTGTCATATGGAAACTCGTGATCATTATAGTTTTCTAATAATTTCATCTTTCATTAGTGTAACGCATCAAATAATACTTCAAATTTTCATCAGTGATAGTAGGTGCAATTACAACAGAAACATCTCCTGCAAAATAAAACAAACTTATGTATTTAAATTTAGATCATAATTAACATGAAAAACTAACTTTAAAATAATTTTAGTATCTATTTCTAGATCTCTATCATTTGAAATCAATTCAAATGTTACTTCTCTAACAAGATAAAAAATTCGATCACCATCAGATGATATTTTAGTCTCCTCTAATTTCATTTCTTCAAAACATTGAAACATACATTTTTCCCTTTGTATTTAGCTCTATATGTTTCCAAAATTTTACATACATTTTTTTTTCACAAACATCATTGGATTTTGTGTTGTCTATGCAAACATGAAAAAAGCAAGAATATGTTCTTTTATCTAATGCAAATA
Source organism: Pinus albicaulis (assembly GCA_034641835.2). NCBI lineage: Eukaryota > Viridiplantae > Streptophyta > Pinopsida > Pinales > Pinaceae > Pinus > Pinus albicaulis. The sequence continues at coordinate 1,005,481,031 of CM076575.1, read as the reverse complement.
CATTTGTGGACAATTTTTTTTTAATTGAATGCAATTTTTGAGTCTCTTTTATTGTTTCAAAGTCATTTCCAATCGTTCTATCTACATCTTCGACCTCAATATGCCAAGAAAAACATATATGGAAAATTCAAAGAAGAATGTAAATATGATATCAAAATGGCATCAAAGATAATCATTTTGATAAATGTACACTGTATAAAATTTGATATCTAATAAAAATTAAATTGAATGTACCTTCCAATTCCCTTTATCCGTTAGTCTCATGGCTTAGTGCAGCGATGCACCATTGAACAACTTATTTTGCATCCACAAGTCGTTTGCATAGGGTTCCATTTGATATCTTCGAAATGCTTGTTTTATACATGCCCCTGCACCATCATGTTCTTCTTTTCCATGACCAGTCTCAAAGAAATTCCAACAATTTTTAATGCGGGTTTTCATACGAAGACATCAAAACCAAAAGAATGATCGTGAAGATTTGAATTGACCTACACATCCATATGACCATATCCAATTTTCATTGAATTTTATTCCACGAGTTTTCAAGGAGTCATAAATCTTTCCAAAACAGTGTTGTACAAAATATGTATAATGTGTATGATCTTCACTGATATAAAAGTGTTATTCTTTAATAACATGTCGATTTTCACCAATGCTTTCTATATGATCAACATTTTCTTTAGCATGTTTATATAGAATATGGACGAGCATGGAGAATTGGTCAGAATGATAGTATTCACTCTGAATTTCTTTTTGTGGAACAAATGTGTATTTTTCTGCAAAATCAATTACTGAAAAAATGGTCCTTGGTGGAAAAATTCATAGGATCTTTTGAATTGCAAGTCCTGCCATCAAGCTCTATGGGAATGCGTGGTGTATTTATAAATTTCTGCCTCAAACTTTCTCAAAAAACCCATCACAAAAATTTCTTATTCTTGTAAATCAATTCTTTTAGCACTTGTAGTACTAATTGAACCTTGAATTGATATATGGATATATTCATATCTCTTCCATTTCACTTTCATGTTGGACAATGATTGATCATTTATATCAGTACAATATTTTTTTTGAAATTTAGTGAAATTTCCACAATCATCACATTTTTTACCACCAACACATTTCTTTTTGTGCAATAATTCATGGCTTTATTTTCCACATAGAATTTGAGATATGAAATAAAGGATAACGGAAGGAGGAGGTGAATCTTTCCAAAATGTTCTACCAAAATTAAGGAATGTGTCATAATATAACTAAAATTCCACATGATAACTACAACAAGTGTTGCATACAGTGATAGGTTTTACATACCATGGTTTTTGTTTTACAAAAGCACTGATTGAGACATCAATTTCACGATTTTCTTCTTTGAACTTGTTGAAAAACTCTATCTGAGTGGTGTCCAAAAAATGTTTTGGATGTAATTCGTACTGATTTCGTGTTATTCTTCTTCGCATCACATCCCTTGCATTTGGAAAAACACGTGAATTTTTCATCCAATATTCATATATTGTTTTTTTAACGTTTTCTCCAAGTCTATATTTGTATGGTTTCTTACAAATAGATCTCCAACAAGCGAGTTCATCATTTACATCTATTTGCAATCGAAATTTATGATGTTTGTGCAATGTTTTTCGTGAAGTTCCTAATGATCATGCCATAGATTTTACCAAGCAGTTTTCTTTAGTACTTGATGAAACCACTACCATATGTATTTCTCTACATGCAACTGAAACATTTTTCTTTCTAGATCTTCTAATTGAATTTATAGCACTACTTATATTTTGCATCACATTTTCCTTCATTTTTTTTTATCTTTTATTGATTTTCGAATACCCAATAAAGTTGTAGCTTCTTTTGATTTCCTTAATGATAGGAGACCTTTCAACATTTTGGCTTGAACTGCCACATTTTCCTTTATGAAGTACGAATAAAAAACGTGATTAACATGATATCGCATAACATGGTAAGATTTTTTATGTCTATATGTGTGAGTGTCAACATTTTCTAACATCTTATCATCGATATTGATTTCCTCTGTACATATTCGAATTAATAGTACATAATAAGTTTACATATTCAATAAATAACTAAATTAATAAATATGTATAATTTCAATAATATGTGCATGTGTTCAACATATATATATACCTGGTGATTCAATTTCTTCACTTGAATTTATTTCTTTATATATATATATATATATATATATATATATATATATATATATATATATACTCCTGGTGATTCAATTTCTTCATTTGAATTTCTTTCAACATTTTCACCATCTTCAATCATTGGTTCAATATATCTTTCATTTTCTCTTTCAAAATTTTGTATCTCATCATCAATGTTTCGAGGAATATCTCTCTCTGTTTACATTGCAAAATGTTTTTCAAATCAGTTTATCAAATAAAAATTAAGCTTCACAATTTACACTATGAAAATTTTAAATATCAAATTTATAATATTTACATTTACATACCTGCTTCAACTTATTTTTGAGGTTTATTTTCCCTTTCAATATTTGAGCTTTCTTCTCTCTTTTTTTGCGATATTCTCTCCCCTTTTCTCTAAGTTCCTCAAGGTCTCTTGTTCAATCATATTTTCTCTTCCAATTCCTTCGATTTCCCATGATAATTGAGTATGAAGTTCAAAAAATTTCCTTCAAAAATTTAGACAAAAACTCAATTAAAAAAAAACATCACAAAAGATTTAATTTAAAAAAAAATCATTTTATTTTTTTTTGCAAAAAATACATCAATCCAAAACACCTACTTTAAAAAATTTGAGAAAAAAATGTCTTATAAAAATGAAATGAAGCTCAAAATATTTCCTTCCAAGTCTTGAAAAAATATTTCATTTAAATAGTTAGACAAAACTCATTTTAAAAAATCATTATAAAAGATTTACTTCAACCCAAAACACGTACTCTAAAAAAATGTCACTTCAAAAAATACCTCCAAAAAATGTTCATTGAAATTAAACCCAACTTCTTAAAAAATGCCACTTTAAAAAATACCTCCAAAAAATGTCCTTTGAAAATTAACTGAAAAAGCCTCTAAACAATTATCACTTTAAAATATACCTCCAAAAAATGTCCTTTGAATATTAAGCCTAAAAGGAGTCCTTTCGAAATTAAGTCCAAAAAATGTCTTTTGGAAATTAAGCCCAAAAACCTCTAAAAACAAAATACGTCAAAACAAATGTCCTTCGAAAATTAAGCCCAAAACCTCTAAAAACAAAATACCTTAAAAAAATATGAAGCCCAAAAAACATCCAAAAAATGTATCACATACCTCCAAGAAATGTCCTTTGAATGTTATGCTAAAAAGAGTCCTTCAACTCAAAAAACTCCTTTGCAAAATCAGACCAAATGAAGAAATGTGCGAAATTATGCAAAAATAATGAATCCATTTACGTCAATTTATATTGCCGTGAAATGTTTTTTTGGAGGGGCTTCGTTGAATTTTCCAACCAATGTAAAGTCAATTAAAAGTTCAGCCGAACTTTTGTAAAAAATTCGGCCGAACTTTTCTATCGTTAGAATTCATGGGCCATTGGGGAAAAGAACAATTTAGCTGAATTAATGTGTCTACATTTACACAGAGCTGAGCTTTAAACACATTTCTTCAAATTTGGACTCATTAAACTCCATGAAAATTTGTGAATTAACTATTGGACCCAAGACAAGCATTTGCAGAATTAAATCTACTTTCCGGAAATGTAACTTTATGGAATTTCATAAATATTTATTAATTTTAATTAATTTTGTAATAAAACGGGTGCAAACAAGTTCTCAAGGTCATTATGATTCAATGAAATCAATATTTTGTATCTTCCAAAATACACTATAAAAAATTTGAAAAAATTATGGTGCATTACATTGGTCCGTCGTCTGTAATGGGTAGATTTTAGATTTTTAGTTTATAACTTATATGTTGAGAAATTTTGTGCGCGCTGAAACATATTCAAAATATGGAGTTTTTTTTATATTGGATCAGTTCAAAAAAATCTAGTAATTATGATATGCATCAGTTGGTTTCGTAAATTTAATGAAACCGAAGTAGACTCTATCTAGATTCTTGTAACACATTTTGTTTTTCAAAAACACAAAGTTTTCAAAGAACACACCAACATGTATTAACATGAATTTTTATGAATCCTTTGATTGTTAAAAAACACACACTCAAAGAAACGCTAAGTTGACATATCAAATGTGTATAAAAAAATTCCAAAAAATAAGTAATAGAAAGCTAATAAAATTTCTAACAATTTTTATTTTTATCGTAAAATGAAATTCTTAACAGAAAAATTGTTTTGGCTTGCAGAAAGTTGAAGAACAAAAAAAAATGAAATTTTTTCTCGAAAAAGGGCAAAAAGTATAACCCCACTTCACATTATTTTTATTGATTTTAAATTCTTATATTGTATTTTTATAAAAAATAACCTTTGTTATATATTTTTCCATTTTTTATATTAATTTATATTTTATTTGTTGATATTCACGATCATATATATATATATGACGATGATGATGATGATGAACGTCTTCTAATACCAATGTGGTCTATTAAACCATAAGAAAAAAAGAAGAAGAAGATTCTAATTGTGATTCTTTGAAATATTATTTTTACGATAAAAAGGAAAGGAAAGAAGTGCTCTGAGATCACTATATTTGAGCTGACTTATCAAGTCAATAAGATTGGAAGTGTGGCACATGTTAGGGAAATGAGAGCGAATGTGAGTAAGAGATGGGCAGTCTAAAATGAAGTTTTTTTCATCTTCCACCCTCTTAGTATCGTAAGGTTGAAAAATTCATCATTTCACGGAGTCTTGGGAGTAGACCACCGCCTAGTTTGACTTCGAAGCTCATGAGAATTAGCTCTTATCCTAGCGATGTACATTTTTTTCTTAATGTTGGTCAAAACAGGGAGACAATTATAGTCATCAAGGGTGGGGTTGATCACTTCCTTATAGTATCTTAGCTACCTTTTACCCTCCATCTTCTTATCATTAAATAATTTATCATTAAATTTGGAGGTAATAGTATTTGTGACACTATCCTTGCTTCTCATGATGATCTTCTCCTTTATCCCCTGGTTGTTGAGCAAATACTGGACATCCTTATGCCACCTACGCTTGAGGAAAAGGCGAGGGTTTTGACTAAAGTTAGAAGCAGTCTTGGGAAGCCTGTTGGATTCCATGTTGTAAAGCTTCTTCTTATACATCAGATACCTAAACATAGTCGTACTTTCAATGGGGGAAAGGCCAACTTCAATCAAGAGGATAGGATAAGGATTATTTCCTTTGTTCTTGAAGTTGTAGGTTATGAATTGCTTTTGAACCATCTCAATATTTCTCCACGACTCTCTGGATATAATGTAACCCCAAACTTCACATCTGTGTAAGACAACAGGGGTGACGAGAGTTTAAAGAGGAACCTTTTTTTACTCCAAATACAAATATCGACTGACTTACAATTGTTTTCAAGCTCGTAATAAGCTTTCCAACCTCCAATAATCATTTTCTCAATGTTGTAATTCCATTTGAGGTAATGAGGAATGTTTAAACCCAAATATTTATAAGAAGAAACCTATTCTAAGAAATGGATATCATAGACAAAATTACCATGGGTGATGTTTTAGATTTAATTATCATGAATTTATTCTTGTCAATATTAACTATCATACCCATCTTGGAGCAGTAACCATGAAGAGTCTTAAGTTCCTTTTCTAGGTCATCATGGCTTTTCGCAAGAAGAACATTATCATCAGCATAAAGGAGAATAGTAATGATTAAACCAGCAAACTCGGTGTCCTTGCAACTCGTAGTTTCGAAAACACTCCTCTATCTTCTCGATGTAAATTCCAAAAAGGGTAGGGGATAGGGGACACACCCTTGCTTAACCCTGATATTTCATTTAATATCTTTAGACCACCCTTTGTTGGTCTTAAGCTTGGAAACAATAGTCTCATAGAGGCGAATCACAACAATCCTCAAGTTAGGAGGAACCATAATCTCTTTAATTCTTTTCCAAATATTATCCCGAGGAACAATGTCAGAAGATAGTCTAAAGTCCATAAAACAACAAAAGAGAGTGACTATATTGTTGCAACATTCCTCAACAATGATCCTTAGAGTGACAAGATGGTCGATAGTCGAGTGGTGACTCCTAAAACCAACTTTCCCTTTAGATATTTTACCATGGATTTCAAGCCAAAGGCTTATCTTCTTGTCCAAAATGAGGTCATGTAGTTTGGCCAGGGTGTGCCTAATCATAATGGTCTTGCAGTTTGAGGGAAAATTTGTTTCTCCATTTTTAAAGATAGGAACAGTAAGGTTTTTCTTCCAAGGATTAGGGAAGCCATTCTTTACTACCAAATTGAGAATCTTGTCGAGATGAGAAACGAGGATAGACCTTCCCATTTTAAAGATATCATCTTAGTATCCTCTAATATCTTTAATTTTTCCATTAGCAAGTTTATTAATCCTAGACTCAACATCTTCCAGAGAAAATATATCTCCCTAATCATGGAGTTCATTTGAAACTTGGTGAAATGTATGGCTAATCACGGACGTCATTTCAAGCTTGGTGAAATTCCTATCAATGGGTAAAGTTCATTAGTAAATAAGATATGAAATGTATTAAAATGTTGACTTTGTTTTTTTTTTAATCAAAGTTAAGGGAAATGTAGAAAGTGTAAAGACAAGGAAGTATGTAGGATAATGTTTAAATTCCCTTGAAAATTTTTCCAAATCTCACTTCTATAAAAAATAGTCAGAATTCCCATAAGAATGTAGTAGAAAGAGCGTGTTGCACCCATCTCCTACCTCTAGCTCACCTTATGAGATACAGAGGATAAATAATTGCATGCATTGCATGCACAGGGTGCATCCATTTAGTTCACTTGTGTTCGCAAGGTGGCGAGCATATGTCCCCGAGATGACTATCTCCTTGATCCTCACTTCATTGGGGCCAAGAAAAAAACATTCTAAATGATCAATTAAAATATTTTTTCTATAAATAACTCAATTAAAGGTGATAAATTATCCATATCCCTTAATAGTGAGGGTATGATTATCCCAACACTTTTAACGAAGGGTTAATCAAAACTCGAGCTTAGTACGTTTGTCTTGGCACTATAGGGTAAATATTTTTTTTTAAAGAGAGCAGTCTTTTGGTTATTCTAGAGTTCCTTTAGATATTTTGAAATAATTCTTCAAGGATATATTGAAAAAGATATATATATATATATATATATATATATATATATATATATATATATATATATATAGATATGTTAAATTTTTATTATTACTATTATTATTATTATTAAATCTACAATATTAATTTTTTATATTATTTGAGTAAAGGGAATATGTTAATGTATGGGTAGCTATTCCTATACTACAAAATTTCTAGGGTAAGATAGATCGTAATGTGGCTACATTTAATTTTTAGCAAGATCTGCAAATCCTTTACTTCAATCATTCATAAACTAGGTGTTCTTAATCAAATTTTTTTTATCAATTTCAAGAGACTGATTGTTGAGCAACCTCTTACATTTTCCAATCATCATGAAACTCAAATCCGTTTTAGTAAAGTACAATCTAGCATAATCCATGGCAAGTGATTCAGACCCATATATCCTTGCTAATAGTTGAGGGTAGTGTCCATTATAAGTATTACGAAGATAGCACATTCTATCCCTCATACTCTCTTCACTCCAAACCTAATTCTTTTTTTTTTGTGTTTTTAGAATGTCTGTGATAAACTTGATCATCATCATAATATTATCTCAACATATATGAATTTAATATGTTGTTTCATTGTTAACAAGATTGTCTCCAATTAGATTCTTCTTCATTCCTCATATATTAATAAATCAAATTTATAAATATTTTTTTAACATTAAAAGAAAATAATAATAAAATATTCATAGTAATATTTATGAACCTAACACTTCAATGCTTTTAAATAAAAAAAATATCTTTGTTATAAAACCACTAAATACATTTCCCATTGGAATTTTTTTAAAAAAACTTCCTTCCCACGCTTATCTAACAAGGGCTTCTTACTATGTGATCAACTTTAACACAGGCTTCAACACAATGTCAAAAGTTGGATAACCCATTAACAACATTGAAAAGAGAAAGGAAATATAAAGAGAACCATGTCACTCTAAAGAATTCGAGAAACCTCTCAATGAGGCTTTTGGTTTCTATTTTTTATTACTAAATACATATTTATTAAAAAGAAACAAATTCAAATGAAAATCAATTACTTCTAATTGAAATGAAAATCAATTACTTTTGAGCCTCTTAAGCCCCTAATCAAAAGACAATGAATTATGATGGATTGTTAATTATTTTAGGGGACACACCCTTGCTTAACCCCGATATTGCATTTAACATATTTATACCACCCTTCGTTGGTCTTAAGCTTGGAAACAACAGTCTCGTAGAGGAGAATCACAACAATCCTCAACTCAAGAGGAACCATAATATCTTTAATTATTTTCACAATCTTATTCCGAGGAACAATGTGAGAAGATTTTCTAAAGTCCATAAAACTACAGAAGAGAACGACTTTACTATTGCAAAATTCCTCAGTAGTGATCCTGAGAGTGACAATATGGTTGACAGTTGAGTGATGATTCCTAAAAATAGCTCACCCTTTAGCTCTTTTACCATGAATTTCAAGCTAAAGGCTAATCTTCTTTTCCAAAATGAGGTTATGTGGTTTGGCCAGGGTGTGGCTAGTCATAATGGTCTTGTAGTTTGAGGGAAAATTTGTGTCTCCATTTTTAAAGACAGGAACAGTTCAGTCTGTCTCCGTTTACATCGACAGTTTGCAACGTTTACATTGACGGTTTGCAACTGTTATCCCGGTTGCAGATTCACAAACTTGCTTACGCCATCCGCTCGAACTGACCTCTCGATATCCATTAACATATACGCACATTGGCTTTCATTATCACATGGAAACTGATCTCGTAAATATTATGAAGTGGAAGCATAACACCACTTTTCACAATGGTTGGATCATAGAAAAAAGTATTATGAAGTTAATTTTTAGTAACTCTAATTGGAATTTGTGTATCATTTATCTACGTATTGAATTAATAAGCTAAAACACTCAATCATTTCAATGAATTCATTCTTTTCAAAAATGAAGCTTAACCCAATTTGGAGTCAGGTCACTAGTAAGCTTAGTGATAAAGTAAATTATTAAAGTTTGTCACTAAAAAGTTTCAGGACTATCTAAAGTAAGTCATTAACTTTTGTCACTAAAACTTTTCATGTCTATTTATATCACCCCATAATAACTTAACTTTTTTCAAAATTTATCTTTCAAAAATGCGAATACCATGTGTGATTAAAATCACTTATAAGCTTAGTGACAGTTAATCCTTAACTTTTTTTTGCTAAACCTTTTCATGACTATCTATATGGCCCCACAGTAGATTTATATATATATATATATATATATATATATAATTTTTCTCTTATAAATTATGAATATCTAAAAAAAACCTCCCCAATTAAAAAAAATTAGTCATTGCCTTTCATCACTAAACATTTTGATTACTATTTACATTACCCCACATTAACTTCACTTTTGAAAAAAATATTTATCTTTTAGAAATGATAAACACCTTGAATAAGAAAGTGTCTTGTGCACAATAAATAGATACTAAGAAACTATGAACAAGTTAAATTTGTTGGTAAAACTGAATAAAGTTTGTCATTTATCCAATTAATAAATAGAAAATCTATAGTGAATTCATTGTTTTAATTTAGATCACTTGAAAGTTTAACAACAATGTTACTCATTAATTGTTATCACTAAATCTTTTCATAATTCAAATAAAAAATAAAAATAATTATTTTCTAATTAAACAAAATTATATTTTAATGTATAAATTAAAAAAGAGGAAGAAGAACCACACCATTATATTACAAAGAAAATGCCTTAACTGAAATTCTTATCAAAGAAAATTCGTACCCATTCAACTTCAAAGAAATCCTAAGAGAGGAATTCAAAAAGAAAGAAAAGAAAAGAGAGTGTATTATTTTAATATTAATTCCCACAATGACATAAATTTCAATATTGCATATTGATTTTATGGCCACTGAGTGGGGAGAAATCAATATTTGTGCTAATTTTACATCACACAGTCATTAAAGTCCATGCATATCTCGGGATTATTCACAGACGTGACGGCAGATTTTCCTTCCACGTAGCGTTTTTAGTATTCTGCTTGGACATATGTTCGGATTCTATCTCCACGGTAAGAAGGGTGGGTGCTATTTAATAACCAGATTTGGATGTTAGATATTTTATTTTGTTGGCTTCAGCGTTGTGGGAGGGTTTCATAGTTCAGGTGTTGCAGCTCGTCCGTTTTCTCTGGTGATGGCTATTACTGTGGACGTGGTAATAGCGGGAAATGTAGTCTGCGACGGCCCAAGTGAAAATTGGATTTTAAATATGTGTTTATTATTTTTATAGATAAATTAAAAAAAAAAATATTTGACAACTGATTTTTTAAATATTTATTTATTTTTTCTATTAATTTATATAAATAAATCTTAAATATTTATATTTTAAATATGTATTTAATACATATTGTTTTTATTAATTTATACAAATAAATTTTAAATACTTATATTTTAAATATGTATTTATTAAGACTAAATTTTTGAAAATAAAAGATACATTATATTTCAAAACGTTTTGAAATGAAGCGAAATTTTATTACGACTAAGTTATTAAATTTAAATTTAAAATATGTATTTATTAAGAATAAGTTTTTTGAAAAAAAAATAAAGAGAAATTTTGGAGTAAAGAAAAATTTTGGAGGGAAGACGTGTATTTTTTGGTGTTGTAAATATTTTATATTATTTATAATTTTTAAGATATTAAAAAAATAAAATAAATAGAATGTATTATTAATATGGTATCAAATTATTAATATAAATAGAATGTATTATTAATATAGTATATTTTTTTTGAATTGAAAATTTTACATTTAAAATTTTCGAACTATGATTAAATCCTATTCGAACTATAGTGAATATAAGTGGCGGTGATGAAACCGTCAATATTCCTGAACCACCATATACATATCTGGATTGAGGTCCGAGAGAGCGGGCGCGCCTCTACTTCTCCCCCAATACCCGCTTCTCCCGCTCCGTCTCCACCCACATATCTTGTGATAAATGGGCCCACTTCTCCGTATCCATTTATATAAACAGACGTTCTCTCCGACTCTTGCAGATTTTTTTCATTTCGTTTGCATAGAGTGACGATAACAGATTTTTTCCATTTCCGCTCGCATAATTCTCCCAACCTGATTAAGTGGGCCCACCTCCCTCTATCCGTTAACAGAGACAGTCGTTCTCTCCATCTCCGAACGCGCTAACGGTCGTTGGCGTTGATTATTATAATTCTTTGTGGTCAATTCTCAGCCAGATTGTATTCTTTTTTTCATATCATTCAATAAGATAGTTTTTGTTATTCTATAAAATAAAAAAGAGATAGTTTTTGTTATTCTATAAAATAAAAAAGATACAATTAAGATAATTTTTTGTTATTCTATAGAATCTATAAAAAAATACAATTGTGTTGCAGCAGCTTTCAAGAATTTTTTACAATTATGAGAGGGTTGGACGGATATGATGGAAGGAAGCGTGGTTTTTCGGAAATATTTTGCAGCAATTGGGAGATGGATATGCTATTTCTCCAGAAGCGGTTGGGCGTTCAGGTGCAAACTGTTCGCAGACTTGGAGATACTTGGAGATATGGATGCATTGAGGTCCGAGGGATACGTTCATTTGGATGCATTGTACCTCCGAAAACAGTTGGGCGCATTGAAGGATACATTCAGAGATTTGAAAGATGGATGTGTTAATCGTCCAGAAGTTGTTGGGGGCAATTCAGCGATGCATTTAGAGATATTGTTACGATGGATTTTATTGAAATTGGATCAAATCACTCAAAGTACTTCACATTGTTGTATTCCAGCATCCTATGGCTGACTCACTTTAAATTGTATTTTGGAATTGACGATTGTGTTTTTTTGTTATTTTAAATTGAACGATAGAATAAGTTGTTGGGGTATTTTTTTTTTTCTATCACTTGAGTTCATTGAGTTCAAATAAGTTTGACTCTTAACTCAAATAAGTTCAAATATGTTTGACTCTTAGTTTGACTCTTAACTCAAATAAGTTCAAATATGTTTGACTCTTAACATAAAGATAATCAAATTCAAATACGTCATATATAGTAATTTTAAGAATTATAGTAAAAAATTGTTATGAATGTACATATGTATGAAAAAGTTATGGGTAAAGTATTATATATTTTATTTATAAAATGGATCATTTTACTAAAAAATATTTGTTTATATATCAATGAATGTTATAAATAATAATGATGAATTTATTATTGAAAAAATTATTAGAATTGGAACAATCTCAAATCTTTAGGAAATTGGCGGGCTATAAGTTACATGGATCTAATTTTTTAAATTTATAAAAGTAATGGACCATTTTGCTAAATAAAATTTGTTTATATATAAATGAATTTTATAAATAATAATGAGGAATTTATTACAATTGGAATAATCTCAAATCTTAGGAAATTAGTGGGTAGTGAGTCAAATGCCAACTTGGCACAAATCTATTTTTTAAAATTTATTAAAAGTCAATGCAACCTAACAAACTTTATAACACACTAGTGCTTGATAAACATTCACTGAAGATTCGGATGAAGCATATTCCCTTGAGAATCAATCTAAGCCATCAATTTAAAAAATAAAAATAAAAAATGTCAATCTCAAATCCCTAGTAAAAGAATTGGAATAATCTCAAATCCTAGGAAATTGGTGGGCAGTGAGCCACGTGCCCACTTGGCACAAATATAATCTTTTAAATTTATTAAAATTCAATGCAACCTAACAAACTTTATAACATGTCCACTTGGCACAAATCTAATTTTTTAAATTTATTAAAAGTCAATGCAACCTAACAAACTTTATAACACACTAGTGCTGATAAACATTTACACGAAGCATATTCCCTTGAGAATTAATCTAGGCCATGAATTTAAAAAATAAAAAAAAATATCAACAGATCCTCATCCACCTTGAGTTGAAATAAGAAGCCTTATGCAATTAAAAAAAAAAAATATAAAAAATTTAAATTTAAATAATTAAGAGAAAATAATATTATATTGAGTGGTGTTTATTTTTTATTAATATTAATTATTTTTAAAATTATTTTACTTAATGAAGCATGTTAAGGAAGCCTCTTAGCTCAGGCAGAAGGTGAGACCTCAGGGGACACTTCTAGAAAGCTCAAGAGGCATAACAACTAATTGTGACTCTCCTTATTATTGTTGGTTGTGCATGGTAATGGGAGTTAAGGTGGTGGACGAAACAATTTTTTTTGGGTGTGCACGGTGGCCTTCTGCCTTCCCCATCCCTAGTCTTTCAAACTAAGATAAGGAGGAATGGAATTTCACCTGGTTTGGGAGGCTCTAATTTTTCCATTGCAACAATTTAGAGCATAGGGATTTGGGACCTGGGATCATGGACGTCTTCTCAGTGCTCAATCATTGGGTTGCGTCTTTGTTTTTCAAGGGGAGAGAGAGTGCAATAACGTTTTTCATGTATTTCTCATTTTTCATGTAGAAGGGTCCATCAAAAGTATGCAACATGGGTATTCCTTGGATGAGGAATTAAATTTCGCATCCAACGAGTATGTCCTCTCAAAATTTGAGCAAAATATTTGGGAGATAAGTTGAAAATAGGAGTTGAAAAAATAATTTTTTTATTTTTTTATTTTTTTATACTTTTACCCTTTTACTTAAAAATGGTGAATCATTCCCCATGGTTAACATCATCATTTTGAATCCTATTGGTTCTTATAAAATTTATTTCTGTTGTACATTTTTCTTAGGATACCCATTTTAGACCTCAAAATTCCCCTAATGACCACATCACTTTATCTTCATCAAAATCTACATCCCTTCGCACAACTGTCATTTTGAGAGATGGAAATTACACACAATATTTTTGGGGAGTTTCTATATAACCCATAAATACTCCCAATTTAGCTATTGAATCGAGATTATTCCTTGATTATTTGGAGACATGGCAGTAAAGAGAGGCCCCAAAAATCCTGAAGTGGGACAGATCCGACTTTCTCCCCAAGAAATCCTTCTCCGGTGTAATCATTTCAAGAATCCGATGAGGACTTTGGTTCTAAAAATAGACTGTTGTATTACAGGCCTCAATCCACAAATGAAGAGGTATACCTTGGTCATGCAACATCACCCTCACTACTCCCACATTGTCACGTTTATTTCTCTTAGCCACCCCATTCTGTTGTGGGTTGTGGGGTGATATCAACTCTTGCTGAATTCCTTCTTTCGCACTATTTTTTTTAAATTTATTCGATAGGTACTCACCTCCATTATCAATTATGAGATCCTTCACCTTCTTTCTAGTTTCTTTCTCAACCAGAGCCTTGAATTCTAGGAACTTGGAGAATTTCTCATATTTCTTCCGCATGAATAAGGTCCAACACTTCCGTGAGAATTCACTAATAAAAATGACAATATATTTTTGATCGAAATGGAGGCTGTCAAGAAATATCCACAGACATAAGAGTGGATCATTTCTACGAATTCATGTGCTTTGTTGTCCCAATTATGGAATGTGGATTTTGTGTACTTCCCCAATGTACATCCTTTACATAGATCATGTTGCTCAAGTGTTCCTTTAGGGTGGCCAATGGTTAACTCTTGTATGCCATGATGCAAATAGCCAAGTATTTTGTGCCAAAATTCACTGACCTCATGGCCCTACACTTTCTTTGCCTTAGTGATTAATGCATCGCAATATTCCATGTCTAGATTATAAAGGTTCTTCACACCAACCTCAATCTGCTTCACCTGTATAGTGGCTAGGTGTCTTCAAGAATGCTTTTCCATTGCTCAATATCACATCATAACCACAGTCTTCCAAAACTGAAATAGAGATGAGATTTTTCTTTAGGCTTAGAATAATCATGACATTATTGAGCCTGAAAGGGGAGACTGAGTCCCTCTGAAAGGTGACTGTACCAATACCAATCATGTTGTACTTTTCATTGTTTCCTAGCTTGATGTGCATATGGAGATATTTCTCGTCCAAGTCACTGAAAAAATCTCTACACCCTATCATGTGGAACGATGCACCTAAATCCAGGTACCACAGGCTTTCCAATAATGTGTTGGACATGCATGCAATAAGGGTAAAGTCAAGCTCGAACTGTGAAGCCAAGGCTTCACCTGTTGCTCCTCCTAAGGTCTCCTTTCTTTCATTTTTCTTTATACACTTTGTGGCATAATGCCTATATTCATGACAATGGAAGAATTTAATTTTTGAAAAATATTTCTTTTTTCCCCCTTTGATGGATTCTATTTTGGTTTGATATTTCTTCCCTTTTCCCTTATTTCCCTTTCCAACCAATGCAATTTTTTCTTCATTCTAGCCCTTGGATTGCTAAGAATTTGGTAGGGTGATGATTAATTCAAATTATCTTACTTGATAATTACTTGTGATCTTATTTCTTATACTTATTTCTTCTCTTCTTAACTGATTATGTCTTTCACCAAGTCAATTACCAAAACAAAAGAGACAAAAATTTAGACTCTTCAAGCCAGGGCCAAAATCTCTCCCTCTTGGAGAAGAAAACCCGTAAGTAATTCTTCTTATAAATCTTCAAATGAAAAGTACCATGACCAAGACTCAGACCCTTAACCTATGAATGCCTCCAAGACCTTGTCACTACTTCTTTATTCTGGCTCGAATGCTGATCCTTATTTTTTGCACCAACTTGCACTGATATGAACCAACACTAGAGAAATCAATCTCCAATTCTATCTTCCTTAATTTAGTCTTCGGTTACCCAAGCACTCCTTCTATCTTATTCAGATATTGGAGACATACAATTGATATATATCACTTTCTTTTATGTAATGTAGATAAGAAGGTAAATCAGAGATTTACCTTCTATTCTTGCGTTTTCAATTCAGATGTGCAACACATCAAACTTCAGTCTTTTAAATTCGTAGTATATATCACAATATATCATATGAATCTCAGACCTTTCTGGTGAACATTAATATGGGTAAGTCACAATTGTTTCTGCGCATAAATATTCCCTTCAAACTAATCTGAAACTCCTTCACTGAATCCACACTCTTCTTCTTCATAACTATCCGCAATCCTTTCCTTTTATCCCAGACTTATTCCATTATCCCCTCTACCTATAGAATAGTTTGAATATCTCATACTTTTCTTTGTTTTGAATTCCACACTCACCCATATAATTGTTCGAAGTGTGTCTCCCAAATGAACCACATATCTGTATATATATAGAGGCATCTTCTCTGTTTTAGGCCGACCATACAGCTAGCTTGTAGGCCGACTTTAATGATTGTTTATAGGTCGACTAGATCACAACATATAGGAGCTTATCTTCCATCGTTGAATGAGGATATATTGAAGGTTGACTTAAGCCATTCCTTCACAATTTCATGACAAGGTCTTGGAGCATATTCTTTAGACTAGACACTTCATATACATGAATCTTAATTACATTATGACCAGAAGGCAAATCCTAAATAGTAATAATAAGTCTATTGACCTATAATAAAATATTTCTCATGAAACCCATGAAGAAAGCATAACAAAAATAAATTTTATTATCTTTGTCTTCTTCTTTAAATAAATACATAAATACATATTCAATATGAAGATTGATTCTAGTTACACTTTCCAACACTCCCTCTTAACTGGTGAGGTATTCATACAGGTACATGGACACTTTCAAACTAAATAATCTCATAAGAAGAATCATGTTACTAATCGCATCTGTATAGCATCATATCAACCATCATTGTCCTAGTGCAAGGCCTTGACTAACAACCCTGTCTCTCAATGTGATAATGGCTATAATTATGGCGAGACACATGACTTATATGCACCCTAGTCATTGTCTCTCCAAGGTACATACTCCACCCAGGTGTTCTCAGAGGATGAAATTCTTGGACTATTCTTCTCTTGGGTAGCAAACCCTCAAAAGATATCGGTCCCTGACTACTCTTCTCTTGAATTTCCTATAACATTATCAAAGAGTATCGAATTCCAAATGATTTCCCAATCCTCCATTCTGTCTTCCACGTGAAGACTACAATGATGTGTCTATCCATTCTCTCCACATGGCCTTCACTGAGACTTGCGACTGTTAGTCCTAGTCTAGTGTATGAAACATGTATTAGAGAATCATATACGTCACTCCCTCTTAAATTAGGAAGGACATACTTCAAGTTTTTTCCTAGAAAGAAACTTATCACCGGGCTCCCTATCAACTAGGGACGTGCAACAACAATGGTGAGACACCCAGTTTCTCATGAAGAATTCCTCCTCTCGATGTCTTGGATTTTGAAATTGAGGAATATTCAACCTTTGGCTTCATAAGGCATAGATCATCCATCACTTTCATCCACGAGTCATGTTAGCTACAAAAATTGATTCATCACACTTCTTTAGCTAGTCCACCTTTATTCCATGTTGCTTTTCTTCGGACCATCCCCCAAGGATCTTACATCCTTTCACATGATTGGCAGCACTACATAAAATCATCTAGATAAATATATACATATTAAATTTTAAGTCAAAAGTTACCTCATTGATGATATTTCACCATGACATCTTCTTGTAGGCATTAGGATCCTTTATTCAGATTGGCACATCTCCTAAAGATATGTCTTGTCAAGGGTTTTCTTCTTTACTAGACTTCCATTAGAGTCTCCATATCCTCCCAGGAGATCTCCTAGTCACATACTATTGGATTCTATATGATAACCACCTCTGACATAGTTTCACTTCATGATCTGTTCCTTTCTTTCTCCACACATATTCATTCCCATGAACTTTCAATTTCCAGTTCCTTATTTGTATACAACCACCTCATATTCCATATGAGGACATATTATGTTGATTTCATCTGATAATGAAAACTTGTGTAATGGAAGAGATCATCCTTTCTCTAATCATACTTCTAAAGATAGAAGTTAATTACCTACAACCATATGACATGAATTCATAGCATCCAGTGTCAACATATAAATATATATACCTCATACCTTTTTCCTTTGAGTCATCCTGTAGCAATTTTACTAGAATGAATAACTTCATTCCATTATTTTGCTTCATCAATATGTCATCAAATCCTAATCCCAGAATCCTGTAGCATAGGATTCTCGATGAAACCTTTC
Source organism: Pinus albicaulis (assembly GCA_034641835.2). Taxonomy (NCBI): domain Eukaryota; kingdom Viridiplantae; phylum Streptophyta; class Pinopsida; order Pinales; family Pinaceae; genus Pinus; species Pinus albicaulis. The sequence continues at coordinate 1,005,462,697 of CM076575.1, read as the reverse complement.
TTCTTTCTTTCTAACCAGTGAGTCCATAGAGAACTCCATTAGAAAATGTCAACACCTGTTTCCACTTTGATTATTGAATGATGACCCTTGATTTTTGATGACTTCGTTCCATCAATATTGTTTATCAGTGAGGTTTTGTAGGAGTTGTTTCATCAAGAGCTCCTACCATGTTTCTATCATGATGCTATTAATATACATTCTTTCCTATTATACTATTTTAAAACCAATAGAAATCACTTAAAGAGGAAGATGATCTCAATCATAATAGAGATCTCTCACTTCTTCTTTCTTATATTTCTTTGCATCCAGCTCTTTCCTTTCATCTGTGACATGGTTTTCTTCCTTTTTCCTCTTGTCCTTTCGATATTTAGGACAATCTATTTTATAATGCCCAAGTTCATTACTTCCAAAGCATCATAATTTGTCCATATTTCTTCTTTTATTCTAAGGAACAAATTTTCTGAATCTTCCTTTCTTCCTAGATATGGTTACAAAGGCCTGATTCCCTTCACTTAATCTTGTATCAGCTTTGGATTTCAATATTTTTTCCTTTATTTTGCATAAAGACCATAGATCATGGAATGGTGTTGCTTATTTCTTCCCGTATAAGATTGAAGTGAAGTTTCCCCATTCTTCTGGTAGGGAATTCAAAACCACTGTAGTCATTTCATTATCAGACATTACTTCTCCCAATTCTTGCATTTGGTCTCTTATTTTAGAAATCCTCATAAAGTATGAAGTGATTACTTCCTCTCTTGACAATTTCATTTTGTATAGTTCTTGTCTGAGAGAGATTGCTTCTCCTCTAGTACTCACAAAGAATAGTTCCACTAGTTTCTCATATATTTCTTTTACATATTTCAGTTTTGATACATAGTATATGAGTGAGTCCTTAATGGATTCTACCAGAATCCTCTGGGCTCTGATTTCTCCTTTCATGTACTTAGCATGAGTCAGAGCATATTCTTTTGAGGGTTGAATTGTAGATCCTTCAGTGTAGTTCATAACTTTGTCTTCAATTAGATTCAAATCTGTCCTCTTCTTCCATGCACTAAATTTTGATGACCCAACCAATTTTTTTCTCTCTTTACAATAAGTCATCTTGATGGATTTAAATAAGGGCATAGATACTTACTTCAGGATAGTGACTTGTAGCTTCCTTGATGATGATGATGAAGTCAGGAACTTCTTCTTAGATTTAATCCTCCAATGTAGATGTTCTTGGATACTAGATGATAAAGTATGTCTTAAAAAGATGATGTCTCTTACAACAATGTCTTGAATATAAATCTTTAATGGCAAGGATTATTTTCTTGATGACTTGATCCTTTGAATGAGATTGAAGATATCTCTTGAAATAGGTTGAGAATATTACCTGAAAACCGATTTGAATTTTCAATGCAAACTTTGACCTCGACTTTGATTCTTTCTTCCTTGAGTGCTTCCTTGCTAAGTAGCCCTTGTCATTTAGCACCTTAGGTTTGATACCATGTTGATAATTTGGTAGGGTGATGATTAATTCAAATTATATTACATGATAATTACTTGTGAGCTTACTTCTTTTACTTATGTATTCTCTTCTTAACTTATTATGTATTTCATCAAGTCAATTACCAAAACACAAGAGACACAAATTTAGGCTCTTTAAGCCACGGCCAAAACCTGTCCCTCTTGTAGAGGAAATATCGTAAGTAATTATTCTTATATATCTTCAAATGGCAAGTAACATGACCAAGACTTGGACCCTTGACCTATGAATGCTTCCAAGACATTGTCACTGCTTCTTTGTCTACCTCCAACACTGATCCTTCTTTTCTGCACCAACTTGCACTAACCTGCACCAACACTAGAGAACTCGGTCTCTAATTATATATTCCTTGATTTAGTATTCGGTTACTCAAACACTCCTTCTTGCTTATTCAGATATTGGAGACAAATTCACTTGACATATATTACTTTATTTTATGTAGTGAAGATAGGAAGGTAAATCACAGATTAACATTCCTTCTATTCTCACACTTTCAATTCAGATATGCATCACATCAAACTTCAATATTTTAACTTCACAATATATATCATAGTATATCATATGAGTTTTAGACCTTTCGAGTGCACATTACTATGGGTAAGTCACAGTTCTTGCTATGCATACAAATTCCATTCAGACTAATCTGTAACTCCTTCACTGGATCTACACTCTTCTTCTTCAAAACTATCCATAGTCCTTTCCTTTTATCGCAGAATTATTCCGAAATCCCTTCTGCCTATCAGAATTATTCTTCTAAAGTTCATCGATGTCTCCCTTTCCTATGCTCCTCCCCTTAGCACCCTTGTTCCCTCTCCCATATCCCTCCCTCCCTCCCTCCATGAATATACAAATATATTGACCTTGATTATCTCCCCTGTCTCTATCTTGATGGTTCCTTGCCAGTTATGCATGGCTGAAGGTAACCACTTTCTCCATGCAAGTGTGCTAGCCTTAATTTCACCTGTGTGGAATAGACCCTCACACAATCTTGATCTTCAAAAAAAATTATGGTAGCATCTTTTTGAATCGTCTCATAATGATTCCTCTGCCCAAACATACAAGAAACAATTATATTATGTTGATGGCTTGGTTATAGTTTCAAGGAAAAACCGTAAGTAATTATTCTTATTGTTGGTGTCTCGTGTTTTGATATTTTGGTAAATCAAAAGACAAGGAAACATCAAAACCAATCTTTAGAGTTCCAGGATCTAGTCCTCTTGTTCTCAGAGAGGGATCTCTCAAATTTTTGTTTGCAAAGGTTTATCTTGTGTGCTTTGAGTATTGGTTTTAGACTAGTTATTAAGTGCATGTGTTTATTTTTTTGTTTGGTTGAATTGATACAACAGAACATGAAAGGTCTAGGCAAAATATATAGAATGGAGAAACATCTGGTTCCTTGGGCAATGGATTCAAGAATACGTCATAACATACTCATCAATGGATATGGGATATCAGAGGGCAAATATTACTTGGCCACAGGATCTTTTGGTTTTGGAATGTGATGGAAATCAATGATTTGGAAAGAGAAGTTTAATTCTCAAACAAAGGGAATTTGAAAGCACAATTTTGAACAAGAAAGAGCTTTTTGATAGACAGGGCTAACCATGAATTCTACAAATAACACCTTTAAGCAAACAATTATTTCAAAACAACTTTTAAAACAAAATCTAAGATTCGGGGAACACCCTATTTCCCAAAATATTTTATTTCAAATGATTTAGAAAAACATAAAAGATTCACTAATAACTGCAGTCATAGAAGAGGGAACACCTAACACATCTATGATTACAACTATAAAGATCTTTGAGACAACTGTTTAAGTAAGGACAAAGGGAAATATCAGAACATACCTCCTTGACTCACTGTAAATAGAAAACTACAAAGGGAGACTTCAATAACAGTTTTAAAGTGGCAGCAGACAAGCAGGGAGAACCATAAATCATGTTGAAACCAACTATTCGAACTATTAAGGAAATAAACAAGCATGAAGATTAAAGAGAGAGGTTAAAGACTCTAAAATACTTAAGCAGAAGAGAACATGAAATAGTGAAGGATGAACAGGCCTAAGGTGCTTCCAGGAGTCATTTATTAGCCTAAAACTTTCAACCTACTGTAGTAAGAAATTATGGAATATAATGAAAACAAGGGAAAACATTAAACAGTTCAGAATACTTCACCAACAGCCAAGCTCATGGATCCAATGATAGAGCCTTCACATTAACAAACATGCAAAAATATCAACAAGGCTTCCAAGACATCAATTTCTTCTTCAACTTCAAAAGACTATGTATTATTTCAAAAAGTTTCAATATTACAAATAGTGATCAACCAACCCCTCACTCATCTTCTTCAGAAGTATATATAGAAGAATGAGGAGGTGAGATCTGATAAAAGATCTCAAAAACTAATTAATGTAGACTTAAATGGCTACTTGGCCTTTGGGGGCTCAATGAAGCAACTTACATAGGTGTCCTCTGTATAAAATCATTTACATTAACTATTAGGTTTGCTGGAAAGAATTTGTTGACTTCAAGGCTTCTCATCATCCTTGAAATAACTTATGCTGACAGCTACAATAAGTTCCTTTGGTTGAAATAACTGTTTAGCTGTATTGATGCTAAATATCTCATGGTCTGGTAATAACTTCGACCTTCTTTGATTTCTTTGAGGCTGTAGGTGGCTCTGTGGCGGTTGGAAGTTTTAATTAGCCCCTGAGGTGACAGTGGAGGCCTCTTTTCTGATAAAACAATCATGATTTTATTTTAAACTGTGGTTTAGGCTTCTGATAATCCATTTTTAGCCGTAATCCCCATAAATCTGTCTTCAATTTTCTGTCCTGATAAATTTTGTCTTCGACACTGATACGTCTCTGATTGTGCTCGATTCATGGTGTTTTTGCGGATGTGCAGGGGTGATATGGCATCAATGCCTCAAGAATCACCAATGAAACGTGAATTTTAAACCCTACGATTGATTTTCTTTGGTGAATCGAAGGCAGTAGGATCGTCACCCTTTGCCTTTGAATTTTCTTCGGGTCTAGCGAAAAAATCACTTGGAACCCTGCACAATACAAAAAATATTAATAAATCCTACATATATAGGTTTATTGCTGCAGGAGGACATATGGGGAGAGCATGACCGTTGGATGGCATCATCCAATGGTCGAGATTGATGGAGGAGTTTAGAGGAGAGCGGAAGAAGGATTTGAATCAGAGCCGTTGATTGCGCGAAATCGACGGTCGGGAGCATAGGTGGAAAGTCAAAACGGAGAAAACAGGTGACGAACTTTGGGTCGTCGATCTGCAGATTAGATCGACGACAGAGATGCTGCTATCGATGCGCCAGAGCCTGGTTATCGCGTGGGCATATTTGGTGAGTGATCGCCATCCGATGGGCGGCCTCAGATTGGTCGGCGCGCATCAATATCGCATCGGGTCCGCGTCTGAACTTTAACGCACGATGGACGACGGTTTTGTGAACAGTGCCCAGGACACGCGTTGGCCAGTGTATGGAATCGCTGCTGATCGGGAAAAACCACCCGCGCTCAAAAAGCGGTGCGATGGATACCGTGTAGTTTTCGCGACGATGAGTGGTTGGCAGGGACCACCAAGGAGATGGATTCCGCACCATCCGATCTTCAGATTAGATCGACGGTGCGGAGTGATTTAAATTTCGTACCGGCGGTAATTTATAAATATAATAAAAACGTTAAAATAATATAAAACCAAAGGTTTTACACTTTGGGCGGATATTTTTAATCTTCAAAAATGACTTGGTGCCCGATTGCAGGGCGACATGTTATATGGAAAGCCATATGAACGGGGGATTGTGGATGAGGGCTAATAGGCATGGGGTGATGCAATAAATGCTTAGAAGACTTAGCACTGAGTCCTGGCACCTGGGCGTAAGGAGAGGGGGGGGGGGGTTAAAGACTTAGCCCAAGGGGGCTTAAGTCTACAATACATAAAAATATTATTTTTATGGTTTTTGAATGATTTTCAAAGGTTTTGGGGGGTTTCGATAAGGCTAAGAAAGGGTTTTAAGCTTTATAAAAGGGTTTTGATGAAGGGGAAAGGGAAAAATCATGAAAATGAGGGATTTCATGGGAGAAGGAAAGGCAAAGATGAGGTTAGTTTTGGAAGAATGGGAAAGGGGAAAAATGGTGCTTGCAGCAGTTTTTATTCATGTAATGACAACAAAAATTCTGAGTTGAAAAGGGGGAAAAGCAGTGACGATTATCCAAAGGATAGGATATTATCAAAATAATTTAAGCATCATCAATTTTAGCAATGAAATTGTTTCTTGAAGGCTATCCAACATCATTTAGCCACCACCTGATATGACAGAATTTATGGGTGGCTAATAGTGGCTCCACTTGGGGATGGTGCCTTTTTGAAGCCATCAAGAATTTCAGACTTGGATTCTTTGGGAGGCTGATCAGTTGCCTCATCCATTGGGCTGCCTTCCTTTCTGTGGATGATCTTCTTTTGCTCTGAAACATATTAGCATTCATGAATCAACAATGGAACTTCATCAACATAACCTGTCTACCTCCCCAATCCTACTGATCTAACATTTTTTCTTCTTTAGAGTGCACTTGGATTTGAAAACTCTTTCACAACATTTTATTCTTTTGAAAGTAGGAAAACTAATCTACTTCTAGTCCTTATTTATCCATGGACTCAGATTAAACATTTGAGTCCATATGATTCTCTACCTAATCTACTGTTTGTTGGGATTAAACTGTCCAACAGACTCTATTCTCTAAATTCTACAACAGAAATTTAGAAAGAATTAAAGTCAAAATTAAGCTATTTGACTTGATTCTGATCTATGGCATAAGAACAACTACACATAGACATTATTTTGCACAAAATAAAATAAAAAATGAAGGCTTAAGATCTAATTTTTCAAAGCACTTCCTTCCTCTTTTTACAGCTCTATTTTTGAATTTGTTTGAGCTGTTTTTTGGCTTATCCCCTAGTTCAGATTTTGAGCTAATTAGAACCAGATTTACCTCTTCTTTGACTCAGGATTTGAAACAGATTTGAGTCACTCTCTCTGCTTGGAATATTTAGGTTCGGATTTTGAGCATATTTGAACCTTTTATTTCTATCCTCAACTATCTACTGATAAGCCAAGATTAAACAGTTCGGAAAATCAAATTCACTATCCTATCAGCAGAAAATTTAAATCTAATTAGTCAAGATTAGGCTGTTTGACTGATTAGAAGTGTGGTTTCAGGAGTGGCATTTAAGCTTGCACACTTTCATATTTGTTTCTCTTTTTTGGTATGGGGCTATACCTTTCTTGTTTTCACAATGTGCCCTCTTTTCTTTCTTTCCCTGTTTTTGTATTTTTGATTTTCATAAGTTTGAATGCAATGTTAAGACTATGATATTTACAATGGTAGAATAAAATTCTTTAAAACTTATAACTCTTGGAAGAAGTAATGATTGAGCATTATGCCATTGACAGGACCTCCATACAGATCTTCTCCATTCAATTCCTTCAGGAAAAATGCATTGTGACCCCTCTCAGCATGAATAATATAGGGCCCCTTCCAAAAGTTCTGAAAATTTCCATGTTTTCCCTTCTCTTCTCTCCTTGAATCCCACTTAAGAACAATATTTCCAACTTGGAAATTGTTTTCCTTAGTCCTTTTGTCAAATAGCTTCTTCATATTTTCTTGGACCAACTGTGTTCTCTCATAAACTTCTTCTCTGGTCTGCTGTAAATGGATTGTTTGGTTGATTCTTCTCTACATATCATTATCTTCAATCTGCACTTCTTGAAGGAGTTTCATGACTGGAACCCCTAAAGAAGTGGGAAAAACTGCATCCATGCCATAAACTAACTGATAGGGGGACATATTTATTGATTTCTTTGTAGTTAACCTATCAGCCCACAAGGCATGAACCAGCTTACTATGCCATGATTTTTTATTATGTTCCGACAGTTTCTTAATGATATTGATGAGGCTCTTGTTGGAAGATTCAACTAATCCATTTCCTTGGGGATAGTAAGCAGTGGAATGGCCCAAGGTTATGTGGTATTTGTAACATAAATCAACCATCTTCTTAGATTTAAATGCAACATCATTGTCTCTTATGCTTTTTTTGGGACAACCGAATCTGGATAGGATATTTGTTTCAAGGAACTTGATAATGATAGAGTCATTAGCATTTCTGGAAGGTATAACTTCTATCCACTTGGTAAAGAAGTCAGTGGCTGTGAGGATCCACTTATTTTGAGCTGAGGAGGATGGATGGATTTCCCTAATGAATTCTAAACCCCATTGTTGAAAAGGTGCTTCAACTCTGATAGGATGTAAGGGTAAGGGAAGAAGTTTTTTTTTGCCATCAAAGATTTGACACTTATGGCAAGACATGACTAAATTTTGAGTGTCTGGGAAAAGGGTAGGCCAATAGTAACTTGATCTAAGAATTTTGTTTGCTGTGGCCTTCCAGTAGAGGTGTCCTCCACATTCTCCGTCATGCAATTCATGCATGATTTTTCCTGCATCATCTTCAAGTAAACATTTAAGCAAAATTCCAACATAATTTTTCCAATATAATACTCCATCAAAGATACAAAAACTCAAAGCCTTTTGTTTCAAAAATCTAGCTTTAGTTTTGGACAAAGAAGGAGGGGCATTTAAATATAAAAGCACATAAATAATGTCAGCATACCAAGGATAATTCAGAAATGTTTCTTCAATAAAAGGAGTAGTATATTCTTCTATTTCTTCCAACACATCCACCATATTCATGTCTAGTGCTTGGAAGTTAGACTCAACCATAAGTTTTGCTAATACTTTCCCTTTAAATAGTTTTTTGGGCCTAATTTCTAAGTCATATTCAAGAATAGTTGCAATCCATTTTCCCCTTTTACCATCAGGGTCTTGACTTAGAATGTCCTTGACAACAATATGTGGAACAAAAGCAATTATGTGAGAGCGTAAAATATAGACCGTAAAGTCTTTTAATGCTTTCACTAATGCTAAGGCTTGCTTCTCCATGATGTTATATTTGAGAGGAGCATCTCTTAAGGACATACTAAAGAAAGATATTGGTTTTTCATGCCCCAAATCATTCTTTTGAAGTAAAACTGTGGCTATTGTATGTTCAGATGCAAAGGAAAAGATGTAAAATTATTTGGTAAAATCTGGACTAATCAGGACTGGTGTTTGAGTAAGAGCTTGTTTGACCAGTTCGAATGATTGTTTAGCTGGTAAAGTGCATTTTACACCGACATTTTTCTTAAGCATGTTTGTAATGTTTTTTAATAGCTCAACAAGATTAGGAAAAAAACTCCTCAGAAAATTAATCTTTCCGATGAAAGATTGCAATTCTTTGAGGCTCCTTGGATGGCTGATCTGCAATATTCCATCTATCCTTGTAGGGTATATTTTGATTCCCTCTTCTAAAATTATATGGCCAAGAATTTTACCTTCTTGGAGACCAAAGACTTTCTTCTTGGGATTCAATGATAAGCCAAATTTCCTACACTTCTCAAAAAATTTTCTCAGGTGAATTAAATGTTCTTCTTCAGTTTTTGAGAAAACAGTTATGTCATCAAAGTAAATGATTATGAAAAAGCCAATGTATTCAGAAAAGGCTATGTCCATGGCCCTTTGGAAGGTGGCCCCTGCATTCACTAATCCGAAAGGCATTTTGACATACATAAGGGTGCCCCAAGGTGTGGTAAAAGTAGTTTTGATTTGATCACTTGGGAGCACTAACACCTGGTTGTAACCCAAGAACCCATCTAAGAGGGATATCCTTCTAGACCCAACTAACCTTTGAAGTATATGGTCCATCTTGGGCAAGGGGTAGTTGTCCTTTAAAGAGGCTCTATTTAAATTTCTTAAGTTAATATAGAGCATGATTTCCCCTGTTTTCTTTCTAACAGAAACTAAGTTTGATACCCACTCTGAAAATCTAATGGGTACTATGATTCCAGCATCATGCATTTTTTCAATCTCTGCGTTAACTAGAGGTAGTAAGAGAGGATTTATTCTCCTTATTTTTTGTTTGAAAGGCTTTTTATTTTCTTTCAAAGGGATTTTATGCTGGATGATGTTGGTATCATATGATTTTAGGTCTTTGTATCCCTAAGAAAAAACATATTTAAAATATTTGAACAACTCTATGTATTGGAATTTTATGGGAGCTGGGAGAGTTCTGGACAGTTTGATCATCTTGGGTTCTGATAGACTGCCTATGTTATGCTCTTCTACATCTTTTTCCACAGGCTCCATTCTTGGTTCTTTGGCTACATCATTAAAATAAAAAAGGTGTTCAAAAGGTACTAGACCTCTTGGAATTTTATCATTTTTGCATTGTAAAACTTCCAAGTCTTCTTGGTCTGCATTATCAGTTATCTCTGCTTCAAAAGGATTCTCACAATGATTTATACCAGCAGTATATGTCATTTCAACTTCTGGGATTTTTTCAATATACAAACAATTTTCTTTATGGCCGGTTTTTGATATTGGTATGCTAAAATCATTTTCTGATTTCAAGAAATCATCTATGTGTTTGTTAGAATCAAATACTTGTCAGTGAACTTTGTTATCAGGCACAACAGGCCTGTGTTTTACCTTCACATTGAGTTGTTCATTTATTTCAGGTATTTGGCAATTGCTATCATTGAAAGGGAGTTCATTTTCTAGATGATTTAGTTCTCTTGGAATGAAAATGAGTTCGTATTTTTCAAATGTTTTTAATAGATCAAGGGCAGCATTCTGATATTCTCTAATCTTTGGATTTTTAGCTGAGTATTCTCCTTTGATTTGTCTTATGATAAGTTCAGAGTCTCCTAGGACTGATATCCTTTGGGCTTCTAATTGTTTAAGCAATCATAAGCCTAGGAGAAGTGCTTCATACTTAACAATATTGTTAGTGCATGGGAAATCCAATTTATATGAAAAAATCTGATTTGTATTTTGAATCCACACACCTACCCCTGCACTTGTTTTATTACAGGATCCATTGAAGTTCATAGTCCATAGTATGTTATATTTATTTTCATTTTCTTGTTGCTGTTGATTGTTAATATTTTGAATTTGATTCGAGGGAAGATTTTATTGTTGTGGTGAACTGATTGGGTCCATATTTTCCTTATCTTGTTGAGTAATCTCACCTTCATTACACAAGGTAAAGGAATCTAAAATTGATTGAATAGAATAGATTGGAGAGTTGTTTGATTTTTCTATGTTTCTCACCATGTACTTCATGTGAGATTCCCTGTATAATATTATGTTTTGGTTAAAAACAGGAATGGTGGCATAAGACATGTCCATTTGAAGGCTTCCCTGAAGCTTGGCTCCCCATGATCTCGATAAGAGCATGCCATACTTAGGGGGAATGTCAGCTACAACTATGTCCATGAATAAACTCTTAGCAGGGATTTGGGATAATTTAACACACAAATATTTTATTAAACCCAAACATTTGACTCTGCTTGAGTCAAATGAATACGAGTCTTTGTATGGTTTAGTAATTTCTAAGCCTAAGCTTTCCATCACTACCTTGGGCATTAGATTATGTGAAGCTCCTGAGTCTAACATGACATTGTGTAAATTTTTCTCATGTATGTTCAAGCTAACATAGAAGGGAGGGACAATCCCTTCTTGGTATTTTCCTTCAACTTCTAGACCAAACAACAACTCGGGTTTGTCATCTGTCAAGTTTAAGGTATCAGTATCATGTCCTAGGTTTAAAGCTTTTAAAACTTGGTTTTTGTACACTTCTTAGCTCACTAGTTCAGCTAGGGGAATGGTAATTGTTATCTTGGCGATCTCTCCCTCAAGGCTGAAAGGAACAATTGACTTGTTCATATTTACATCTGGCTTTTCAATTGAATTCTTTTCAGCACTTTTGATGTGCTGAACCTTGTTCGGACTGGTAATTTGGGAAATTTTATTAGGACCACTAGCTGAAGTGCTAAGAATACTCTGTTCAACATCTTGCTGGAAACTTTTGTCTTTGTTTATGTCTGGTTTCTTGGTCAAAATGTTGTTTTTTTCTGCTGTCTCTTTGGGCTGATTTTCTGTGTTTTTCTTGACAGCGGTATCCGTGTTCCTATCCTTTAAGTTGTCTACATTCCCCTTGCTCCTAAGATTGTATTGTTTGTGTACCTCCATGATTGCATTTTCAAACCCCAATCTATAGTCATCAGAATCTTCATAGGTGTTTTTACTTTGATCAGAAAAGAAACTTTGTTCTTCCTCAGTGAGGAAAATATCATCCCCGCTGTCTGATCCAATCAAGTTTACATGAGATTCTCCTAGCCTTTCCAACTCCCTATGTTCCTCATATTGATCTACATATTTTTGTTGCAAGGGAGGTCTAATCTATTGATAACTTTCTTTCTGCTTATCTTGATTGTTTTCTCTTCTATAATTCTAATTTATATTTCTATTTTGGTTATTCTGGGGTTCTCTTGGAGGCACTCTATCATTCAGATTTATCTTGTCAAGCATCCTCTCCATTACCTTCACTAGGTTGTCAATTTTTGTATCAGAAGTTTAATTTGAGGGTAGTAGATCATATTTATAAGTTACCCTATTCTATAATCTCAACCTATTTCTTTTCTTGATTATGTTTGATTCTACACTCAAGGCTCCTTTCTGCATGTCTTCTAATGTTAATTAATCCCTCCCCCTTAACTCATAATTCATTTCAGCGTTAAAGCATTTAGGATACCTTACCAAGGGCATGCCTTGAGGAGGTTTCATGTGAGGTGGGAGAGCATTGTAAACACTGTTGAACCTAGTAGAGTAATCATGAACACTCTCCCCTAGATTTCTCTTGAGGCTGCTATACTCTGCTAGTATTTGGAGAGGATTCTTTTTGAGTTCCCATTTGTTGATGAATGTTTGATGCAAGGCAGGGAGATCGTTTATGCTGTTAGGAGGTAAGTTTTTAAACCATCTCTTTACATCTCCTCCTAAACTTTGGGTGAAGATCCTCATCTTCACAGTTTCCTCTTCTATCGCCATGTAATCAAACACATCCGCCATCCTATCTACATGCTGTTGAGTTTTTGTGGACCCTTTTCTAGTGAAGTGAGGGATTTTAGATTGGTAATCATTTGGTAGGGGAAGTAGGGGTTGTGGTAATACTAGTGGGGCATACCATGTTGCCATGGCTGGAAATAAGGGTGGATTTACAAGAGGTGGATTTGCAACAGGGAAAGTGGGCTGTAATGATGTGATTTGAATAGTGGATGTTGGATGAATAGATTGTTGAGATGATCTTGGATGAGAGACACCTAAATTTAGAAGGAAATGTAAATCAGGTGGTGAGGTTTCTCTACTACCAGGATGTTCACTTTATTGTGGGGATGAAAGTGAAAACTCGGAGTCTATCTGAATTATATCATCAAACGACCTAGTTTTAAAAGGATTTCTTAAGTCGACTTGTGATTGGTGTAGAGCTGCAAGATTTTTAGGAAGTGGATTAGCTCTCAAGGGTGATATGAAAACAGTTGAAAATTTAATCTTAAGAAACTCCCTAAGTATACTCTCAGGGTTGTCAACTATTTCCAGCGGGTTTGGGTCAGGGAAGGCTCTAGTATGAATCTTTCTAGGAGCCACTATGGTGTGCTTTTCGAACCTAACTAACAAGAAAAGTTTTGACCAAGTATGAAAATATTTTTAAGAGGCTAACTGATCTTTTTAAAGGATGAAAACTTTAATCCTAAAGCCTTCTAATTGAGTTCGTATGGTGCTATAAATATTATGGATCTTTCCAGTGGAGTCTAAAGGTCTGTTTTGTGGAGTCACCAGGTGGAAATTTTTAGCTCTTTTGGAGGTAAAAAGTTTTATGGGCCACCACCAAGTTTATTATGAAGCCAAACTGAAATATTTTTGGGTTTTTCTGAGTTATTTCGGTCTTACAGGTTAAGAGAGTGTCCTAAAACTGATTTAACACTTAGCTAAGGTGTTTAATCATACATATTTCACTCTTATGGCTTGGTAACTTCTTCCTTCAAGGTTTGATAAGGTTTAATTAGAATCCTAAGGGTTACTTAGTTTGTCATTGATTCAATTAAGTCCTATCATGATTACCATTTCTTGGTAGTGCTTGAAGAAAGTTACTTATGTTATACTGGGCCTAAAAAGTTTGAAGAAGGGTTTTCAAACCATGATTTTCTTAGTATGTCCCACCGTGATCACAATTATGTTGGTGTCCCATGTTTTTATAGTTTGGAAAATCAAAAGAAAAGGCAACATCAGAACCAATCTTTAGAGTTCTAGGATCTAGTCCTCCTGTTCTCAGAGAGGGATCTCTCAAATGTTTGTTTGCAAAGGTTTATCTTGTGTGCTTTGAGTATTAGTTTTAGACTAGTTATTAAGTGCAGGTGTTTATTTGTTTGTTTGTTTGAATTGATACAGCAGAACATGAAAGGTCTAGGAAAGATATATAGAATGGAGAAACATCTGATTCATTGGGCAATGGAGTCAAGAAGAGGTCATAACATACTCATCAATGGATATGGGATATCAGAGGGTAAATCTTACTTGGCCAGAGGATCCTTTGGTTTTGGAATGTGATGGACATCAATGATTTGGAAAGAGAAGTTTAATTCTCAAACAAAGGGAATTTGAAAGCACAATTTTGAACAATAAATAGCTTTTTGATAGACATGGCTAACCACGAATTCTACAAATAACACCTTTAATCAAACAATGATTTCAAAACAACTTTTAAAATAAAATCTAAGATTCGGGGAACACCCTATTTCCTCAAAGATTTTATTTCAAATGATTTAGAAAAACATAAAAGATTCACTGATAACTGCAGCCATTGAAGAGGGAACACCTAACACATCTATGATTACAACTATAAAGACCTTTGAGACAACTGTTTAAGATCAGAATAGACCTCCTTGACTCACTGTAAATATAAAACTACAAAGGGAGACTTCAATAACAGTTTTAAAGTGGCAGGAGACAAGCAGGGAGAACCATAAATCATGCTGAAACCAACTATTCGAAATATTAAGGAAATAAAAAAGCATGAAGACTAGAGAGAGAGGTTAAAGACTCTAAAATACTTCAGCAGAAGAAAACATGAAACAGTGAAGGATGAACAGGCCTAAGGTGCTTGCAGGAGTCATTTATTAGCCTAAAAATTTCAACGTACTGTAGTAAGAAATTATGGAACATAATGAAAACATGGGAAAACATTAAACAGTTCATAATACTTCACCAACAACCAAGCTCATGGATCCAATGATAGAGCCTTCACAGTAACAAGCATGCAACAATATCAACAAGGCTTCCAAGACTTCAATTTCTTCTTCAACTTCAAAAGACTATGTATTATTTCAAAAAGTTTCAATATTACAACTAGTGATCAACCAACCCCTCACTCATCTTCTTCAGAAGTATATATAGAAGAATGAGGAGGTGAGATCTGATAAAAGATCTCAAAAACTAATTAATACAGACTTAAATGGCTACTTGGCCTTTGGGGGCTCAATGAAGCAACTTACATAGGTGTCCTCTGTATAAAATCATTTACATTAACTATTAGGTTTTCCGGAAAGAATTTGTTGACTTCAATGCTTCTCATCATCCTTGAAATAACTTCTGCTGACAACTACAATAAGTTCCTTTGGTTGAAATAACTGTTCAGCTGTATTGATGCTAAATATCTTCTGTTCTGGTAATAACTTCGACCTTCTTTGATTTCTTTGAGGCTGTAGGTGGCTCTGCGGTGGCTGGAATTTTTAATTAGCCCTTGAGGTGACAGTGGAGGTCTCTTTTTCGATAAAACAATCATGATTTTCTTTTAAACTATGGTTTAGGCTTCTGATAATCCATTTTTAGCCGTAATCCCCATAAATATGTCTTCAATTTTCTGTCTTGATAAATTTTATCTTCGGCACTGATACTTCTTTGACTGTGCTCGATTCATGGTGTTTTTGCGGATGTGCAGGGGCGATATGGCATCAATGCCTCAAGAATCACCAATGAAATGTGAATTTTAAACCCTGCGATTGATTTTCTCTGGTGAATAGAAGGTGGGAGGATCGTCACCCTTTGCCTTTGAATTTTCTTCAGGTATAGCAAAAAAATCACTTGGAACCCTGCACAATACAAAAAAATATTAAAAAATCCTGCATATATAGGTTTATTGCTGCGGGTGGACATATGGGGAGAGCATGACCGTTGGATGGCATCATCCAATGGTCGAGATTGATGGAGGAGGTCAGAGGAGAGTGGAAGAAGGATTTGAATTGGAGTCGTTGATCGCGTGAAATCGACGGTCGGGAGCACAGGTGGAAAGTCAAAACGGAGAAAACGGGCGACGAATTTTGGGCTGTCGATCTGCAGATCAGATCGATGGCGGAGATGCTGTTACCGATGCGCCAGAGCCTGGTTATTGCGTGGGCATATTTGGTGAGCGATCACCGTCCGATGGGCGGCCTTAGATCAGTCGGCGCACATCAATATCGCGTTGGGTCCACGTCCGAACTTTAACGCGCGATGGACAACAGTTTTGTGAACAGTACCCAGGACACGCGTCGGCGAGCGTATGGAATCACTGCTGATAGGGAAAAAAATTTCCATGCTCAAAAAGGGGTGCGATGGATACCACGTGGCTTTCGCGACGTTGAGTGGTTGGCGGGGACCACCGGGGAGATGGATTGCGCACCATCTGATCTTCAGATTAGATCGATGGTGCGGGGTGATTTAAATTTCATACCGGCAGTAATTTATAAATATAATAAAAACATTAAAATAATATAAAAGCAAAGGTTTTACACTTCGGGCGGATATTTTTAATCTTCAAAAATGACTTGGCGCCCGATTGTGGGGCCACAGGTTATATGGAAAGCCATATGACCGGGGGATTGTGGATGAGGGCTAATAAGCATGGGGTAATGTAATAAATGCTTATAAGACTTAGCGCTCGGTCCTGGCACCTGGGCGTAAGGAGAGGGGACGGTTAAAGACTTATCCCAAGGGGGCTTACGTCTACAATACATAAAAATATGATTTTTATGGATTTTGAATGATTTTCAAAGGTTTTGGGGGGTTTCGATAAGGCTAAGAAAGGGTTTTAAGCTTTATAAAAGGGTTTTGATGAAGGGGAAAGGGAAAAATCATGAAAATGAGGGATTTCATGGGAGAAGGAAAGGAAAATATGAGGTTAGTTTTGGAAGAATGGGAAAGGGGGAAAATGGTGCTTGCAGCAGTTTTTCTTCATGTAATGACAGTAGAAATTATGAGTTGAAAAGGGGGAAAAGAAGTGACGATTATCCAAAGGATAGGATATTATCAAAAGACTTTAAGCATCATCAATTTTAGCAATGAAATTTTTTCTTGAAGGCTATCTAACATCATTTAGCCACCACCTGATATGACAGAATTTATGGGTGGCTAACACTTATATATCTCAAATGGCAATTAACATGACCAAGACTCGGACCCTTGACCTATGAATGCTTCCAAGAAATTGTCACTGCTTCCAAGACATTATCACTGCTTTTTTGTCTGCCTCCAACACTGATCCTTCTTTTCTGCACCAACTTGCACTGGCCTACACCAACACTAGAGAACTCGGTCTCTAATTATATATTCCTTGATTTAGTATTCTGTTACCCAAACACTCCTTCTTGCTTATTCAGATATTGGAGACATATTCACTTGACATATATTACTTTATTTTATGTGGTGAAGATAGGAAGGAAAATCACAGATTTACATTCCTTCTACTATCACACTTTCAATTCAGATATGCATCACATCAAACTTCAGTATTTTAACTTAAAAATATATATCATAGTATATCATATGAGTTTCAAACCTTTCGGGTGCACATTACTATGGGTAAGTCACAGTTCTTGCTACGCATACAAATTCCCTTCAGACAAATCTGTAACTCCTTCACTGGATCTGCACTCTTCTTCTTCAAAACTATCCATAGTCCTTTCCTTTTATCGCGGAATTATTCCGAAATTCCTTCTGCCTATCGCATAGTTCGAATATCTCAGACTTTTCTTTGTTCTAAAATCTGCACTCACCCACAGACTTGTCTAAAGTGTGTCTCCCAAATGAACCGCATATATGTGTATATAGAGAGGAATCTTCTCTATTTTAGGCTGAACATACAGGTAGCTTGTAGGCCGACTTTAATCACTATTTATAGGCCCACTATATGACATCATATAGGAGCTTGTCTTCCAGCGTTGAATGAGGATATCTTGAGGGATGACTTAAGCCATTCCTTCACATTTTCATGACAAGGTCTTGGAGCATATTATTTAGACTAGACACTTCATATACACGACTCTTAATTACACTTATAACCAGAAGAAAAATCATAATAGACATTAAGAAGAAGTCTATTGACTGATAATAAAAATATTTCTCATGAAACCCGTGAATCAAGCATAAAAAAAATACATTTTATTATCTTTGTCTTATTCTTTTCATAAATACATAATTAAATATTCAATATGAAGACCGATCCTAGTTACACTTTCCAACATGTATGAGGTCCCATCTCTAGTATTTTTCCTTATTTCCTCATTTACCAAATCAGAACATAAGCATTACCAATTCGTTAGTTTCTCCCTCTCGTTAATTGAATCTTGATAGCTATGCAAACTCATGGAAATGCCCAAAAGGGCCAGGATTGCTAAGTCGTCATTTGAAATAGTAACACCAATGCATGCAAGTTCATCATGAACTTGTCTAAACTTGCTCAGATAATGCAGGATAAAGTCATTCTTCTACGTCTTGATATTTCAAATTTTACCCTTGAGCACCAGTTCCATGTGGTCACTACTATTCTGGAACATATTTTTCAGTGCCTACCACATTTCATAAGGATTTTATTTCCCATGGAGATTGGTGACAATGTGGTCTCCTACTCCCTCCAATATTATTCTCCACACCTTGGCTACATCTTTCTTCCATTGAGCAAGGTTCTGGGCATCAAATTCCATATGTTTTGCAACATCTCTCTTGATGTATTCTAGCAATCCATTGTCATATAATGCGTCCTCCAGGAGATCCTTCCATGCAATGAAATTAGAGTTTCCTTCCAAGGCATGCTATAGCCTCATCCCATTGAAGGTCATCTTATTATCTCTTAAGGGATCCTGCTACACTGAACGACAATTTTGAGCCTCTCGAGAAACAACTTTGAAATTCTTGCTCTAATGCGAACCCTGCTATGATACCATGTAGAAACTGTGGTGTATATTTGCAACTTCCCATGAAGTTTTTTCAAAATCACAAGACACAAACCAACTTTACTACTATGCAGAAGTTAATTCACAATTTAGAACAAAAACTTCATACATGCAATAAGAAATAAAACACATGCACACAAATATTTTCGTGGGGAAAGAAATCTTCTGAAAACCCCAATTAATTCTTGCATTAATCTGATGAATATATATGTATTACATTTTCTTTGCTCAACTGAACACAACCTGCAAGTGAATAACCTCTCTCTCTAATCATTCAGAATATTTGACTCAAACTTAGCTAAATTTTCCCTTTGCTTGAGCCCCTATTTCCATGTGCAATTCCTTGAGAAATTAGCCCCCTATTATTTAGGATTTTTTCCAAAATGGATTATGCAATTCCTAAGGTTGATCATCTGATTGCATGCAACACCTGTACACTAAAGAAGAGTCTACAACTGATGTTACATTGCCTTGGAATATCCAGCGCAACTTTGGAACTTGAATTATTTGCATGCACTATCTAATTTGGGTTGACTGATCATTTAACTAGATAATCACTATGTCTGACTGAAGTCCCATTGCAAAGCTGGCCTTCCACTAGTTCCTCCAACAGTTAGAACTAGTTTAATTGAAAAAAACTTGAGAAAATTGACTTTGATTGCTACAAATTAGAAATCACACATGATTAACGAAACTCTAACTCCTATAAGTCAAATTTATTGCATCCAAGTTGTATGATGATGTGTAAATTCAAATTTTCTCAATATAATCAAGACAAAATCAAATTGAGAATTTCTTGTTGCATTTTTCAACAATCCTTTAGGTGAATCTAATCCACGTTTTCGATGACAGTAAAGAGTTATATCATAACAATGTGATGATAACAACAACCAATATATAGAATTAGCGTTCAAAACAAATAAAATAGTAAAAAAACACATATTCAAAACACAATCGATGGAGACCCTAAAAATTACTCCAACTATGTCACTGCCTATCCATGTTCATCGAAAGTGCCTCCTCTCAGAAAACACACCTCTGTTTCCAACCTCCATCGCCCTAAATCCCATTAGATTTTTTCGGCCTCCATCGCTATGCTTCCTGGAGAACCCATCAATAGCGTAAAGACAAACACCTAATCATTTACCTTTGCCTTTTTTACTAGTGCTTCGTATTGAAAATTGAAAAAAAAAATTAAGGCA
This sequence comes from Pinus albicaulis, assembly GCA_034641835.2. Taxonomy (NCBI): domain Eukaryota; kingdom Viridiplantae; phylum Streptophyta; class Pinopsida; order Pinales; family Pinaceae; genus Pinus; species Pinus albicaulis. Next base: position 1,005,442,744 of record CM076575.1, on the reverse strand, counting down.
AGAGATTTCTTTTGTCTTAAAAGCCCCCTCCATGAAGTAGTGTCGAATGCAACGACATAGAAGTTGTCTCTAATCGTATCAACAAAGATCGAAGGGAAGAAAAAGGAATTGATGTCTGGGAAATATTTCGAGGAAAAATTCCCGCGATCTTAAGAGTCGGCTAGCCCCACAAAATAACGAACCCCACAAATATTTGTATTTATATAATATAACATGAATGGAAAATGAAATAACAACCTTGGTATATGCGCAAAACATTAGTAGCCTACAAACTAGCAAACTTAGGGGGCATTGTCATAGTCAATTTTGCAATTGTCAGATAATATTTTCTTAAAATGATACGTTTTTGTCTTAATTGTTAATTGTCTTAAATGAGTTTCATCTTAAGTGGTTGTTGTCTTAAATATAAATTTTTGTCTTAAAAAAATTTTGACTCAATTTTTTCTGTCTTAAATATAAAGTTTTGTCTGAAATTAATTGTCTTAATCTATTTTTCTCTTAAATATAAAGTTTTGTCTTAAAATATTTTTCTCTCAAACTGTTTTTGTCTTAAAATATTTATCTTAAACTATTTTTGTCTTAAATATAAAGTTTGTCGTAAAATATTTTTCTCTCAAACTGTTTTTGTCTTAAAATATTTTTGTCTTAAATTGTTTTTGTCTTAAATTTTTTTTGTCTCAAACTGTTTTTGTCTTAAATTTAAAGTTTTGTCTTAAAATATTTGTTTCTTAAACTGTTTTTGTCTTAAATATAAAGTTTTGTCTTAAAATATTTCCGTCTCAAACCATTTTTTTCTTAAACATTATATTTAAGAGAATTCAATTGAGATTAAATTTTAATGTAAAGTAACTAAAATAAAAAGTGAGTTTTTAAGACAAAAGATTTATTTTGTCTTAAAAAAATGCCTTAAAAGTGCCCTTAGTGTACTAGTGACCCAATTTGGATTCATGTCAATATTAAGCTTAGTGACTTTAACCCAATTTGGATTTAGGTCACTAGTAAGCTTAGTGGTAAAGTAAGTCATTATCACTAAAACTTTTCATGACTATCTATATCACCCCATAATAACTTATTTTTTTTTTCAAAATTTATCTTTTAGAAATATGAAATACCTTAAGCTAGGGTATCACTATGTAATATGATTAAATCATTAAAAAAAACAATTATACTATTAATTTTGGTAGACTAAATTTTATTTTAATTTCATTTATCTATGTAATGAGTTAATAAGTAAACAAGCTCAATCTTTTTAATGAATTTTTTCTTTTTTGAAATGAATATGAATTCATCCTTTTTGAAATTAACCTTAGATTCAGGTCACTTATAATCTCAGTGAAAAATTTAATTCTTAAGTTTCATCACTAAACCCTTTCATAACTATCTACATTTTCCTTTCATGACTATCTACATCGCCCCACAGTAGATTCATTTGTTTTTTAAATAATTTCTCTTTGAAATTATGGATACCTAAAAGAATTTTTTTTTCGACAGATTTTCCTTCCACGTAGCCCATTTAGTAATCCACTTAGACATATGGTCAGATTCTATCTCCATGGTAATAAGGGTGAGGGCTATTTAGTAACCACATTTGGATGTCAGGTATTTTATTTTGTTGGCTTTAGGCTTGTGGGAGGGTTTCAGAGTTCAGGTGTTGCAGCCCGTCCATTTTGGTGATAGCTATGACTGTGGACATGGTAATAGTGGGAAATGTAGTCTGCCATGCTATTATGGGTTGTGCAACCAAAGAGAGTATAGTGCCTTTTCATGTATTGGAGTCTCTTGGTCTCCAAGCCACCAGGCCCAGTACTCACTCTCTGTGTTTTCCTGGCGATTATAAGAGATTTCCAAAAGGTGTGATCGAGGACGTTTCCATTGGCTAGGTTAGAATCGTGACTATAATCCATGTTCTTAGAATACCACATCCCAACAATTCCTACAATTTGCTGCTCGGAATTCCATGCCTGTAAGTAGCGAATGCCATAATAGAATTTGGTAATGATGGCGGCCTTGTGGTGAATATACATGACGGTGATGAAACCGTTAGTATTATTGAATGGAAGAAGTATAATAGGAACAATTGATGACATTTTTTTAAATCGTTGAGATATGAAGAAGAATTAATCAATCAATAATTTCTTATAATGTAGTTTTCATCATGAAGCTTAAGAAAAATTTTGAAGCGTTGACTTTCTCCTCCCAGTTTTGTGCATTTGAGTTTAGTTCATGTGGAAAAATAATTATGAATGCCACTTATCTCGGTTAGTATCTCTGTAATAGATAATTTTTTCTCTAGATTTGCTACATAATGTATCAATGCATTTTATAAAATAAATTCGCTGAAGGCTGGAGTTTAATGTTGTTATTACTTTAAATGACATTAACAATAGATTGTATAATTAATTTAATTTTTTTTTGTTCATTTTGAAACTACTTAGCTCCTTTTTATCATTTTCTTTTGGTTCATTTTTAAATTCACTTAAAAACAATATAGAAGTGAACGATGTGCTACCCAACGGTTTTGACCCAGGATATGCACATCTTTTTAAATCCACAAAGGCACATATCTCCATCTATGAATCCATATACATATCTCGATTGCAGATTATCCACCCAATATCCACCTCTCCATCTCCACCCAATATATTCTAATAAGTGAGCCCACTTCTCTCTGTCTGTTTATATAGATAGGTGTTCTCTTCTATATTTTCTCCATTTCGTTTGCAGGAGATAGATGATTGCAAAATTTTTCCATTTGCACTTGCATAATTCTCCCAAACTAATTACGTGGGCCCACCTCTCCATATCTGTTAACATAGACATACGTTATGTCCATCTGGGAATGTGCTGAGGGACATTGGCTTTGATTATTATTTACACCAGAGGCTTTATCTTTGCTGGAGTGGGGTGAGCAAACACTATTTACCTCACCCAATCAAAAAAATTTCTCATCGCCCTTCTGTCATTCATTCCGTCTTGAATGGAGTGAGATGACGACACAACCACACTCCCCGCTCCCGGGAGCTATAGACATATAGGTATCCAATGAATCACGTGAAGAGTCTGCGGGGGCCAAACTGTGCACTACCATCATTTCATGCATTACATTGAAATTATGGTCCATTTATTCAGCGATACCTAGTTTCGAATAAGAAAAATGATGATGAAGACTCTCTTACTTCACGTGCTGCTTTTGTTAACGTATTTGGCGTTCAGTGATGCAAAGTATCTGATGGAGCTACATTATGTCTGCAAATTGTAGTGGGACAAGTATTCATGTAAATCAGCCAATATCGACGGTAGTGATAACCCATGCTACCAGACATTGCTAAGCTCGTTCAGCGTGGGAATAGCCCAGTATTCTAGAGATGCATCCATGTTCGAGCTTCCCAGCAATGCATCTATTGTCTCCTGTCTCAAGCTCTTTTAGCAGCAGCTGGAGTCTCTCGGCCTCTCCCCACACTTGGTGTCAATATTTTTGAAGAATAGGGTGTTTAAGTTTATATCGAGCTTGTTGAAAAAAATTGATAAATGATAAATGACATGATTTAATACCATGTTGGAAATTTATGAATATTTCGAACAAACAGAGGAAAGAAAGTTCCTCAACTAAACTCAGAGATTTAATATAGAGATGTGGATAGAGAGATGGAATAAGCTCTATTTCATTCAGCATAAAAATTACTATAAAAAAATACAATATTTCATCAGAACTACAGTTCTAGATTACTCAAAATACTCCTTACTGTGCTTTTCACTTTCTGCTTTTAAATAGAATTCAGTTGTGACAACACACAGTCTTTTGTTGCGGCAACACACAATCTCCTTTGCAGCAACACCCTATTCCAGCTGCGGCAACACATAGAGTGTTCCTCTGCTGCTTCAAACACAACATCCTGTTGCAGCAACACACACAGTCAGTTGTGGCAACACACAGATCCAGTTGCGGCAACACAGAGAGTTGCTCTGCTGCTACAAAACACAACATTTCAGACTTTCTCTGTTTTCTGCTCTCTATCTTCTTATCTGCCTCTATCTCTGATTCTCTATATGTCTAACCTTAAAAAATACTGTTTTCTATTACATATATATGTTGAAAACATATTTTGACTTAAAACATTAAACAATAAAAATATATTTTGTTCCTATAAGCCTTTTAAATGTAGTAAGGCGGTGGGAGATAATGTGGTGCCCTTTGGAAAAACAAAGTCGCCTGTTGCAGGGATTTTAACCCAGAAAATTTAATGCATGGTGGAGTGAAAAAATGAATCATGACTTTGCGGTATCTGTCCTTCTAAAATATCAATAAAAATCAGATTTTTGTCCACGTGTTTCATATTGCAGTTGGAATTAATTTCCGACACTCCCCCTTAATTACAACTGCTTCTATCTTGCATACCTAGACATTCTCTAAGATAATAAAAACCTTTCTTTCCCAATGGTTTTGTCAAGATGTCAACAAATTTCTCCTTTTTTCTGAAATGTTGCAAAACAATTTCACCATTACTCACTAGCTCTCTGATGTAGTGATACTTTGCATCAATGTGTTTCGCTCTTTTGTGAAACACTGAATTCTTTGAAAATGCTATTGCAGAGCTATTATCACAATATATTGTTGTGCCTTTTACCTGTTCATGACACAAGCTCCTCAACATTCTTCTCATCCAAACTACTTGACATGCTACTGCTGTAGCTGCCACATACTCTGCCTCTGTTGTTGATAAAGCCATAATTGGTTGCTTCTTGGAAGCCCATGAAATGGCTCCCGATCCCATATGAAACACATATCTAGATGTGCTCTTCCTGTCATCTAAACTTCCAGCCCAATCACTATTAGTGTAACCAATCAATTCAGAATTTTCAGATGAGGTGTATGAAATACCATACCTCTTCATTCCATTCACATACCTTAGAATCCTCTTGGTTTCTTGCCAATGAGTCTCTTTCGGTCTTTCCATAAATCTGGAGATTAAACTCACATCATGCATAATATCCAGCCTAGTTGCAGTCAAGTACATGAGGCTGCCAACTATGCTCTCGTACAAATTTGGATCAAAATCCTTGTTTGTGTCTTCCTTCCTCAATTTCAATCCCATGACAGTTGGAGTTACAGTTGCCTTGCTGTTCTGCATGTTGAATATTTCCAACACTACTTCAACATATTTTTCTTGGGAGATAAAAATCTCATTTTCACTTTTTTCTACCTCTATTCCAAGAAAATATCTCAAAGAACCCAAATCAGTCATTTCAAATTCACTCTTCATGATTGCTTTAAAATCTGTAATGAGAGAAACTTCATTGCCAATAAAGATTAAATCATATACATATAAAACAACAACAAGAATCTTACCATTATTTTCTTTTATGTAGAACGTGGGTTCTCCATCACATTTTTCAAACCCATTTTCAATCAGGTAAGCATCTATCCTGCTGTACCATGCTCTTAGTGCTTGCTTCAGCCCATAAAGAGCTTTCTTCAACTTTCACACTTTGTGCTCTTAGCCTTCAATTTCATAGCCTGGAGGTTGTTCAACATATACCTCTTCTTTCAACACTCCATTCAGGAATGAATATTTCACATCCATTTGGTAAACCATCCATTTGTGATGTGCTGCTATGGATAGCATTGTTCTTACCATTTCCATCCTTGTAACTGGTGCAAAGGTTTCTTCATAATCTCTTCCTTGTTGTTGCTTGTAGCCTTTCCCAACAAGTCTTGCTTTGTGCCTTTCTATCTTTCCTTCAACATTTCTCTTGGTTTTTTAGACCCATTTTACTCCAATGACTTATTTACCTTTAGGGAGGTCCGCTAACTCCCATGTATTACTCTTTTCTATTGCACCAATCTCTTCGTTCATTGCTTCAATCCATTTTTTTCCTTTACAACTTCTTCAAAATGAATTGGGTCATCAACATGACAATATAAAGAAAATAAAGAGTTCAAACAAGTATTATCACTTACCTCTTCTTGTTCATAGATCTCACTTAGATTTCTGAATCTCGGTCTTCTTGGTGTACTTGGAGTTCCACTTGAACTCGATGGAGTTTCAGTTCCCTGTGGTGTGCTTGAAGAAGCACTTCCTTGATTTCTCGAGGCTATTTTATTTCCAGCTTGTGATGTGGTTTGTTGTGCTTGTGGTGGTGGAGGAGGAGCCACCAAAGAGGGGTTATTTGCTACTGTCCCTTCCTCTTCTTCTTCGTGAGATACACATGTCTTCACATTTACTATTTTCTCTAAACTTCCATCCCAAGCTTCTTCCTCAATAAACTGCACATCTCTGCTTATAATAAACTTCTTGGTGGATGGGTTATACAACCTATATGCCTTTGACTCATCATTGTATCCAAAAAGGATAAAATTCTCCCCCTTATTGTCAAGCTTCTTTCTCAGCTGATCTGGAATGTGTGCATAAGCCACACAACCAAATACTCTCATGTGGGTGACAAACTACTTTATGCCACTCCATGGTTCTTTCGAAACTCTGTTCATCACAGCTTTGGTTGGGCATCTATTCAAGATGTACGTTGCACAATTGACAGTTTCAGCCCAATACTCATTTGGAAAGTGTTTTGCCTTCAACATACTTCTAACCATGTACATGATGGTTCTATTCTTCCTTTCTGAAACACCGTTTTGTTGAGGTGTGTACCTTGTGGTAAACTACTTTTGTATGCCATTCTCCCTATAGAAATGTAGGAACTCTTTGGAGATGTATTCTCCACCTTTTTCAGTTCTCAGCACTTTGATGTAGTTCCCACTCTGCTTCTCAACATGAGCTTTGAAGTGGCAGAACTGTTCAAACACTTCACTCTTCTGTTTCAAGAAGTACACCCATGTCTTTCTGGTGTATTCATCTATGAATGTCAAAACATATTTGTTGCCATCTAAAGATGGCGTTTGCATTGGTCTACATAAGTCTGAGTGGAAAATTTCTAAGGGTGCCTTTTCCCTTATACTCTTCCTTGCTAGAAAGATTTCTTTGTGTTGTTTGCCCAAGATGAAACCTTCACATAGGCTGTCTGATTTTTCAATAAATGGTAATCCCTTTACCATTCCATTTATGTGCAACAATTTCAGGCCTTTGAAATTGAGATGTCCAAATATCAAGTGCCATAACTAGTTTTCATCTTTCACTTCCTCTTGAAATACCTCTTGTGTTACAGTTACAACTTTTCTACTTTCCTTCAACTCTATTCTGAGCTTGAGAGGAAACATCCTATTGCTTGTCATATGCACCTCTGCAATGACTTTCTTGCTTGGAGGTATGTCCTTGATTGTGCACACATAATCTTTGAAGAATACATTGTAGCCCTTGTTTATGAGTTGTCCAATGCTCAAAATATTACATTTCAATCCAGGTACATAATATACATCTGGCACAAACTTTTGTTCTCCATTTCTTGCCATGATACTTACTTCACCTTTTCCTTTGACAGAGATCTTAGTATCAGTTCATGTTGTTACTTCAGATTTAACATTCTCATCCAGATTGGAAAACATTGCCATGTTTCCAGTCATTTGGTTACTACAACCTGAGTCTAAGAACCATACATCATCTTGTTTATCTTGTGCTACATTATATATTAACAACACATTCTTCTGGTTCTTTTCTTCTTTTGTAAAATTAACATTCTTCCTATTATTCATGTCATTTTTCTTTTTCCTACATTCATTGGCATAGTGCCCATATTTCTTGCAATAATGACATTGGACTTGGGATTTAGCATACCTTTTTCCATGTGCTTGATTTTGGCTTGAGCCTTCATTCTGGTTTTGATTTCTGCTCCTTCCACTCATGCTTGCAGGGATGTTTCTTCCTTTGTTTTGGCTTATGCATCTCCCTCGGTTGCATGATATTCCTTGACCTATGTTTCACCCAAAAGATATTTCAGTCTTGAAGGCATGTTCCAATGAGGAATCTGATCCTCTGTTCAGTCTGTGTTCATGAGACATCAGGGATGCACTAAGCTCATCCACTATATAAAGTAAGAGATCCTTTGTCTCTTCTATTGCCACTACTATGGCATCAAATCTTGAGGGTAGACTTCTCAAGATTTTCTCCACTATTATTCTCTCTTCAAGTGACTCTCCATGAGACCTTATCTGAGTAACCAATCCAATAACATGAGTGAAGAATGAGTCTATATTATCAGACTCTTTCATACAGAGAGTTTCAAAATATCTCCTCAACATCTACAGTTTTGTTGTCTTCACCTTCTCCATACCTTGATAGGTTGTTTTGAGAATATCCCATGCATCCTTGGATTTTTTTGCTGCTGCAATCCTTGGAAAATTACTCTCGTGCACTGATTGAAAAATATAGAAGAGGGCTTTGGAGTCCTTCTTCATATTATCTTTCAACAAGTCTGTCTCTGCTGCTGTCAAAGTAGCCAACGCTGTTGCCTCTGCTGGTTCTGGGTAGCCATTCTCAACTAGCTCCCATATGTCATGTGAAGCAAACAAGGCTCTCATAGTGATAGCCCAATATTCATGATCCTTCCCATTAAATTGTGGAATTTGGCGATTTGTCAAGCTGGTGCCTGTTGCTACCATTGTAACTATGTATACCTCATATTTTTCTTAATCATGTTAAAAAAACAAAAGCTTTCTCTTTGCTGGAGAAATATGCTTCAAAAAACCTTCTTACAACTTCTGCAGTGAAGAGCGATCTCTGCTTCATTCATTGAGTGCCTAGACTGGCTCTGATACCATGTTGGAAAAATTTGATAAATGATAAATGGCAAGTTTTCATACCATGTTGGAAATTTCTGAATATTTCAAACATGGTATGAAAGCATGCCATTTATCATTTAATGCACAGTGGAGTGCAAAAATGAAACACGACTTTGTGGAATCTGTCCTTCTGAAATATCAACAAAAATAAGATTTATTTCCACCTGTTTCAGATTGCAGTTGGAATTAATTTCCAACAAAGCCCACGACTCTGCGCTGGATTACAAACCAAGCAGGATTGGATGTGCAAATTGGAAATTACTCCACTGGATTCTTCTTGCAAAGGTGACCTCTTGAATCAGGCCGCTTGTCAGGCATACAAGGATAGCGAAGACCTTGTTGAGAGAGAGTTGGTAAAAATGTATAGAAACTTCACAAACATGGTAACTAGTAGGATATTCTACTATTTCACAGTTTTGTATGCCGTTGGAGTGGCCAATGAATTCGACCCCAAGACCAAAATAACTGCTTAGTGTATCCTCGCCCTTCCCTTCGTCCAAACCACGTCGCGTGGCTGATTTTTGGCCTATGGTTTCATGGGGGCTGTTGCAAGCCTCCTGATCTATGCTCTTGGGTTTATATATCATCCATGGGCGAGGAAGAGGAGCCGCAAGGTTGACCCTAGCGAATTTGTGAGGTGGAACGAGGAAATTCTAAAATCCTTTGTGAAACCCAACACGGGTGCAGTTTGGTTCGGCATTCAAGAGATCAAGGCCACCACTGATAATTTCAGCGAAGCTAGTCTCATCGGCAAAGGGGGCTTCTTTACATTGTACAAGGGAACACTTCTAGAAAGCTGGTGGTTTTCAGTGAAGATAATCATAAATTGCACTCCGGAAGGTGATTATGAATTCCTGAACGAAGTGGAGGTCGTCAACAACATTAGGCACTGGAATCTGGTCATTTTGAGAGGCTTTTGTGTGGTGAGTGATAAGATTGGAGGGCACCAGTGACTTCTGATATACAATTACATGCCCAATGGAACTCTCGATGACCACATCTTTGTAGAAAAATCAAAGGCCCGACCTTTGAGTTGGACACAGCGAAAGAACGTAATCCTCTGTGTCACTTATGGGTGGTCTGAGTACCAGTACTATCACACCACATCAGCGAATCATCACGACAACATACCACTGTCCTTATAGCAGCCTCTATCCAAATGAAAAATAAGTAAATATAAGTGTTTTAAGTTAAGCTGAGTTGGACTGATATTGTATGATATCAAAGTGTAATAAACTCTGCATGGACCCAGGGAAAATTGTTGCATTTACAACTCTACTCTTAGTTTTCCTGTTTGATTGTTGTTTGAAAATAAGTATAAATACACGATAAATCGGTATCACTACTTTAAATCGTGTAGAACAAAAAATTTACGATAATATGTATGTTACGTTGAAGGAGCTTAGTTGTTAATCATAATAGTAGATGGTAATTTAGGTGGAGTGGATGAAATGAGGTCTTAGAGCCTACTTAATTAGAATGAGCCACCTCGTACGAAATTGAACCCACTAAAATTTAATAAAATTAGAATAAATGACTTCAGTACACCATTGAAATTAGTAAATTTACTAGCTTAGTCATGGCTGCTTAATGTAGATAAGCTATTTAATCTTATAAATTTTCGTCAAGGTAAGCATTTATTAGTGATCAGTGATGATAATTCATAACTAGTGATTTTTTATTTATAATAAGTATGATTTTTTTTTAAATCTTATAAAATGAAAAGAAAAACGAAAACAATTATTACTATTATTATGTTATTTATTATGTTATTTGGTAATATGAAGGATAACATAACGAAGTTTGTAAGTAATATAAATTTTTTTAAATAAATTTTGTATATAAATATAAGTTAATTTTGAAAAATATTAATAACAAATTATAAAAATTAAAATAACAGTTTATCAATGATAAAGATAAGGTGTAGGATGAAATAAAATAAAGATGAAATAAGTTTAAGTAATTTTAATTTTTCAATTTAATTGTTTTCTCCTTATAATTATATAATTTTGACTAATATTTGTTTACATATTTTAATATAGTTCCATTATATAATAATAATGAGTTGATATATATTAAACAAAATCAATTAACAATATTGTTTGAAATGTAAAAATGATAAGTAATATGAAATTTTATCAAATTACATCTTTATAAAATTATAAAACTTTAAATTTAACAACCAAATTTTGAAAATATGTTTTTTTAATTTATTAAAAATATATTTTAATTTTAAATTAAATATGTATAAATGAAAAATAATAATGATAACAATAAATAAATTATTATAATATGTTTTTAAAAATTTATTTAAGAAATATAAAAATAATGATGATGATGATGGTTACCGTCTGCTAAGACCAATGCAGTATATCAGATCTTAATAGGTCAAGGTCGAGGTTAATAATATTGGAAGAAGAGAAGGGAAATAACCTATAAGTGTTCCAAGATTGCTATAGGTGGGTTGGCTTAATAGGTCAAGAAGATTGGAAGTGTGGTATATGGTAGGGGGTTGAGAGTGAATGTGAGTAACAGTGAGGCAATCTAAAAGGAAGTGATTTTCATCTTCCACCTACTTAGAATCACAAATCTAACATATTCTATTGTTCCAAGGGGTCTTGGGAATATACCACTGCCTGGTTTCACTCCAAAGGTCATGGGAATTAGTTATTATTTTAGTGATGTTCAATTTTTTCTTATTGTTGGAAAACACAAAGAGATGATTCCAATTTTCAAGGGTGGGGTTGATCACTTCCTTGTAGTACCTTATCTTTATTTTACCCTCCAACTCATGATCCTCCCACATATTGTCCTTAAACTTGGAGGTAATAATGTTTTTGATATTATATTTTCTTCCCATACTGAGCTCCTCCCAAATTCCCCAATGGTTGAGCTAGGACTGGGCATCCTTATGCCACCTGCACTTGAGGCGAAGGTGAGTGTTTTGACTACAGTTAGAAGCAATTTTAGGAAGCCTTTTTTATTCCATGTTGTCAAGCTTCTTCTTGTACATCATATATCTAAACATATCCATACTCACAATGGGGGACAAACCAGATTCATTCAAGAGGATAGGATAGGGAGCATTTCCCTTGATCTTTAGGTTGTAGGTTATGAATTGTTTTTGAATCATCTCAATATTCCTCCATGACTCTTTGGATATACTGCAGCCCAAACTTCACATTCGTATAAGACAACAGGGATGACAAGGGTCTCAAAGAGGAACCTCTTTTTACTCCAAATGTAAATATAGACCTTACAATTGTTTTCATTGAAGGATGCAAAAATCACTAAAGGATGTAATAGATTTGTGAAGAAAATAAAAATAAATACAACAAAAATTTGGTTGGAGTGTAAGCGAATTGCAGTAGATTTTTGGTCATTATTCGTGATAAATTAGGGAAATCTAGAAGACAAAGAGAATATTTGATTACTTTAACAAATAAAGGTGTCTACCAAAGAAAAATAATCTCGCATGGAAGATGTATCCATGTTGAAAGTAATGGAGAAACCTAAACTTAGATTATTGTTATGATGAGGATAGGTTTGGGAATCTAATCTTAGACCTCATATCCTAGTATCTAGGGAGTGGTTGAAACCATCCTGTTCATGTGAAAGCCTATATAATTAAGGCTCATCTGAATCAATAGTTAGTGCTTATTTGAGTGTGTACACTCTCCAGGTTCTCACCTAGAGAGCCATTTCATTTAATTAATAATTAGATGGTTTTTAACATGGTATTGGAGCTTCAGATCGAAGCTAAGTGGATCTGTGGGAGAGTATGTTGTATTCTTTTTTTCTCCACCGAGAAATAGTGAATGATTGGAGAGACATCTTGTGGTGAGCATGGAGCACTGGGGCCACAGTATTCATTGTGTCCCTGCGCAGGCCGAGAGGCAGTGGCGTTGAATCGGTGGAGAAGCTTGTTGCAGAGAAGGTCGAGCCTGAAGACAAAAGAGCCTCGTGCATATCGGATTGGTGGCAGCTACTGCGAGGTTTGGTTTTGGACGTGGTGTTGGTTCCCTCACGGTCAAGGCTCCAGGTTAGAATTTGCTGCGAGGTTGAGGCAGATCAGATCGGATCTGCGTGGTGGACCGTTTTGCTGACACATAGGTAAATATAAATTTATGGAGCGTTAAGGAAATTCATTAACTCGCATGTCTTGCTTCACATTGGAAGTGTTAGTTAACTCATATTTTATTTTAAAATTTCATGCAAGTCCTTTGACTTAAGAAGGTTCTTGTCCCTGATGAGAATCACCTTTCAAAAAGGGATTTCTTATACACTCTCATAAAATACCACGTGAATTAAGTTTCCAAATGGAATTTTCTAAAACATTATTTTTATGAGTGGAGATTTTTTAATGATTATTTTCATGAGTGGGATTTTTTAAAATATTTTTAAAAAGTGTCTTTTGAGAAGTTTTTTAAAAAGGGGAGCATTCGGATAGCAACGATCTGGTGTTGCTGTCAGCGTCATCTAGCGGATTTGTCCTGGAAATTTTATTGTTTGAAAAATCATAGAAGTTGCAGGTTGTGGAGAACCCAAAGACAATTGGGTAAATTTTCTTCTAATTTATTTTATTCCACAATGAAAATGCAAAATTTCTTGTTGATTTGAACCCATCTTCAGAAATATGTGTCATTACAAATTGTTAATTACATGCATAAGAATTAGATATTGATAGTGTTGCCATCTTGTTGAGAGGTCGTTTGTTGCTCGTCACAAGAGCCGAGGGCACTGAGACCTGCATGGCATAGAAGCCACAGTCTACAAGGTTCTACTGTTGAAGAGCTGCCAAAGGGAGGTTTCCCGCCTGCATAGTAACATGGTTGTTGGAGCTCGTTGGAGGACCGAGTGGAGTCGAAATCTGTAAACAAGATAAAACGAGAAAAGCTGGACTTTAACAACATGTCTATATTTTTAGATATTTTTTATTCTGATGATGATGATATTTTCATTTAGAAATTTGGAGGTATTAGCTTGGGTGGTATTTTTGCATCAGAATAAATTTCAGAAAAACAATGTGGTTCTGCAGATGACCACGAGAAACAAGAGGCACAATATATTGTGAAATATCATGATATTGAAGAGTCGCGACTTGATCTTCAGGAAGGTTGTAAAGAGGAAAAAAATGTTGAATATCAACTGGACGAGCCACATGAAGTTCATTGCGAAGACGTGGCAGGTGAAGACAGAGATGGAAAGAACTTAAATTGTGATGATCTCATGAATATTTCTGTGTGTGCGGATGTTAATAGCAACGAGGAAGAAGCAACGAAGATTGAAGAGGAATTAAAGTTTCATGAAGCATGGCTTGAAACACTGTGTCTTTACGAAATCAACACAGAAGTTGCATCCATACATGTTGACGAAAAAATTGTGGAAGTTCACATGCGTGACATTGGAAATAGTGAGAGAAAACATTCTCCTATTAAGACTGTCATAACTTTGAGAAGGGCGAAGATAAATTTTCAAGAATTCCGTTATTGGGGAAAAAATGATGTGAAGATATATCACTACCTCATGGCGAGGAAAGTGAAGATGAAGCCTCGACTCGGAATGAAGAAATATGGACTCACAAGCAAAAAGACAAAAATGAAAACCTCTGTTACCAAGTTTTTCATGTTTTTTATTGTAAGCCTAGTTGAGGCTAGACCAGCAGGCATATGTTATTATTCAGTACCCTTTTTCCATTAAGGGGGAGTGTTGGAAGTAATGGAGAAACCTAAATTTACATTATTTTTATGATGAGGATAGGTTTGGGAATCTAATCTTAGACTTCATATCCTAATATCGAGGGAGTGGTTGAAACCATCCCGTTAGTGTGAAAGCCTATATAATAAAGGCTCATCTGACTCAATAATCAGTGCTTATGTGAGTGTGTACAGTCTCTAGGTTCTCACCCGGAGAGCCATTTCATTTAATTAATAGATAGATGTTTTTTAACGATTCACACTTCCAGGAGTTACTTTGCACCTCTCAGTACAAAAGCTAGCTATAATTATGTGGTCACTTCTGAGCCTGATTGTATCTGTTTTTTCATATCATACAATAAGATATTTTTTTGTTATTCTATAAAATAAAATAAAATAAAAAAGTACAATTAAGCTCATTTTCGTTATTCTATAAAATAAAATAAAATACAATTGTGCTGCAGCAGCTTTCAACATTTTTTTTACAATTTTATAATAAGAAAACATTCTATCTTTGCTGAAAGACACTACAGAGGAAAAAAAACGTCGCAGAGACATTGATAGAGAAAAAAAAAACTAGCAGAGACGACGTTGGCATTCATTATCAAAACTATTTGTGGCAAGAAAATTTTCACAATGGAAAACTGATCTAGGATGTTGACGTTCATTATTATAAACGTTTATTGTTCGGAAATTCTATCAGCCGGAAGTTGATCCGGTAAATGGATGATAGTGTTCATTATCAGAACCAACGTTGATGTTTAAATATTTGTGGTAAGAAATTTTTCCTAGCCATAACCCGATCTCCTTCCCTCTAGTGTGTTACAATAGATAGACGTTTTCTCCTTCTCCATTTACATAGATGAACGATGGCGTTTCATTATTATAACTGTTTATAGTTGGAAAATTTTCTTAGCCAAATATGATGGATGGATGTGTGGTTTTACGACATAGTCTCCACTGGAGAAGGAAATATTTTGTAGCAATTGGGAGATTGATATGGTATTTCTCGAGAAGCGTTTGGACGTTCAGGTGAAACAGTTCGCAGTCTTGGAGAGATGATGCATTTAGGGATGCATTAAGTTTCACACCTGTACCTACAAAAACAGTTGGGGCATTGCTGGATGCACTTAGAGATATTGTGATGATGGATTTTATTGAAATTGTTTCAAATCACTCCAATACTTCAAATTTTTGTATTCCAGCATCTAATGGCTGGCTCAAGTACTTTAATTTGTATTATGGAATTGACGATTGTGCTTTTTGTATTTTTAAATTGAACGATAAAGTAAGTTGTTGGGTAATTTTTTTTTCTACCACTCGAGTTCAAATAAGTTCAAATATGTTTGACTCTTAACTTTACAACGATTCTCAAAGATAATAAAATTCGATAGGTCTTACTCTGAACATTAGAACACGAACACGTCTTACCAATGCACACATGTATACAAAGTTTATGCGTAACTACTTTAATTTGAAAAAAAAAAATTTAAGTTTTATCATAAAATATATTATTTTATTAAATAATTTTTTTTTATATAAATGAATATTATAAATAATAATGAAGAATTTATTATGGAGGAAATTATTAAAATTGTAAAAATCTCAAATCTCTAGGAAATTGGCACAAATTTAAATTTTTAAATTTATTAAAATTTAATGAAGCCTAACAAAATATATAAAACACTAGTACTTTATAAACACGATATTCCCCTGAGAACCAACCTAGGCTATCAATTTAAAAAAAAAAAGAGTCAACATCTTAGAATTTTTCTTAAAATTTATTAAAAGTAAAGGACCATTTTGCTAAATAATTTTTTTTCTATATATAAATTAGTGTTATAAATAATAATGAGGAATTTATCATGGAGAAATTTATTAAAATTGGAATAATCTCAAATCCTAGGAAATTGGTGGGCAGTGAGTCATGTGTCAATCTAGCATGTTCCCTTGAGAATCAATCGAAGCCATCAATTAAAAAAAAAAATTAACATCCACCTTAAGTTGAAATAAGAAGCCTTTTCCAATTAACAAAAATTATAATATTAACAATTAAAATTCTAACAATTGAGAGAATATAATATTATATTGAGGAGTGTTTACCTTTTTATTAATATTAATCCATTTTAAAATTATTCTACTTAATGAGGCATCTCAATGAAGCCTTTTAGCTTAACCAGAAGGTGACACTCTTCTAGAAAAATCAAGAGGTATAACAACTACTTACGACTCCCCTTATTGTTGTTGGTTGTGTATGGTAATGGGAGTTAAGGTGGTGGACGAAACAAGTTTTTTTGGGTGTGTAGGGTGAAATTTTGCCTTCACCATCCCTAGTAATTCAAACTGAGATAAGGAGGAGTGGAATTTCACTTGGTTTTGGAGACTCTAGCTTTTCCATTGCAACAATTTAGAGCATAAGGATTTGGGTCCTGGGATAATGGACGTCTGCTGAGTGCTCAATCATTGGGTTGGGTATTTATTTTTCAAGGGGAGAGACAGTGCTCGAACTAGGAAACTAAGGTGTCATGGCTACAACTCTCATCAATTTCCAATCCTCTAGTACATTTCCTTCTCCAAGTTGTAAGTTTGTCTCAAATTCTCTACTCTAATGGATTTGCTTGTTTCTTTGGAAGAGTAGTAGCGTGTTTCATGGAATTTGTGTTTGTATCTGTAGATGGTATCTGAGAAATATTAGTGGAGAGAGATAGAGACCACCTTTTCTCATTGTGGTATGAGTTTGTTGAAAGGGAACTAAGAAATTTCACCTCGAAGCGGGGCTTCTGATTTAATTTTCCCTTAATTAAATTGGAAGAGAAATTGTAATTTCATCTCATGACAACTTGTATTAGTTAACTAAGTCAAAATGAATAAGTTAACTTAGGAAATTCAAGTTGAGGATATAAGAAAATGCATGCAGAGTTGTCCCGTGATTTAAGGGGGTCCAGTTATATTTATTTGTGAGTTGTAATTAGCTAACTCAATTAATTTAGTTAAAATTAGTTTTACTAGTTCTAACTGATCAATGGGCTAGTGATAGGCCAAGTGATTTAAATTTGATTTAATTCATAAGTAGTGATCAATCAGTTAATTGATAATTCACGATAAATAATTGTTGCATGTCAGTTCTAAGGAAGGGCGAGTTTAGACTGAAGTTAAAGGGATGATAGCTATAAGTTGTATAATTACAAAATGGTACAAGCTAGTTATAGAGTCAGTTGGATGCCTAGGAAGGATTCTAAAATCAACGTAAGCGATCTTCCTATTTAATAGGGATTTAATTCCTTAAGGAATAAGTTAGAAAGGTAAGTTGAGTAGAGGCTGAGAATTGGCTAAGTATTTGGTTAATTTTGCCTAGATCATAGTGAGACAGTAGGTGGAGTGTGGAAATTTATCTGAGAGAGAAAGCAATGTATTGTTTCATGATATTGACTTTATACAATATAAATATAGTGGGGTTTTAGGAATTATGATTTCTCCAGATACATCTTGTGTTGTGTGATTAATAGTCTCTTTCTCTTACTTGTTATGTGATTGTGTGATCATGTTTTGTTTCCGCAAATTGTAGAAGGATTCAGTATCTTGTTTTAGTACATTATAAGATCATTTTGAATCCTGTTGTTAGATTTTATACATGGTATGAGAGCGCTAGGAATCAAAATAAGAAGATAAGAACAAATTTTGTTTTGATCAAGTTCGAAATTGCAAATTTATTCTTTGGTATCCAGCAATAGATCAAGGTGTCTTTCAATGGATTGAGACTCTAATATGTAATGGAGGGAAATTCGAATTATATTTCATAGAAGGACAGGATGGAGACAGTGCTTGAGGAGAACAGACTGAAGTATTTCATAGATATTTATGTATTGCAACCCGTAGTAGCAGATGTTCAACTTGTTGATGCATGGAAGAAGAATGTAGCAAAGGCGAGAAAGATCTTGTTAGAGGGAGTCTGATACTATATTTTCCCGAGCCTCCACGGGAAGGTGAATCTATATACAACGTGGAAAGCCTTGATAGATGTGTATCAAAATAATAATGACCAGAGGAAGTTGGCACTAAAATACAAGCTTAAGAAGATCAAAATGGAGAAGGGAGACATGATCCAAAAATACTTGACAAAGTTCACTTAGAGTCAATATGAGCTTGGAAGCATTGGGATCATTGTTTCCTCAGATGATTTGGTGAGCCTAGCTCTTCTAGGTCTTCCCAAGAGATGGCATGGCTACCAGTACTCTATTAATGGGAGGGAGAATCAGTTAGATTGGGAGCGACTATGGTCTGATTTGACACAAGAAGAAATTCGGCGGACTACCATAGGTGGATCCTCATCAAAGAATGATGATGAGGAGAACAATGCCTTGGCTGGAAAGGAAAAGAAAGGAAAAGGGAAGGCGTCCCATTCCAAATCTGAGACTGGAAATTTAGGTAAGAAGCGAGACTTGTCAAAGGTAAATGTTTCAATTGTCATGAGCATGGACACTATGCCACAAATTATCCACAAAATAAGAGCAAAAAGAAGCCCTCAAGAGGAGAAGCAGGTGAAGCATTGACTTCAAAATTCGAGTTAATATTCACCTTCATTACATGCATAGTGTCATTGGTGATGGGATCTGTGTGGTATTTGGATAGTAGAGATTCATTCCACATGACTGACAACAAATAATTCTTCAGTAGATTTGAGGAGAAGGATCTCCATATGCACATCAAGAGTGTTATAACAGGAGGTATAGTGCTACCGTTATTAGTACAGTTACCTTTTGGAGAGATTTGGGTAAGCCCCTAAGCTAGATTTGTCTCCAAAGGGTTCTCTCAAGTGGAGGGGATTGACTATGATGAGACTTCTGCGCCAGTCAAAAGGTACTCATCTATTATATCCATCCTTGAACACTCAGCGCATATGGGATGGAAGATACGTGAGATGGATGTAAATACAACCTTTCTCAATGGAGTTATTGAGGAATAAGTGTACATTGATCAGTCGAAAGGTTTTGAGATCTTAGATATGGAGTCACATGTGTACAGACTCAAGAGAGAATTGTATGGGCTGAAGCAAGTACCTCGTGCTTGGTACACCTTGATTCATAACTATTTCACTGGGTTGGGCTTCACTAAGAGTGAAGCAGATGCAAACCTATATAATATTGTGTTCGATGGTAATATTTTGATTATTGTAGTTTATGTTGATGATCTGACATTGACAGGTGATGAGAAACTCAGAAAGTATTTCAAATATGACCTTGCAAGAGAATTTGAGATGAAGGACATGGGGCTCTTGCACTATTTCCTTGGATAGGAAATATGGAAAAGAGATACGGAGCTATTTGTATCTCACAACAATTATGCCAAGGAGATTCTGAGTAAGTTTCACATGGAGGGAAACAAACCCATGGAGACTCCTCTTACAGGAAATTAGAGGAAGAAGGATGTTATTTCAAGTGAAGTAGTGGATGTTGCTGTTTATAGGAAACTTGTGGGTTCACTCATGTATTTTGTGAACACATGACTCGACATATGCTATGCAGTTAACTAGTTGATCCAAGCTGTGGTTAAGCCAAAAAAGTTCTTTTGGAAGGCAGGGAAGCATGTGTTGAGATATATCATGGGCACTACAGAATATGGATTATGGTACATATGGATAGAGGGAGTGAAGCTTCAAAGCTTCACCAATGCAGATTAGGTAGGGATTCCATCCGACAATAAGAGCATATCCGAAGGCATCTCCAGTATAGGATCAACAACAATTTCTTAGTACAGTAGGAAAAGTGATCAGCTGCACTCAGCTCAATAGAGGGAGAGTACATGGTGGCCTGTCAGGCAGTATGTGAGGTCATCTGGATGAGCAAGATATTGTTGGTTTGTTTGGTCAATAGATGGATTCGATGGTAATACATTGTGATAACTAGAGTTGCATCAAACTCTCGGTTAATACAGTATTCCATGATAGGTCCAAGCATATTGATATTTGGTATCACCATCTCAGAGATTGTGTTTAGAGGTAGATTATGTTATTAGAGTACATTATTATGAAGGAGCAGGATGCAAACATCTTGAAGAAGGCACTAGCAAGAAGCAAATTTGAATTCCACAAAGGCAGGATCAGGGTAGCAAATAATCCCTTTCTTGTTGAGAGGGAGTGTCTAAATGGAACCCCAAAGTGGGGCTTCTGATTTAATTTTCCCTTAATTAAATTGGAAGATAAATTGTGATTCATCTCATGATAGATTTTATTATTTAAGTAATTCATAATAATTGATTTAGCTTAAGAAATTCAAGTTGAGGGTCTAAGAGTATGAATGTATATTTTGTACGAAATAACACAACGGAAAACTAAAATCAATCACACACACAACATAAAAATGAAGACAATATTTAACATGGTTCACCCAACCAATCTGGGCTACATCCACTAAACAAAGGTATTAGCTTTCTTATTATTCAATAGAATATTACAACAACAGATTTCTCACATCTGCTCTTCCTCTTCCTCACCCTCATTCTCATATATTTTGCCTTTACAGGCTTACAATTTATAGATGTAGAGAAGAAACAGAATAATAAATTCTAGTCCATCCTATCACAAAAAAATAGGATATAATATCTCCTCTTCAACATTTGATGCCATCAAATTAGCAACAAAAAACTATTGTTAGCATTATCCATGATATTTTTAGCTAAAATAAAATACAAAATCTCAACAATCTCCACCTTGACAACAATTAGCCTGATACCTCGTTCCTGTTTATTCTTTTCATTTTTTCTGCAAGACAAGAGAAACCAGACACCATCATAGCTTCTCTAATAAAACTAATTTCATGAACATGTCTGCACATTTTTCCTTTGTATGCACTTTTTCAGGAGAGACTCCACGTTCAGTGATAACCAGTCTTACAAAATGGTACTTTATAGGTATATGCTTTGATTTACTATGATAGGCTGGATTTTTAGCCAAATGAATTACACTTTGACTATCACAAAATAACTTTATGTTGTCTTGCAACCTACCAGACTCACCAAACAAACCTTTCAACCAAACAGCTTCTTTGCAAGCATGTGAAGCGGCTATGTATTCTGCTTCTATAGTGGATAAAGCAAGAATGTTTTGTAGCTTTGACATCCAGCTAATAGCTCCACCTACAAGAGTAAATACATATCCTGAAGTTGACCTTCTCTTATCCAAATCACCTACAAAATCAGAATCAACATATCCGCAAACAAATTCACTACTTCTGTCATAAGTGATACAATAATCACTTGTGCCTCTCAGATACCGAAGCACCCATTTCACTGCTGCCCAGTGTTCTTTCCCTGGATTTTCCATATACCTACTCACAACCGCAATTCCATGTGAAATATATGGTCATGTATAGACCATCACATACATCAAAGTTCCTACTGCACTAGCATAAGGTATTCGAGACATATATTCCTTTTCTTCATTTGTATTAGGACATAAACTTGAAGAAATCTTAAAATGTGAAGCTAAAGGGACTGAAACTGGCTTCACATTGTTCATACCAAACCTTAAGAGTATTTTCTCAATATAATTCTATTGTGATAACCACAACTTACTATTGCTCCTGTCTCTGAAAATATCCATGCCCAAAATCTGTCTTGGGTGAAAATGTGAAGCTGGGTTACACTTTTTGCCCTTTTTTGAGAAAAAAATTTCACTTTTTTCGGTTCTTCAACTTTCTACACGCTATAGATATTTTTCTCTGTATAATTTCATTTTGCGATAAAAATAAAAGTTGTGAGAAATTTTGTTAGCTTTCTATTACTTATTTTTTGAAATTTTTTTATGCAAATTTGATATGTCAACTTAGCGTTTCTTTGAGTGTGTGTTTCTTAACAATCAAAGGATTCATAAGAAGTCATGTTATGACGCAATGTTGTATTCATTGAAAATTTGTATTTTTGAGAAAACAAAATGTGTTACAACAATCTAGACAGAGTCTATTTTGGTTTCTTCATATTTACAAAGCCAATGGATGCATATCATAATTACTAGAATTTTTTGAACTGGTCCAATACGAAAAATTGCATATTTTGGATATGTTTTGCATCGCAAAATATTTCTTAACATATAAGTTATAAACTAAAAATCTAAAAGCTACCCATTAGAGACGACAGACTAATGTAATACCCCATAATTTTTTCAATTTTTTTTACAATGTATTTTGGGAGATACAAAATTTTGATTTCACTGAATCACAATGACGCTCAAAAATTGTTTGCACCCATTTTATTAGAAAAATAATTAAAATTAGTAAACGTTTATGAAATTCCATAAAAGTTATATTTCCTGAAAGTAGATTCAATTCTAAAAATGCTTATCTTGGTTCTGATAGTTAATTAACAACCTTTCATGGAGTTTAATCAGTCCAAAGTTGCAGAACTGTATTTAGAGCCTGGTTTTGCGTAATTGGTGACGCATTAGTTCGGCCGAAATTTTAATCTAAGTTCGGCCGAACTATGTTTTCCACCGACGACTCATTAAATCTAACGACACAATAGTTCGGCCGAACTTTTAATCAAAATTTCGGCCGAACTATTGTGTAACTTTCCGTCGGCCGGAAAGTTTTACAGAGCCCCTACTAAAACACATTTCGTAGCAATATAAATTGCTGTGAAATCATTCACAATTTTCGCACATTTCATCTGATTTTACAAAGATCTTGGTTTGGGTTTTAAAAAATTTCTTCAAAATTTGGATTTAAGAGCATTTCTTGGAAGCAAACTGATTTTTCAAAGAATTTTTTTGGGTTTAAATAATTTTTTTGGAAGACATTTCTTGAAGGCGGCCTGATTTTGCAAAAAATTGTTTTGAACTTAAAAAATTTTCTTGGACGTAAATTCAAAAGACATTTCTTGGAGGTATGTACGTGTTTTGAGTTTAAGTAAATCTTTTGAGCTTCGTTTCATTTTTATAAGACATTTTTCTCTCGAATTTTTTCAGGTAAGTGTTTTGAATTGGAGTATGTATTTTTTGCAAAAATTTAAACTGAATTTTTTTAAATCAAATCTTTTGTGATATTTTTTGTAATCGAGTTATTGTCTAATTTTTTTAAGGAAATTTTTCGAACTTCATACCCTATTATCATGGGAAATCGAAGAACTTATGCGAGAAAATATGATCGAAAAAGAGACCCTGAAGAACGTAGAGAAGAGACGAGACAATCCCGCAAAAGAAAGTTAGAAGCCCTCTCGAATATTGAAGAGGAAAATCAACCTGAAGTAGAAATTTAAACAGGTATGTAAATATAAATATTAAGATCTATTGATATATTTAAAATTTTTCTAATGTAAAATTTGAAGCTTAATTTTTATTTGATGAACTAATTTGAAAAATATTTTGTTTAATGTAAAGAGACAGAGATATTCCTCAAAATATTGAAGAAGAAAATCAACCTCAAGAAGAAATTGAAGCAGGTATGTAAATGTAAATATTATGATCTATTGATATATTTACAATTTTCCTAATGTAAAATGTGAAGCTTAATTTTTATTTGATGAACTAATTTGAAAAATATGTTGTTTAATGTAAATAGACAGAGATATTCCTCAAAATATTGAAGAAGAAAATCAACCTCAAGCAAAAATTGAAGCAAGTATGTAAATGTAAATATTATGATCTATTGATATATTTACAATTTTCCTAATGTAAAATGTGAAGCTTAATTTTTATTTGATTTACTAATTTGAAAAATATTTGAAATTATAGATATATTTATTAATTTAGTTATTTATTGAATATGTACTATTTTTTCGAATATGTACACATGAAATCACTATCGATAATGAGATGTTAGAAAATGTTGACACTCACACATATGGAGATAAAAAACGTGACCATGTTATACGATATTGTGTTAACTGCATTTTAGAAAATTATTTACTAAATGAGCGGGTGACAGTTCAGGCTCAAATGTTGAAAGGTCTCCTATCATCAAGGAAATTAAAAGAAGCGACGACACTATTGTGTATTCGAAAATCAACCAAAGATAAAAAAATGAAGGAAGAGGTGATAAAAAATATGAGTAGTGCTATAAAGTCAATTAAGAGATCTAGAGAGAAATATGTTTCAATTGTACGTAGAGGAATACAGATGGAAATGGTTTCCTCAAGTACTCAAGAGAATCGTTTGGTAACATCTATGGCACGAGCACTGGGAACCTCGCGAAAAACTTTGCACAAACATCGGAAATTTCGGTTGCAAATAGATGTAAATGATGAACTTGCTTGTTGGAGAGCTATTTGTAGGCAACCATACAAAGATAGACTTGGAGAAAATGTTAAAAAAATAATATATGAATATTGGAAGAACAATTCGCGTGTTTCACCAACTGCAAGACATGTGATGCGAAGAAGAATAGCATGAAATCAATACGAAGAACATGAAAAACATCTCTTGGAAACCACTCAGATAGAGTTATTCAACAAGTTAAAAGAAGAGAATCGTCAAATTCATGTTTCACTCAGTGCTTTTGTTCAACAAAAACCATGGTATGTAAAACCTATCACCGTACGCGACACTTGTTGTTGCCGTTATCATGTGGAATTTGAGTTATATTGTGACACATTCCTTGATTTCGGTAGAACATTATGGAAGGATTCACCTCCTCCTTCCACTATCCGTGAATTCATATCTCAAATTCTATGTGAAAGAGAAAGTTATGAACTATTTTACAAAAAGAAATGTGTTGGTGGTAAAAAATGCGATGATTGTGGAAATTTGACTAAATTTCAAAACAAATATCGTATTGATATAAATTATCAATCATTTTCCAACATGAAAGTGAAATGGAAGAGATATGAATATATCGATACATCGATTCAAGGTGCAAATAGTGTTAAAAGAATTGAATTACTAGAAGACGAATTTTTTCTGATAGAATTTTTGAGAAATTTTGAGGCAGAAATCTACAAATACACCAAGTATTCCCATAGAGCTCGATGGCAAGACTTGCAATTCAAAAAATCTCGTGAATTTTTTCCACCAGGGACCATTTTGTCAGTGATTGATTTTGTAGAAAACTACACATTTGTTCCACAAAAAGAAATTCAGAGTGAATACTATCATTCTGACCAAGTCTCCATGCTCGTCCATATTATATATAGACATGCTGAACAAAATGTCGATCATATAGAAAGCACGAGTGAAAATCAACATATCATTAAAGAATATCACTTTTATATCAGTGACGATCGTACACATGATACATGTTTTGTACAACACTGTTTTGGAAAAATTTATGATTCATAGAAAAATCGTGGAATAACATTCAATGAAAATTGGATATGGTCAGATGGATGCGCAGGTCAATTCAAATCTTCACGATCATTCTTTTGGTTGTGTTGTCTTCATAAGAAAACCTGCATTAAACATTGTTGGAATTTCTTTGAGACTGGCCATGGAAAAGGAGAACATGACGGTGCAGGAGCATGCATAAAACGAGTACTTCGAAGATATAAAATGAACCACTCTGCAAGCCAACTTTTGAATGCTGAAGAAGTTGTTCAATGGTGCATCATTGCTTTAAGCCATGAGAAAAACCCATCAAGAGAAGTGCGAAGGTACATTCAATTTAATTTATATTGGAAATCTAATTTTAAACATTGTACATTTATCATGCAATGATTATCTTTGATTGTATTTTGGTATCATATTTACAAATTCTTCTTCTAATTTTCCATATAAAGGTTTTCCTGGCATATTGGAATCGAATACGTAGATAGATCAATTGGAAATGACGTTGAAACAATAAAAGGGACTCGAAAATTGCATTCAGTTCAAACAAAGTCGTCCAGAAATGTGTTTGTATTAGATAGCAGAAAATATTCTTGTTTTTGTGATGTTTTCATAGACAACACAAAATCCAATGACGTTTGTGAAAACAAAATGTATGTGAACGATTGGAAACATACAAAGCTAAATACAAAGGGCAAAATGTTTGTTGCAATGTTTGAAGAAATGCAATAAAAGGAAACTACAATATCATCCGATGGTGATAGAGTTTCTGATCTTGTTAGAGAAGGTAACGTTTGAATTACTTTCTAATGATTTAAAAATCTAGAAATAAATTTAAATATGTATAATTTTGTTAAGTTTATTTTATTGTGCAGGAGATGTTTTTGTTGTAATTGCACCTATTGAAAATGATAAAAATGTGAAGTATTATTTGATGCGTTGCACTGAATGAAAAATGAAATTATTACAAAACTATAATGATCACAGATTTCAATATGACAGAGGGTCTATTATACTAAAAGGTTATTTTTTCAGACAAACTCATCAAAGTGGAGACTTTGTTTACTTTGAAGACTATGAACCTGATTCCATAAGTTTTCAATATAGTCACTTGGTGTGTGCAGCACGCATAAAGTTGATAGAAGTTCAATCAAAGAAAAAATCAAAAATTAAGAAATGGAAAATGTCAAAATCCGATCATGAACGGATTATTGAAGATGGAATTCCATTAGAATTTTTTTGAGTGAATTCTCCAACAATTTATTCTCTTTGGATTAAATATGTTTTAGAACTTCCAGTGCTCAACTAAAAATTGAGCTGCTTATGTTATTTGTGCAAGTGTTTTCACATGTACAAATTGTTTTGGTACAAGCACGTGCTCTAGTATCAACTGAAAGTAGCTTTTCTATACATATGCATTGATGAAAAATGTTATTTGGATGTTTTAGAATGAAATTAATTGTTCTAGTTTTACTATGTGCATTGATGAAAAATTATTTACGTACTCAATCGATATGTTCTAGAATGCAATTAACTAGAACTAGTTTTTCTATGTGCATTGATGAAAAACTAGTTGGATTTTCTGGTAAAAAGTATGGACACAACGTAAATAAATCATCTGTAGTATAGTTTTGTACGAAAATTCCTTTCAGAAAAGAGGCTCAGAGCACTTCTCTGACTTTTGGTGGGATTTGACCCACATCTCTAATCCTGATTGAAAATCTAGTACAAAATTTGCTTGCACAATGGTTGGATATGTTCAATGTGCATTGATGAAAAATGTTACTTGTCTTGGATAGATATGTTCTAGAATGCACAATTAATTGTTCCAAGTAGTTTTTCTATGTGCATTGATGAAAAAATAGTTGGATTTTCTGGTAAAAAGTTTCAATAATGTAAATAAATTGACAAGGCTACCTATTTAAGTGCATTAACGACATTGACCCAAATTCAAAAAACATATATGTATGTACTACACTTATATTTCCAATCAAAATTAAAGGGATAATTCGTACATATCTACTTCTTTAAACTCTTTTTTCATTTAGAGCTCAATTGATACATGGTTAGTTGCATTGAAAAGCTATGTTCTTATTGGAAATTTTTTCATTCAAACAAAACTACATGGAGAGATCAAAAGCAAACTTAAAATTCCAAATGTACTTCAACCATCCAAAAGGGATTTGTGCAACATTACTTGACATGCCATGCCAATTATAGTGAACAACTATCCAAAAGAAACATTTAACATTATATACCACATGTGCCAAATGTAGATTGAAACCATCCAAAACTTTAAAATTTTAAAAACTTTTGATAATATATCGTGCAACATTAAAACATTAAACATCACATGCGAAATGTAGATTGAAACCATTGAAAATTTGAGTTTAAAAAACTTTTTGATCATATATAGATCGTTACTTCACATGCCATGCCAAGTATAGTTCAACTAGATGGACAATAGAAACATTTAACATTATATACCACATGTGCCAAATGTAGATTGAAACCATCCAAAACTTTAACTTTTAAAAACCTTTTGATTATATATCGTGCAACATTAAAACATTAAACATTTAAAGTTCATTAAATATCACATGCAAAATGTAGATTGAAACCATCCAAAACTTGAGTTTTAAAAACTTCACATGCCATGCCAATTATAATTCAACTATTCAACAAAAACATTTAACATTAAATATCACATGCCAAATGTAGATTGAAACCATCCAAAACTTTTAACTTTTAATTTAACAAAAAAATATAGATCACAACATTACTTCACATGCCAAATGTACTCCAAGAATCCAAAACTTAAATTTTAAAAACAAAACAAATTATAACACATATGTCATTACATAACATGCCAAATGTAGTTTAGATGACAACATTAATTTATAGATGACAACATTACTTCACATTCACATGCCAAAAGTACTAAAACCATCCAAAAATTAAATAAAACAAATTATATTAACAATGTAATAAAATATGTCCAAAAATTGTAAATCTGACAAGTATCAAACTGTACATCAAGTTTAAAACAAATTTTAAGACCATCTAAATTTTGAAATCAAATCTACTGTAAATCATGTCCATCAAATAGAGATGGATCTAGCGTCTTCCCTACTAGAGTCTCAGTCTGCGCCCTATCATGTGAATGAGAAACCTACATACACAATGCACATGTACTTGAACATTAAATTTGATGTTTTAAAAATGAATGAGAATATATATATCTAGAACTTCATGTAAAAAACAAAATATAACAAAAAAATCATGCAATACCTCATAAGGTTCCCTCTCCATTTGATGAACAAGTTCTCCCATAGGAACATCTGTAGTGGTAAACTGTACAATATACATGTACAGTTAAATATATATATATATATATATATATATATATTAAAAACTTTCAAATGAAAATGCACGTGTACATATATAAACTTATTTTCAATAATATTAAAAAAAAGAACTAAAGACAACTTGTTCAAATGCTGTGGATGTTCCTATCTCCGTCGCTAGAGTCCGCGGATTAAAGAAATCTTCTATAGGAACCTAAATTCAAAAAATTTTAAATAACTCAAAATATAGATCTCTCTCTCTATATATATATATATCTCAATTTTTAATGGAACTTTTTGAGGTAGAATATATATATATATATAACTTTTAAACATAAATTTTAAACTTGTGAAAAATTGTCCATACTTGTGGCTCATCTCCCAAGGAAGTAGAAGGTACATCTCCCAAGGAAGAAGAAGGTACCGCCATCGCAAAAACATCAGACGGAATCGGTACATGTTAAAATATTTTATCAAATTATATATATACATACATGTACATGTGTGGCAACAATTATTTATTTTAGAGTCACTTAAAAAACACTAACATTTTCCAACATATCTTGATGGTCAGACCCATCTGCAATGTTTGAACCAGAGATCCCAAACGTGATATTAACATTTTCATCACGCATCATGCCTGAGAACTGCAAATGGTGTTTTAACATATAATCATACATTTTTGTTAGATTAATGTACACATACATATAAATGTATACATGTACATACACATGTATTTATTACAAATTGTGCACATGTATATGTAAAAATATTTTCAAACCCTAAGATCACTAAAACATACCGTTCTGATGCCCTCTTCCTCAAGAAAAATTAAGTCTTGCAAACCATTGCGACAATTTTTTGCATATGTTCGGAGATCTCCAACATTCATGTTGTCAATCTCCTCATATGTACAATAAACAAAATTGGCACGTGCATTTTCACGTGCTCTTTGTCGATTTAAAGAAAGATTTACTCCACCCAATCCGCTATGAACATTCTCGATCATAACATCCCTGGCTTCTCGACTTATCTGAGAAGTCGCATCCATCTCTGATCACAAAGTTTCGACTCGAAACGGTCGACTCACCAATGGCGGCTCAGGGCAAGGCAACTCCACATCTCGCTTAGCGCCCTTACGGTCATATAATCGACCTTTCCCCGGGCCAAAAAATTCTGAAGGAAGATCATTGTAGTTGGGTTTCATACCCAAAAAAAAATTTGCATAAAATATTTTAGCAAAATAAACAGGAACCTCATCATTCCATGGAAGCCTTCCATAGGCCGCAAGGTGCCTATCATAAAAATAATGAGCTATGTTTGGGTGCTTAAAATACTACACCTTCAACATTTTTATTTTTGGCCCTTCCTTGTAATTGAACATTGACTTGGCCACTTCCTTTGTAACTTTTTGTTTTACGTCCTCCCATTTATCGGGACCCATCACGGTTTCTTTTCTCTTTCTCATCATTTCTACAAATGAATCAGTCGTTGGCCCAAGATTTCTGTACACATTTACCATTTCACCCAATGAATGTGTCACTATTTCAAGGCTTTGTCAACTCTCAGCAGGTAGAGACAAAGCCACGAGATCTCTTTGCAATTTTGCATGAAGTCTCTCACACCTTTGTAAGGTGCATTCCGACATGTTGGTTTCCCATGGTATATCAGTAATCTCGGCCGGATAAGTTGTGCTGGGTTGACAGCCTTCTTCTTGAATGTAGCAGGTTGTCCTGCGTCTATTTTGACCACTAGTTCGAACATTTTCGGCCTCTGCATCAATATATATTAAATTTCATATATTATAAAAAACACGTGTAAAAAAAATCGTACAAATTTAATGAAAAAATATTGAAATTGATGGCAACCTTGATGTTGTTGGTTAACATCTTCTCCAACATGACCCTGCTGAGAAGTAGACCCAGAATGACGCTGCTAAGAACCAGGCCCAGAATGACGTTGCTGAGAACCAGCAGCCGTTGATTGGCCTTCGGGGGAATAAATATCACCCCCTTCACGCAACCTGCTACCACTCATACCTCGACCGGTTGAACCATGGCCATGCTCCATGGATGGATTAGAAACCCTTCTCCTCTTACCTCCTAAAAATTAAAATATGAAACTTATTAACAACTAATTTAACTCACAAAGTTAATAAAAAATCAATTCCATATTTACACACATGTATGGAGATTTAAGATTATATATTTAAATACCGTGAACATCTCCTGATCCCTGAACCTCCATATGGGATTCGGCTGATCTTCGTCGTTCATCCTCCATGATATATATCTATTGGTTGACATTTACACAAAATAGATTTCAAAAAATCAATTTGTAATTTAGTGTACACAAATTATGTAGAACACAACTTTCAAAGCAATAATTGATTGTGTGAAACTAAATTTAATCGAAAAAGAAATTATAAAAATGATAAGTTCACCAAATTGCACTTTACATGGTGGGAGCACACTTGGTATAAAATTTACCGCTTATACACTTTAGTTTGTGGGAGAAATGAGACATGTACATAGTTTACCTTAAAGTCGTTGTGTTTTATGGATATTAAAATGAAATACTTCTATTTAGATCCATTCCAGAGATTGACTGTAGGGGCATTTACTAGATATGTCACCTTTCATAAAAGATGAGATCCAGAGGCTACCTGGCCCTTTACAGACTCTGCCTATAGAACTTGTATAAGTAAACACTAGAGGCATTAACAATATCAAAGAATGTTTTCATGCTCAGACATGGGAATGTGTCTCTTTCCCTACACAAAAAATTAGTTCAAGGCAGTTAATATTCATAGACATGTCATCAAGCAGGTCAATGCGATCATCCCCAACTTACTTTTCATGAAATTAGGCTTGGAATCCTCTACAACTTGGTGGATGGAGTTGAATGGGAACTAGGTCAAGGCCTTTACAAAATACATGCTAGTGAATAACACTTACTAGGTTATGCCAACAAATAAAGTGGGAGAAATGTTTTCTCCTTGAGGTTATCGAATTGGGTGTGTAATACCAACTTCACCCATTTCCTAACATGTTTCTCTCTTAGGTTACAAATGTCTTCCACCTTATTAGTTATATATTTTTCAATTTCCCGTGGATTCCTTGAATTTTTTCTCCTACCATCTCCCTCTCTCACTCCCCAAATTTTTGTCATCAAACATGCCCCATTGAGGATCTGGAGCAATGTTTGCACCATACTTAGAATTGTCATTGCTACTAATTGAAATTGGAGTCATGTATACTAGATTGCTTGCTTAAGTGGCTCTTACTTGGACAATATCCTGAGATGAGTTTGACATGATGGTCATATGAGGTTGGTAGCTACTTGGTGTAATTTTCCTTAAATATTAAAAAAAACAGAGCAAAAATGTCATTTTCAATCATTTTTTATTAGCTTCTGCATATAGCAGATGTTATCACAATTGCAACACAATCATGTTCCATGAGCATGAATTATGAATGTCGCAAGCCAAATTGCAAGGAAATTTGCATTCATTTTAGGCAAAAGAATACTATGACATTAAGGTCCATGCTAGAAAAAATTATGCAAATAAGGTTGCTAAGTCTTGATACTTACCATGTGTTTCAAAGCCATAACGAAGGTTGGCTTTGAGAGTGTCCTCTCAAAGCCCTGTCTTGAGATGAAATTTAATTCAATGTCTCTTAGAGTTGCAAGGTGGAATTGATAGAACTATTTGATTTCTTAACCATATATGGATATCTCCTTTCATCTATACCTTTCTCTACCATATTATTTCCAAGTGAAATGGGAATTTTCACATTTTGAATGCCATTGCCATGTAATTTGGTAGTCTACTAGCTAGACCTATCACAAGTAAGGTTGTCATATCAAACTATTTCTCTTGCTCAACTCAGTGACCATGACTATGTTCTCACACTGCTTACCATATAAGATCTTCAATTGTACATGTCACGCAAAGTTGGGGGTTCTAGGTCTACACCTATTAGGTAAAGTTACATATTTTATGGCATTGTGGTCCTTAAATTTGGAGGTGTTCCACTTGAAAAAGTAGGCATTAAATATGGATGGAAAGGATTTGTTTTAACTTTGATAGAATTTCCTCGTGGAATTACTGAATTTCTCGACGACAACATGCTAGCTTTGCTCAGAGAAGAAGGTTTTGGAGGAGAAATTGAATTCTTTTGACTTATTTTTGCGATTGAAGTTTGATATAGTAGTTTTGAATACTCCATTGATGACCTTGCTGAGGAATTTGATGCACACATATTGACTTTGAAGCTGGTTTAGAAGATGTTGAAGTTGTATATTTTGGTGTTGTCGCCAAATGTTTCTTTATTGTTGGACTTGATCAAGACACAATTTAACTTTACGAGCAGATTGAAGACCTTGAAGAGGTTTTAGATTTTGTTGTTCTCACTGAAGGTTTTTGTCTAGAGTTTTGTTTCTTAAACCATCATTTCCATAAGACATTTTTGGTGAATATATTCTTGACCTTGATGAGAGGATATGATACCTCGAAGAGGCTACATATTTTGGTGACGTTACTAATTGTTTCTATATTATTATGTTTGTTAAACATCTCGCTTAGGGCGAGGCAACTCCACATATATTGTACAGTTTATGGGACAAAAATCAATATGTAGAAATATTCACTTGGTTTTTATAATTGGATAGAAGAATGACTTAAAATGACCTTGTATGTCTTCTCGTTTTAGAGCTCAAATTTTTAGGAAGGATTTAAGTATCCACCTTTCAAGAATCACTAGAAGAGGTTGATAAAGAATATAGTAAGACTAAAAACTAACCAATGATGTAATAAATGGATTTCTTGGGAGGTAGATTGGCATAAGGACTTTTGGTAGCTAGAACTTTTCTAAATAAGTGAATGTATTTGAAAACCAAACCTCTAGTTTATTTTGGTTTAGACAAGGTCTAGAATTGGAAAAGTGAATTCCCTCTTTCTTCCTCTTACATGTCCAATGATCAGAATCTGGATTGAGGGAAAATATTTTCCTAGAAATAAAAAATTTTGCATTTTATAAATGTGTAAACATGAGTTTTTAAAATCTAATTAACTCATAAATTTCTCACAAAATACACTTAAAGCTTGACACATAAACCCCTTCCCAATTGGCTAACTTTAGACGATCCTAAACATATTTTTATTTAATTAATGAGGGAGATAGCCCAACAAAGCTAGTTAGTACATATTCAAATCAAGTTGGTATCAAAGTACAATTTAGCTCATTTTAGTCAAGGTTAGTTAGAAGAATTAGCTATTGGTTTCTGTCTTCAATTTCCTTTGAAAATGAATGTGTTCGTGCTTTTGAGAGACACACTCGAGGAATAAGGTCCAAATTTTTGATGAAAATGTGCTATGAAAGTAAAGGGTTTTAAAGGCAAGCATCTACAAGGCATAGTTGAGTACAAGGCATAGTTGAGCCAAATGTTCTTCAGGAAGGGCCTAATTATTTGGGTCTTGGTTATGGAAAACATGGAAAATTCTCCAAATCCAAGGAGTCACATGAAGCTGTTCCAAGAAGGAATTTTATTTCGTGTTCATTACCTCAAGCTTGTGAAGTTTTTGTTCATGATGAATGGAAAAGTTTGACACCCACTTTGCAAGAAGATGTTAATAATCATGCAGCTAATGAGAATGTAAAAGAAGAGGATGTTGAAAGCTCTAGAGTCATTGAATTCATTGCTAGTATTCAAAGGAGAGCCACTACCTCATCAAATTCACCTCCTCAAGAAGGCGACAACGGTGAATGTTAAAGGTATAAATTTGCCTCTAATCAAATTGCTTTTGATTATGATAAACATGGTAAATATTCAGATAAGATATAGAAAAGAACTTGCATGTTCCTTTTGTGGTTTGAATAATCATAATTTTTATAGATGTTGGAAGAATATATCCATGCACATGAAACTTTCTAAATAAATGAGGCAAAAATTCAAAGGCCCATTGGACAAGGAAAATGATGTTGAAAATAAGTTGAAATTGGTTATTAATCATTTCCATAAGAAAGGTCACCTTGTAGAATATTTTGCTACATACAACACTGAACATTTTTAAAACATAAAATAACTTCTAGCAAACAACAATATTAAATTAGATTTAATTGTTTGTACAGTTGAATTGATGTGCATAGAAAAACTGGGAATAGATATCTTTGATACATACAACACACAAATGCAAAATCTTAAAAGATAAATCAATCTTGCAAATAGAAGGGTATTTAACTAGATAGAAATGTCCATATAGATTCAGCCAGAAACCCAGACCTAGTCAAAGAAAACATGAACCAATGGTTTATTTCAACTCTACATCAACGTTGAAAAATCGAACTATTATGATGTGTTACAAATCAGCCTACAT
The DNA here is from genome assembly GCA_034641835.2 of Pinus albicaulis. NCBI lineage: Eukaryota > Viridiplantae > Streptophyta > Pinopsida > Pinales > Pinaceae > Pinus > Pinus albicaulis. The sequence goes on along the minus strand of CM076575.1, from coordinate 1,005,407,343 downwards.
GGCAAAGTGTTGGTCGGCCTAAAAGGAAGTAATTCTATCTATATTTATATACCTTGTCTATGGCTCTTTTGATAAGGAATAACTCGGCAATCTCTGAAAACAGTTTACAGATTCTTGTAAGATTGAGTACGAATATGTTGATGGGCTTTCAGTGTGAAGTTTAAAGAGTTTGAAAATAGTGTGGATCTATTGTTCGGTCATCTTTGAAGTAGATTGCGGATAGTATAGTATGAAGCAGATTACATATAGTGTGAAGCAAATTGCGGATAGTCTAAGGAAGATTACAAATGCCTGAAACAAATCTGTGGATATATGTTGCAGGATGCAGCACCAACTAATGTTGTTGATAAGACTGTTAAAATAGAGACAGAGAACGAACCCAAGGGTTTATCTGATCCTACTGTGTCAAAGGTTAATGTTGTGGATAAGACTGTTAAAATAGAGACAGAGAACAAACCCAAGGGTTTATCTGACCCTGCTGTGTCAAAGGTTGATCAAAATAAGAAGAAAAAACAAGGCATCAAGGAAGCAAACAATGAATATGGCAGTGGAAAAGATAAGTTTTCCGGCTTGATTTTTATGTGTAATTCTCAAACAAAGCAAGAGTGTTTCCGATACAAAGTGTTTGGGTTGCCACCAACCAAAAAGGAGCTTGTAGAAAAGGTGAAGCCCGGAATGAAGCTCTTCTTGTATGATTTTAACCTTAGAAAAATGTATGGTATCTACAAGACAACGTCTGCTAGAGGAATGAATGTGGAACCAAATGCTTTCCGGAATTGTAAAAGGCCACTCCCAGCACAGGTAATCTTTTTATACATGAAAGGGGTGCATCAAGCTTGTGAAGTTTGTATTTATGATGAATGGAAAAGTTTGACACCCACTTTTCAAGAAGATGTTCATAATCATGCAGCTAATGAGAATGTAAAATAAGAGGATGTTGAAAGCTTTAGATTCATTGAATTCATTGCTAGTATTCAGAGGAGAGCCACTACCTCATCAAATTCACCTCCTCAAGAAGGAGACAACGATGAATGTTCAAGGTATAAATTTGCCTCTAATCAAATTGCTTTTGATTATGATAAATATGGTAAATATTCACATAAGATTTGGAAAAGAACTTGCATGTTCCTTTTGTGGTTTGAATAATGATAATGTTTATAGATGTTGGAAGAAGATATCCATGCATGTATGAAACTTTCTAAATAAATGAGGAAAAAGGTCCAAGGCCCATTGGACAAGGAAAATGATGTTGAAAATAAGTTGCAATTTTTTATTACTCATTGCCATAAGAAAGTTCACCTTGTAGACAAGTGTTGGACTTTGTATCCAACAAGTCATCCACAACATTTGAAGAAGGTGGAAAGAGATAATGACAAGAATGGAAAAGAGGATTCCATAATCGATGAGGGTCAAGATGATTCACATGATGATGAAGTGCAGCTAAAAGAAGCGCCATTGAAATGGTTTGGTAATGGATGGTTAGATTTATTATCCAATTAAGGCCTTGCATGTATTTTGATGTTTCATGAATTTATTTGCAAATTCAAAGTATGGCGCATGTTGCATGAAGCAAGGTGTTGAAGGTAGAGTTATGTTGACACACTTAAATGCAACAAATATGGAAATTTGTACATGAGCTATTATTTGACTTGAGAGTCAATTGTTTGAAGAGGCATGTTTTTTCGACTTGTGTTTGGTTGATGGTTTTGTACACCAATATGTAAGAGTACATAGAGACATTCACATGATGTGAATTTTTTTTCTTTGAAGGAGAAAAATGATATGTCAGCGAGCTATGTTTCTTGCATGATGTGTTTTTCAGTTTGATGGTTTTGTTTGTGGCAAGACGTCACAAGATTTTGGGAAGATCCACTCTTGAGCGAGAGCCTCATGATTACAAACTAATCATGAGAATAAAATGGCATGAACCAAACATAGTGTATTAAATGAGGTAATCATGAGAATAAAATGGCATGAACCAAACATACTGTATTAAATGAGGAATTTCGCTCTCCCAATCATTTCTAAATCACCCATATCACCAAGAAAACATGGTTTAAAAGAACATACTTTAGTAGGGGAAAGACCTTAGGTCCTTTGATTGTGCACATGTGTGAAAAATTGAAATTGGCAATTTGCAAAAAAGTGAAATTATGAATGAAACCAAGAAAACAAAAATCCCAAAAGTAGTAAATGATTTAAATAGACCTAATTAATTATTTACCAACATAAATTCTTAAAATTTTAGCAACTAAATGATAAGTAAAAAAATAGATAAATTTGTAATTATGGTTCGAAAGTTACATAATCTTAAGAATCCAAAAAACAAATTATTTTTCAAAACGTATTACTTTCAAAGTATAAACAAAGAATGTACAAGGGTGTTCAATGAATTACCGCTATTTATTTAAATTCCATGATGTATATCTTACTCATAATTTTAAAAAATTATTAAATAATGATCTAGATTGGATAATTATATTATTTTTCATATATTTTAATGCTTATAGAGTGAAAAAACTGAAAGAATCAACTTGTAGGGTCATTGTAATGGTGGGTGGAGAATTGGGGTCTAAAACCTTTTGGAGTCATTTTGAGGTATTAAATGACATTTCTGGGGTCAAACGATTATCCCTTGTGCCGAAATCTTGACCATTATTCTACACTTAAAGACATATCCAATGGTGCAAGAAAAACATCAAATTAAGGTCATTCAAAAATTATGCCTTTAGTAAGTTGACCTATCATGTTGACCACCATGGTATGAGAGAATGTCATTTTAGCCCCATTACTCATGCATAGTAAGCTAGCTACATGTGGAATTTTAACAAGACTCTAAAAGGTCTAAAATCACAAACCTCGTTAATGGTTGATGGAGTCAAATCTTACACCTAGTTGGCTATCACGCTATGTTAAATACTTGGCCACTAGGAGGAATAAGAGTTCCATTTTGTGTTATTCTATTTTGTTCCATAGTTGAAAATACAACTAGAAGTGTGAAGTTAGAGAGAAAAATGTATGAAGTTAAGTTTTTATAGCCACCTTACATGCCAAAAGTCTTATAGCTAACTCTAGAGAGATTACCTCTTTCTTTGTACTTGCATATTTTCCATACCAGAAAAGAGAGAGTAGAGCATGTTTACATTTTAGTGTTTTTTTTCTCCCATAAGGATTTCCTAGGGAAAAAGGAGTCTAGAACATCATTACTTTTTAGGGTTTCTTGTCTCCCATAGGGATTTCCTAGGAAAATAATTGTGTTGATTGTCTAGAGATATGTATGCGTGTGTTTCATTATGTTCTCTATTTCTTACGTTGTGTTTCATTATGTTTTATATTTCTTACATTTCTGCCCTCCTATTTTTCTTTCCAATAAAGGTTTATAAAGTAACATGAGACTTGGAAAAATCATTTTCATTATCTATATGGAAGGCAAAAAGGATTATATCCCCTTAAGCTTAAACTTATGTAGTTTGTATGAAAAGAGAGAGCCTAATATAGCAGGCATAAAAATACTTTCCTACAAAATGATAAAACATGTGAAAGAAAAATTTAAAACATAAATAAAGATATCAAACACAATGATATTATGATGGAGAGAATATTTCTGCAGCCAAAATGAACATGCAAACTATAAACAGTAATAAAAAGATAACAGTATCATTGCAAAATTTAAAAACATAAATAATGTAACACACAAGGATATCTCAAAACACCTGAATGCATATGTAGAACAAAACCTGTAATAGAATATTTTGCTACATACAACACTACACATTTTCAAAACATAAACTGAATTCTAGCAGACAATAATATTAAATTAGATTTGAATTAAAAATAGATATAAGTCCGGGAAAAGAGTTGAATTGTTATAATCCTTAGGATTTCCAAAAAAATAGGTAACTGAGATGTAATGGTTGACGAAAAATTAAAAGAATGACTGGTGAAGTGTACTCTGCCAATTTCTTAGGCTAAAAAAATTAAATCGTTTTGCACTAGATAACGATTATTTGTTTTCTAAGCTTATTGTGAGACGGGTAGCAGAGGTTTAAGACCCTAGCCGGAGTAACCAACCTGGGTCCTATGTCTTCTGGTACAATGTCATGAATTATATAGTTATCAGATTAAAAATCTGATCTCGAAGAAATCAGATTACTTGACAAAAGTTATCTATATATTTTCAGCAGTATCTAAAGCACAATGTTAAGCATCTGTAAAACAGAAATGAAGGAAAAACGACAACACATTACATCCAACTGTGCAAAAAATCAAGATAACTATATTCAAAATATTTAGAGGAAAGAATCAACCATGAGGATTACCATAGGAACATGTAATATTGAATCATGGAAAAAAATAGAATAAAAACTATTCATGAGAATACATTTCCTCGTAATAAATCAAACCTGATAAATTTAATAGTGCAAGAACAAGATTACTGCATTCTTTTAAAAAGAGAAACCTTGACACATTCCTCACAAAACCTCTATTAGAATAACCGATGAAAAGGGACAAGGGTTTGAACAAAATAACTTTAAAAGAAAAAAAATATTAAATGTCAATTTGAAGACAAGCTTAATCAAAGGAAAGCATAATTGTTCCACAAGATATGTATATATATAAATATCGATTACCAAAACCAGAAAATATGAGCCGAGTTACAAAATGTACAGCAAGAAAAATAACGCATATGGAATATGTTCAGCAGTCCTGATAAAATTACAACCAGTCCCACATTAAAAATGTTGGAACATTTACAACCTGATTTCAAAACTGGGATACACCTCAATGGAGGATTTAATCTCATATACAATTTTTAATAAAACTAGAACTCCAGAGATCCAAGACAAGTACTCATGGGTAGAATCCCCATAATGTGACCAGTAAGCTGAAAACCTATAATGAAATATGGATAAACACCCTCAACACAACGGTAAATTTTTTTAATCAGTCACTTCGAAATAATTTTACAGCATCCATTTCTAATTCATTGTCGATTCACTATAGGATAATTCTGTATCATCGTTCACTCCAAAAAAAAATTATAGCGCAAATTATACATTCTGGTTTTGGTAGAAAACATACCTGATGAAAGCATACGCCGACGAGAGGAGCAACAGCGCTGAAGGGAGCAGCCAGAACGCGCGAACAACAACAACGCTAACACAAATTCGCTGGAATAATGAAACAGGTAAACAAAAAATCTTCGCAGGTGATTTATTTATAGGAATTAGTTCGTCGAACTATTTTAAAAGTAAAAGTTTGGTTGAACTTTTGTTGCCGGTTTTCCAATCTCCAGCAAAAATTCTATTTTCCCGAGCCGTCTGTGTGTTGTCAATCTTAACGGAATCAAGAGTTCGGCCGAACTATTGCCGAAAAAAAATTTCGGCCCCCAATTCTCACAAAAGTGTAACCCAGCTTCACGTTTCCGCCCTCTTGCTGCTCCTATATCTTTCATATCAAACATCCTAGCCATCCGAGTGTTTAACCTATTGATCTCAGTTATGATTTTTCTTTCTAAAAGCATAGCGTCAACATATAATACTAAGATAATGAATATGCCATTACTTAATTTCTTAAAGTGAACACAATGATCATATTCACTTCTTATATAATTTTGACTCATCATGAAAGAATCAAATTTCTTGTACCATTGTCTCGGCGACTGCTTCAGACCATACAATGACTTCTTGAGCCTGCACACAAATTTCTTGTTGCGATTTTGAACAAACCCTTCAGGTTGTTCCTTATAAATCTCTTCATCTAAATCTCCATGTAAGAAAGCAGTCTTAAAATATAGTTGTTGTAATTCTAAATCAAGTAAAGCAACTAATGCTAAGCAAATCCGAATTGAAACAATTTTAACAGCCAGTGAAAATATCTCATGAAATTCAATTCCTGCTTTCTGAGAAAAACCTTTCGCAACCATCCTCACTTTGTACCTATCTTCATTATCATCAACACCCTTTGCAATTTGTAAACTCATTTACATCCTACAGTTTTTTTGTCTTTAGGAAGTTCTACCAGGTCCCATGTTGCATTCTTGTCTAATGCCTTCATCTCATCCTTCATAGCTTCTTTCCACTTATCACTACTAGAACCTTCTACAACTTCCTGATAGCATAAAGGTTCATCATCATTAGCGGTTAAAGCCACTGCAATAACATAATCATCATACCTTTTAGGAGGATGTCTGTTTCTCATGAACCTTCTTAAAGATGTTTTTGGTTCTTCCACAATTTGCTGAATGTTATTATATGTAGGAAATTCTTCATGATCTTCATCTAAAACTTGTTCATATTTACTATCATCAGTATTTGAACTGGTTTCAAATTGAATATGTTGAAACTTAGGTACATTTTCCCATTTCAATTTATTATCTATATCTGTATTATCAAGTGAAGATTCATTGAATTTAACATCTCTGTTAATGATGATCTTGTGAGTAGTAGGATCCCACAACCTGTATCCCTTAATCCCATCACCATATCCAACAAAGATATATATTTTTGATTTAGGATCTAATTTAGAAGGCTAATTTTTTGGAATTAGAGCATATGCATCACAACCAAAAAATTTCAGTTTAGAATAATCACAAGGATGACCCTTCCATACCTCTTGAGGAATTTTGCATCCTATTGTAGTTGATGGTGATCGATTTATCAAATAACAAGCCATAGATACTGCTTTTGTCCATAATTCCTTCTGCAAATTGGCGTTACTCAACATACTTCTTGCTCTTTCTAAAACAATCTTGTTCATGTGTTTAGCAACTCCATTTTGCTGAGTATAAGTAGTAGTTCTATGTATTTCGATCACAACTTCCTTGCAATAATTATCAAATTCCTTTGAAGTAAACTCACCACCATTGTCAGTTATTAAACATTTAATGGTTCTTCCAATGATATTTTCTACTAATGCTCTAAACTGCTTGAAAACTATGAATACATTAGACTTTGTTTTTAACATGTAGACCCATACTTTTCTAGAGAAATCATCTATAAAAGATACAAAATATGATGATCCTCCATATGAGGTTGTAGGAGATGGACCCCAAACATCAGAATGGATATAATCAAGGATTCCTTTACTAGTATGTTTTCCAGTTTTAAATTTTTGCTTGCGTTGTTTCCCATATATACAATGTTTGTGGAAATCTAACTAAGAAGATTTTAAACTAGGAAGTAACATACGATCAGATAAGAATTTTAATCCTCTTTCGCTCATATGGCCCAACCGTTGATGCCATGGTGAAATAGAATCACTGTCTTTTTCAGATATAGTTGACACATGGTCTGACTCTATTCTTCCTTCTAACTGAAAAAGATTTCCAATCTTCTTTTCTTTCATTACTAATAAGATTCCTTTGTAAATTTTCATCACTCCACCTTGAATAAAAGTTTTATATCCATTTCTGTCTAACACTCCTAGAGAAATAAGATTTTTTCTCAGTTCAAGCACATGTCTTACATCAGTTAAGATTTTATTTGTCCCATCAAACATTTTAATCTAGATGCTTCCAATTCCCACAACATTACATGAGACATCAATGCCCATGTAAACTACTCCATCATTAATTGACTTATAAGATTTAAACCACTGTTTATGGATGCACATGTGATTGGATGCACCAGAATCTAATAGCTATTTCTGATCAAGATTTGAAAAATTAATTGATAAAACTTCATCACTTATACCTGAACTGGAGGCCGAGCCTGAACCTGTATCTGTCATGTTTGCTTCTTTTTTTTTGTTGGAGAGTCTCCTTTGGATGTTTTCTATCTCTTCCAATATTCCTTCTTCAAATGTCCCAATTTGCCGCAAAACCAACATTTTAGCTTACTCTTCTTCCCCTTCGATTTTTACCGAGAGTTGTTTTTCTGACTGAAGCATTTTTCTTTAGATCGTCCTTTAACCATCATTATTTCTGATGTAGAGGTTTCTAAATTTGACCTTTTTCTGGTTTCTTTAGATAGCAAAGCTCCAACAACATCGTCAAATTCAAGGGTTTCTGATGAACTAAGACTTATAGAAGTAAAAAAATGATCCCATGACTCAGGCAAAGAGCATAATAAAGTTACATATTTATCTTCTGAATCAAATTTTACTTCTATGCTATCTAATTGCACCAAAAGTGTATTAAAAGTATTCAAATGATCAGTTATTATTGTACCTTCCTTCATGCTCAAGTTGTAAAACTGTCTTTTTAGAAGAATCCTATTTTTTAAGGATTAGTCATGTACACTTTTTCTAGCTTTTTCCATAGACCAGCGGCTGTTTTCTCTGACAGGATGTTAAATAAAACATCATCCGCCAAACACAATCATATGCTGCATAGTGCTCTATCATCGATTTCATTCCATTCTTCATCTATCATGCAAAAAGGTTGTTTGGATTTTCCCAAAAGTGCCTTCGCCACACCTTATTGTACGAGTAAATCATGCATCTTGACTTTCAAGATTTCAAAGTTATTTCTCCCATTAAACTTCTCGATCTGAAATCGAGCACCTAGAGTTTTTGACATCATTAATTTAACTTCTTCTAACTCACCACATGAAAAAATTTACACAACACTTTCATTAACATCACATGCAGCGGCTTTTCAACAAATTTTAAGGATACCTTAAATGTGCCATATCGTTTGTAAACCAATGAACTGTTTTGCAACGCAGAGATACAATGACGATCTGCCAGGCGTAACAGCACTACAAAAAAAAGGGCATCGATACAAAGATATGAAGAGTAAATCAGATTATCCATCACGCATACGCAGAGTTTTCAATGTTGGAAGCTAAGGTTTCTTTGGCGTTTGAAATAATCTCTCACACAACGCTTCTTATACCAGGCTCTTTAAAACTTCATATTGAACGCTCCTTAATCTTGCATAGTGCAGCAAGCTCTCTCATCTTCAAATGTAGTTCAACAGTAGCTCAATAAGCAACTCAACAGCTCTCGGACAACCACGTAGATTAATGGAAGGAAGAACCTGAAGCCTGTGAAACATCAAGAACCCTCCAACCTCTTGAAATCCTTCAGTCGAATCGCCAGATGAAACGCTTGAGAATACATGACCGCAATCGCAAATGTGACCTTTGGTGCTGCACGTTTTTAGATGCGCCTTATAATTCGAGTGTATTGCATACACTTTCGAGCATTTTTCACATGTCCACTATTTGGTGTTGCTGTGTTTTTTGCGAAAATGCTTTTTGATTACCACTAGGTCTCCCAGCGCATGACAAGAATTATGGTGGAGGCACGTTGCTTCTACTCCTCCCACTAGAAAAATAGATCAACAGAAAACGCAGGTCAAAACGATTTCAAATCTGCCTCCACAGTGGGCTGCCAATCAGCCTTCGCACCTCAAGGGATATCACCATGATGGGATCCTCGAAACTATCACACTGCATGAAATTACGCCTTCGAAATTCATTGTTAGCATGAATCACTGCAACAGGCATCTCAACTAGCTCTGATACCAATTGTACGAAATAACACAGTGGAAAACTAAAATCAATCACACACATAGCATAAAAACGAAGACAATATTTAACGTGGTTCACCCAAACAATCTGGGCTACATCCACCAAACAGAGGGATCGAATTTCTTATTATTCAACAGGAGATTACAACCGCAAATTTCTCACATCTTCTCTTCCTCTTCCTCACCCTCATTCTCATATATTTTCCTCTACAGGCTTACAACTTATATATGTAGAGAAGAATTTAAATAATAAATTCTATTCCATCCTATCACAACAAAATAGGATATAATATCTCCTCTTCAAGATTTGATGCCATCAAATTAGCAACAAAAAGCTATTGTTGTTATTATCCATGAGAATTTTAGCTAAAATGAAATACAAAATCTCAACATATTTCTCCCATGATTTAAGGCGGTATAGTTATAGTTATTTGTGACTTGTAATTAATTAACTAAATTAGTTGAGTTACAATCAATTTAACTAGTTCTAACTGAGTGATGAGCTAGTGATAGGTTAAGTGAATTAAATTTGATTTAATTCAAAAGTAGTGATCAATGAGTTAATCGATAATTCACTGTAAATAGTTTTTAATAGTCAGTTCTAAGGAAGGCCCAGTTGAGACTAAGGTTAAATGGATGATAACTATTAGTTATATAGTTAGCAGGCCTAGGAAGGATTGTGCAATCAAGACAAGGGATTTTCCTATTTAATAGGGATTTAATTCCTCCAGGAATGTGTGAGCAAGGAAGGCTAAGAATTGGCTAAGTATTTGGTGGAATTTTCCTAGATCAGAATGAGACAATTGTCAAAGTGCAAGAATTTCTCTGAGAGAGAAAGCATTGTATTTTTTAATGATATTGAATTTATACAATATATGGATAGTGGGGTTATAGGTAGTATGCTTTCCCCAAATACATCTTGTGTTGTGAGATTGATTGTCTCTTTCTATTACTTGTTATGTGATTGTGTGATCATGTTTTGTTTCCGCAAATTGTAGAAGGATTCAATATCTTGTTTTAGTACATTATAAAATCAATTTGAATCCCGTTGTTAGATTTTCTACAATTTTGTGGTCAAGAGTTATGTTCCTAGTGGTGACCCTTTTGAGGGCTCATCTCCCTTAATATTTTTTTGCTACTATGAAAGGGCTATCACTAATTATTCCAATATTTTTTTGTATAGTGGCTTTCCTTCTTAGAGGGGTTTCATTATGGTGGAAATTTGGGAGGATTGGGATGATGATCGTCGGGGTTGTCCTTTCCTTATTAGTTTTTGTAATTTTTTGATGACCCAAGGGTAGTGAGAAGGCTTATCCTCTTATTTCCTAATGGCCTTAGTGTGAGTGATAATTCTTATAGTTGAGGAAAGTTGGTGGAGGGGGGGGAGTCTCAAACAAATTTTCTCCTTATAGCTCACATTATTATATTTGCATTGGACTTAGAAATACCACCAAGGATCGAATAATTTGGAGGAACTGACACTCATGTGTTGGGTTTTCGTTTGGAGGAATTTTGATACCCTGGAGGCCATTCAATGCAAATGTGGTTGCACATGTAGGGGCGGTGTGCCATAGGTCCATTGAGCATAAGACTCGGTAGAGATTTTGGATTTTGGTGAAGAATTGGATCATCAAGTGTTAAATTTAGAAAACCATGGTGTTCTATGCTTGATTCAATTTTACTTCAATCTTTATTAGGCCCAATACAAAATAGAAATCACATAAAATTGAAAGTAAAATGCTGATAGAACACAATAATAGATCAATAAAAGGCGAGCCAAATATAGATTAGAATTACCATTCCTTTTGTCCAACAAATATATGAGATATTGTGGCATTAGGGCAGTCAACATGATGCTTCAACCAGCAAAGTATTTCTCAGTCAGCCAACACTTTCTTGTATCACACCCTTAACCCTCAAAGAAATCTCATCACAAGTCAATGCAATTCAAACCAGGGACTGCAAAAAATTCAACGCAAGTAGCTTCAGAAAATTCAACACAGAAAACCAGGGCTTTAGTCAAATAGCCCAAAATTCATCGATTTTAGTGCCTAGCTGCAGGGCCTCCAAAAATCGAAATTTATATAGAATATTGAGGTCAAACAACCAAGTTTTGACCATGGTCAATACTTGTCAACGCTGCAGAAGAAAAACCCTAAACAAATCAGCGTAGAAAATAGCAGCAAGCCCTAAACAAATCAGTGCAAAAAATAGCAGCTTTGCTCTACACGTATGAGAATAAAAAGGCCTACATAGGCTATCGAACCAATCAGATCACAAAGAGAGAATGTGTGATGAGATGATGAGAAAATGACCTCCAAGTGTCTCCAATTTATATTCATCAATGAAGGTGTGTGACACATCTCTTAGGCATGTGGGATAAATCTGGCCGACCTTGCACATGTGGAAAATAAATTCAAAATCAATGTTCTGCTCATCTGATCAAGATGATATTTATATCGATATTGCACCTATCTGAAAGAAGAATAAAAAACAAATATGACCATCATCATATGAGCAGTGCAATACAGAGTTTGGACCTAGATTCCCAAAATTAACACTACCTCTCAACTAGGGAGAACTCCATCTATCCAAAAGTGCCATCCATCATATACCAAACCAAGCATTGTGTGTCATCCTGCCATAAATTTATTTGTTGGCTCTTTATTTTAGAACAGAAGGTGAATCACAAAGACATCACACATAGCTAACCTGAAGTCAGCTTAGAGGTAAAAACCTCTCGCAGACTGAAAAGAGTCTCATACTAGCCCGAAGTTAGTTTACTGACCTGAAGTCAGTTTAGAGGATAAAACCTCATCATACTTGATCCTAGATCAAGGTGTTGGACACATGCGATCCTAGACATAGAGAGTACGACAATCTTCGATGCGTCCATCCGTCTTGCTATTGTCTCTATCCACATTTCCCACCTCCTTGGCCAAATGAGGGGTACATCCCATGAGTCTGAAATTCCATGGGTAGGATGTGTGTGGGGCATAGATCAGAGAGAGGTGAACCAACTCAATATCATAACGATAGGGCAGAAGCACAACAAGGTTCAACAAGCCTAGCCCCGTGTGTGCTTATAGCTCTGAGAAGTTATCCCCAAGCCCTCTGGAGCTCCTAGATCTCATAGTCCAACCCAAGAAGGACCCCCAGAATAGGGTATTTCAACAATTCCAAGCTTCTCAGGGAAGGTTAGGAAGATGACCTTCCCCAGGGGCTATGTGAGAATATTCGTAACCTGCTCATCAGTTCCTATATGATCGAGCCTTACGGTTCCTCATTGTACCATGTACCGGAAAAAGTGGTACCTAATATGATTGGATCTATCATGGAACAAGGGATTCTCAGAAAGACGAATCCCCCTCTGTTATCACAAAGGATAACAATGGTATCTATCACATGCTAAAAAAATCACTAAATAAATTTTTCAAGAAAACAACTTCACAATAGGCCATACACGCTGCAATATATTCGGCCTCAGCTGTGCTCAAAGCCATAGACTTCTACTTCCTCCTCATCCAAGATATCGAAGCAGCATCGAAGGTGAAGAAACATCCAAATGTGCTCTTGCAATCCACCACACTGCTTGTCAATTGGCATTAGTATATCCATGGAGTCTCAAACTCTCGATAGTGTATCTCAGCCCATGGATGATTCTATTCTGAAGATATCTCAATAGATTCTTGGCACCAGTACAGTGAATGTGATGAGGATCGATCATATGTTGAATCAAAGTGTTCATTTCAAAACATACATCTGGACGTGAGTTCACAAAGAACATCAGGGCCCCTATAAGCTGTCAATACTCGATAAGATTTGCTAGCACGGGCCCAACAACGTTTCAAAACAACTTCTTAAATTTTAGTTCCATCGGTGTCCACATAGACTTACATTCCACCATACCAAATGTCTCCAGCAGCTTCATGACATATTTTCCTTGAGAAAGGAGAAACTCGGCTAGCCTTTACCAGGCCTTCAAGCCTAGGAAGTAGTGCATCAGTCCTAGGTATTTCATCTCAAATTTAGAAGCTAGCTCCCTCTTACACTAATGAATGAGAGGGTCAACACCTGTGAGGAAGAGATCATTCACATAGAGAACCAAAATGAGAGACCTTTCTCTATCAACCTTAAAATAAAGGTTCAGAGCAGCATTACCTCGAATGAAGCACAGATTCATAAAGTAGCTATCTATCCTCTCGTACCAAGCCCTGAGGGATTTCTTCAACCCATAGAGGGATTTCTTCAACCTGCATAAATGGGTGTCTCTATCTCGGACGTCGAACCCCAGAGGTTGCTCCACATACACCTCTTCCTTTATAGAACCATGTAGAAAATTGGTCTTCACATCCATCTCATGTAGATTCCATCCTTGCGTAGCAGCAAGGGCAATAATAGATCGAATGGTCGTATAGCGGGCCACAAGTGCAAATATATCCTCATAATCTATGTCTTCTTTTTGATCTAAGCCTCGAGTAACAAATATTTCCTTGTACTTTTCAGCACTTCTATTAGATCCATGCTTGATCTTATAGAGCCATTTAGAGGTGACAGCAAATTTGTCCTCTTGTCTTGGGACCACTTCCCAGAAATCATTTTCTTTGTCTTCCTTGGAGCTAGGAAGATTTCTTACATTCCTGAGGGTAGCATCTTCATAGAAGGTCACATCATGGCATATCTCCACTTCTCTTTGACCAGGAACATAGATTCTATATGCCTTCAAAGTTTCACTGTAGCCCACAACCATTCCCTTCTTCCCAGAAGCATCCAGTTTTCTTCTCTTTTCTTTCGGCACATGAAAGTAAACAGGACAACCAAAAACTATAAAATGAAAAGCATCAAGTTTCTTACCAGAGAATACTTCTTCGAGAGTTTTGGAGTACAGAGCGAAATGCGGGCATCCTTTTTTAGCATACACAACAGTGTTCGCACCTTCTCCCCATAGAAACTTTGGAAGACCTTGGTCACATAGCATGGTGCGGGCAGCTTCCACAATGGTCATGTTCTTTCTTTCAGCAACACCATTTTTCTCAGGAGTGTACACAATTGTCATCTTCCTCTTAATGCCAGCTTCTCTAAAAGAGTCATTAAACTCATTTGACTCATACTCGGTCCCATTGTAAGTACTAAAACCTTTCATTTTATTCTTCATTTAATTTTCCACCAAGGCCTTGAAGATATGGAACCATTTGAATGCTTCGTCCTTCTTCAAAAAAATATATATATATATCCAAGTCTTGCGGGAGAAGTCATATGTAAAATTCATTTAATAGGAACATCCTCCCAAGGATGTCACAGGAAGCATACCAGATAAGTCAGAATGTATCAACTGCAAGATATCAGTTGTCTTTGTGACACTTGAGGGGAATAGTCCCCTTGTATGCTTCCCTTCAGCACAACCCTGACATATACCTTCATGATCATCTCTCAATTCAGGTATCCCTGTCACCACCTCCCTTACTTCAGGAAGGTCTTTGTAATAAAGGTGTGCAAACCTTTGGTGCCATAAATCTGTCTTAAGAGTTGTATCACATGTCATAGCCCCCAATGGACTTCCTCTAACCTGGTAGAGTGTATCAACTCTAAAACCAAAAGAAAGAGCTTCCTTGAAGTTCTTCTTCCATATAAGTACCTTTCCATCAACAAATGCCACCTTGAACCCTTTGTCTTCCATTTTCGAAATGGACACAAGGTTCTTCCTCAAATTAGGTACATACAACACATCTTGTAATTTGAGGGCTTGACCTTGAGATAGATGGAGAGTCACAGTCCCTGTCCTTTTCACAGGATATGTGGCATTATCTCCAAGGATAATTTCTAGATTAGTATCCTTCTCAACCAAATCAGAAAGGGCTTCTTTATAACCATTACATCAATCAAACTCAAACTTGACTTGATAAAATTTTTACTTTAAGAAAGTGGATGGCCTGCAATTCGAGACACATAATGTCTTTTGAAGTTGCTATCAATAATTGTTGTTGATAAGGGTTCTGAGCACACTTCTGAGATAGAGTAGGGTGTCATAGTGACCCTTATATAGCTCCAAGACATAAAGATTCTTATTACCCTTTCAATGCAATCTCGACTTACAACGCTACCCAAAATGGCAATGCAGTCTAGCCTTACAATGTTTCCCAAACCAATAACCTTCCAATGCTGCCTTCTAGCATCATCAAAAAACTTATTGAATAGATCTGATGTAGAATGGAGTGCGACCTACATAGAATACCTTAATTCATCCTTGTTACCCTTAGGTTATATGCGGCTAGCTGAGGGTTGACTGCGGCAAGGATAAATGACCCAAAAAAGGATTGTTGGATACTCAAAATAACGCTTGACTGTGATTCTATAGCAGGTCTGCCCTGTGGCCCATTGATATGAGATGATAGACTATGAAAGGCACACCTAACTTACCTTTGTTACAACATCTTGAAGTGGCCATAGATCTGCAGCCTTAATCATCATGAAACAGTCCTTAAAACTCCTCAACGCTGATCCAAATATATGTTTCCTTCCTTCGCTAGACCTCTATATTCAAGAGAAGACAATCTTCTCCTCAAACCCACGCTGGAAGCCTTCTATCCTTTGCCACGAATTCACAGCCCTATTTCACGAATCTTTATCTAGGTGACAAACTTCACTGCCGTTTATCATGACTATATGACCTCTCAAGAGCTGAGACAATAAAACGCTGAAAGATTGTTTCAAGATTGTAGTATTTCATTTTTACATCAATAAATCAATGCTCCTGACTGATTTTCAAATCAAATTAGCACTGGGCCTCTTGATTGATTAGGTCAGTATTCCACAAGACTGATGAACTCAGATCATGATGAGATGCCTTTACTCAACCAAGCCAAAGGATAGAAGTTCTTATTCT
This sequence comes from Pinus albicaulis, assembly GCA_034641835.2. Lineage (NCBI taxonomy): Eukaryota > Viridiplantae > Streptophyta > Pinopsida > Pinales > Pinaceae > Pinus > Pinus albicaulis. The sequence goes on along the minus strand of CM076575.1, from coordinate 1,005,390,982 downwards.
GACTTGCAAGATTCTCTTATACAATCTTAACTTATACAAGATCATTTAGAAAAAAAATGTCTTGTGCATTATTTTTCATTCCAGCTACATACATGATGGTCCATTCCTTCACAGAAGAATTCTTGTCAACTATATTACATTCTTCCTTACATGGGCTTGTCCTCACCTGAGCTCTGATACCATGTTAAATTTAGATAACCATGGTGTTCTATGCTTGATGCACTTTTACTTCAATCTTTCTTAGGCCCAATACAAAATAGCAATCAGATAAACTTGAAAGTAAAATTTTGATAGAACACAATAATAGATCAATAGAAGTCAAGCCAAATATAGATGTAATTTACAATTCCTTCTGTCCATCAAAGATATGAGATATTGTGGCGTTATAGCGGTCAACAAGATGCTTCAACCAGCAAAATATTTCTCGGACGTCCAACACTTTCATGTGTCACACCCACAACCGTCAAAGACAGCTAATCACAAGTCAACACAAGTCAAACCAGGGACAACGCAGAAAAGTCAATGCAAGCAGCTTAGAAAAGTCAACATAGCAAACTAGGGCTTCAGTCAAACAACCCAAAATTCATCTCAGCGTTACAGCCTCCTAAAATCGAAATATTTGCAGAAGATTGAGATCAAACGACCAAGGGTTGACCATGGTCAACACTGGTCAACACTGCAGCAAAAAATCCTTAAACAGATCGCACAGAAAGCAACAGCAAGCCCTAAACAGATCAATGCAAAAAACAATAGCTTCACTCCACACTTGTGAGAATAAAAAGGCCTCCAAAGGCTATTGAACCAATTAGATCACAAAGAGAGAATGTGTGATGAGCTGTTGAGAAAATGACCTCCAAGTCTCTCCAATTTATATTCATCAATGAGGGTGTGTGACACATCTCGTCGACATGTGGAATAAATCCAGCGAACCTTGCACATGTGGAAAATAATTTCAAAATCAATGTTCTGCTCATCCAATCAAGATGATATTTAGATCAATATTTCACCTCTCCAAAATAGGAATCCAAGAAAAATATGACCATCGTCATATGAGTAGTGCAACAGGGGATTTGGACCTAGTTTCCCAAAATTAACAATAGGCTATCCACTCTCCAGGAAGAATAAAATTGTCCCCTCCATTTGATTCTTTGAAAACCAACTCCAATAGGTTACTCTGCTCCTAGGACAACACACTCAAGATTGGTATGAATACAAGAATGAAATTACTAGTTTTATGAATGATGTCTAGAATAATTAGTGGCACGTGATGGAAAAAATGGTATCTTTTCATCGTTACCAAAAAATAACCCGTGAGAGGCCAGATTGATTGGATGGTAGAATGGAACATATGGAGGAACACTTTCATAAGTTTTTTGTCCTCCTTCACTAACATGAAACAACTCGGATAAACTAGTTTCGGGAAACCTCTTATATCAAGGATGAAAATTATATGTATTTTGGTTCTTGGTATCTTCTAGTATTTTTAGGCTATTTGCATGTGGTCTTGGTCTCTTAGTTTTATCTTGTCACTTGCAATGTGTTTATGTTATTATCTTTTGTCTAATAAGTCTAGTAGGAACGAAGCTAGAAGTTTTTTTTTAACAACTACTCACAATGTATCTTTGACATGAATTAATTGAAAGTTTAGATTTAAAAAATTTATATTTTTTACTTCAAAATAAAATAATTATAAATTAATTTTTTAATAATGAGTAAAAACAATATTATATCGAGGAGTGATAGGTGTAGGGAATGTTTATTAAGAATCTCTTCTAATAAAAATTTTTCAGTAACCTTTGTGTTGGAAGACTCAAAGTTCATGATTTCTAATAATCTAATAACCTATATTGTCAATGATCTAATAACCTACCCATAATATGTCATGGAATGTTATAAAGAAAATTGAAGGTAATTTCCCTAATTTCACATTTTAAAATGTTTTCATATTCTAAGAATTAATACACATTTCCCATCATTTTTTTAGTATTCAAAGAATTAATAATCCTTTCCCATAAGAAGAGGAAGGAATGTCATGGATACAATCCAATTTTTCATATGATAAGAAATAATAAACCTTCTCTATAACATCAAGTTGCAAATTCTATAAAGAATATCTAGGGTATGATACCATGTATGGTTAATCATGGAGCTCATTTGAAACTTGGTGAAATGTTTTTTAGCAGATAAAGTTCATTAATAAATAAGATGTAAAATATATATAAGGTGTATTTTTTTTTTTTTTTCAAAGTTAAGAGAAATGTGACAAGTGTGAAGACAAGGAAATACGTAGAGGTAATGTTTAAAATCCTTTTACGATTTATTGAAATCTCACTAATATAGACGGATGTTGGACTTCACGTTCATTATCAGAACTGTTTGTTGTCAGGAAATTTTCATAGCCGGAAACTGACCTCGTAGACGGATGTTGGTGTTCATTATTGTTGTAATTGTTTGTTATCCGAAAATTCTATCCGGAAACTAATCTCGTAGACGAACGTTGGCGTTCATTATCAGATCTGTTTGTGGTTGGGAAACATTGTCAACAAGAAACTGATCTCGAACACTGTCGTGTGATTACATAGAAATTAACATTTTCTCAGTTGCCGTTTACATAGGGACGTGGGCTGAAATTTTTCTCAGCTGGAAACTCAGCACGTAGGCTTGGATGACCGGAAAATTACTCAACACTGCGTAATTTTCCTGCCAATTTGTTTTTCCTAGGTCTCGGTCTTATAAAAAACCATCTGTTTCAGATTTGAAATTGAAATTCCATGAGTTTTAAAATTAAAATTCCTACCCTGTCAGACTCATTTCCTAATTATATTTAATGAATAAATTCTAATTTACCAAGTTTGAATTCAGATTCGAATTCGATAAGATATTGTAAAAGTTTGAATGAATAAATTTTAATTTGGAAAAATTCGAGGTAGTTTTCTTTTTTATTATTATTATTATTATTTTTTCTAAAATATGTAGTTTTATTTTTGTAACATTAACTAATTTTGTATATTTTCTTGTTCTTAATTTTGAAATTTAAATAATTTTTATTAATTTTGATTAATATAAAAAATTCAAAAAAAACCATATTTCACTCTTCTCCAAAACTCATTTTATTTTCAAAACTCACAACTTTAACCTAAAATCAGTTTCTAATTTTAAAATCTATCTAAAATCATTTGATAAATAATATATATTTTAGCTTTTTTTTATTAAAAATATATAAATTTTCTTTTAATTTAAACTTATTTGAATTTTCAATTAATTTGAATTACTGGTGTAATTTACTAACTTAACCAACTCAACCTTCTAATTTAAACCTATTTCAAATTTTATCTAATTTACTAACTTCACAACTCAACTTTCTAAAATTTAGTAATTTCACAACTCAACTCTGTTAACCGTTGTATGCAACAGTGAAATTGAAAAACAAAAATCTATGATCAAGCCATCATTTATCTTAGCTTTAGCAGCCAACGCTCTGGTCATGGGCATGGGCATGGGCATGTGGATATGCCATAAAATCTGAAACTTACGCAGATATTCCATAAAATCTGAACCTTTACGCAGACATAGACTAGTATCCTGTTAATCGAATCGATTTTTTCCAAACTATCGGATATACGAATACGAATAGAATTGCCTAATTCTCGTATTTTTTTCTCCAATAAGAGAGAATTTGGTAACGATGTTATAAACCGTGTTAGAAGCCATGAGTTTAGGTTTAGATTTGAAATTCCTACCTTTTATTGACCTCCATAAATTTTACATCGGAAATCTCGATTAGTTTTAGATTTGAAATTCCTACTAGACTGATCTCCTAGATCGACTCCATAAGTTTTAGATTTAAAATCACCATCAGTTTTAAATTTGAAATTCCTACCCTCTTAGACTGATCTCCTAGATCGACGTTAGACCAATCTCCGTCAGTTTTAGATTTGAAATCCCTATACCTTTTTTTCCAAAGGAAGAAAAACACTGTATATTAAATGCCAGTATATTTGTTCATACATTTCGTTCACAGCTGTATCAAGCAAGGAAAATTATGTCTCCGTCAATTTTAGATTTGAAATCCCTACCCTCTTAGACTGATCTCCTAGATCGACGTTGGCGTTCATTATCTGGACGTGATTGGCAGATTTGAAATTCCTGAGACTTGTTGAATTTTCTGGGTAATTCCTTAACAGAACAGAGGAAATAGAAATTCCTCTTTTATAACACAGAGCTTTAAAATAAAATAAAATTTCAGACAGACAGACATAGATATGAAATACCAACTCTATCTCATTAAAAAAAACTATTGTTACAATTCTTCAGAACTGAGTTCTGGATACACAGGATAAAACCTTCAATTTGCTGCTTACTCACACAGCGCTACAATATTCTCTCTGTCTCTGTTTATTATAAAACAAAAACAACTCTCTATTTTTTTCTTCCGCACTGCTGTGCATCTCACTTAAAATATAACGACTATGTTCTATATATTAACAACAACTAACAAAAATTACAATTCTGTTCTATTATATAAACAAAATATCTCAGATCTAATTTAATGTCATTCGTTGACAAAAAATCACCGCTTGAAAAAATATTAATGGCATCATAAATATGTCGGCACCGCTTGAAGAAATTCATTTATGCCAAATTTGGCTTGGTGGCAGAAGTGGCTGTGGATCGGTGGTGCGTGGGTGGAGACACCTCATATCGGTGGTTGCAGGGGTTCAGTTCTGCCGGCTTAGTACGGTCAGGGTAAAGCCCTGCACTCAATTTTAACCGTTGATCGTGAGTCAACATACGATCAGCAAGTCAACTGCGGGGGTTCACTACCTGTTAACTTCCAGGCGGTTTATACTCCCGCTCTCCATCGATCTCTGCCAACATGTTGCCGATTTAACCCTGCGCCTATTCATACGTTTTTGTGCGGGCCCCGCTGCAGATGACGTCAGCAGCTCCGATGGGTTCCGTTCCTCTGGCCACAACACTTCATCGACCCCCGCGGAATTGGACTACCGCCTTGTCTCTTCGCTACACTTTCTGGGTAGTTGGAAATTAAATTCCAACACTCCCCCTTAATTTCAACTGCTGGGTTTTCCTACATACCTAGGCATTTCCTGAAATATTCAAAGCTTTTCTGCGCAAGTGGCTTTGTGAGGATATCTGCAAATCGATCCTCTGTTCTGCAATGTTGCAAAACTATTTCACCATTGTTGACCAATTCATGTATGAAGTGAAACTTGGTGTCAATGTGCTTTGTCCTTTTATGAAAAACTGAGTTTTCAGACAATGCAATAGCTGAGCTATTGTCAAAAAAGATCATTGTCCCTTTTACCTGTTCTTGGCATAAACTTCTCAACATTTTTCTCATCCAAACTGCTTGACACGCTGCTACTGTAGCTACCACATATTCCGCTTCTGTTGTAGACAATGCTACAATGGGTTGTTTCTTAGAAGCCCATGAAATGGCTCCTGAACCCATGTGAAAAACATAACCGGAAGTACTCTTCCGATCATCAACACTTCCAGCCCAATCACTGTCAATGTATCCAACTAAATCTGAACATTCTGAAGAAGTATATAAAATATCAAACCCTTTTGTACCTTTAACATACCTCAGAATTCTTTTTGCTGCCTGCCAATGTGCATCTTTTGGCTTTTCCATGAATCTGGAAATCAAACTAACGGCATGCTTTATGTCCGGCCTAGTTGAAGTAAAATACATGAGGCTGCCAACTATCCTCTTGTACAAGCTAGTATCAAAATCCTTGCTGCTGTCCTCTCTGCTGAGTTTTAATCCCATCACTGTGGGAGTGATTGCTGCTTTGCTCTCCTGCATGTTAAATCTTTCAAGCACCTCATTAACATATTTTGTCTGTGAGATAAAAATCCCATTTTTATCTTGTTCTACTTCTATTCCCAAGAAGTATCTCAACAAACCCATGTCATTCATTTCAAATTATTCCTTCATGACTGTTTTAAAATGTTCAATAAGATAATCATCATTATCTGTAAAAATAACATCCTCAACATATAAAGCAACAATCAATATTTTTCCATCTTTTCCTTTGATGTAAAGGATGGGTTCTCCCTCACACTTTTCAAATTCATTTTCCAGTAGATAGGAGTCTATCCTACTGTACCACGCTCTTGGTGCTTGCTTCAGCCCATAAAGAGCTTTCTTCAACTTGCATACTTTGTGCTCTTGGCCTTTCTTTTCATAGCCGAGAGGTTGTTCAATGTAAACCTCTTACATTAACACTCCATTCAGAAATGCTGACTTCACGTCAATTTGGTAAACTTTCCACTTTTTTTGTGCTGCTATGGACAACACTGCTCTCACGGTTTCCATCATGGCAACCGGTGCAAAATTTTCCTCATAATATATCCCTTGTTTCTTCTTATAGCCTTTGACAACAAGTCTTGCCTTGTGTCTTTCTACTTTTCTTTCAACATTACTCTTGGTCTTGTAGACCCATTTAACACCAATGACATCATTACCTTTTGGGAGTTCAACCAAATCCCAAGTCTTGTTTCTTTCTATGGCATTTATTTCCTCATCCATAGCTTCTATCCATTTCCTATCCTTGATAGCTTCTTCGAAATGAACAGGATCATCAACATGACAATATAAAGCAAACAAAGAATTCATACCTTCATTAGCTATATCTTGTTCATAAATATCTTTCAAACTTCTGAATTTCTTACCTCTTTCATTAGGTGTACAAGTACTTGAAGAAGCACTTGAATTTCCTCCTTGTGGTGTGCTTGGAGAAGCACTTTCATTTCTCCTCAAGGGTGTACTTTGCGGTGTTGATGCTGCTGTTTGGGGATGTATTTCAGCCAACTCATCATCATTCTCATCATGAGATAAATAGTGTTTAACATTCACTGTTTTCTCTATGCTTCCATCCCAAGCTTCCTCTTCAATGAACTGAACATCTCTGCTCACAATAAACTTCTTGGTTGATGGGTTGTATAACCTATAAGCCTTGGATTCCTCACTGTATCCAATGAAAATACATTTCTCCCCCTTGCTGTCCAACTTCTTCCTTAGCTGATCTGGAATGTGTGCATAAGCCACACATCCAAAAACCTTCATGTGTGTGACACCTTGCTTTGTGCCACTCCATGCCTCTTCCGGCACTTTGTTCATAACTGCTTTTGTAGGGAATCTATTTAGAATGTACGCTGCACAATGTACAGCTTCAACCCAATAATCATTAGGCAAATTCTTTGCCTTTAACATGCTCCTTGCCATGTCCATTATGGTTCTATTCTTCCTTTCGGCTACTCCATTTTGCTGCGGAGTATATCTAGTTGTAAACTGCTTTTGAATACCATTTTCTCTACAAAAACGTAGAAAATATTTAGAGATATACTCACCTCCTCTATCAGTCCTTAAGACTTTGATATGCAGCCCACTCTAGTTCTCAACAAGTGCTTTGAAATTGCAAATTTTTTCAAACACTTCACTTTTGTTTTTCAAAAAATAAACCCAAGTTTTTCTTGTAAAATCATCTATGAATGTTAACACATAGTGGCTGCTTGCAAGTGATGGAGTTTGCATCGGTCCACATACATTTGCCCTTATGCTTTTCCCGGAAGGAAAACTTTCTCTGTGTTGTTTCCCCAAGATACAACCTTTACAAAGGCTGTCCGGTTTCTCTATCAATGGTAAACCACTTACCATTCCTTTTCTGTTCAACAAGTTAAGACCTCCAAAGTTGAGATGTCCAAATATCAAGTGTCATAACCAATTATCATCTTTTGGTTCGCTTTGGAAAGTCTCTTGTGCAACTGCTGCTTTCTCTTCACCATTCTTCAAATCTGCTCTCATTCTGAGAGGGAACATCCTGTTCCTTGTCATCTTCACTTCAGCAATACACTGTTTGCTGGGTGGTTTATCCATGATAGTACAAACATCATTATCAAAGAAAACATTATACCCCTTATGGACAATCTGTCCAACACTTAAGAGGTTACACATCATTCCTGGAACATAATAAACATCTGCTATGGTTTTCCTTGCACCTAATCTTGTTAAAACATTTACATTTCCTTTTCTCATAACAGAAACTTTGCTATCAGTTCCTCGTGTGACTTGTGACTGCATACTTTCATCTAACATAGAAAACATTGCTAAGTTTCCTGTCATATGGTTACTGCAACCAGAGTCTAGAAACCATAAGTCTTCATTATTTTCTTCAGCCATATTACAAGATAAAAAAAAATTATTTTGGCTGCTATTTTCCTTAGTGAAGTTTGCACTAGTTCTACTTGCCATTTCTTGTTGCTTCTTTCTACATTCATTAGCATAATGACCATATTTTTTACAATGGTAACATTGGACATTGGATTTATCATATCTTTGTCCTTGAGCATTCTACTGACCACTTTGCTGGCTGCTGCCTTGGTCGTGGCTATGATCTTGACTGTTGCACCTTCCATGTGAATGTGAAGGGTTTTTCCTTCCACCTCTGTTTAGGCTTTTGCCTCTTCCTCTTCCTCTACCTTGCCCTCTTCCTCTTCTGAAAGACATCTGGGTCTTAAAGGCATGCTCAAGAGATGATTTTTCAGTCCTACCCAATCTCTGTTCATGAGTCATCAGTGATGCATGTAGCTCATCCACTGAAAACTTTGTGAGATCCTTAGTCTCCTCTATGGTGGTGACAATCACATCGAATCTTGAGGGTAAACTTTTCAAGAGTTTTTCAACAATCCTCTTGTCTTCAAGAGTCTCTCCATGAGATCTTATTTGTGTGACCATTCCAATCACATGAGTGAAGAATAAGTCAATAGTATCTGACTCTTTCATACAGAGAGTTTCAAAGTCTCTCCTCAACAACTGAAGTTTTGTTGTCTTCACCTTCTCCATACCCTGATAAGTTGTCTTGAGAGTTTCCCATGCTTCTTTGGATCTTTTAGCTGCTGCTATCCTCAGAAAAACACTCTCATGCACTGCTTGATACAAGAAGAAAAGAGCCTTGGCATCTTTCTTCTTATTGCTCTTTAACATCTCTCTTTCTGCCTGAGTTAACATATTAAACTCAAGTTCATATGCTGTCTCTTCAAAGCCATCCTCAACAAATTCCCATAAGTCTTGGGAGACAAATAATGCCCTCATAGTTATTGACCAGTAGTCATAATTTTTCCCATTAAAAATTGGGAGATGGATATTTCCATATCCATACCAGTGCTGGCTCCAGCCATTCTGCACTCTTAACTATGATTCAAAAACACTTGATTGTGTGTTTAAAATTGACTAACTGTTCTGCAACAGTAACACAAAAACTGTATAGAGAAATATCTTTGGATTCTTTTTGGCTGAGTCTTCACACTGCTGGAGAAGCTGCTACAACAAAGAACTCCTTTCCTTCAGCTTTTTTGACCTTCAAAGTGCCTGGACTAGCTTTGATACCATGTTGAATTTTCTGGGTAATTCCTTAACAGAACAGAGGAAATAGAAATTCCTCTTTTATAACACAGAGCTTTAAAATAAAATTAAATTTCAGACAGACAGACAGAGATATGAAATACCAACTCTATCTCATTAAAAAAAACTGCTGTTACAATTCTTCAGAAGTGAGTTCTCGATACACAGGATAAAACCTTCAATTTGCTGCTTACTCATACAGCGCTACAATAATCTTTGTCTCTGTTTATTACAAAACAAAAACAACTCTTTGTTTTTTTCTTCCGCACTGCTGTGCATCTCACTTAAAATAGAACGACTCTGTTCTATATATTAACAACAACTAACAAAAATTACAATTCTGTTCTATTATATAAACAAAATATCTCAGATCTAATTTAATGTCATTCATTGACAAAAAATCACCGCTTGAAAAAATATTAATGGCATCATAAATACCCCGGCACCGCTTGAAGAAATTCATTTATGGCGAATTTGGCTTGGTGGCAGAAGTGGCTGTGGATCGGTGGTGCGCCGGTGGAGTGCGGTGTTGCGTGGGCGGAGACACCTCATGTCGGTGGTTGCGGGGGTTCAGTGCTGCCGGCTCAGTACAGTCGGGGTAAAGCCCCGCACTCAATTTTAACCGTTGATCGCGAGTCAACATACGATCAGCAAATCAACTGCGGGGGTTCACCACCTGTTAACTTTCGGGCGGTTTATACTCCCGCTCTCCGTCGATCTCCGCCACCTGTTGCCGATTTAACCCTGCGCCTGTTCATACGTTTTTGTGCAGGCCCTGCTGCGGATGACATCAGCAGCTCCGATGGGTTCCGTTTCTCTGGCCACAACACTTCATCGACCCCCGCGGAATTGGACTATCGCCTTGTCTCTTCATTGCGCTTTCTGGGCAGTTGGAAATTAAATTCCAACAAGACTGATCTCCTAGATGGACGTATTCTGAGACGGATTCGGCGGAAATTTTTCTAAGCCGGAAACTGATTTTGTACCCTATAGCGTGTTACGTAGATGGACGCTTTCTCCGTCCCTTTTAGTTAGAGTCAAACGAATGTTGGCGTTCATTATCAGAACTGTTGTTTGCTTTGGCTATGCACGAAATTTAAAATCGTGTATATAAATACATGATTCCTACTGCGCTATGAATTTTATTGGTGTGTCTGCAAGAAATTTAAAAGCTTTTCAAAATACATTATTCGTCTTCGGGTGCGAATGTCACTATTTTTCATTGTATTAATATATCGAGTCTGGGTAACGGTAACAGTAACAGAGTGAAAGAAAGTGCATAAATTTTCGAATTTTTAGGCCCATTAAAAATCACATTCAGAGTGCATATATTGTCCATTGAGGTACATTAACATTAAAAATCACTGATAAACTTTACACTCTATTGTGTATATCAAACACCCATATTATGGCATGCTTGCTTTGGAAGGGTTGCCTGGAAATTATTTTAGTTGGAATTTGGGGATTATTTTGTTTTTTAAACCTGAACTTTTTTTTATTTGGAATTTTTTAAATCTGAATTTTTTTATTTGGAACTTAGGGATTGTTTTGTTTTTTAAAATTTGATGAGAGAAGCGCTGGAAGAGTTTTGTTTTTTATTTTTTTCTAAGTAGAAATGGGTTTAGTATTACCAAAAATTCCAGCCGTTCAAAATCTTTAGAGTTATTATATCTTAATTTTCTAAAATTTCTGTATTAAAATAATGTAACTTTTTTTATTTTTAAAATAATTGAGATGGTTCAAAACGTATAAAAAATCTCAATAATGTGATTAATCTAAAAAAATTTCAATCTAAATTTTATAAACTATTTAGACACTATTTGGAATAATTTTCATATTAAATGCAAAATAAAACCCACAAAGAGTTCGATGGATCGGTAAACACCAATCTGCGGTTCTCACACCACTTCGGTCGCTGAAGTAAGTCGTCTTGTCACCTCATGTTTATTTCGGTGGCTGCAGTAACTCGTCTCGTCACCTCATGATTATTTTTGTTGTTTAGTTAACATTCATTTCAAATTTTAACGTTCGGAAGGGTATGGAACGTTAAACCTTGTCTGTCTGTCTTTCCTCAGTACAGTTAACTCGTAATCTCATGATTAATTTTGTTAACTCTAAATTTGAATAAATAATGACCATAATCTCATGATTAGTTTTGTGGATGAGTTAATGTTCATTTCAAATTTCAACGCGGGAGCATTTGAATAAATGATAAGCCAAGCCCGTAGTCATGATAAACTGTAAAACATTCCAGTACTTCCAGGATGGACCATCAAAGTTCTAAAGCTTTAGACATAATAAACGGTTAAACATTCGAGTACTTGGAGGATGGATCAGCAAAGTTAGTCGACTCACTGAAGACTGTGAGAGCGTTTGAGGGATATGATAGAAGGAAGTGTGGTTTTAAGGCACAGCCGCCTCTGGACAAGGAAACGCTTCGCAATAAGTGGGAGATGGATGTGTTATTTCTCCATAAGCACTTGGGGCTGTTGATTGCAGGTTTGGAGAGTATCTCGAATGAGTTCTCCTCAAATAATTTACCTCTCCCCTAATTTGCAGTCGACCTCTCTCTTAAAATTCCCTGAATCCAGATTCTGGACCAAAAAAATTTGAAATGGACATAAGATGCCGAGGGCATTTCGGTGACATTTGTGGACAAAGAAAATCTGCAATCGAAATAAAGATGCCCAATGCGTTCAGGTGCCAATTATAAAGAAGGTAACGGTTCCCCATTTTGAAAGATGATGCCAAAGGCGTTCAGGTGCCAACTCTGAACACGGTAACGGTTCACAATCTTTAATAGATGGATGCCGTATTTCTCCTCCATACGCACCGGTTCGCAATCTTCTTTGAGAGATGAACGCCGGATTCGTATGAGAAGTAGTGCGGGGCTGATGCATTCGGAGTTTCGTGGATCTTATTGTATTTTAAATTGGATTGAGTCACTCGTGTGCTTTTTGTTGTGTTGGATTAAATTTAATTTTACTCGTGTTTTTATTATTATTATTGAATTTTAAGTAAGTTAATGGAGTTTTTTTATTATTGAATTTTATGTTTTGTTGCAGTAGATTAATTGGAATTTTAAATGTGGATTTGAATAAGAATATCAAAATAATCATTGATTTTTCCTTTGACGCTTCCCACTAAACTTAAATAACCAATTTTTTAGGCAAAAATAAATTCTATAATATTATATTTTTATTTACAATGTTTTAAAATAAAATGATTTTATTTTTTAATATATTTTCTATAGTGATAATTAATTATTTGTTCAACAAATTTTATAATATTATAAAATATTTTTTTAGTTTACAATCTTTAAAATCAAATTATTATTTTTTATTCATCTTAATCATTTTTTTATTAATATGAATTATAAATTTCCTAGGGTTATATTTAAAAAATAAAAATAGTTTATCTAAAAAAAATAATTATAAATCAAACTTTTAATAATGTGTAAAAAATAATTTTATTCAAGGTGGTAGCAGCGGCCAAGAGCCTACCTCTACGTCTCCATTGCCGTTTATGACGTTTCTCCGTTTCCATTTACATCGACAGACATTTCCGTTCATTATTAGAATTCTTTGTGGTCCAAAAATTCTCAGCCGGAAACAGATATCATAAACAGGTGTTGGCGTTAATTATCGGAATTGTTTGTCATCGGAAAATTTTCTCAGCATCTGCTCTCTTGTAGATGGACGTTGGCGTTTATTGTTCGGGAAATTTTCTCAGCGGAAAACCGATGTCATAGAGGAACGTTGACGTTCATTATTATAACCTTTTGTTGTCGGGAAAATTTATCAGCTAGAAGCTGATCTGGTAAATTGACGTTGGCGTTCATTTTCAGAACTGTTTCTGTTTGTGTTCGGGAAATTTTCTCAGCGGAAAACCAATGTCGTAGAGAGACGTTGACGTTAATTATTATAACCGTTTTTTGTCAGGAAATTTTGTCCATCGAAAGACGATCTCGTAAATGGAGGTTGATGTTCATTATCATAACTGTTTGTGGTCGAAAAAGTTTCCCAGCAAGAAACTGATCTCGTACAGTGTAACGTGTTACCATGATGGACGTTTTTACGGTCTCCGTATACATAGACGAACATTGGCGTTCATTGTTATAGCTGTTTGTAGTTGGAAATTTTTCTCACCGGATTTTTGTTGACGGACATTGGTGTTCATTATCAGAACTGCTTGTTGACGGGAAATTTTCTTAGCCAGAAAGTGATCTCGTACCTTACACAGGTTCTTGTATACGGACGTGTGGTGTTCATTGTTAGAATTGTTTGTAGTCGGAAAATTTTCTCAGCCGGCAAATGATCTACCGATTACATAAATAATGTATTCCATAGATGGACAATTTTTCTGTTTGCGATAACACTGACCGACGTTGCCGTTCATTATTATAACTGTTTGTGGTCAGAAAAGTTTATGTGCAGGAAACTAATCTCGTAAACGAACGTTGTCGTTCATTATCAAAACTGTTTGTGGTTCAAAAAATTTCTCGGCACAAAACTTCTCTGGTACTGCTACCTGCAGCGTGTTATATAGATGGTCGGTTTCTCCCTTTTCTGTTTAGGGTTCATTATCCAAACAATTTTCTTGGGTAGCACGTGTGTATACAATAAATTTAAAAACGTATATAAATATAACTACATGCTTCATGTTAGGGTATGAATTTCACTATTTTCTTAGCTAATTGTTGGAATATTGATAATTCCAAAATAAACTCCCCTCTTCAAACACAGAGAAATAAAAATAAAATTTTTTCTTGCAGACAGAGATCGCATCGCGGCTTTCAATGGCGGTCACACACACACACACACACACACACACAGATATATATATATAATGCTCCGTTCCTTTGCGATTGCGATGATCGCATCGCATCAGAACTCTGCCACATCTGCAAGAAATTTAACTTATGTTGTTTGCGATTTGCGATTGCGATTGTGATCGCATCGCATCGCGAAAATTCATATCAACAAGACACTGCCAAGGAAATTTGCGATTTGCGATTAGCACATAAGTGGTGGTGACCACTTGTCCTCCCTTTTCAGAAAACTTTAAGTCTTTCCGCTGTTTAAACACATTTTCTCCATTTTGGTTGTTGAGGGCTTTAAACGCCCGAAATGACTGTTTTAATTAGTTCTGCTCATTCGTAGTTCAGATCTACGGGAAATCTTCGTTCCACTGTAAAACGGCTCTCCCCATCACCATAATCAATTTCTCCTCTGCACTCTGTGGCTGCGGCCCATAAAAATTAATTTCACTCCTACGGTTCTTCCATCCTTATTTAATTGTATAGTGCTGTGTACACATACGCTTCTCCTGCTGTTGCCTTTGTACTCTTTTCTTCCTGCTCAAGGCTAGCAGGTGAATTTAATGTTTTCAACACTCCCTTTTAAATTCAACTGCTAGGTTATCAATAATACCCAAGCATTTCTTAAAAATTCAAAGGTCTTCTGCCCCAATGGATTTGTTAAAATATCTGCATATTGCTCCTCTGTTTTACAATGCTATAAAACAATTTCTCCATTATTTACCAATTCTCTGATATAATGAAATTTTGTATCTACGTGTTTTTTTCTTTTATGAAATACTGAATTCTTTGACAATGCAATAGCTAAGCTATTGTCACAATAAATTACTGTCCCTTTTACCTGTTCTTGGCATAAACTTCTCAACATCCTTCTCATCCACATTGCTTGACATGCTGCTGCTGTAGCTGCCACATATTCTGCCTCTGCTGTAGATAATGCTACAATAGGCTGTTTCTTAGAAGCCTATGAAATGGCTCCTGAACCCATATGAAAAACATAACCGGAAGTGCTCTTCCGATCATCTACACTTCCAACCCAATCACTGTCAGTGTATCCAACTAATTCTGAATTGTCTGAAGCAGCTTATAAAATACCAAATCTTTTAGTTCCTTTAACATACCTCAGAATTCTCTTTGCTGCTTGCCAATGTGCTTCTTTTGGCTTCTCCATAAATCTGGAAATTAGACTAACAGCATGCATAATATCCAGCCTAGTTGAAGTCAAATACATGAGGCTGCCAACTATGCTTTTATACAAGCTAGGATCAAAATCCTTGCTGCTGTCATCTTTACTCAACTTCAATCCCATTACTGTGGGAGTAATTGTAGCTTTGCACTCCTGCATATTAAATATTTCTAAAACTTGATTCACATACTTTGCTTGAGAAATAAAGATTCCTTTTTCATTTTGTTCTACTTCTATTCCTAAGAAGTATCTCAACAAACCCATGTCAGTCATTTCAAATTCATCTTTCATGACTGTTTTAAAATTTTCAACAAGGTAATCATCATTACCTATAAAAATTAGATCATCAACATATAAAACAATAATGAGCATTTTACCATTCTTTTCTTTGATGTAGAGGCTGGGTTCTCCCTCACACTTTTCAAATCCATTTTCCCATAGATAGGAGTATATCCTATTGTACCATGCTTTTTGCACTTTCTTTAGCCCATAAAGATCTTTCTTCAATTTGCAGACTTTGTGCTCTTGGCCTTTCTTCTCATATCCAAGAGGTTGTTCCACATATACCTCTTCCATTAAAATTCCATTTAAAAATGCAGATTTTACATCCATTTGGTATACTTTCCATTTGTTTTGTGCTGCTATGAACAACACTACTCTCATAGTCTCCATTCTTGCAACTGGTGCAAAAGTTGTTTCATAATCTATCCCATGCTTCTGCTTATATCCTTTGACAACAAGTCTGACCTTGTGTCTTTCTATTTTTCCTTCAGCATTGCTTTTGGTCTTATAGACCCATTTAACACCAATGACTTCTTTACCTTCTGGGAGATCAACCAACTCCCATGTTTTTTTCTTTTCTATGGCATTAATTTCATCATCCATAGCTTCTATCCATTTTTTATCTTTAATAGCATCTTCAAAATGAATAGGATCATCAACTTGACAATACAAAGAAAATAAGGAATTCATACCTTCATTTGCTGCTCCCTGCTCATAGATTTCTCTAATACTTCTGAATTTTGTTCCACTTTCACTTGGTGTAGTCGTGCTTGATGAAGCACTGAATTCTGCTCCATGTGGTGTGCTTGGAGATGTGCTCCCATTTCTTCTCAAGGGTGTTCTCGCTGCCACTTTAGGTGTCCCTTGATGTCCTTATGTTGGTGGAGGTTGTGCAGCGGATGAGTTGTTAATTTCAACCACTTCTCCCTCATCTTCATCATGATATAAACAACTTTTAACATTGACTGTTTTCTCAATGTTTCCATCCCATTCTTCCTCTTCAATAAATTGCACATCTCTGCTTATCACAAACTTCTTTGTGGATGGGTTATACAATCTGTATCCTTTGGAATCTTCACAATATGCAAGGAAAATGCACTTCTCCCCCTTACTGTCCAACTTCTTCCTCAACTTGTCTGGAATGTGCGCATATGCCACAAATCCAAAAACTCTCATGTGGGTGACTCCTTTTTTTCTGCCACTCCACACTTCTTCTGGAACTTTTTTCATCACAGCTTTTGTAGGGCATCTATTTAAAATATACACAGCACAGTTTGTTGCTTCTTCCCAATACTCATTCGGCAAGTGTTTTTCCTTTAGCATACTTCTCACCATTTCCATTATGGTTCGATTTTTCCTTTCAGCAACTCCATTCTGTTGCGGTGTGTACCTTATGGTAAATTTCTTGTGTATGTTGTTCTCTCTGCAAAAATGCAGAAATTCCTTTGATATGTATTCTCCTCCTCTATCGGTTTTGAGAACTTTAATATACTGCCCACTCTGTTTCTCTACAAGAGCTTTAAAATGGAAAAATTTCTGAAAGACTTCACTCTTATATTTTAGGAAATAAACCCACACTTTTCTTGTGAAATCATCTATGAAGGTCAGCATGTAATTGCTGCCTAAAACTGATGATGTTTGCATCGGCCCACACAAATCTGAGTGGATGATTTCTAAGGGTGCTTTCGCCCTTATGCTTTTCCCTGATGGAAAATTTTCTCTGTGTTGCTTTCCCAAGATGCAGGCTTCACATAGGCTATCAGGCTTCTCAATCAATGGCAAACCTTTTACCATTCATTTTCTGTAAAAAACATTTAATCCTCTGAAATTGAGATGTCCAAATCTCAGGTTCCATAACCAATTTTAATCTTTTGCTTCCTTCTGAAAGGCTTCTTATGTTACAGCTGCTATGCTCTTTCCTTTTCCCTTCAAGTCAATGTTGAGCTTAAGAGGAAACATTCTATTGCTGGTCATTTTTATTTTAGCAATGATTTTCTTGCTTGGAGGTATATCTTTTATTGTGCACACATCATCCTTGAAAATTACATTTTAACCTTTATTTATGAGCTGCCCAACGCTCAAAATATTACACTTCAAACCTGGAACATAATACACATCAAGGACAAATTTTTGCTCACCATTTCTTGCTCGAATACTAACTCTGCCTTTTCCTTTTACAAAGATCTTAGTATGAGTCCCTGTGGTTACTTCTGATTTTACTTCTTCATCTAGATTGGAAAACATTGCTCTGTTTCCAGTCATGTGACTACTACATCCTGAATCTAAGAACCAAACATCGTCTTCTCTATTCTGTGTTACATTACAAGCTAACAACACATTACTTGGGTTCTTCTCTTCTTTTGCTACATTAGCATTCTGCTTATTTTTCATGTAATTTTTCTTCTTTCTACATTCATTGGCATGGTTCCCATATTTCTTTCAATAATGACATTGGACATTGGATTTGTCATACCTTTGTCCATGAGCATGTTGGTGTCCACCTTGCTAGTTGTTGCATTGGCCGTGGCTCTAATTCTGACTGTTGCTCCTTCCATGTGAATGTGAAGGGTTGTACCTTCCACCTCTGTTTTGGCTTCTGCCTCTTCCTCTCCCTTTGCCTTGACCTCTTCCTCTTCCTGAAGGCATCTAGGTATTGAAGGCGTGCTCTAGAGATGAGTGTTCATCTCTGCTCAATCTCTATTCATGAGTTATCAGTGAGGCATGAAGTTCATCCACTGTGAACTTTGAGAGATCTTTGGTCTCTTCTATGGTGGTAACAATAACATCAAACTTTGAGGGTAAGCTCCTCAAGAGTTTCTCAACGATCCTTATTTCTTCAAGAGTTTCTCCACCTTATTTCTTCAAGAGTTTCTCCATGGGATATTATCTGATTTACAATCCCAATCACATGTGTAAAAAATGTGTCTACATTATCTGACTCTTTCATGCAAAGAGTTTCAAAATCTCTTCTCAGCAATTGAAGTTTTGTTGTCTTGACTTTCTCCATACCTTGATAGGCTACTTTCAGAGTTTCCCATGCTTCCTCGAATCTCTTAGCTGCTGATATCCTTGGAAACACACTCTCATTTACTGCTTGATACAAATAGTAGAGGGCTTTACAGTCCTTCTTCCTATTTTTCTTCAATATATCCTTCTCTGCTTGAGTTAAGGCATTAAAAGCCTGCTCATCAGCTAGTTCAACAAAACCATCTTCTACAAATTCCCATAAGTCTTGTGAGACAAACAAGGCTCTCATGGTAATGGCCCAATAATCATAGTTCTTTCCATTAAATTGTGGAAGCTGAGCATTTCCAATACTCATACCAGTGCTTGGTCTAGCCATTGCTTTAAATTGAACTTCTGAACTTAGACAAACTGTCTTTCCTTTTATCTGAAAGAACAAACACTTTTAAACCAAAAAAAAAACTCTGTTTTCTTAGAGAAATACCTGAACTTTGACTTCTGTTGAGCTTTCACACTGCTGGAGAAAACGCTACAAAAAGTCTTCTTCTTCTTCAGCTTCTTTTAAATCTTCAAAGAGCCTGAACTAGCTCTGATACCATGTTGGAATATTGATAATTCCAAAATAAACTCCCCTCTTCAAACGCAGAGAAATTAAAATAAAATTTTTTCTTGCAGATAGAGATGGCATGAAAATGCTTTCTTCTATTTCATTAAACAGAACTAAAAAATATTACAAATTTCTTCCTTAGTGGAGGGATTCACAGAATACTATCAATACTGCTACAGACGCAGTGCTCCAAAACAAATCTCTCTCTCTGTCTCTCTGAAAATGAACAAACAGTGCTCTGTTGGTCTTACTGTGTTTTTCCTGCCTGCGGGCTCTCACACAACGATTACAGCAAAAATAACATTACATTACATTATATTGCTCACAGCCTCACGGGATCTTCACTCTATATATATAGCGTGGCGGGAACAAAACTTAAAACAAGGAAATAAAACAAATTACAAAGAAAAACTTTGCGGAACTTAAAAGAAATCAAATGTGCGACGTACGAGTGGGGACCACATCGCAGTCGGCAATCGGCGATCGGCGGATCGGTGGAGCAAACAAACTTGCGATCCAACGATGTGCGATATTGCGATTGCGATGATGCGACAATCGCAATATCGGTGATCAAACAAAAATTGGCGAAATGGTTTAACACGCACGATGTTGCGATTTGTGATTGGATCGCATCGCACAATTGGCATCGGCGATTCAATCATATGGCATAACACTTTGAAACTTGCGAGGTTGCGATTGCGGGATGGCGCGATCGGGCGATCGCATTGCGGCTTTCAATGGCAGTCACACACACACACACACACACATATATATATATATATATATATATATATATATATATATATATATACATATACATATACATATACATATACATATACATATACATATACATATACATATACATATATATAAGGCTCCGTTCCTTTGCGATTGTGATGATCACATCGCATCGCGAAACTTCATATCAACAAGACACTGCCAAGGAAATTTTCGATTTGCGATTAACGCATAAGTGGTAGGGACCACTTGTCCTCCCTTTTCAGAATACTTTAAGTCTTTCCGCTGTTTAAACACATTTTCTCCATTTTGGTTGTTGGGGGCTTTAAACGCCCGAAATGACTGTTTTAATTAGTTATGCTCCTCCGTAGTTAAGATCTATGGGAAAATCTTCGTTCCACTATAAAACGGCTCTCCCCATCACCATAATCAATTTCTCCTCTGCACTCTGTGGCTTTGGCCCATAACAATTAATTTCACTCCTACAGTTCTTCCATCCTTATTTAATTGCGTAGTGTTGTTTATGCATACACTTCTCCTGCTACTGCCTTTGTACTCTTTTCTTCCTGCTCAAGGCTAGCAGGTGACTTTAATATTTTCAACACTAATAGTATGTCAAATCTGGCTAGTCGCTTGAAATAGAGTGAAAACATTCTCAATTTTTTAGTTGCATTAAAAATCACATTCAAAATAATGTGCATGTGCATTAAAAATCACTAATGAACTTCACACTCTGACGGTGGATATCAAACCCTCATGCATTTTGGATAATTTTCATATTAAATACACCAATACATGGCACCATTATGGCTAAGAAAGAGTTTCGCAGTGTACCATTATTTTTCCATGGAGCCGCCGTACTCTACGTTTTATAGAACATGGAGCCGTATTTTGGAAGGTTTTTGGGAATATTTTTCGATCTGATTTTTTTTAGAATTAATCATGAATTATAAATTTTAGTAGTTTAAAATGAAATTATCTCCACAAAAAGTTGGCGCATTGAGGAATGCATTTAGATATTTGAAACATGGTTGTGGTAATCGTCAATAAGTAGTTGGGCGCATTTGGATGCATTTAAAAATATTATTAGGATGGATTTTACTGAAATTGGATTAAATTATATATATATATACACCTTATTTTTTTCATGAGTTTCAGTATTTTAAATTGTATTTTTTTTTGTTGGTTTAATTTATAGGGAATTGAATATTGATTTTTTTGTAAACTAAAATACTAAATAATGATTCTTTAAAATGAAAAATAAAAACTTAAAAGAATCGAAAAGTAAAAATTAAATTGCCCAGTAAATCTTAAATACCTCCACCCATTGGTGTTCAAATGATTCACTGTGTGAAAAACGTTCGTTACCAATCTGTTTTGCTGAAACTGCAAACTATTTTGTTGAAACTCAAATCTGTTTAGCTGAAACTCCAATCTATTTCACTGAAAATTTTTAAAATAATATGCACGAACAGAAACGAACAAGAAAACAAAACCTCCGGTCCACACAAGCCAAACGTTTTCACCAGCAAAACACGTATATGAACCTTTATGAAAATAACCATAAGCCTAAAGCTTTCCTTCCATTGGCTGTGATTAGAAATGTGTTTTCTGTTAACTAAATTTACTACGGTAGAAAAAATCTAACAGCAAGTAAATGATCTGTTTCCAATGAAAGGGTAGAAAGACTCTCAGCTTGAGAGCACACACAGTGGAGAAAATCTGAAGGCACTTCCAAGCTCTGCTCACTCTAGCTTGATGGTGTAAAACTGAAGGGGATTGAGTTAGTGAGCTTTGGGGACCAAACAGAAATCATTATAGCCTAGCTTCCATCAAGCTTTTATTGGCTATATGTCAAATGTTCCACAGATCATGTTAGAAAACTCCAGTGGGAGTAATGGACCACTTCAGTAGCTCCCAAAAAGAAATTAATTATCTGCAGTTGATTTTGGTAATTTAGGGAAATTACTGCAGTTAGTTTCCATAAATTAAAGAAACAACTACAAATTAGTTTTCAGAAATTAACACGTTGGGAGAGGCAGCTTTCCAGAAATTAAGCGGTCGTTTCCAGAATTCGAGAGAGCTTAACATTCTCCCACTTGGTCCATACTTCCAATCTTAATGTCTCATCTTAAAGCCCATTGATAATCTGTATTAAGTAATAGATACATGAATCATGGTGATAAGTCCTCTAATGACGAGTATTATATTCCATGTATTACTATGTATTTATTCTTATTAAAATTTATGTGGCAACAATTTCTTAATGAATAAACGCTATGTTTATTCTTGGTCCTACACAGATGAATTCTCTCAAGTCAAATTAAGGTGCACATAAATATGAGAAAAACATCACATAATTTAAGAATTTCATTAAAATAACATTGTTCATACAATGAGAAAGTACATAGTGGAACCAAGTCCCATATTCATTACATGATCCTTGAATTTAAACGGTGGCATGCCCTTAGTCAAAGGATCAGCAAACATCAACTCAGTGCTAATGTGCTCAATGACAACTTTCTTTTCTTTAACACGTTCCGTTATAGCTAAATACTTAATGTTGATATGTTTATTTCGACTCCCACTTTTGTTGTTCTTAGCCATAAAAATAGCAGCTGAATTGTCGCAATATATTCTCAATGGCTTAGAGATAGAATCCATAATTCTAAGCCCATAAATGAAATTCTTAAGCCATACACCATGTAAAGTAGCCTCAAAACAGGAGACAAACTCGACTTCCATAGTAGAAGTGGCAATCAAAGTCTGCTTGGCACTCCTCCATGATACAGCTCCACCGACCATCATAAAAATGTATCCTGATGTTGATTTGCGTGAATCAACACATATAGCAAAGTCAGAATCTCAATAGCCAATCACTTCCAAATTGTACGTTCGTCTATACATAAGCATGTAGTCTTTGGCTCCTTGAAGGTACCTCATTACTTTCTTCGCAACTCTCCAGTGGGCTAAACCTGGATTACTCTGATATCGTCCCAACATTCCCACAACAAATACAATGTCAGGTCTTGTGCAGACTTGAGCATACATTAGGCTTCTGAAAGCAGAAGCATATGCAATGTTCTTCATTTGTTCCCTTTCAAAATCATTCTTCGGGCATTGGTTCAAACTGAACCTATCGCCCTTCACAATGGGAGCAACACTTGGTGAACAATCCTTGATCCGAAATCTCTCTAAAATTTTATTAATATAGGTTTCTTGAAACAGACCCAAGATGCCTCAAAATATGTCTCTATAAATCTTAATGCCAATGAAATAATATGCCTCACCCATATCCTTCATATTGAAATTTTTAGAGAGGAATTATTTCACCTCATGCAACAAACCCTTATCATTGGTTACTAGCAAAATGTCAACCACATATAAAACAAGAAAGCAGATTTTATTCCCACTCACTTTAAGGTATATACATTCATCCATAATGTTTTCTACAAAACCGAAAGAAGAAATTACATTATGAAATTTCAAATACCATTGATAGGATGCTTGTTTTAATCCGTATAATGACTTCTTGAGCTTGCAAACAAAATGCTCACCATCACTAGAGGAGAATCCTTCAGGTTGTTTCATGTAAACCTCCTCCTCTAGATATCCATTGAGAAATGTCATTTTCACATCCATTTGGTGCAGCTCCAAGTCAAAATGGGCTACTAATTCCATAATAACGCGCAAGGAATATTTCTTAGATACAGGAGAGAAAGTCTCCTTGTAATCGATTCCTTCTTTCTGAGTAAATCCCTTTGCAACAAGTCTTGCCTTGTATCTCTCAATGTTGCCCAATGAGTCTTTCTTTGTCTTAAAGACCCATTTACATCCAATGGCTTTTGCACCATTTGGAAACTCAACAAGATCCCAGACTTCATTACTCTTCATAGAATTCATCTCTTCCTTCATGGCATCGTACCATAATTATGATTCTTCGCAACTCATGGCTTGTGAAAAGGACTTGGGATCATTTTCGGCTCCATTGTCGTAGTCAGATTCTTGCAGATACACAATATAATCATCAGGAATTGTTGATCTCTTTTGTCTAGTAGATCTTCTTAATTTTGTCCCACCATTTTCTTGAGAAGTATGTGGTTCAACTTGTTGTTCAAAAATTCTCAGCAATTCTTGAACTATCTGATCTACTCAAATGTCGTCAGCAGCTTGTGGAACATCAACAATTGGTTTTTCAACACTAGTTTGTACTTGAGGGGTGCTGTGAATAATAACCAATATTTCACTTGAGGTGGAAGGCTGGCATTATGAATGATCCTTCTCAGAAACTATGTTTCTGGTTTGATCGCTCCCACTGATCAAGTCATTTTCAAGAAACTTTGCATTTCTTGATTCCACAATCCTAGTGCTGTTAGATGGACAATAAAATCTATAACCTTTAGACCTTTCAGCATATCTAATGAAATACCCACTAATGGTCCTTGGGTCCAGCTTCTTCTCTTGTGGTTTATATATTCTCACTTCAGACGGGCATCCCCAAACGTGCATATGTTGCAAACTCAGTTTCCAACCTTTCCATAATTCAAATGGTGTTTTAGAAAAAACCTTGGTTGGAACTCGGTTTAATATATACACTGTCGTCTTAATTGCTTCAGTCCACAAGAATTTAGGAATATTGGAGATTTTAAGCATACTCCGCACCATGTCCAATAATGTTCGGTTTCTTCTTTCTGCTACACCATTCTGGTTGGGTGAACCAGGCATGGTGTATTGGGCAACAATCCCATGCTCTTGATGAAATTTTGTGAATGGCCCAGGTGCTTGTCCATCTTCTATGTATCTACCATAATATTCTCCACCTCTATCTGAGCTCATGATCTTAATTTGCTTGCGACATTGATTCTCTACTTCAGCCTTAAAGATCTTAAAGGCATCTAATGCTTCGCTCTTTTTATGAAGCATGTAGAGATACATATATCGTGAGTAATCATCTATAAAAGAGATGAAGTATCTGTGACCATGTGAGTCCATGTCTAGACTACATATATTAGTATGTATGATCTCTAATATGTCCGAACTCCTATTGGCACCTTTCATTGACTTGTTGGTCTACTTTCCCTTTATGCAGTCCACACAATTCTCAAAATCATTAAAATCCAAAGTATTAAGTACCCCTTCATTTACCAATATTTTAATTCTTTCTATGGAGATATGACCTAGTCTCTGGTGCCATAATTTAGAGGAATTTTCATTAATAACACATCTTTTCATACCAGTCTGAACATGCATTGAATCATAAGTGAAATTGTTTTGTAAATTAATGCAGTAAAGACCATTAGATAGAATACCATTCCCAACATAATCATATTTATAAAATAAACTGAAGGATGTTTCTGAAAAGTTAAAAGAATATCCAAAAGGTACAAGCCTTGAAACTGAAATCAAGTTTCTAGAAAAACTTGGTACATAAAAGGTATTTTCTAATTCTAAAACAAAGCCACTACTTAAAGTTAAATAGAATTTTCCTATAGCCTCCACATGCGAGCCTATCTTGTTTCCTGATAAGATGCTTTTCTCACTTCCCACTGGCTTCCTTAGGTTTTGCAAACCCTGCAAGGAATTCGAAATGTAAATTGTTGATCCAGAATCAATCCACCAAGTGTTAATATTGACATTAACCATATTAGATTCATAACAAACAAACGAGATTGGATTACCTTTGTCTGCAAGCCATTTCTAAAATTTGGCGCATTCCTTCTTCATGTGTCCCTTCTTTTTACAGAAGAAACACTTGGAATCCTTCTTGATATCGGCTTGGGGAGGTATTTTACCTTTCCCTTTCCGATTGGCTTCATATTTTCCCTTTCCTCGCGTTGCCAGCATTGCACTTTCTCCCATTTCCATCACCAGTCTCTCTTGCTCTTGAACACACATGGTCATAAGTTCATTAATTGACCATTTATCCATATGTGTGTTGTATGAGATTTTGAAGGGTCCGTATTAGTGTGGAAGGGTGTTCAGGATGTAGTGCACCAGGAAAGACTATGATATTTCAAACTCGAGTTTCTTCAATTGAGCCGCAGTGTCCCTCATTTGCATGATGTGCTCGCGCACACCTTTTACACTGGTGAGCCTTAGGGATGAGAACTTCATAATTAGGGTGCTTGCTAGTGCCTTGTCTGAAGTGAAGAATTGATCATCAATGGCTTTCAGCAAGTCTCGGGCCTTTTCATGTTGTTCAACGAAACCACAAATACCAGCTGAAATTTTAGTCTTAATGAACATCACGCTTAGACGATTAGATCGTTCCCATCGTTCATAAAGCATGATGTCTACCGCAGTGCTGATATTATTGAGTGCCGGTGGTTCGTCTTTCCTAATAGCATAGTCTATGTCCATCCACCCCAAATAAAGGAGAACTCTCTCCTTCCAGATTTTATATTTATTTCCCTTAAGTTCAGGGATATCAGTACGAATTTCAAAGAAATTTATAGGTTGTACAACTACATAAAATTAAAAAATCACATGCTTATGTTAAAATTGAGGCATAAATAAAAATTTCATGCTTTACCAATGTAAATCATGCTTAAAATTGAATCTAATGACATAAAAGTTGTCTGTGGACTAAATTTTAATTCAAGAAGATTCAATTATTCTTTATGATAGAATTTATCAAATTCTATCTTAGTTTTGAAATTTCTGATAAAACTATTAATTCATAACTCCTGTGGGTAAATTATGAATATTTTATCCTAATCAATTATATAAATATAATAAAAATTCCTGTGGGATAAAATTTATTATATTTAATATAATTAATTACAACTAATGTCTAAATATTATTTATGTGATCTTAATCAATCATAATATATAATTTTATTTAATTAGAGATGTTGTGGCTATTCTCTAATTAATTAAAATCATATGGATCACTAGACATTATTTTCATAAAATAAACTGATAATTTGCATGAATAAAACTACAATATTCATGCATAATATTTAACCATAGGTTTCGTATACTCATTCATAATAACATGTTTTAATTAAAGCTTAAATAATTAAATTCATGCAAACTAAATACGAGCATACTTTCCAATTTGTATATAATTAAACTAAATAAATATTATATGCATAAATTTTCCAAATTGCAATATAAATAAATATTATATGCATAAAAATTGAGCAGACATATTTCCAAATAAATGTTTTAATTCAGAAAATTTTAAAAAATAAAACATTTAGGCAAACTATGTCTATAATTACCAAGGCAGAGATAAAATTGCTCTGATACCAAATGTAAACTAAAATACTAAATAAGGATTCTTTAAAATGCAAATAAAAACTTAAAAGAACCGAAAAGTAAAAATTAAATTGCCCAGTAAATCTTAAATACCTCCAGCCATTGGTGTTGAAATGATTCACTGTGTGAAAAACGTTTGTTACCAACTTGTTTTGCTGAAACTGAAATCTGTTTTGCTGAAACTGCAAACTGTTTTGCTGAAACTCAAATCTGTTTAGCTGAAACTCAAATCCCTTTCGGTGAAACTTTTTAAAATAATATGCACGAACAGAAACCAGCAAGAAAACAAAACCTCCAGTCCACACAAGCCAAACGTTTTCACCAACAAAACACGTATATGAACCTTTACGAAAATAACCATAAGCCTAAAGCTTTCCTTCCATTGGCTATGATTAGAAATGCATTTTCTGTTAACTAAATTTACTACGGTAGAAAAAATCTAACAGCAAATAAATGCTTTGTTTCCAATGAAAGGGTAGAAAGACTCTCAACTTGAGAGCACACACAGTGGAGAAAATATGAAGGCACTTCCAAGCTCTCTTCACCCTAGCTTGATGGTGTAAAAGTGAAGGGGATTGAGTTAGTGAGCTTGGGGACCAAACAAAAATCATTATAGCCTAGCTTCCATCAAACTTCTGTTGGCTATGTGTCAAATTTTCCACAGATCATGGTAGAGAACTCTAGTGGGATTAATGGACCACTTCAGTAGCTCCCAACAAGAAATTAATTATCTACAGTTGATTTCAGTAATTTAGGGAAATTACTGCAGTTAGTTTCCATAAATTAAGGAAACAACTACAAATTAGTTTTCAGAAATTAACACGTTGGGAGAGGCAGCTTTCCAGAAATTAAGCGGACGTTTCTAGAATTCGAGAGAGCTTAAATTTTTTTGCTTTATATGATAATAATTAATTTAATTTTACTTCTTAATTTTTTAAATTGTATTTTTTAATTTAATAATATATTGATATTCGTAAAAAAATTATAATTATATTTATATTTTTAAATTAAATAAAAAAAATGAAAAGTACTAGGAATGTTTATTAAAAATCTCTTCTAATAAAAAAATTCAGTAATTTTGGTATTGAAAGACTCAAAGCTCATCATTAACCAATAATTTAATAACTTTTATTTCTTCCAGAGTATAGTAATATGCTTTAGAATGTTGTTAATTTCCTTAGTTTTCACATTTTTTATTTTTGTAAGAATTAATACACCTTTTCATATTCTAAAAATTATTCAAAAATTAAAAAAACATTTCATATTATGTCCCAATAAGTTTCAATTTTTTGATATTTTAAGAATTAATAAACCTTCTATGTAACATCAAGATGAAGAATGTAACATCAAGATGAAGAATGTTATAAAGAATATTTAAGGTATTATCCAGTAAGAACCAATTAAAGAATGTCGTCAATAAGTTTCAATTTTTCATATTTAAGAATTAATAAATCTTTTTACGTAACATTAAGATGAGGAACGTTATACGGAAGATGGAAAGTACTATCCCATGTTATGGCTAATCATGGAGGTCATTTGAAACTTAGTGAAAATGTATGTTTATTTAGTTTATTTGAAACTCGGGTGAAATGTTTGTTCATTTAGTTCATTTGAAACCGAGTGAAATGTTTCTCAATAAATAAAGTGAGATGAAACATTATAAAATAGTATCTTTTAAATATATTTTTTCCAAAGTTTAAAAGAAATGTGTCAAAGTGTAAAGACTATGAAATATATAAAGGGTGATGTTTAAATTTGTGTGAAAATATGTCCAATTTTCACTTCTACTAACAATTATTGAAATTAGCTTTCGTTGAATCCCATCACTTTATTTGTGTTTCATTTCCTTTAGTGGTTTCTTTTTCTATGATTCAGTTTTTTCTCCTTTTTTTTTCAGTGACTCAGTTTTTTCCTCCTTTCTTTAGTGGTTTCTATTTTTCTAGGTTTCTCTTTTCAGTTTGGTTTCCTTTTCTATGTTACATAATAAATAAATAAAAAATGAATGAATAAATAAATACATATTTTTTTCTCTTTTTTGTTTTTCTATTTAGTGCTTTATTAGTTAATATGATTGGTCTTTTCTTTTAGGGATATTTGAGAGTGTAGGGTGATTGTGTTATTTTTCTTTGTTCTTTGGCTTTTATTTTTTTCTCTTTTTTATTAAATTTATTTTGGTGTCATGTTGAGCTTAATAAGTGTTCCACTTTTTTAGTTATATTTTCTAGATTCTACTCGACGAAATTTAGTGATATTTGGTATTGAATAGATTCCATAGTCATATTTGTATAAGCATTATTTTTATTGTTTTTAAATTCTTATATTGTATTTCTATAAAAAATTAACCTTTTTTATATATTTTTTCCATTTTTTTCTATTAATTTATATTTTATTTGTTGAAATTCGTGATCATTCATATATATATATATATTTGATGATGATGATGATTAACATCCACTAAGACCAATGGGGTCTATCGGACCTTAAGGGGAAAAAAAGAAGAAGGTAAAAGAATCTAATTGTTTCTTTAAAATCTTATTTTTACAATAAAAAATAAAGGAAAGAAGGACTCTGAGATCACTACACATGTTAGGGAAATGAAAGCGAATGTGAGTAAGAGATGGGCAGTCTAAAATGAAGTGTTTTTCATCTTCCACCCTCTTAGTATCGCAAAGTTGACAAATTATATCATCTCGGGTGAGTCTTGAGAGTAGACCACCACCTACTTTCACTTTAAAGCTCATGAGAATTAGTTCTTATCTTAGACAATTTTCATTTTTCTTTCTTAGTGTTGGTAAAAACAAAGAGACAATTCTAGTCATCAAGGGTGGGGTTGATCACTTCCTTATAGTATCTTACCTTCTTTTTACCCTCCATCTCCTTATCATTCAACAATTTATCGTTAAATTTGGAGGTAATAATATCTATGACACTATCCTTGCTTCTCATGATGATCTTCTCCTTTATCCCCTAGTGGTTGAGCAAAGACTAGACATCCTCGTTTCACCTACACTTGAGGAAAGGCGAGGGTTTTGACTAAAGTTAGAAGCAATCTTGGGAAGCCTCTTGGATTCCATGTTGTAAAGCTTCTTCTTATACATCAGATACCTAAACATAGTCATGCTTTCAATGGGGGAAAGGCCAACTTTGATCAAGAGGATAGGATAAGGAGTATTTCCCTTGATCTTGAAGTTGTAGGTTATGAATTTCTTTTGAACCATCTCAATATTTCTCCACGACTCTCTGGATATACTGTAACCCCAAAATTCACATCTATGTAAGACAATAGGGGTGACGAGAGTTTCAAGAGGAACCTTTTTTTTACTCAAAATACAAATATCGATCGAGTTAGAATTGTTTTTCAAGCTCATAATAAGCTTTCCAACCTCCAATAATCATTTTATCAATGTTATAATTGCAAGTTGAGCTAATGAGGAATGTTTAAACCCAAATATTTATAAGAAGAAACCTACTCTAAGCAATGGATATCATAGACAAAATTACCATGGGTGATGTTTTTGGATTTAACTATCATGACTTTAGTCTTGTCGGTATTAACTTGTCATACCCATATTGGAGCAGTAACCATGAAGAGTCTTAAGTTCTTTGTCTAGGTCATCATGGATTTTCGCAAGAAGAACGATATCATCGACATAAAGGAGAATATTAATGATTAAACCAACAAACTCGGTGTACGTTGCAACTCGTAGTTTTGAAAACACTCCTCTATCTTCTCGATGTAAATGCCAAAAATGGGTAGGGGATAGGGGACACACCCTTTCTTAACCACGATATTTCATTTAATATCTTTAGACCACCCTTTGTTGGTCTTAACCTTGGGAAAACAATAGTCTCATTGAGAAAATTACAAAAATCCTCAACTTAGGAGGAACCATAATCTCTTTAATTCTTTTCCAAATCTCATCCCAGAGGAACAATTTCAGAAGATTGTCTAAAGTCCATAAAACAATAGAAGAGAGTGACTTTACTATTGCAACATTCCTCAACAATGATCCTAAGAGTGACAAGATGGACGATAGTCGAGTGATGACTCCTAAAAACAGACTTTCCCTTTAGCTCTTTTACCATGGATTTCAAGCCAAAGGCTAATCTTCTTTTCCAAAATGAGGTCATGTAGTTTGGCTAGGGTGTGGTTAATCATAATGGTCCCTGTAGTTTGAGGGAAAATTTGTGTCTCCATTTTTAAACGATAGGAACAATAAGGTTTTTCTTCCAAGGATTAGGGAAGCCATTGTTTACTACCAAATTGAGAATCTTGTGGAGATGAGAAACGAAGGATAGACCTTCCCATTTTAAAGATATCAGCTTGGTATCCTCCAATATCTTTAATTTTCCCATTAGCGAGATTATTAATCCTAGACTCAATGTCTTCCAGAGAAAATATATCTTCGTTAATAGGAGTATTTAAGAAGGTTCCCATGGTGTCTGAAGAGTCATACAACTCACTAATCATGGAGCTCATTTGAAACTTGGTGAAATGTATGGCTAATCATGGACATCATTTCAAGCTTGGTGAAATTCCTGACAATGGGTAAAGTTCATTAATAAATAAGATATGAAATGTATTAAAATGTTGACTTTTTTTTTAATCAAAGGTAAGAGAAATGTAGAAAGTTTAAAGACTAGGGATCATGTTTAAATTCCCCTAAAAATTTATCCAAATTTCACTTCTACCAACAATAATAAAAATTCCCATAAGAATGTAGTGCAAAGAGTGTGTCGCACCCATCTCCTACCTCTAGCTCACATTATAAGATACAAGGGATAAATACTCGCATGAATTGCATACATAGGGTCCATCCACTTAATTCGCTTGTGTTCGCAAGGTGGTGAGCACATGGCCCCAAGATGACTATCTCCTCGATCCTCACCCCATTGGGGCCAAGAAAAAAACATTTTAAATGATCGATTAAAACATTTTCTCTATAAATACCTCAATTAAAGGTGATAAATTATCCATATCCCTTAATAGCGAGGGTATGATTATCCCAACACTTTTAATGAAGGGTAATTTTTTTTTTTAAAGAGAGCAGTATTTTGGTTATTCTAGAGTTCCTTTAGATATTTTGAAATAATTCTTTCAAATATATATATTTGTGTGTGTGTGTGTGTTTTAAATTTTTATTACTTCTATTATTATTTTTATTAAATCTGCAATATTATTTTTTTATATTATTTGAGTAAAGGGAATATATTTATGTATGGGTAGTTATTCCTATACTACAAAATTTCTAGAGTAAGATAGATCGTAATGTGGCTACCTTTAATTTGTAGCAAGATCTGCAAATCCTTTACTTCAATCATTCATAAACTAGGTGTTCTTAAGAAAATTTGTTTTATCAATTCCAAGAGAATGATGGTTGAGAAACCTCTTACATTTTCCAATCATCATGAAAATAAAATCCATTTTAGTAAAGTAAAATCTAGCATAAGCCATGGGAAATGATTCAGACCCATATATCCTTGCTAATAGTTGAGGATAGTGTCCATTATAAGTATTACAAAGATAGCACATTCTATCACTCATACTCTCTTCACTCCAAACCTAATTCTTTTTTGTGTTTTTAGAATGTCTGTGATAAACTTGATCATCATCATAATATTATCTCAACATATATGAATTTAATAAGATGTTTCATTATTAACAAGATTGTCACCAATTAGATTCTTCTTCATTCCTCATATATTAATAAATCAAATTTATAAATATTTTTTTAACATTAAAAATAATAATAATAAAATTTTCATAACAATATTTATGAACCTAACACTTTAACGCTTTTAATTGAAAAAATATATTTGTTATAAAACCACTAAATACATTTCCCATTGGAATTTTGTTTAACAAAACTTCCTTCCCACGCTTATCTAACAAGGGATTCTTACTATGTGATCAACTTTAACACATTGGCTTCAACACAATGTTAAAAGTTGGATAACCCATGAACACCATTGTAAAGAGAAATGAAGTATAAAGAGAACCATGTCACTCTAAAGAATTTGAGAAACCTCTAAATAAGGCTTTTGTTTTCTATTCTTCGTTACTAAATACATATTTATTAAAAAGGAACAAATTGAAATGAAAATAAATTACTTTTGAGCCTCTTAAGCCTCTAATCAAAAGACAATGAATTATGATGGATTGTTAATTATTTTAGGGGACACACCATTGCTTAAACCCGATATTGCATTTAATATCTTTAGACCACCCTTTGTTGGTCTTAAGCTTGGAAACAACAGTCTTGTAGAGGAGAATCACAACAATCCTCAACTCAGGAGGAACCATAATATCTTTATTTATTTTCCAAATATTATCTAGAGGAACAATGTCAGAAGATTGTCTATAGTCCATAAAACAACAGAAGAGAATGACTTTACTATTGCAAAATTCCTTAGTAGTGGTCCTGAGAGTGACAAGATGGTCGATAGTCGAGTGATGATTCCTAAAACCAGCTCACCCTTTAGCTCTTTTACCATGGATTTCAAGCCAAAGGCTAATCTTCTTTTCCAAAATGAGTCATGTAGTTTGGCCAGGGTGTGGCTAATCATAATGGTCTTGTAGTTTGAGGGAAAATTTGTGTCTCCATTTTTAAAGATAGGAACATTTCAATCCTTCTCCATTTACATCGACGATTTGCAACGTTTACATTGACAGTTTGCAACTGTTATCCCGGCTGCAGATTCACGAACCTGCTTATGCCATCCTCTCGGACTGACCTCTCCATATCCATTAACATAGACGCACATTGGTTTTTATTATCACATGGCAACTGATCTCGTAAATATTATGAAGTGGAAGCATAAAATCACTTTTCACAATGGTTGGAACATAGAAAAAAGTATTATAAGTTAACTTTTAGTAAATCTTATTGGAATTTGAGTATCATTTATCTAGTATTGAATTAATAAGCAGAAAAACTCAATCATTTCAATGAATTCATTCTTTTCAAAAATAAAACTTAACCCAATTTGGATTCAAGTCACTAGTAAGCTTAGTGATAAAGTAAGTCATTAACTTTTGTCACTAAAACTTTTCATGACTATCTATATCACCCCATAATAACTTAACTTTTTTCCAAATTTATCTTTTAGAAATACTGAATACTTGGGTGCCACTATGTAAAATGATTATATCATAAAAAGACTATTACAAAGTTAATTGTGGTAGACTAAATTATATTTTAGTGTCATTTATCTATGTAATAGGTTAATAAGTGGACAAAATCTTTAGTGAATTCATTCTTTTCCGAAATTATATATATATATATATATATTTATTTTTATTTTCTCTTAGAAATTATGAATACCTAAAATAAAAACACCTCCCTAATGAAAAAAATAGTCATTGGATTTCATCACTAAAGATTTTGATGACTATTTACATTACCCCACATTAACTTCACTTTTCAAAAAAATATTTATCTTTTAGAAATGATGAACACCTTGAAAAAAAAAAGTGTTTTCTACACAATAAATAGATTCTAAAAAACTATGACCAAGTTAGTTTTGTTGGTAAAACTGAATAAAATTTGAATGTCATTTATCTATATAATGAATTAATAAAGGGAGAAGCTATAGTGAATTCATTGATTTTCAATATTACACTTAACTTATAAATTTACATCACTTATAAATTTAACAACAATGTTACTTGTCACTAAATCTTTTCATAATTCAAATAAAAAATAAAAATAAAAATAATTATTTTCCAATTAAACAAGATTATATTTTAATGTATTAATTAAACAAGGAAAAAAAGAAAAAGACCATACCATTATATTACAAAGAAAATTCCTCAAGTGAAATTCTTGTCCCTAAAATTCATACCAATCCAACTTCAAAGAAATCCTATAAATATTATGAGAGCAATTCCCAAAAGAAAAGAAAAATAAAAATAAAAAAAGGGTATATTATTTTATTATTAATTCCCACAATGACATAAATTTCAATATTGCATATTGATTTTATGGCCACTTCATGTTGAGTGGGGAGAGATCAATATTTGTGCTAATTTTACATCACGCAGTCATTAAATTCCATGCATATCTCCTTATTATTCACAGACGTGATGATAGATTTTCCTTCCACGTAGCGCGTTTAGTATTCTGCTTGAACATATGGTTAGATTCTATCTCCACGATAAGAAGGGTGAGTGGTATTTAGTAACCAGATTTGGATGTCAATATTTTATTTTGTTGGCTTAAGCCTTGTGGGAGGGTTTCATAGTTCAGGTGTTGCTGCTTGGAGGGTTTTATTATGCTATTTTTGTTGATGAATTTTCTCGTAAATTTTGGATCTTATTCATGTAGAAGAAGGATCAAACATTCTCAAAGTTCTGTGAGTTTAAGGAATTGGTGGAGAAAGAGTCGGGGAAGCAAGTGATGGCTCTGCGGAGCGATAATGGTGGTGAATATATCTCGAACAAATTCAAAGACTTCTGTATCAAAGAAGGAATTTGAAGAGAACTCATAACACCTCATAAACAACAGCAAAATGGGGTCGCAAAGAGGAAGAATAGAATGATTGTGGGTGTTGCACGAGTTATGCTACATGATCAAGGCCTACCATGCACTTGTGGGCGAAAGCATGCAACACTACAGTTTATATGAAAAACTTTTGTCCTCATAGAGTACTTGGCATGAGTACACTTGAAGAAGATTTTACTGCTAAGAAACCAGATGTTTCTCACTTTAACATTTTTGGCTCATCTGTTTATGTGCATGTGATATGTGCATGTGACCAAGAACACCAGGAAGAAGCTGGAGCCGACTGCTGAAGTTG
Source organism: Pinus albicaulis (assembly GCA_034641835.2). Taxonomy (NCBI): domain Eukaryota; kingdom Viridiplantae; phylum Streptophyta; class Pinopsida; order Pinales; family Pinaceae; genus Pinus; species Pinus albicaulis. The sequence goes on along the minus strand of CM076575.1, from coordinate 1,005,354,894 downwards.
GGATATTTGTGGGGTACACAGAATCACCCCATAATTATCATGTGTATTTTCCAAATAGTCGAATGACTCTGGTGTGACGGGATATAAAATTCAATGAGGAGAAAGCCATGAAGTTGTCGCTTGAGAGGGAGCTAGAATTACATGCAGAGGAGGAACTATTGGTTCTCAAATATGAGTCTCTATATGTGGATCAGCCATAGGAGGAGGTTCATGGAGTGGAGGAGTCCACCCACTCAAAGCCAAACATGAGAATTCGTGAAAGGCGTACCACAGGAGCTAAGAGGCTGAAGCTTGATGCGGCACATAATGTAGGAGTCCCTACTTCACAGCACAGACAAAGACAGTCTCCTGAATTATTCACCGATCCATCTTCCTTTCAGAAAGCGGTGTAGGAGCCCACATGGGTAGATGCAATGGTGGGGGAGTATGAATCCATTGTCAAAAATAGTGTTTGGGAAATTGTTCCAAGGGCAGTTGATAAATCAGTGGTAGGTTCAAGATGGATCTAGAAGGTAAAGCAAGCTATTGATGGGAGTGTAGAGAAATAAAAGGCTAGAATTGTGGCCTGGGGCTTCTCACAGATCGAGGGGATTGATTATGAATAAAACTTTTCACTTGTCGCATGGTATTATTCCATAAGGACCATCCTTGCTCTCTCAACGCAGATGGGTTGGCACATTCATCATATGAATGTGAAGACTGTGTTCCTTAATGGGATCATTGAGGAAGAAGTGTACATTGAGCAGCCTGAAGGATTTGAGATCTTCAGCAGTGAGTCGCATGTGTGCAGACTCAAAAGAGTGTTGTATGGGCTAAAGCAAGCACCCTGTGCTTGGTACATTAGGATAAACAACTATTTCAATGGACTTGGCTTCACCAAGAGTGAGGTGGATAAAATCCTATACCAAATTGTGGTGGAGGGTAAGATTTTAATCATTTTTCCTTATGTTGATGACCTAATACTGACTGGTGATGATCAGCAGATACAATCATGTAAGGAGGACCTTGCAAAGGAGCTTGAGATGAAGGATATGGGCCTCCTTCATTATTTCATTGGATTGGAAATATGGTAGTGAGATGGTGAAATTTTTGTGTCTCAAGGCAAATATCCAAGGGAGATACTGGGTAAGTTGCACATGGAGGGATGAAAACCCATGGATACTAATATTATAGGAAACTGGAGGAAAGAGGATGCTACATGTGGAGAGGTAGTGGATGCTACTTTCTATTGACATTTAGTGGGTTCACCAATGCATTTAGTAAATATAAGACCAGACATATGCTATGCGGTGAACTAGCTTAGTCAAGTGATGGTTAAGCCTACCAAGCTCCTTTGAAAGATGAGCAAGCATGTCCTGATATATCTCAATGGCACATCTAAGTATGGCTTATGGTACAGACAGAAGGATGAGGTGAAGTTGCATGGCTTCATGGATGCAAATTTGGCGGGCAGCCCAACAGACAAAAAGAGCACATCACGAGGGGTCTTCAGTATCGGATCTACAATTGTTTCTTGGTACAGCAGGAAACAGAGATCCGTGGCACTCAGTTCAGCAGAAGCAGAATACATGGCAGAAATTCAAGCTACATGTGAAGCTATCTGGATGAGAAAGATCCTGGTTGGTTTGTTTGGTTCTCATTAATCATGTGTTTCATGATAGTTCTAAGCATATAGATATCTGGTATCATCATATCAGAGATTGTGTTCAGTGGAAGATCATGTTGCTTCAGTACATTCCTATGGAATATCAGGATGTAGATATTCTGACGAAGGCACTCACTAGGAGAAAATTCGAATACCATAGAGACAGGATCGGGGTGAAGGATAATCCATTTCTTATTGAGAGGGAGTGTTGAGATTCAACAAGATGATGATCCTAGTGAAAATTAAGCACCTACACTAGGTGGGGCCCACAAGTTATTTTTACGTGTATGTATATTTTTAGAATGGTGAGCAAATTCTCTTTATAGCTGGATTCTATTTATAGATGGTTGAGCAAATTCTATTTATAGATGAGGTTCTATTTTTAGATGCATGGGTGAATTATACTTATAGATTGAATGTCTAAAAATAGAATGCATGTCAATTATTATTATCTCTTAATAATAATTAGACAATAAATAATAATCTATTCTCTTGAAGCACTTGATTTCAGTTCACTGATGTGGCAAACCAGTTGAATGAAGGAATTACGAGTTCTAAAGTTGGTTGGTGGGACATGCAAGTGGAATTCGTTGTAACTAAGTGATACAAAGTTTTAATAGAGTTGGATGTGTAGTTATGTGAGTTGTAAAGTAGTTTAACTCAGTTAAGTGAGTTAAACTCAGTTGTGCTAGTTGTAACTAGTTGTAACTAAAGATACACTAGTGAGACATCAGTGATTTAAATATTAAATTAATTCACATGGAGTGATCTCACATGCAACTGAATATTTACTACTATTAACTACATGCATGTCAAATCCAGTGGAAACCCATTTGAGAGATAGGTGAAAGGGACAATTTGACTATCAGATGTGACGTTAGTGGGTGCACACTTGCAACCAAACACACATTGGAGATGCCAACGAGGATTGCACAGTCAAGGCAAGGTAGAATCTCATTCATTCAGGGATTTTGATCAACAGGGATTGCGCAGTGGAGACAGACTGTCATGAGGCAGTAAATTGGCGCATGTATTTGCCAATTTTTGTATGACAGTGTGAGAAAATTATATATTGTACCGAGAGCTCTTGGATTAGATTTTGTATGAGATTGTTTCATGATCCATGATATATGCATAATATATGATAGTGCGGTTTTTAGCTTTATTCTTTCCCGATAAAAACATCTGTGTTGTGTGATTGATCTTTCTTCATGTGTTTGCAATTGACGATTAAATTTCCACAAATATTTAAGTAGAAGGACAGTGATATATAATTGTTAGATCAAGAGAATCGAGGCAATACATAATTGTATTAAAATTTCTACATCATCATGAAACTCAAATCCATTTTAGTAAAGTAAAATCTAAGAACAATCTAACATAAACCATGGCCAATGATTCATGCCACTATATCCTTCTTAATTGTTGAGGGTAATGTCCATTTTAATTACTATGAAAAAAACACATTCTATCACTCATACTTTCTTCTTCATTTTTCATATTTTAATAAATCAAATCTATAAATAATTTTTTTTTAACCATAAAAAACTTTTCATGATGAACCTAAAATTTCAATGTTTTTAAATAAAAAAATATTTTTACTATAAAACCACTAAATACATTTCCCCTTTGGAATTTTTTTAACAAAACTTCCTTTCCTTCTTACTATGTGATCAACTTTAACACATTGGCTTCAACACAATGTTAAAAGTGGAATAACCCATAGACAACATTGAAAAGAGAAAAGAAATATAAAGAGGGCCATGTCACTCTAAAGAATATGAGAAACCTCTAAATGAGGCTTTTGGTTTCCTATTTTTCATTACTAAATACATCATTATTAAAAATAATCAAATTGAAATGAAAATCAATTACTTCTAATCCAGTTAAGCCTCTAATCAAAAGACAATGAATTATGATGGTTTGTAAATTATTTTAACAAACTCGTTAACATAGACGAACGTTCACTCCATTCAATCGACCGTCGGCATCCTTTATCTGGGTTGCAGATTCACCGAACCCACTTAAGCCATCCGCTCGGACCGACCTTTCCATATCCATTAACATAGATGCCCATTTTTCTTTCCACTTGCACAAACACAATAGCATATTTTCTTCGTTTATAGATTCTAGGAACCCGAGCCCACCTCTTCGTATATGTATACAGAGACAGACGTTCTCTTCGTCTCCGTTTCCCTAGATGGACAATTGCATATTTTTGAAACTCGCTTACGTGGTACGCGCAGTCTCTGTTTATGGACGTTTTCTCTGCCTCCATTTAGATAGACGGACGTTTCTGTTTATTAAGGCCTATCGGATAATTGTTTGTGGTCGGGAAATTATCCACTAATTGATTGTGGGCGAAAATTCTCAGCCGGAAAGTAATCTTGTAAACCGTGTTTGGCTTTCATTATCACATGGAAACTGATCTCGTAGACTGATGTTGGAATTTACTATTAAAACTGTTTGTGGTTGACCATAAACTAATGTAGTAGATGGACGTGACGGCCGTAAACTGTTTGTTGTTGAGAAATTTTATTAGCCGGAAACTGAGCTCGTAGATGGATGTTGGTGTTCATTATTGTTGTAACTGTTCGTTGTCCGAAAATTCTATCAGACGGAAACTGATCTCGTAGACAGACGTTGGCATTCATTATGAGATCTGTTTGTGGTTGGGAAACATTTTCAACAAGAAAATGATCTCGTACACTGTTGTGTGATTACATGGATTAACGTTTTCTCCGTCACTGTTTACATAGGGACGTGGGCTGAAATTTTTCTCAGCGGGAAACTGAGCTTGTAGGCTTGGATGACGGGCAAATTACTCAACACCGTGTGATTAGCGTGCCAATTTGTTTTTCCTAGGTATCAGTCTTATAAAAATCCATCTGTTTTAGATTTGGAATTGAAATTCTATGAGTTTTAGATTTGAAATTCCTACTCTGTTACACTCATTTCCAAATTAGAGTTATAATTAAATTCTTACCTTTTTTTAGTGATCTACTACTATAGTTATCAAGTTTGAATTCAAATTCCAATTGGATAAGATATTGTAAGAGATTGAATGAATAAATTCTAATTGGGAAAAGTTGGATAAGATATTGTAAAAGTTTGAATGAATAAATTCTAATTTGGGAAATATTTGAGCTAGTTTTTATTTTTAGAAACTTTTTTTTGCTAAAATATATAGTTTTATTTCTATAACAGTAACCACTTTTGCACATTTTCTTCTCATTAATTTTGAAATTTAAATAATTTTTATTAATTTTGACTAATTTAAAGAATTAAAAAAAAAAGCATACTTCACAGCTCTGTGAAAGTTATTTATATTCAAAACTCGGAACTTTAACCTAAAATCACTTCCTAATTTTAAAATCTAGCTAAATTCATTTGATAAACCATATATATTTTAGCCTTTTTATTAAAAATATATAAATTTTCTCCTTATTTAAATTTTCAATTAATTTCAATTAATCATCTAATTTACTAACTTGACAACTCAACTTTCTACTTTAAACCTATTTAGAGTTTTATGCAATTTACTAACTTTACAACTCAACTTTCTAAAATTTACTAATTTCACTACTCTACTTTCTTTCTTAACCATTGTATGCAACAGTGAAATTGAAAAACCAAAAATCTACGATCAGAGCATCATTTATTTTGGCTTTCACTTCCTAATTTTAAAATCTATCTAAATTCATTTGATAAACCATATATATTTTAGCATTTTTATTAAAAATATATAAATTTTCTCCTTATTTAAATTTTCAATTAATTTCAATTAATCATCTAATTTACTAACTTGACAACTCAACTTTCTACTTTAAACCTATTTAGAGTTTTATGCAATTTACTAACTTTACAACTCAACTTTCTAAAATTTACTAATTTCACTACTCTACTTTCTTTCTTAACCGTTGTATGCAACAGTGAAATTGAAAAACCAAAAATCTACGATCAGAGCATCATTTATTTTGGCTTTAGCAGCCACCGCTCTGGGCATGGGCATGGGCATGGGCATGTGGATATGCCATACAATCTGAACCTTACGCAGATATTCCATAAAATCTGAGCTTTTACGCAGACGCTAGACTAGTATCCTGTTAACCGAATCGATTTTTTCCAAACTATTCGATATACGAATCGAATTGCCGAATTCTCTTATTTTTCTCTCCAATACGAGAGAATTTGGTAACGATGCTAGAAACCATGAGTTTAGATTTAGATTTGAAATTCCTACCTTATTAGACTGACCTCCATAACTTTTAGATTTAAAATCACCATCAGTTTTAAATTTGAAATTCCTACCCTGTTAGACTGATCTCCTAGACGACGTTGGCGTGGCGTGATCTCCTAAATGTATAATCTCCTGGATGTTAGACTGATCTCCTAGATCGACGTCTCCTAAATGTATGATCTCCCGGATTTTAGACCAATCTCTGTCAATTTTAGATTTGAAATCCCTACCCTCTTAGACTGAACTCCTAGATTGACGTTGGCGTTCATTATCTGGACGTAATTGGCAGATTTGAAATTCCTGAGACTGATCTCCTAGATGGACGTTTTCTGAGACTGATCCGGCGGAAATTTTGATAAGCCGGAAACTGATTTTGTAACCTATAGCGTGTTACGTAGATGGACGCTTTCTCCGTCGCTTTTAGTTAGACGAATGTTGGCGTTCATTATCAGAACTATTGTTTGCTTCGGGTCTGCACGAAATTTAAATTCGTGTATATAAATACATGCTTCTTCTTGTGCAATGAATTTTATTGGTGTGTCTGCAAGAAATTTAAAAGCGTTTAAAAATAGATGCTTCGTCTTCAGGTGCGAAGGTCATTATTTTTCATCGTAATAATATATCGAGTCTGGGTAACTGAGTGAAAGAAGTTCATAAATTTTCGAATTTTTAGGCGCATTAAAAATCACATTTGCTGTGCATATATTGTCCATTGAGGTACATTAACATTAAAAATGGTGAATATCAAACACCCATATTATCGCATGCTTGCTTTGGAAGGGCGTTGTCCACAGAATTTTTTTAGTTGAAATTTGAGGATTCTTTTGTTTTTTGAATCTGATTTTTTTTATTTGGAATTGAGGGATTATTTTATTTTTTAAATTTAATCAGAGAAGTGTTGGAATAATTTTTTTTTTTTTACAGAGGAGAAATGGGTTTATCATTACCAAAAATTTTGGACACTCGAAATCTTCAAACTTCACAATTATATCTTAATTTTCCAAAATTTCTACATAATTTAATTAAAATCATACAAAAATTTCAATTATTTTTGAAACAATTTTATAAACTCTTTAGACACTCTCTTTGGAATAATTTTCATATTAGATTCAAAATAAAACTCACAAATAGTTCCATGGATCGGTAAACACCAATCTGCTTTTCTCACAGCACTTCGGTCGCTGCAGTATTTTTGTTGTTTAGTTAACATTAATTTCAAATTTTAAGGATCGTTAAACCTTGTCTGTCTTTCCTCAGTACCGTTAACTCGTAATCTCATGATTAATTTTGTTAATTCCAAATTTGAATAAATAATTATCATAATCTCTATTTCTCCAGAAGCATTTGGGGCTGTTGATTGTAGATTTGGAGAGTATCTCGAATGAGTTCTCCTCAAATAATTGACCTCTCCCCTAATTTGCAGTCGACCTCTCTATTAAAATTCCCTGAATCTCATTTATGGACCAAAAAAAATTGAAATCGACATAAGATGTCCAGGGCATTTAGGTGACATTTGTGGACAAAGAAAATCTGCAATCGAAATAAAGATGCCCAAGGCGTTCAGGTGCCAATTATAAAGAAGGTAACGGTTCCTAATTTTTGAAATATGATGCCCAAGGCGTTCAGGTGCCAACTCTGGACACGGTAACGGTTCGCAATCTTTGAGAGATGGATGCCGGTATCTCTCCTCCATAACCAGCGGTTCTCAATCTTTGAGAGCTGAATGCCGTATTCGTATGAGAAGTACTGCGGGCCATTCTGATGCATTCGGAGTTGGGTGGATCTTATGTAAATTGGATTGAGTCACTCGTGTGCTTTTTGTTGGATTAAATTTAATTTTAAATAAGTTATTCGTGTTTTTTTATTATTATTGATTTTTAAGTAAGTTAAACGAGTTTTCTTATTATTGAATTTGGTTCTGTTGTATTAGATTAATCTGAATTTTAAATGTGTATTTGAATAACAATTTCAAAGAAAATCAATGATTTTTCCTTTAATGCTTCACACTAAATTTAAATAAGCAATTTAATTTTTTAGGTAAAAATAAATTCTATAATATTATTTTTTTATTTACAATGTTTTAAAATAAAATGATTTTATTCTTTTTATAAATTTTCTACCGTTATAATTAATTATTTGTATAACAAACTTTATAATATTATAAAATATTTTTAATTTGCAATCTTTAAAATAAAATTATTATTTTTTATTAATCTTAATTATTTTTATTTTATTAATATTAATTATTTTCATTTTATTAATATTAATTATAAACTTGCTAGAGTTATATCTAAAAAATAAAAATAATGTTGGAAATTAATTCCAACTATTGATATCAATTAGCAGTAATTGCAGAATGATTGGAGTGCGGCACATTGAAGCCTTAGCAAAGGCGGTTGCTGTTTTTCTGAAGAATTGCAAAAAAATTGGAAAGCTCACACAAGTGAAGTGTAGAGCAGATAAGAATCGACCCCTTGATATTTATCTAAGGCGGTAGCCAACTTCTTAGAAAGAAGAGTTAAGGCTCAGACTCAAAGTCTCGCCAGCAACGCAGAGCTTTGATTACAAGTTGAAACAGTTTTTAAAAGCCTTACCAATATATCGACAGAGTTAATGACTGAAGCGACATAAGTTCGCTGCATCACAAAGCAACGATGTGTTGCAATGATAGCTCTAACACTATCACATCGCAAAACTTTCAAAGTACTTAAACGTGCACACCGAAGAGTTTAGGCGATGTGATGAGGTCTCACCTCAATCGCAATCGCGACATCGCAAAGTTAATTGCATGACCATTGCACAACCGCCGATCTCCGATGCGACATGGAACCCGCTCCAATCGCAATCGCAAGTTTTAGTTGATCGTCTGCAAAGGACTGTGAACCAATGTTCGCCGATGTTGCGATGCGATGAGGTGCCACCTCAATTACAATCGCAAATCGCAAAGAATCACAATCACAAATCGCAAGACTGTAATCGCAAGATTGCAAGCCGACTGCTGATGCAATATGGGCCACGCGCCATCGCAATAGCAGAATCGCAATCGCAAAGCGCAAAGGTCATAACCTTTTGGCCGCTGAAATGCCGATCGCTGATTGACTTTCGGATGCAATGAAGTTATCAAATGGATTTCATGAAATTTGAAGTTCGGCTTTATTGGTCAGTTTAATAGTTTTAATTGTAACCGCGCCTTATAAACAGAATGAGGCCGAAGGCTTATTGTAAGAATGAAAAATTTTATTGTGAATGCGTTTTTATGTATTAAGATGTTATTTTGAGAAATAGAGAAATTGATGTAGCCCGCAAGCTGAATACACAACAAGTTTTTAAGCATTGTATGTGTGGATTTGAGGTCAAAGAAGTTTTGTGAGCACTGTTGTTTTACAATCCATTGTTGTACTTTGTGAATCCCTCTCAAGGAAGAAGAATCAGATTACCGATTTTTGTATTTCTTTTATTCTTTTATGAATTAAGAAAACTTGTCCTAAATTGTTTCTGTTCATTCTACAAATTGAGTTTGAAAACTCTGTGTTGTTGAGAGAATATTCATTCTCTTTTTTTTGTTTAGAAGTAATCTAAAACTTCTACATGGTATCGGAGCTAGTCTAGTTACTCAGTGAGACAAAACAGAGTTTGTTTTTCACTGCAGGAGCTGTAAGAAGCTTATTGAGCAGATTTCTCCAGCAGATAAAGTCCTTGCTTGTCTTATTATACAGTAAGTATATTTTCTTTACTTATATAGTTAAGATGGAAGATGTTGGAACTGGTTTGACAAATTCCCAACTTCCACAGTTTAATGGGAAGAATCATAGTTATTGGTCCATAACTATGAGAGCTTTGTTTGCTTCTCAGGGATTATGGGAGCTAGTTGAAAATGGCTACCCTGAACCTGCAGATGCAACAACATTGGTTATTTTGACAATAGCAGAAAGAGACTTGTTAAAGAGTGACAGGAAGAAGGACTCCAAAGCCCTCTTTTATCTCTTTCAATCAGTACATGAGATTATTTTCCCACGGATTGCAACAGCAAAAAAGTCTAAAGAGGCATGGGATATTCTCAAAACTTCCTATCAAGGCATGGAGAAGGTGAAGACTGCAAAGTTGCATATGTTAAGGAGAGACTTTGAAACACTCAGCATGAAGGAATCTGATACAATATATACATTCTTCGCTCATTTTAGTGGGTTGATAACCCAGATAAGATCTCATGCTGAAACTCTTGAAGAAAGAAGGATTGTAGAGAAGATCTTGAGAAGTTTACCCTCATGGTTTGAAGCTATTGTGGTAGAAATAGAAGAGACAAAGGATCTCTCACAGTTCACTGTAGATGAACTGAGTGCTTCTCTTATGTCTCATGAACACAGACTGAGTAGAGGAACAAATTCCTCTTTGTAGCAAGCATTCAATACTCAGATGCCATTCGACCAAGGTAGAGGTTGAGGTAGAGCAAATAACAGAGGTCGTGGAAGAAGCCAAAATAAAGGAATAAATAATCTTGCTAGCACAAGCGGAAGGAGATGCAATCAGAACTAAGATGAAGGTTCAAGCAAACATCAAGCTCATGGACAAAGGTATGAAAAATCCCAAGTCCAATGTCATATTGTAAGAAATTAGGCCATTATGCCAATGAATGTAGGAAAAAGTAAAATGACATGAAAAATAGGAAAAATGCTAATTTTGCAAATGTAGAAGATAAGAATCCAAAGATTGTGCGGTTAACATGTAACATTGCACAAGATAAACAAGAAGATGTTTGGTTCTTAGACTCAGGTTGTAGTAATCACATGACTAGAAACATTACAATTTTTGCCAATCTAGATGAAAATGTGAAATCTGAGGTAACAACAGGAACTGATAGTAAGATATCTGTCAAAGGTAAAGCAGAGTCAATATCCTAGTAAGAAAGGGAGAACAGATGATTGTGCCAGATGTATACTAGGTACCTGGTTTGAAATGTAATATTTTGAGCATTGGACAGCTCATTGACAAAGGTTACAATGTGTTTTTCAAAAATGATGTGTGCACAATCAGAGACATACCTCCAAGTAAGAAGATCATTGTAGAGGTGCAGATGATCAACAATAGAATGTTTTCACTCAAACTCAGAGAAGAATTGAAGGAAGGAAGAACTATTGCAGTTGTGACACAAGAAGTCTTTCAAGAAGAAGTGAAAGATGAAAATTGGTTGTGGCACTTGAGATTTGGACATCTCAATTTCGGAGGCTTTAATCTGTTGCACAGAAAGGAAATGGTAAATGGATTTTCATTGATTGAGAAGTTGAACATCCTTTGTGAAGGCTGCATCTTGGGCAAACAACACAGAGAAAAATTTCCAGCAGGAAAGAGTATAAGGGCAAAAGCACCCTTGGAAATTGTTCACTCTGATGTGTGTGGACCGATGCAAATACCATCATTTGCTAGAAATAAATATGTTTTAACTTTCATTAATGATTTCACCAGAAAGACATGGGTGTATGTGTTAAAACATAAGATTGAAGTGTTTGAGAAATTTTGCCACTTCAAAACTCTTGTTAAGAAGCAGTGTGGGCATTATATCAAAGTACTCAGAACTGATAGAGGTGGAGAGTATATCTCCAAGGACTTTCTGCGTTTTTGCAGAGAGAATGGCATACAAAATAAATTCACCGCGAGGTATACACCTTAGAAAAATGGTGTTGCAGAAAGGAAGAATAGGACCATTCTGGACATGGTCAGAAGTATGCTAAAGGAAAAACACTTGCCGCATGAGTATTGGGCTGAAGCTGTCACTTGCGCAGTTTAAATTTTAAATAGATTCCCAACTAAAGCTGTCATGAACAAAATTCCAGAAGAAGCATGGAGTGGACAAAAGCAAACTGTCACTCACATGAGAGTATTCAACTGTGTAGAATATGCACATGTACCGGATCAGCTAAGGAAGGAGCTTGATAGTAAGGGGGAGAAGTGTGTCTTTGTTGGCTACTGTGATGAGTCAAAAGCATACAAACTTTATAATCCATCCACCAAGAAATTGATAGTAATGTTAAGTCCCTATATTAATAGTGTAGCCCCCCTTATTGTTATTATTGTACCCCTATAACCCCCATATTGTTATTATTATGCCCTTACATTATTATTGTTAGGTCGACTAGGATTACATTGTGGCCCCACTAGGATTATATTGTGGCCCCATGGACTCCTATATATAGAAGGAGGTTTTGTTCATTTGTATCATCCAATAATTGTTCATTTATGTAATGTATTGGAGGTTTCCCCCTCGAAGTGGCTCATTTCTAAGGTGTTGATATCTCTTTTCTTCTCTTTTTGGAGCTAGTTACACAACATTTGGTATCAGAGCTTTGGATTCTAGGGTTTCGCTGCTCCAAATAGGTCATCATGGAATTTTCACTATAACTTTGTTTCTACGAAGTTTCAGAAGCTGAAATTTTTAGGGTACGAAGCCAAAATCCTGAGGAAGATTTTCTAAAAATTTCAGAGCTTGGTTTGCAATATTTTCGGAGATATGATCTGTGGAAGTTAGGTATTTTTTCAGGCTCCTAAATAGGTCATCGTGGAATTTGCGCTATAAATTTTTTTCTACGAACGTTCAGAATCTAAAATTCGTATGGTGCGAAGCTGAAATCCTGAGGAAAGTCATCAAAAAAATTTAGATCTTGGTTCGCAATATTTTTGGAGATATGATTTGTGGAAGGTAGTGCTTTTTCAGGCTCCTGAATTTCATCTCAAAGAGGTGATCGTGGGAAAAGTTCAATAACTCTCTCTTTGGGCATCGGATTGGAGTGCCGTAAAAAGTGGTCACAAGTACACAGACTTTAGTTTGTTGGATATCAATTTCAGAGACAAAGGATGAAACAGTGACATGTGGCAAGTCGTACAAGTTAGTTGTACTGAACCAGTCCATAATTAGGTCATTGTGGAAGATTAGACATAACTTTGTCTTGAAGAATACAAATCAGATCAGACCTGTGGAATTTTAAAGAAGCTTCAGAGGCCTACTATAATGTTGAATTTCAGATATTGAGGTCATGAAATTATAGAGATAATTTAATTTCAATATCTGGCTCCTCAAAAGCAAGAGAAAGGTGTGTATCTGGTTTTTAAAATTGCATAACGTTTGTTTGAAAAAACAATTGAAGTGATTCCAAGTGCATATTTTAGAATTTTTATCAGTATTGGGTTCTATAATGCCTCCAAAAAATAATTCCATACCCATTAATCCCTCAAAAAGCTATACTATGACGCATGAAGAGGAAGAGTTACAGTATGAGATATCAAAATTACAGTACCAAGTGCAACAAGTTTCAATCTTACGAAGAGAAATTGAAGATGAAATAGATGGTTTGAAGGATCAAATAATAGCAAATATGGATGATAAATTAGTGGAATATCACATAGAGCATCAACAACAAGTTCTCCAAATCTCAAAGGATAACCCAACTTTGGTGTAGAATCTAATGAAACAATAGGAAGATCAACATCACATCGAAAGAAGTTATGAAGCAGTCATAGAAACAAGAAATCGACAAGTACGATCAATTTCAGAGTATCTCAACAAGTGGAAGAACTTTCCTGTAGAATATTTCACATGGGAGGATGAGAATTTTATACATAAGCATCAAGAAATAATCAAGCGTTGAGGACAACACTTGTTTGAAGGAGAGGGGCATGTTAAGTCCCTATATTAATAGTATAGCCCCTTATTATGTTAGTGTAGCCCCCCTTATTGTTATTATTGTACCCCTGTAACCCCCATATTGTTATTATTGTGCCCTTACATTATTATTGTTAGATCGGCTAGGATTACATTGTGGCCCCACTAGGATTATATTGTGGCCCCATGGACTCCTATATATAGAAGGAGGTTTTGTTCATTTCTATCATCCAAGAATTTTTCATTTATGTAATGTATTAGAGGTTTCCCCCTCGAAGTGGCTCATTTCTAAGGCGTTGATATCTCTTTTCTTCTCTTGATATTAAGGGGGAGAAGTGTGTCTTTGTTGGCTACTATGATGAGTCAAAAGCATACAAACTTTATAATCCATCCACCAAGAAATTGATAGTAAGAAGAGATGTGCAGTTCTGTGAAGAAGAAGCTTGGGATGGAAGTCTAGAAGACACTGTAAACGTGAAGACAAATCTGTCTCACAAATAAGAAGAAGAAGGAACAACTGTTGTTAACTCTTCTTCAGTGGCTCCTCCTCCACCACCGCAAGCACAAAAAACCACACCACAAGCTGGAATTCGAACAGCCTTGAGAAGTCAAGGAAGTGCTACTCCAAGCACATTTCAGGGATCTAGAACGTCCTCAAGTTCAAATGAAACTTCAAGCACACCAAGAAGACCAAGATTCAGAAATCTGAACGAGATTTATGAACAAGGAGAGGTAAGTAAAAATACCAGTCTGAATTCGTTATTCGCTTTGTATTGTCATCTTGATGACCCAATTTATTTTGAAGATGTTGTAAATGATGATAAATGGATTGAAGCAATGAATGAAGAAATTGGTGAAATTGAGAAGAGTAAAACATGGGAGTTAGTGGACCTCCCTGAAGGAAAAGATGCCATTGGAGTTAGGAGGGTCTATAAGACCAAAAGCAATGTTGAAGTCAAGATCGAAAGGCATAAGGCTAGAATTTTTGTTAAAGGCTACAAGCAGCAACAAGGTAGAGACTATGATGAAACCTTTGCACCAGTAGCATGGATGGAAATAGTTAGAACAGTGTTGTCTATTGTGGCACAACACAAATGGAAGATTTATCAGATGGATGTTAAATCTGCATTCCTGAATGGAGTGTTAAAAGAAGAGGTTTATGTTTAACAACCTCCAGGCTATGAAGTTGAAGGCCAAGAGCGTAAAGTATGCAGATTGAAGAAAGCTCTTTATGGGCTAAAACAAGCTCCAAGAGCATGGTACAATAGGATAGATGCTTACCTGATTGAGAATGGGTTCGAGAAGTGTGATGGTGAACCCACACTCTACATAAAGGAGAATGACGGTAATCTTCTTATCATTGTTTTATATGTAGATGATTTAATTTTTTCAGGCAATGATGCTTCTCTCATTGCTAATTTTAAAGCAGTCATGAGAAGTGAGTTTGAAATGATTGACTTGGGCTTCTTAAGATATTTTCTTGGAATTGAAGTAGACCAAAGTGAAAATGGTGTTTTCATTTCTCAAGCTAAATATGTAGAAGCAGTGTTGAAAAGATTCAACATGCAGAACAACAAAGCAACTGTGACTCCAATAGTAATGGGGTTGAAATTGAGTAAATAAGATAGCAGTAAGGATTTTGATCCAAAGTTGTATAAGAGCATAGTTGGCAGCCTTATGTACTTGACTGCAACTAGGCCAGACATTATGCACGCTGTTAGCTTAATCTCCAAATTCATGGAAAGACCAAAAGAAGCTCATTGGCAGGCAGCCAAGAGAATTCTAAGGTATGTAAATGGAACGAAGGGGTTTGGTATATTATACTCCTCTTATGAAATTTTTATGTTGTTAGGTTACACTGACAGTGATTGGGCTGGAAGTGTTGATGATCGAAAGAGCACATCAGGATATGTGTTTCATTTGGGTTCGGGAGCAGTTTCATGGGCTTCCAAGAAGCAACCGATAGTTGCTTTATCTACAGCAAAAGAAGAATATGTGGTAGCAATAGTAGCAGCATGCCAAGCAATATGGCTGAGAAGAGTTCTCAGAGATTTGTGTCATGAACAAGAAAAGGGCACAACCATTTACTGTGACAATAGCTTGGTGATAGAATTGTCTAAAAATTATGTTTTTCATAAAAGAACAAAGCACATTGACACCAATTTTCACTTCATACATGAATTGGTTAACAATGGTGAGATTTTTTTGCAACATTACAGAACAGAGGATCAATTTGCAGATATCCTCACAAAGCCACTAGTGCAGAAAAGCTTTGATCATTTCAGGGAATGCCTGGGTATGCAGAAAAACCCAACAATTGAAATTAAGGGGGAGTGTTGGAAATTAATTCCAAATACTGATATCAATCAGCAGTAATTGCAGAATGATTGGAGTGCAGCACATTGAAGCCTTAGCAAAGGTGGTTTCCATTTTCTCGAAGAATTGCAAAAGGATTGGAAAGCTCACACAAGTGAAGTGAAGAGCAGATAAGAATCGGCCCCTTGATATTTATCTAAGGCAGTAGCCGAATTCATAGAAATAAGAGTTAAGGCTCAGACTTAAAGTCTCGCCAGTAGAGCAGAGATTTGATTACAAGTTGAAACAAGGTTTAAAAGCCTTACTAATATATCAGCGGAGTTAATGAATGAGGTGGCATAAGTTCGCTGCATCACAAAGCAGCCATGTGATGCAATGATAGTTCTAACACTATCGCATCGCAAAAATTTCAAAGTAATTAAAAGTGCCCACCGAAGAGTTTAGGCGATGCGATGAGGTCCCACCTCAATCACAATCACGACATTGAAAAGTTAATTGCATGACCGTTGCACAGCTGCCGATCTCCGATGCGATGTGGACCCCGCTCCAATCGCATTCACAAGTTTCAGTTGATCGTCCGCAAGGGACTGTGAACCAATATTCGCCGATGTTGCGATGCGATGAATTCCCACCTCAATCGCAATCACAAATCGTAAATAATTGCAATTGCAAATCATAAGACCGTAATCGTAAGATCGCAAGCCTATTGTCGGTGCAATATGGACCACATGCCATCGCAATCGAAAAATCGTAATCTCAAAGCGCAAAGGTCATAACATTTTGTCCACTGAAATGCTAATCACCGATTGACTTTCGGATGCGATGAAGTTATCAGATGCATTTCATGAAATTTGGAGTCTGGCTTTATTGTCGGTTTAATAGTTTTTATTGTAACAACGCCTTATAAAAGGAATGAGCTCGAAGGCTTACTGTAAGAATGAAAATTTTTACTGTGAATGCGTTTTTATGTATTAAGATGTTATTTTGAGAAACAGAGAAATTGTTGTAGCCCGCAAGCTGAATACACAACAAGTTTATAAGCACTGTATGTGCGGATTTGAGGACAAATAAGTTTTGTGAGAACTGTTTTTTTATAGTCCAATGTTGTACTTTGTGAATCCCTCTCAAGGATGAAGAATCAGATTGCTGATTTTTGTATTTCTTTTATTATTTTATGAATTAAGAAAACTTGTCCTAAATTGTTTCTGTTCATTCTGAAAATTGAGTTTGAAAACTCTATGTTGTTGAGAGAATATTCATTCTCTTTTGTTGTTTAGAAGTAATTAGAAACTTCTACAAATAATTTATTTAAAAATAAAATATTTATAAATTAAAATTTTAATAATGTGTAATTTTTTTTTTATTGAAGGTGGTAGCAGCAGGAAAAAGCCTACCTCTACCTCTCTATCGCCGTTTATGGAAGTTTCTCCATTTCCGTTCACATAGATGGACGTTGCCGTTCATTAATAAAATTCTTTGTGGTCCAAAAATTCTCAGCCGAAAACGAATATCGTAAACAGGGGTTGGTGTTAATTATCAGAATTGTGTGGTCAGAAAATTTACTGTGCATCTACTCTTGTAGACGGACATTGGCGTTCATTGGTCAGGATATTTTCTCAACGGAAAACGATGTCATAGAGGGATGTTGAGGTTTATTATTATAATCATTTGTTGTCCGAAAATTTTATCAGCCAGAAGTTGATCTGGTAAATGGACGTTGGCATTGATTATCAGAACTATTTTTGTTTGTGGTCGGGAAATTTTCTTAGCAGAAAACCAATGTCATAGATGGAATTTAGCATTCATTATTATAACCATTTGTTGTTAGGAAATTTTGTCAACCGAAATATGATCTCGTAAATGGAAGTTGGCGTTCATTATCAGAACTGTTTCTGGTCGGAAAAGTTTCCTAGCCAGAAACTGATCTTGTACCCTGTAACATGTTACCATGATGGCATTTTTACGATCTCTGTTTACATAGACTAACATTGGCGTTCATTATTATAACTATTTGAAGTAGGAAAATTTTCTCACCTGATTTTTGTTGAAGGACAATGGTGTTCATTGTCAGAACTGCTTGTTGACGGGAAATTTTCTCAACTGGAAAATGATCTCGTACCTTAGCTAGATTCTTGTATACGGACATGTGTTGTTGATTTTTAGAACTGTTTGTGGTCGGAAAATTTTCTCAGCCGGAAACTGATCTACCGATTACATAGATAGTGTGTTCCATATTGGTTTGAAAATTTTCTGTGTCGGAAACTAATCTCGTAGACAGACGTTGTTGTTCATTACCAAAACTGTCTGTGGTTCAAAAAATTTCTCGACATGGAACTGCTACCTGCAACGTGTTATATAGATGGCCGGTTTCTCCCTTTTCTGTTTACATAGACGAACGTTAGGGTTCATTACCAGAACGGTTTGCTTTAGCTTCTGTGTCTACAATAAATTTAAAAGTGTGTATAAGTATAAATACATGCTTCCTCTTAGAGTATAAATTTCATTATTTTCTTTGCTAATAGTATGTCGAATCTGGGTACTCACTTGATTTTTAGTTGGATTAAAAATCACATTCAGAATAAGGTGCATACGCATGAAAAATCACTAATGAACTTCACACTCTGAGGGTGGATATCAAATACCCATGGGTTTTTGAATAATTTTCATATTAAATATACCAATTCATGGCACCATTACTACTAACAAAGAGTTCTGTAGTGCACCATCATCTATCATGGAGCTGTCGTACTCTATTTAATTTTTTTTATTTTTAAAATGAGTTTTACATTTTACAAACATGACCCATACGTTTTATGTTTTATAGAACATGGAACCGTATTTTGTAATTTTTTTTTGGAATATTTTCCGATCTAATTTATTCAGACTCAATCATCAATTATAAATCTAAGTAGTCTAAAATGAAATTAGCTTCAGAAATAGTTGGGACATTGAGTGTTAAAATATGCAATTACCTCCCACATGCATTGTTAAACAAACCGTTAAGTTAATCAGTTGAGTTGAGTGATAAATATATTTGGTGAGTGAGTTAGAGAGTCAGTTAAGTGAGTGATGATCAAGTTGAGCTATGTGAGAGTGTGTGCATGTCAATTAGGTTAAATACCCTTCACAGGGTTCATTGTATTTAGATTGTGATTTAGAGTGATTGAGATTAATGGAAGAGTCGTAGCTCATTGTTTCATGTGTGATATACTTGTGTCATTTATGTGATTGAATCCTTTGTCAGAGCTGAGGAAGGATCAGAAGATCCATGGGCAATAAGAGCCAGAGAAAAAGGCCAAGCACAGAAGGTCGTCACAAACACGGTGGTCCACACGTTTTCAATTTCAATGAAGAAAATGCGAAGGTCATCAAGTTCTCCTAAGAAAAACTGTGGATATTTCGACAAACTTACGATTTCTTCAAGATCTAGTTTATTCTATGGATTAATAGTTTCGAGGGTCCGAAATTGGTTTTACAGCATACAAAGCCAGTAGGTCGTGGTCAATAAATGTTGGTAACATACATTGTTTGCGTTACTTTTTAAAAAAGAAAAGATTCTGAAACACGAGTACGTATGCTTTTTTTAAAAAGGAGCATTAACTTTTTCGAGAGGTTTGATTTTCTGTTGAATTTTTCCAAAAGTGCTTTTCGATATTACGAAGGTTCGAGGTTTTGTTTTTGAGTTAAGCATATTTTAAAAAGGTTCTTCCTAAAGCATATGAAGAGGAGATTTCACGCAAAATTTTTAAACAAGGACTTTTTAATATAATCTTTTTAAATTTTTTTTTTTTTTGGAAAAGTGGAAGTTATTATTAAAAGGTTGTTGTATGTAAGAGTTTTAAGGGATTTTATCAAAAGGTTATTTGACAGGGGTTAAGTGCATGGTATAATTTTTTTTTAAAGTTTTTTTTTAATTAAAAAAAAGAAAAACAAGGTGCATATAGAATATTTTGTAGTTATTATTGGCAGGAGAATTTAGGGCTTTACAAAGTCTGATAGTCCACAAACAATATTTTGGTGTTTTCTCAAGCATGATTTAATATTCCTAATTAGTGACAACTAATTGGAATATTCGATTTTGTATAGTTTTTCCATCTATGGCTTTTAGATAAATAAAAGGTGAGTACAGAGGGTCTAACTCACTTAAGTAGAATAAGACATCCACCTAGTAGCACAACGTTGTGACTTAAGGGGATTCAAGGGGGGCCTAACACCATGTAGAGGAGGGGGCCTATGCACACTCTAGAAGCTTCTGCAAGCTTCTGTGCAGATAAGGATGAGGATGTGGAGGAGAGAGAGGCTACGTTGAGTTTTGGAGGGAAACCCACATTATAAAAGATGGAGGAGCCTTCTCATTTGGATCATTCTTGAGTTGTTGATTTTGGAGTGAGAATTTTGTCTTCTTGAGCATGCTGGCTATTTAGCCTGTTTATGGCACTGTTTAGTGCATTGAGTGTCTCCGGTCGGAGATCTCGCCATTATCCCCACGGGACTTCGAGTGCCTACTCGGGCAAGGTTTGTTCTTCAGTATTTTGTGAGTCGTTTCATTGTTTGGGTTGTTGCGGAGCTGGAGCTTATATATACTGCGCAGTCACTGGGAGTGAGGACACAGTTCATTGTGGAGGAGCTTCGGATTGGGGTTGAGGCAGGTGATTTCGCTGTGATTTCGAGCAGAGGGTCAGCCTTTTCCCATCGGAGGTTTTTGGCAGAGTTTGTGGCAGTGTTTCAGCTGTTTCTATCTAGCCACTGCGCAGTGCCTTGGAGGTCAGCATAATTCACTAGGGAGGCAATTTTTGGTGATTTCTAGGTTGGCCATTCTTGGAATGGTTTGTGGATCTTGTTGGGGTTGTCGAGGAGAGGAGGTTTGCCGATTTTCAGCTTGTTCCGGCAAGGGGATCAGCCCCTAATATTTATTCGATTCCAGTAGTAGCAGCTACATGGCATTATTCCAGCAGCTGGGACGCAGTTCATAGAGTAGCCATTTCCTGTCTTTTCTGAGAGTGTTTTCTCACTTGCCTTGCGCAAGATCGCCTCTTGTAATTCATTACATTTCTTAGATTAATAAAATGGCTCAGGATTTTCTCTCTATGTTTTCTGGTTGAGTTGCCGTAGTTACCGTAGTTTCTGTATTCTCTCTCTATCATATGTCTACTGCATTATTATTTTGAGCGCTCTAGTTCTATACCACTTGGTGTGTTTATCTTTCACTCTTAGACACAGTTTGGAAAGGGCCAAGTAGCCTCCAGATCTCGTCCTCTTTCAGAGGCGGAATATCCAGTAAATGCCCTCCCAGTCCATCTCTGGTTGGAGTTTGCCGTGTTTTAGAGTTATCCCTGAAACAGGATATTACACATGATAGGTTTGTGGGTGAAGATTGTGCCTTAGGGGGGCACATATTAAAAATCATATTTTTTTTCGAGGGCGATATGGAAGATAGCCTCATGCAAGCATGCAAGAATATATGACGGAAGTCATGGGTCGCAAAGCGCCACAACTAAAAAAGAGTAAGAAAAAGGATAAAAAAGAAGAGGCAAAGATAGTTGTCGTGTTTAAAAAGGTTCACGCTGTAGCCGATGAACTAAGATGTCTAAAAGAAGACAAATATTCCCTAGCTTTGAGTTTCACTCAACATGCAATGAATGAAACTGTTATGCGCAAGGTAGAAAAAGCTACAACTTCCAAGAAATCATGGAAGATCCTGGAAGCAGAATTTTGTGCAAAGGGGAGTGACTTGCAGCAGTAGGGTACGTCACATGCAAAAAATTCAGACGCAGATCTGAGAGTATGTTACATCATTTTTTGGTCATCTAACCTATTATCATTAGATGGACCAAAGTACACCATGTAAGACCAATTTTACCCTAAGTAAAATTGCCTTCACTATGTTAAAACAGGAAACCCCAAAAGGAAATATTAAACAAAGCTATATTTGTTTGGTTTTCCTCATGGAATAATTAATTAAACCATAATTTAATTATTATTCCCAATCATGTTTAACCCAAAATCAAAGAAATTAATTAGATAAACCTTTATTTATCTTATTATTTTCTAGGAATAATTATTTAAACCTTATTTAGATAATATTCCTTGTTTTTAAACCTTATTTAGATAATATTCCTTGTTAAATATGACCAAATCATCCACAAATAATTAAATAAATCACTATTTATTTAATTATCTTTCAACCACTTCCTTAAATAATTAAATAAATCATTATTTATTTGATTATCTTCTAACCGCTTCCTTAAAAAGATAAATAAATCATTTGTTTATTTATTTTTGACAAATTAAGGGATTTGACCCAAGTCAAATACCTTTTCCCTCCAACAAATATAATAAAATATTCCATAAAAAGTGGATCTAGATCTGGTTAACCCATGCACCAAGATCTAGAATGACCCAATATTTTGTTATAAATAGGAGGTTTTTCCTACCATTCTTCACCTTTTGTTGCCTATTAGATCACTCTGGATCTATACACTTGGTCACCATTTTCTGCCATTTGCTGTGTGAGCTCCCTTTGAGTTCCATTCTTTGTGTGGGTTTTTCTACACCAACAAGAGAGAGAAATCTTAGATCTGAAGTGCTGAGGACTTCCAAGAACCCATCCCACTGAGGAGAATTGGATACGCCTTCTTGTTTTCCTCCCAGGTGCCCAATTAATACAAAAATTCTTTCAAAAATTGTTCTTGTCTTGTCTGTTGGTATATGGAGCAAACCCTTGTTTTTACTGCTTAATGTCTTTCCATGCATAGATCTGGTTTTTTTGCAGCTCTTTTCTTGTTCAACTAACCGCAGATCTGGAGATATTGGCAGCCACTTTTGTTGTTAGGGCTATTAGTTATGCGTAGCTAAAGTGGTCCTTTTTCGTACACTTCGACAAAGGATTCATACTAACAAATGGCGACTCCACATGGGTTTTAAATTACGACCGCTGTCATTTTTCATATTCCTGCATATCCAGCTACTTCAGACCCTAGGGTTTCTTTTCAGCTGTTTATTTTTCCTATTTTTATGTTTTTTTTCTCACATAAAACCCTAAAACATTAAAATTTCTAACTTTCGTGTGTTTCTGGCCCTATTGCGCAGATAAGCGACACCAGCCGCAACTGAGACGACAACTTTTCTGAAAATCTCCTACCAAGACAACTGGAATGGGGGGTTGCACTTTTTGGCCCATAACCTGCGACCTGGACCTCCAGGTCGCACTTTTCAGCCTCTTTTCTGTGACCTGCACTGAAAACAGGTCAGAACCAGCGACCTGCCAATTTTTCAGTGATTTTTCTGCAATTCTTCTGGGTTTTGCTGAAGCTTTTGTCACGGTTTTCCAGCCTCTATCTCAACCCACTTTGACCTAGTTTTGATCTGTTTTTACTCATCTAAGTGGGAACCTAGTCCCCTAGGGCTTTATTACCCTCCACTTTTTGTGGTAGAGTTTTAGCCGTTTCAGCGGTCTGTTTTCAGAGTTTCAGCCTTCCTTTTTTCAAATCTGGAACCTCCTCCTCAGATCCCTTTAAATCAGCCTTCCTTCCTTTCAAATCACCTCTTGTCATTTTGTTTGGACCTCTCTTTAGGACCTCCTCCCTGTCCTTTCCGCTTTTTGCTAATTTCTTCCCTTTTTCCAGCCACCTTGCCTCTGTCTCTTGGCTGTGATCTGCACCTCTTTTCAGCAGCTTTATCCTTTAGATCCCTGTCCCTTCCGACCCTTGATCTATTGGCCTCTTTTTAAGTGTGTTTTGCCTAGATTTTTGCCCTTTTTTAGATTAATTTTGAGCGGCCCACCTTCTTGGGTTGAAGCAATGCATTAGTAGCTATTAATTTTCTGTTATTTCAGCATTATATACTGTTCTCTGCAGATTTATTTTCAGTTACGCAACACACATTTTCTTGCTCTCAAAACGGAAAGGGTTTAAAAATTAAAATTAACGCACATCACACACTGACCCTAAGTGAAGAAGCGCCTGGTTAACACCGCCTGGAAAAGACTCTAAAATCAATTGTCACTGCACATTTTCTGCCCTTGACCTCACTTGATTCTGTCCCTTTTTTCCCTTGTCGGTTTCCTTCTTCCCGTCATCATTGCGCCCCCAAGGCGCCTTTCCCGAAGACTTCTTGACCTTCACCATTAGTTTCCGGCCGATCGACCTGCTCCGTCCCGCCGTCGTCGAGCCAGTCCTCCTCCGAGTCCGCACTCTGACTCCTCTTCTGATTCATTGGGTTCTCCTTCTCCTCCTAGTTCTACCCCTGCCACCTTCACTATGTCTGGTCCAGGGCCTAACGTTAGCGGTGATCTAGGCCCTAATGCCGGAACCACTACTAGCGGAACCGCCACGGGAACTACCTCGGCCATACCCTTGCTGCCGTACATTGCAGGCCTCAGCCTCCCCGATTTCAATCAGTTGATCAATGACCCTATCCGCCACGATGTTGGTTGGCCTGCTATGCCAACCAAGCTCCCCTCCGACATCCCTAAGTTCGAAGGGCTTGCTGGAGAAGATCCAACCAATCATGTTCGATCTTTCCACATGTGGTGTTCCTCCAATTCCATTACCAATGACTCCATCCGTCTTCATTTGTTCCAACGCACGCTTACCGGCGAAGCTTCTAAATGGTATGTTGACCAAGCCACCTCTTCCCATACCACCTTTGCGACCCTTGCCCAAGCCTTTTTATCTTATTTCCAGCTCCCTCTCCAATACGATACTGGCACGGAGCTCTTGACTTCATTCAAGCAAACCTCTTCAACCCGCCTTTCCGCCCATGTTCAGGAATGGCGATGAAGACGGAGCTTATGTCGAGCCCCCCCTTCGAAGATCGGGTTTACATGGACTGGTTCCTTCGCACCCTCTTAGCTCCTATCGGCAAAGATGTCGCCTCTCACTTTCCTCAAACTGAAGAAGCCGCCCTCCAAATAGCCTTGAAATATGACCTGATCTACGCTCAATCTGGTTATGTTTATACCATTCTTCCTGACCTCCCCAGGCCCGGCGGCGCTAACACCCTAGGGGCATCTAATTCTGCTGATAGTATCGTTGGAGCCCTTTCCCATCCGTACTCTCAACCTCCTATGGGCTATGGTATCCCTCAGGGAGGGGCCAGCACCCCTAGCACTCTTCTCCCTCCCGGTAGCATGTATCTAGGATACGGCATGCCTCCTCCTTTTTCCCAACCTCCTGCTTACCTCAATGTTGCCCAACCTAACCATTAGCCTTATCCGCAACTTGGTGCACCAGCTCCTCCAGCATATGCGCTTCCATCTCCCTTGCCTCCTCAAAACCCACAACAGCACTTACAGCCTCCTCCAGGGCAAGTATTTGCACAGCAAGGCGCGACTAATCCCCCTTCTTCTCAAAGAAGGCGGAGAGGCAACCCAAACCAATCTGCCCCTGGTACCCGTGGACCCAATCCTGGTGTTGACCCTAACACTACCACCCAGCAACAAGGCACTCAGCCCAAGCCGGACAGGCCGCTTCACACAAATAAGCCTTTTTTGTGTTGTGGTGTTTATGGTCATTACACCCACGATTTTCCCCTCTTACCCCAGATGTGGCAGATGTGGGAGTCTCAAGCCACATTGCGTGGACAACACGCCTCCCCTCATGCTCCTCCTAATGTGGCCACTACCCAACCAGTTGTGTTTACTGATCCTTTCCCTCAGCAAGGATTCGTGGCTACCCAACCGCCTGACAGCCAGGTCGCCACTCCCCCTTCCTTTTCTAGTTCCTCCGACTACCAGACCCTTATGATGCACTCCGATCCTTCCCCGACCGTCGACCTTCACCTTCAAACTCGGTCTCGCCAATACCCCAAGCCTCCTGCTCAGTATGCCCCCTAGCCTCCTTCTTCAGGTTCTACAGAGCCTCTTTTGACATCTAGTGGCCCCTTACATATCCCTCAACCCAAAGTTGAGGTTCATACCAAGATTCCTAAGGGACCCCTATGTCGAAACGCTGCTTCCGGTCGAGCTGCTCAGTCGTATAGTATAGTAGATGATTTGGCGCAATCTCCTGCTGCCATTTCCACACTGGAACTCCTCCAGTCGTGCCCTTCCCAAAAGAAGGCTCTACTATCTGCCGTGGGCGCTATAGATCCTGCTGATGACCAAATGATTGTTTTCGACGCCACTCAATCAGACCGTCCCCCTCTTCCTACTTCCGTCGCCTTCCAAATCCCAGTCAAAATCCGGAATGCCAACGTTTCACGATGCATAATTGATGAGGGGGCATCCACCTGTGTGATGTCCACTTCGGTTTGGAAGCAACTCGGATCCCTCTCCTGTCATGATGACTCCCGGGAAGAAAGGCAAAGCCCGTAAGGAGGCACCCAAAGACAAGACCACCGCAACTAACCCGGCCCCTCCACCGCCCGCAAAACCTTGTGCCTTATGTGATGTCGCTGGTCATGCCACCCATGCTTGTCCCGAGTTGCCCCGTATTCAACCCATGGTTAAAGTCGCGTTCCCTGAAGCTACGGCCCCTGAAGCCTCCACTCCTTTTTCGTCTGTAACCAAGAACCCCAAGACTCTTCGCACCAACAAACCTTGTGCTTTGTGCGGCGTTCATGGCCATTAATCCCACCATTGTCCTCACCTGATGCATTACCACGCCTCTTTAGAGGTGGTCCAAGAGTATGAGGTTGAACAAAATCAATTCGCCTCTCCTATCCTCGCGCAGTATGCTTCAGGTCAGCCTCAGGATCCCTCCGCTCCCATCGACATTCCCCCCCCTGATGTTTAGATGACGGAGTCTACCATAACCATTATTTACCTAGCCTCCTCTATGAGACACTCGGAGCCTAGCCCCCCTGCATTCTCCCCTGTTGTGTCAGCTGACCACCCCTTTTTTACCCATACACGAGATCACTCCACCCGTGTCCCTGTTGACCTCCGCAGCCCGAGTCCTTACCATACTTCCGATAGCCCTCATATACCACCCTCTGGTTTGTATATGAGTCATAGTCATCCTGCTCCTTGCACTCCCTCCTGCAGTTGCCACCTGATGTCTTCTGTACACTCACGCTGCCGTCATTGCCTCTCCTCCCCTCATTTGTTGTCTTGTAACACCATTCCGCAGGACCCCCCGTCCACACCCTTTATCGGTTACGCCGATGGTGCAAGTCATTACTCTCGGAATCTAGCCTCGGCAAGTTGGGCCATCTTCACCCCCTTGCATGCCCTTGTTCTCTCTAACGGGATCTGCATTGGTTCTGCCACCAACAATCAGGCCAAATATGATGCAGTGCGTGGTCTCTTAGCCGATGCTCTCCTTCATCGCATCCTCCATCTGCACGTTCGTTTGGATTCCCTACTTCTTGTAATGAAACTAAATGGTGTTTATCGTGTGCATAACCCTATGCTGTTTAGACACTATTTACGAGTGAAACTCTTGATACATGCATTTGAAACCATAACGTTCAACCATGTACCTCGAGAACAGAATCACTATGTAGATAGTATTGCAAACCATGTTCTAGATTGGCATTTATCACAAGCATTTCATACAAGACAATAACATTCATAATCATTAAAAACGATGCATATCCATAATATGTGTAGCAAAAACATGTGTTTAGAGTCCATCTACTCTGATACATACGACATGCCCATAGCATGTTACAAAAAACTCAAGACTGGGGGCACCACCTGCCCCTACATACACACTAGGGGGCACCACATGCCCCACACCTAATCAATATCTGGCGGATCCTGAGCCAATGGCTCTGCCCCTGCAGCCTGCAGATCACGTATCCCCTGACCGGCCATCGCCATGCGCCGCATGACCCCTCGCCATTTTGAGGGTAGACCAATACATGGCTCTATGTACTGGTCATCTAAGTCCTGTCACCCACGCTCTAATACTCTGGTCAGCAACCTTTCGCATCTACGGCGGATGTCCTCTAGAAGGGCGACTGCATCCTCATTTTGCGCTGCTCTCGACCCACTCGGACCTGCAGCTCCAGCTGCTACCGGTCGTCCCATATATCCGGCCGGTTTTACCGGCGCTATATCTACATACCAACAATACATGAATCAGTACCCTAGCTACTATTCAAAAAACTATAACATGCCCATACAAGAATAGCAATCTGTCACTTACCATCTGGCCCCTAGACTCGACCAGGCGGAAGTGGCAGGTCTGGATCTCCACAATAACTCATCCCACTATAGGAATAGTTGTCTATGTATAACGACATTTGATCCCAATGGGCAAAGAACTCAGGTCGAAACACTCGCCTGACCGCCCCTCCTCCTCCCCTGCATAGTAGCCACCCCCACTGGCGCATCCTGGGCTCTCTCGGGCCCCCATCTGGAAGCTGTACACGAGGCCGCAAGGTTGGTTTCTTCTTAAAGAAGAAGGCGCACAATAAAGTCCCATATGAGCAATCGTGATTCACTTGCCGCTTGCAGAGCGACAACTTTCGTTTTAATGACACCAGCATCATTTTGGCCCACCCATAGTAGGTCCCACTCAACACACTTTCTACCAGCATCATCTGCCCCCCGGTGATGTGATGGAACGCCTGGTTGCCCAAGATACGCAGCACAGCTGCGGCCACTGCATGGGTTTCTAACCTCTCTAGATCCCCGATCAGTATCTGAGTCCCCTTGACTTGGAGACCCGGTGGCGTGTCGTTCACAAACTCCATGATGTCCCACCCCCCCCACGGTAATGCGGGCGTAACGCACCATCCCCGGTGGTGGGAGACCGTACGGAAAGCCATCTTCGGGACGCGTCGGTTCGATCACGGCCCCGCACGCACACACAAATACCTCATATAGGATCCCAATAACTGATAATCCGGGCCAACAAGGGCTCTCCTACTCTCATCAACGGGTTCTCCAAAAACTTTAGAACCCCAAACCTGGCCAACACACGACGGACACCCTGATCTGCCTGGATCTCTGCCCGTAATGTACCCAGGTCTCTCTCTCTCCAATTAACCCGTATATCTGCCATATCTGCACAAAAACATCATCTTTTTCAGCATACATATTGGGAATACCATAACCAAATACAAAAACCCAACTCTCAGCCATAAAACAGCACTAAAACCCCCTCATCTCCCGAATTCGCGGTTTAACGGAAGTTGGAGACCGAGGTCGCGACTTTGTACTGAAACACATGCTCGGTGCACTTTTGGCCCAAAAAGTGTGACCCGGACGTAGAGATGAAGGAGGGTCTGTTACTGAGATTTTGGGCCCTAAACTAAACTTTCCATCCATCAAATTGAAAGAGTAAGGTTAGGCCTCTTACCTGCCACTGACGGATCTCGTTCAACGGTCAGTTTGTCCGCTACGCTCGCCGCAAGATTTAGGGCCTTCTCTCCTCTCTACATTCACCACAGCAACAATAGCAAATGAGTGAATTTGGAGGGAAAATTGCCTTATTAAAAGAGAACCCCTGTTTCTTCTTTCAACTACTGCAACCACACCATAGCCCCGTTTGATAAACTGTCTGCACCGTTGGAAAGCTCTCACCGAGCCCTCAAATGGGTATCTATTAGTTTTTTATGATATGATACTTCACTAGGACACATTTTGTCCAAGAAGGGTCACTTCCCCCCTCATTAAAATCAAACTTCCTCACTTACGACACTTGTACTCGGGGCACCACTTCGCCTCCTTACTTGTCTTTATTCGTGTCGATTTTCGTCATGAGTTCCCATCTTGTACTCATGTTTTGATGGCCCCCCACTGGGCCTTTACTGTGTGGCAGCACCATCGATTCGCCCTTGTTTAGAGCATCCAAGTTGAGTCATCATCACATTCATGGAGTCTATCCTGAGTCCCTTTGTACCCCGCTATAGCCCTCCATCCTTCATTGCTTGGTCTCTCTCTTGTGTCGCATTTTATGACCTTTAGTCCCATTGTCCCCTATCCCTTATGATATTGTGTCAGTCACTGCCAGGTCATTCATGCCCTTTATGCTCTAACAAGGGAAGTCGTCCATTCGCTACTCAGTCCTTTCCATTTCCCTATCATCATTAGTGTCAGTCTGTCCATCGTTCCACTATTTTCTCTCATGCCTTAGTTGAGGATGTCTCATTACCTCACCTATGGCGGACCTCCTTCTGTCGACATCAGCTCATTCCTTCCAGAAGCCAGGTCTAGAGGGCGGTGTACCTTGGTTCACGACTTCCTCTTGATGGGTGTGAGATCGACGAAGAGACCTCTCGTTTCCCGCAACGATTGTTTCTCCGGCTCCTTCCCGGCCTTGATCAAGGTCAAGTATATAATGGTCCAGGTGATCCGTGCGGCTACCAGTGATTCCCGGTGTGTGTGAGATGTGGCACCCTCACGAGGGGTGCCCTGCGGGTAGCCCCCACATGCCGGATGACCTCTTCCTTGCGGCCTTCGATGAAGCTCAGGATATTTGATGATGTTGGCCTTAGCCACTTGCGGCGCCTCTTTGATTTGCATGTATCAGTCAGATTTTGTGAGCCCTTCCCCATTTATAGGGGGCTTTTGGGTTGTATTTGTATCTCATGTACTCAGATGTTATTGTACAAGTCCTGGCTGTTATTCCAGGCACAACATGTATATGGGATTCCCCATTGTATTTTTATACGTACGGTGTGGTATGATGCCACTTGGAATTCGATCCCTTGTTTACGTACCATGACCTGTTTTTGTACTTTGTCTTGGCGGCATAGGTATGCCTCCCCCGGCGCCTTCAGCACAGGTACCCTCTCATAAAAAGAGACTTGTTGCACCTGCGAGTCTCGTCTCCTCAGGGTCTTCTAGTTCTTCAGCACATTAGTCTACCTTACATTCCTCTCTCTAACTTCCCTTTTCATGTCTTGTGATTGAGTTCTTACAACATACTTCGATCATACGATTTTCTCCTAACACTCGCATGATGAGGGGCAATTTGTTACACCAATTTTTGGCCATCTAACCTATTATCATTAGATGGACTCAATTAAACCATGTAAGACCAATTTTACCCTAAGTAAAATTGCTTTCACTATGTAAAATAACTTAATACGACACATTTATTAGGATGTTTATGGTCTAAACAGGAAACCCCAAGGGGAAATACTAAAAAAATCTACATTTGTTTGGTTTTCGTCATGGAATAATTAATTAAACAGTAATTTAATTATTATTTCTAGTCATATTTAACCCAAAAACAAGGAAATTAATTAGATAAACCCTTATTTATCTTATTGTTTTCTAGGAATAATTATTTAAACCTTATTTAGATAATATTCCTTGATAAATATATTAAAATCTTACAAATAATTAAATAAATCATTATT
This sequence comes from Pinus albicaulis, assembly GCA_034641835.2. Taxonomy (NCBI): domain Eukaryota; kingdom Viridiplantae; phylum Streptophyta; class Pinopsida; order Pinales; family Pinaceae; genus Pinus; species Pinus albicaulis. Next base: position 1,005,323,781 of record CM076575.1, on the reverse strand, counting down.
TATTTAATTATCTTTTAATATTCCTTAAATAATTAAATAAATCATTATTTATTTGGTCCTACTAACTCCTTAAAATAATAAATAAATCATTTATTTATTTATTATTTACAAAGAAAGGGATTTGACCTAAGTCAAATTCTTTTTTCCCTCCAACAAATATAATAAAATATTCCATAAAAGTTGGATCTTGATTTGGTTCATAATATTTTAATTGTGCACCAATATCTAGACTAACTCAATGTTTTGTTATAAATAGGAGGTTTTTTCCATTCATTCACTACCTTTTGTTGCCTAAAGATCACTCTGGATCTATACTTGGTACCATTTTTCTACCATTTATTTTAACTGACTCCCTTTGAGTTCCATTCTTGTGTGGGTTTCTGCACCAACAGAGAAGAAATCTTAGATTTGAAGTGCGAGGACTTCGAAGACCCATCCTTGAGGAAAATTGGATATAGCTTCTTGGTTTGTTTTCCTCTGGGTGCCAATTAATACTAAAAATTCTTTTCAAAAATTGTTCTTGTCTTGTCTATTGGTATATGGAGCAAACCCTTGTTGCCTCTTGCTTAATGTCTTTCCATGTATAGATACGGTTTTTTAGGCTCTTTTCTTATTCGACTAACTACGGATACGAATGTTGGCGGCCACTTTTGTTGTTAGGGCTATTGTTGTCGTAGCTAAGTGGTCCTTTTCGTACCTTTGACAAAGGGATTCATTACCATCGCCGGTAACAATAACTCTTTCCCTTAGAAATCGATGCAAGATAACCAATCTGGGGGCCTGGAAGCAATAACCTCTATCCTCTACAGTTGGAGATCTTGAAGCAATCGAAACGAAAGAAAATTCAATGAATGTAACTTAAAAGAAACGAAATCTGGAAAGGAACAACAACATGTAACTATAACTCATCTATTTGCTAATCAAAGACTATGAATAAACAATGAACAAAAATAGAACAACAACATGAAATGAACAGAAATTACAATTCTAACATACTCAAGCAACTAGATTTCCATGCTTTAATTCTGTCGACAGCCACTCACCACGCAACAACCAATTATAGCAAATTATAAACTAATGGAACAGCAACTTAAATCAGATACAGAACAACAAAGCTTTATGATAATAACAAGATAATCAAACGGCAGATGTGCTTCTTCTAAAAGATGAAATAGAAATGACTCTGTATTTGATCTAACAACAGTAAACCAGTTCTGTAATTGAAACAAACATTAAACACACTTCACACAACAGAAATAAAAGAATAGAAATACAAACAACGGATCGCTCCACCAGGGCCGGGTCCTCAACCGCCGGTGAAAGCGCTGCTGGGCTACTGAAGAGCTTGAAAAATGGAACGAGAACACCTCTTTGTATTAATAAAACATGAATATCTTTTACATCAGTTTCTCTTTGCTCACAAGATTCAAGGAATTACAGTGTTACAAAGAGAATTCAATAATCATCCATTGTTTTTTCAATACACAATACATGTTCTCCTTTTATAATCAGAAGGAGGAGAAATTAAATAGCAAATATAATCTCCCATAACAATATTGGATTTCTCCCAACAACTTGATCAACCAGAAAATACATTTCCAACAATCTTTCAACAAGAGCAAGGCGAATTTGGCTTTGCAGCTGAGATTTGGAGGACGGTCGCAACAACAAATATGAGAAAATCGTGCTCAAAGAACCCTGCGTATCTCTTAATACAGGCCGAATTTGGGCAAACCGTTATTTGTTAAAGTTAATTGGGCCCGTTCTGGACAAAACCCATTTCCGGATTTTCCAGATTCTTCTTCATTTGCCCAAAATCTTAACCGCAAAACTGTCACTTCTTATTCCAACGAATTTCTGAGTTGGAATATTTCATGATGATTTGGAAATCAAATCTACAATCTGGCAAATATCTTGGAGGCTAAAATGGTGAGTGATATTACAAAATATATTAATAAACCATCATTGATAAAATTATGCATAATAATCATCAATTTATTAAAAATAAAGGAGAAGAAATAATATTAATCCATAAGAACATAAATCATTATAAAATGGATTTATATGATAAATTATAATAAATGACATGATAAAGAAGAGTAAAAATGGATAAAATAAGTGTTAAAAAGTGGTCGTATTCACGACCCAACATACCCCCAAACTAAATATATTGCATGTCCTCATGCAACCCAGAACTGAATATATTGCATGTTCTCATGCAACCCAAAGACAAAACCCATGTGTTAACCAAGCAAAGAAAATTGTTCATCCCAACTCATGAAATGGATGGAACAAATGAATTTTTCCTCAAATATGAATATTCAATTTTAGCAATCTTGATAAAGGCATAACAATTTTTACAGTTGACCTTCAACTATATGTATATGAAGTTGCAGAAAAATGTGACATAAGTAACAACAAACTTCATTAACCATTTTCTCAAAAATCAGATCGTTTTGATGCACGGATCTTGAGATATAAACAAAATGGTTGTAGGTGATAATGCATAATTTTCAAAATTTAATGAACTAATTTAGTGTGAAATTAAATGATTCCTCTTTATTATCCAAAAATCACAACAATTCAGTTCATAGCTTTAAAGATATATGCAAATCAATTTCTGCACTGTACAAAAATGAAATTGTATGCCTTAAATGAGAAAGAAAATGGAAAACATCCATCATGTGTAGCAATCGCCCCCCCCCCAAACTGAAGAATTAGCATGTCCTCATGCGATACTAGAAAACAAAGAGAGGTGGTTGCTACAATCTGTTGAAATCTATGCTTGGTGTAAAACAACATGGAATAAGGGAGGTGTTGAGAATGAATAAGAATATCAAAGAAGATTACTGACATGGTCATAAGAAAGAAATGAAGGAAATCAACACTCCCCCAAACTGAAAGATGAGACGTGTCTAAAAAAAGGGAAGTGGTAAAGATGTGGAATGAATGATGATAAACAATGCTCAATGGATTTTCATGAAATTCTCCTAAATTCATAATAAATCTGAAAATTATGCTATTTTACCTCGAGTGTTACCTCCGAAAAAAATGTGGAAGGACATGTAGGGACTGGCCTTTGTTGAAGTTTATGTAGGCTGAGCGGTTACTAAAAGTGATGCAAAAGGTGGAAGCCATGCAAGCACATCATGTCTGAAGAGTTGTGCACATTCGCGAGCCTTTGCTGTTAGTTGCAATAGTGTGGTCTTGCTGCGAATAGAATTTCACCCCATATTTGTTGTTCTCCTGTAAAAAAATCACAATTCTGTATGCAATTTTCTTGAATCCACAGTTTTAGTTTTGAATGGCAACAAATAAGATGCATGCAAAAATTTCAATCAACAAAAATTATGTAGAAATGCAGTATGAATATTGTGGCAACAGGGCAGCGTACTGCACAGCAATTATACAGCATGGAAAGACATACATACTTATGATACAATCAATGAAATTATAGCATTTACTTAAATCCATGCATGTGATAAATCGTAAACAGATATAGAAGTGTTTTGTAATGATTCAAGGATAAGGAGAAGGGACAGCTTAAGATAAACATAAGTACAAATGCATTTATTACCCACTTAAACTAATGTGATTGATTTATGATGATTTTCATGTATAATAGGTTCGAAATAAAAGGTTAAGGATTCATACTTTCATCTGATATTTAAATAGAGATATAGGAAAAAGGGTTTAATATTACTATTGATGTGTATAAATGTGACTCCAATACCATCAACAAAGCTCTGTTGCCCACAGGTGTCCATAACCTTGACAGAGTTGCGCTCTCACCCTTGGAACCATTGTCCTTTATTTATGCTGAGGAAGTGCTTGTGAATTATCATAACGGTGGCCATTGTACTGGCTTGGTGACCAGATAAATCACAATGCCATTCACTGGGAAGAAGTGAAAAGTGGGCAGGTCGGCTTGTGATGAGACCTCCTGTTCCAAGGACTCCTTAATTTTTTCAATTGTCCATTGGACCATATCCCTGGTTTGGTGGCCATGATAGGAATGCCACTTCACTTGCTTCCTTATGAACATGGTAGGATGGCTCTTGATGAGACCCCCTATCCTCCATCTGTCAAATTATAAAATTATTAATGAAATATGTAAATATTTTTCTTTTCATATAGCACTTTCCTATTTATTCATAAAGGATGGCTCAGCACTCCTTAAGAGTAGGGATGGTGGAAGAAGTCTGAACAACTCAATAGAAAAGAATATGCCCTTGTTCCTACTCCATAAGTAAAAATCAAAGAAAGTTATAAAATATGGGAAAGAACCAACATGATAAATATAATCGATCATATGAATTTAGTGGTAATAAGACAACAAAATCGTGTTATTGATTATTTCCATTTTTCCTTTTTCTTATCATTACTAAACAACTTTCTTAAAAATGACGATTTATTTTGATTTGCTGATTACAGTAAGCTATAATTTGTATGATTATGTATCCTTTCATAAATTATATGTTTTCCTTTCAAAAAGTCATGAAAAATTCAAAAAAAGTTCTAAAAATGTTGTTTAGAAAAGAAAGAAAAATGCACTCAAAAAGTGTTGTTCCTTTGGAAAGGAACATAAAAAACAATCTGTGAAAATGATGTTCCTTTGGAAAGGAAGGGCAAGAATAATCTGCGAAAATGTTGTTCCTTTGGAAAGGAACAGCAAGAACAGTCAGAAAAAATGTTGTTCCTTTCGAAAGGAACAACAAGAACAGTCGGTGCTGTTCCTTTTGAAGGGAACAACAAAACTACTGTTCCTTTTGAAAGGAACAACAAAACGAGCGGTGCTGTTCCTTTTGAAAGGAACAACAAAAACATGCGGTGCTTTTCCTTTTTAAGGGAACAACAAAATCATGCAAAAAATTTTGTTCTTTTTTAAAATAACAACAAAACTAATTAGCGAAAATGTTGCTCCTTTTGGAGGGAACAACAAAAATAAAAACATAAATGCACTGCTTCTTAAGAGAAACAGTTGTTGTTCCTTAAGAGGAACAATAACTGTCCCTTAAGAGGAACAACAAACAAATATAAACATGCAAAAAGGAAAAAAAAATAGAGGAAAGAACAAAGCTAATATGAAATCCATTGCCAAGCAAATCCAATCGAAAGGAAAGTTTATGTACAGGTTTCAAGAAAAAGTAATTTTTTACAGAATTGGTGCTACTGAAGAATTGCCTTCTGTAATTGAAACTTGCATGGTGGGGTCGTTATTGTTCAATTTCCACTGGAGAAAAAATCATAATTTTAAGAGATTAACACCTGAAACACAAAAACATAAAAGAAATCAGAAAAGAAACAACACTTTATTAAGTTACAACAGCTATGATATTATTTCTAAGAGAATATCAAATCTATTAATGGAAAAAAATGATCTTTTTGAAAAATGTTTGGCAGAAGGGACATGAATCTTCAAATGGAAACCAATTCTTCATTTCTTCTTGTTATGAATCTGTTAGGTAATAAACTGGATGAAATTCCCTTGTTTCACTAAAAATTTTCTCCAGAATTGCTCGTCCATAAATTGACCTTCTTTGTTTTGCTAAAACCTACAAAAAACGAGTATCTACCTGCAGTAAAACATTAATTCATGGAGAAAGAGAGGTGCGTGGGCTCTCTTGAACCAAGAATTATGCAAAAAAAACTAACAAGTAGTTACTCTGTAGAACAAATCCATGGACAAAGTAAAATTAATTTATTACCTGCGGGAGAGCAGTGGCCAATCATGCTAACCAGCAATGTTTCAATAATAAATTCTTTGTTTTTCATCCGATTTGAGTGATTACAAAGCCAAATGAGAGATAATTAAAATTTTTATCTCCAATAGAAACAGGTTTTAAAAATTCAATGCTATGATATGTCAAATTGGCTTAGAACAACCTGCAAATAGAGTCATTTTCGATTTTCCAGCTTAGACTGATAGTTAATATTTCAAGCATAAATTTTTCGTTTGATGGCGGATTGAACCGATTAAAATTGGAGATTAAAGTAGATTCATTTATTTATCTCCAATTAAAACAGGTTTTGAAGACAAGAAGAATTGATGGGTCAAATACGTTAATGAACAACTGAGAAAACAGAGTTTCAAGAATGCTGATTTATGATAGGCAGTCATTGTTTCGGTCATAAATTCCTCATACGATATCTAAATTGAGTGATTCAAATTGCGTTGTAAACTATATTTATATATAAATTTACCATAGAAACATGTTTTAAAAATATAGTCATTTAGGCCTCCAAAAACTGACTGTTCCAACTCTGTTCTTGAGCTGCCTACTAGACACCTTGTCAATGTTTTGGTTCTAACTTTTCCGTTTCAAATCCAAATGGAGTGATTCAAATTGAGTTGGAAAGTAGAAATCAAGGGCTAATTATGATAGAAATTTTTTAAAAAAAATTCAATTTTTATCCCCCAAAACATGACTGTCCCAACTATGTTTTCATAAATTTCATCAAGCTCACAAGCCAAAAAAATGATATTCAAGCAATTTTTCTATATTGATGATAAAAATGAATATAAGTGTTTGTAGAATTTTTATTTGTAATATAATTCATATACATACACAAATAAGTTAGTAATATTTATCATCAATGTTGATTTCCACAGCGTGTTGTAACAAAGAAACAACTATTTTTACAAAAATAAAATAATAAAAATGTGTTTATTTCCTTATTTATTTCTCCGCTAATCTACCCTTCTTTGAAAATCGAATATGCTTATATATAAAAAGTATTTCCAGTGGAGCCATTTCCAAAATAAGGCCTCCAAAAATGCATGTTGATAAATAGTAGGGTATGAGAGGCCAACTTCCCTTCTTGTAAAACAATTTGGCAAGAATTCCCAATTTTTTGGGAATCTTGCTCAGTCTCTTCTGTTTGGATATGTACCTTAGCAAAGGCTACAGATGGTGACTCTGTGGCCCGAAGGGAACTAGTAGGCTATCTAGAAATAACTTTCCTAGGTCCTACTGATGGCTGAGATTCAGTTTTCTTAAGAATTTCATCAATAAAGGTCGTTCTCCCAAGGGTCACCAATCCCTTAGGTTTTGCAAGTTTAGGAGGAATTTTGTCTTGTTTATATTTTCTAGTCATTTAAAACAACAAGCCTTCATTCCTACCTAAAGAAAAATTTTTTTACCCAATTCTGCTGTGAAGCGGGTAGTGAGCAAGTATGTTCCTTGCTCGGTGCGCAGGTTCTTACCTTCCGTCTTTAAAACCCAATTCTTCCCAAGCAGAAAAAAGGTCAAATTTGCATCACTCCTTCTAAATGGCATACACTTTCCCTGGCAACGGAATCAAAATGTTGAGGTATAAAAAGGTATCTTTTTAACACCTATTTATCTCACATTAATTATCAATCAGGGAGTGACTTTTTATTTCAAGAGTGTACTCTGTCTGAGACTGCAATTGTCTAAGAGCAATGTTGTGAAAATGTAGTACATAATAACAAATACAAAAGTAAAAAATGCTTGTAAAGAAACCTAATTACAGGGACATGAATGGAAAGATTAAACTACATCAATCTTGCAAAACATCGATCAGGGATGCAGTAGCAGTAACTCTTTCCCTTATAAATCGATGCAAGATAACCAATCTAGGGACCTGGAAGCAATAACCTCTATCCTCTACAGTTGGAGATCTTGAAGCAATCAAAACGAAAGAAAATTCAATGAACGTAACTTAAAAGAAACGAAATCTGGAAAGGAACAACAGCATATAACTATAACTCATCTGTTTTCTAATCAGAGACTATGAATAAACAATGAACAGAAATAGAACAACAACATGAAATGAATAGCAATTACAATTCTAACATATTCAAGCAACTATATTTCCATGCTTTAATTCTGTCAACAGCCACTCACCATGCAACAACCAATTATAGCAAATTATACAGTAATGGAACAACAACTTAAATCAGATACAGAAAAACAAAGCTTTATGATAATAACAAGATAATCGAACGACAAATGTGCTTCTTGTAAAAGATGAAATAGAAATGACTCAGTATTTGATCTAACAACAGTAAACTAGTTCTGAAATTGAAACAAACATTAAACACACTTCACACAACATAAATAAAAGAATAGAAATACAAACAACAGGTTGTTCCACCAAGGCCAGGCCCTCAACCGCCGGTGAAACGCCGCTGGGCTACTGCAGAGCTTGAGAAATAGAACGAGAACGTCTCTTTGTATTAATAAAGCATGAATAGTTTTTACATCAGTTTCTCTTTTCTCACAAGAGTCAAGGAATTATAGTGTTACAAAGGGAATTCAATAATCATCCATTGTTTTCCAATACACAATACATGCTCTCCTTTTATAACCAGAAGGAAGAGAGATTAAATAGGAAATATGATCTCCCATAACAATATTGGATTGTTCCCAACAACTTGATCAACCAGAAAATACATTTCCAACAATCTTTCAACAAAAGCAGGGCGAATTTGGCTTTGCAGCTAAGATTTGGAGGACGGTCACAACAACAAATCTGAGAAAATAGTGCTCAAAGAACCCTGTGTTTCTCTCAATACAAGCCGAATTTGGGCAGAACGTTCTTTGAAAAGCTAATTGGGCTCGTTATGGAAAAAACCCATGTTCCGGATTTTCCATATTCTCCGTCATTTTCCCAGAATCTTAACCGCAAAACTGTCACTTCTTATTCCAGCGAATTTCTGAGTTGGAATATTTCATGATGATTTGGAAATCAAATCTGTAGTCTGGAAAATATCTTGGAGGCTAAAATGGTGAGTGATACTACAAAATATATTAATAAACCATCATTGATAAAATTATGCATAATAATTTTCAATTTATTAAAAATAAAGGAGAAGAAATAATATTCATCCATAAGAGCATAAATCATTATAAAATGGATTTATATGATAAATTATAATAAATGACATGATAAAGAAAAGTAAAAATGGATGAAATAAGTGTTAAAAAGTGGTCGTATTCACGACCCAACACCTCCCATTATCACTGAGGTATCGTCCGATGCCACAAGGGCCCTGATATGCATGATGTCCACATAAAGCACCGAGGTTAGTCAGGACACAGACTCAAGTAGTAACGACACTGAGGCATTGACCACGACAACCTCCCTAGTCTACGCTGCCTCCCAAACCCCTTTCCTCTACCCACCTCCTAGATTCACCTCACAATAGGTTTTGGAAACACTGATGTTACCCAAAATCTCATTGGCATTTCGAGTTTGGTACCTCATTCCCCCTTCAGGAACAATAGCTACCAATGTTAATGCATTTGGGTTAAAGCCCCCCAGTCCTGAGGAGCCCCAACCTACCCAAGTAGTGGTCAAAACAACCCTTGCAAGGGAAATTTCCATTGCAAAACTGGTCACCACGACCAAGAAAATAGCCAAGAAAGGAAAAAAAGTGGTTGCCCCCACCATGCAAAGAGAGTCATCAGCCTGCGCTATATGTGAGGTCACAAGACACCCGACCCACATATTTCCAGAGTTGGACAAATTAAAACCACTCCTCAGCTGCAAAGCAGGCACCTCGACATGGTGTTCCCATAAAAAGGAACTTGCCACCAAAAGTACAGGCAAACCATTGCGTACCAATCACGCATGTGCTCTTTGTGACACCTATGGGCACTATACCCACCATTGTCTAGAAATACTGTGGTATAGGGACGCCTTACATGCGATCGAGAGATCCTATCAAGAGGATCCCTCCATATTTTCTATCAATGACGAGCCGCATACCATCCTATACTTACAAGAGGAGCATAGATTCATAGAAAGACCCTTGGTAATGCCCATTATATGTTGTACGCTATGCGATGAATGCGGCCATTACCTCAAAGAGTGTGCCGCATTGGAACTCATTCACAGATGGTATCCAATCGAAAGGGTTTACTATGTGGGACTATGGGCAGCACGGTTCACTACATATCTCACTTATGGCTAGCCCTTGCTAGCCTCCGCTCAGCAATAGTTCGTCTTTCCCAAGAAGACGATATGGATGCCGAGTCCATTGGTTTCTCCATGACCCAAGAAGAAGAGATGAGCAAGTCCATAATGTTCTTATCAGCCGAAGAACGGCCTAACAAGAAACCCTTAGTTACCCCCAAAGGCACTTCACAAAACCCACCCGCATGCACGTTATGCAAGCAGACGGACCATATAGTCATCCACTGCCCTAACTTAGTAGCGTTACGAAGTTGGTTCCCCACATGGCCTCAGACGACACATGATGGGACCCCCATATCATGAACATTTTTCCTGATATATCAGGGGAATTATTATGACCGACATTGTACTTATGTCTCACAGATCCGTCCCACTATCGACATGATTAATACTGTAGAAAAGATAGCGGGCGATCTCCAAGAATGGCATAAAAGATACATCGCTGACTCAACCACCCCACCACCGCAGTGGTGTGTCAAGCCTGATAAAACCACACACCAACCACGTATGCCCCAGGCCAATCCTAGGATAACATGTGGCCTATGTGATCTAAATGATCACCAAGTCAACCAATGCAGAGAACTCAAACCCCTTGTAAACAGTCTCTGCATAGTCTTGCCTCTCCCTCAAAAACTTCTCTCTAATCAAGAGAAGATCACACGCACTTATTGCCAAATTTTCTCACACATTCATCATAATTTTAAGTGTACACATCTCCCCAAGTTGAGAGCAGCTAGGGTGGCATTAAGTCAACCACCCACCAAAGAGGGAGGAAAGTCTCAAAATATGACACAAAAATGGAAGCAGAAGATGACCTCGTCCACAACCGACCCTTTCCAAGCGCCCACATCAAGAACATTGATTAGTGTAGAATCTCACACTATCTACTCTGTCAGTGCTGTGATACGATGCACCATTTGTACCAGTCATGATCACGCGCTAGAGGTATGCCCACTACTAAAAGCGTTCAGGCACCTCTGTGATAAAAATATCTCTCATACACACACACACACACACACACACACACACACACACACACACACACATATATATATATATCAAAAATATGTGTATCTAAGTACAAAAATAGTATCACTGGCCTGTTGGCCAGCCCAAAAATACAAGGGTTATCACAAATAAGGGAAGCATCCTCATAACAGGTGCTTTCCCTGTGTACAAAACTACTCTAGCGGGGTGCCCCCTCAAGAGGAGCACCTAGGCCCACCACTGCCTGGGGCCACCACCAGAGCTGTTATCACCACTGCGATAGCTACCTGTCGTAGAGTGGGCCAGTAATCCCTCTCGCGGGCCATCACCGTCTCTAGCCAAACCTCCTCAAGGTCATCCATAAATTCTCGGGCAGCCATCCCTTGGGTCAAATGGTCCACTCGAACAAAGGCAAAAAAATAGCACATACTTGCAGGACCCCAGACATAACCGAAAGGGAGACCAATATCTGGATCACCTTGAAAGTCCATCCCTGCATACGGGTATGGCAAGAACATCTGTAGATTTGCCTCAAACTAGACCTCCATCATGTTGTTCCAATAACAACCCACCATGCCACCACCGCCACATGGCATCACCGGAGCCCACCTCCTCATGTGTGGCTCCCTCATCCCTCCAGTAGGCACTGCCACAATGGGCCTCAACAACACCACCCTTGTGTACATAATGTTACACAAGATGCTAGCATACACAAATGATTTGGATCCACATTAGACCCTGCTCAGTTGCGACACCATAACATCAAAATAGAAACAGGAAAAATAAAAAAAATGCTCGTTCCTCAAATGGCGTAAAACTCCCACCTGTGGGCCCGATGCCCGATGCAGAGCAAATGACCCCACCAGTCACAAAATAATGGCCAGAGCACACCGCTCAGCCACATCTATCACTGATGCAATATTGATGCACCCCTCAATAAGAGGCGCACCACTGCAATGCCTCCTCCAGAACCTATCTAGGTTCACTCTCCCAGTAGGGAGTGGATACCTCAGTGCCTCACCCTGAGGCAGTAACTTGGTCACAAAGTATATATCTGTCTCTGAACAGATAATCAATTTTTTCCCCCTCAGCACGAACATATTGTACCTCTTACGCCAATGCTTTATAATATAATGTAACAATAAGTCCTAGGAGTGAAGGAACTCATTCTCAACAATTTCAGAAGGCCCCATGCAACCAACTGATGGCGCACCCTAGCATCAGTAGCCAAAGCAATCTACATCTCGGGCTAGTCTCACTCTCTCCACACCAACCTGCCAAGTAATAGGCACCCATTAGTACAAATAAAAACATCAAAAGGGAAAAAAACCCATGTTTTTACAAAAACCCTACCGTTTGCGCGCGTGTCTCTCAAACAGGTGTGCCCTTGTGTGCCTATTTCGTTCACAGGGACAACCTTGCGCACAAAAAGGAGCGAATAGTGCACTTTCACGCGCTTCTCCCTTGGAAAGAAGCGCAAGAGGGGTGCCTCTTGTCCTAGATTGCCCACGCAATCTCGGACAAAAAGTCCCTTTGAAGCCATACAAACCCAATTTGTACGGCCCCCGACATTATCAAACTGAAAAAATTGAAATGCAGGACATCATGGAAGTTACCTCGGCATAATATCGCTAATCCCCTGTACACAGGTTGACCACAACGGCAAGAAAGGCTCTGCAATCACCTATGCTCTCCCAAAACTCGGCAAGTACAAATGAATAGGATTAGGGCCATAATCCCATATTTATCGCCCTTTTCGAAAACTTTGGAGGTCAATAATAGGATATCAGAAGGTCCATTCTGCAAACTGTAAGTTGCACCATCATCAGTACGCCATGATGAGCGAAAGCAATGCCCCACATTCACTTTCCAGAAAAATACTTTTTTCAGTGCTGGCAGGTATGCACCCTCCCATCTTCCTTTCCAAAATTCATGTTTTTCAATAAATTTGGATGAAAAGTGTTGGCAATATGATGCAGAGTGTTTTCCTTGATGGCAACCCACTTGATAGAGTGTTTTCCTTGAATGGCAACCCACTTGATGAAGATGATGGCAACCCACTATGAAGTTGTGCTTGATAGAATATGTCTTGATGAACTTGTTAAATATGTAAATCTGATGTATCTACAGTGAGTACAGAAGGTAATGAAGAAAGGAATTCAGTATGTGCTAGATCTATGATGAAAAGAGTATGTCTCAAGGCATACGTGGATTTTTCTAGGAGAAGTCGCGTATGCACGCGGGAAATAACGTGACAAGTCGCGTATGGGAAAAAGCGCTCATAAAGTAAAAAACCAGGGGTAACCACCATGGTATTGACCCATTGTATTGAGTAATGATTCGTCTATGTGACCCCGTCCAGGAATACCATCGGAAGTAATGTGGTTTTTGGCTCATGGTATTGAAAAATGGTAAACCTATATAAGGAGAAGAAATTCATTGTGCAAAGGAGGAGAGTGGGCGCAAGGTGTCTGGGCTTTAATGAATACTTCACTCTGAAGTATATCTGCATGGTTTAAACTCTGCTCTTAATTGATATATCTGGATCTATGAAGCATCTATGGACATCATGAAGGTGTAAGATCTCTAGATCTTGAAATGGTGAATCTCTTGGATGATCTGAAAAGAAGTGATGAAGACCTGGCGCAAATCAGTTGAAGAAGTTGAATAAATCTGGGTAAGTTCAGAGATCTGATCTGTTGTGCAAAATTCATCTTTTATAGATCCATACGTGTTCATTTCGTGAAAACGCGTGTATACGCGGATACGATGGAAGAAAAGGAGCGTATGCGCAATTAGAATTTATTTGAAGAATTTCTTTGAAGCATCGTGGGTTGGTCTTGGAAATGCGCGTACATACATGGAATTCGTATACAAAAGCGCGTCGCAAATTTGAATTAATAGGGTCTCAAAGTTGAATGTGTTTCTGAATGTCTGTTCTGAAGTCTAGGTTAACTCTGATATTCTGGTTACAGTGGGTTCACTTTTCTGTTTGTAGCATTGGGCAAAGTATGTTTGTTAAAGAGTGAAGGGTTGTGTTGGAGCTGTTGGATCCAGTTTGAAAATTGATGAAACGTGGTCTGTAGTGGATCTGAGGGTTGAAGCCTTCAATCTGAAAGTAGAAGCCTTCTGTCAGCAGAGGCTGGTGCTAAGATCGGGGGTAGTAGCTCCTTCCGAGTGGGCGGTAGCGAGAGCGAGGAGGTTGAGCTCTCCCGGGGAGAGGCTGGTAAATGAGAGGGTTTTAGCCTTACAGGGTGGGCCTACATAAATCTTCAGTATGAAAGTGCTGCACAGGTACATGATTGTAAGAAGTTTTTTCTCTATAATAAAATATTGAAGGCTGAGACAACGGCAGCGGTGGTTTTCTCCCGACTTGGGTTTCCACCTAAAAATCATGGTGTTCATATGTGATGCTTTTGTGTGATGTTTCATTCTGTTATTACTGCACTTGTCTACTGCTATATAAACATCTGATGAATGAATACATGTAAGGATCTTAGTAAAGAATTGATTGTTTATTAATATCTCTGTGCATACGCAAGTTTCATAAAGGGTATCCGCGTATATACACGAGTTTGTATCAGGAAAGTAGTGTATGGGTTTTAGAAGCAAGAAAAATTAAAAGTTTTGAATATGCAGTAAATACTAATTGACCCCCCCCCCCTCTCAGTATTTTTCCCAACAATTGGTATCAGAGCAGGTCCTTCTGAAAAAGCTTAACCAACATCATCTATCAAACCTCCGCTCTTCAACGGAAGCAATTTAATCTTCTGGAAAATAAGGATGAGATCCTATCTTCAGTCCATGGGAGCAGATATATGGGCCATTGTTGAACAAGGATATCAATATCCAGCTGCTACACCAACAGATCCAACTGAAAGAAAGAATTATGAATCAAATGCAAAAGCGGTCAATGCTATAACTGGAAGTCTAACTGAAGCATAATTTGTCAAAGTCATGCAGCTAAATACAGCAAAGGAGATATGGGACAAAATCATCCTAAGCTATGAAGGTGATGCAAAGGTAAAAAGTGCAAAACTTCAATCTCTCAGAATTGAGTATGAAAATTTAAAAATGCATACTAATGAGAATATTGCTGGTTACTTTTTACGTGTTGATGATGTTGTAAACCGTATGAGAAATTTGGGAGAAACAATAACCGAATCCACTTTGGTTGAGAAAATTTTGAGATCACTAACGGCCAAGTTTGAGTCAAAAGTTTCTGCTCTTGAAGAAAAACAAGACCTTCAAAATCTTACTATGGTGCAACTTCATGGCATATTGACTGCATACGAAATGAGGAGAGGAGGACCATCTGAAGTCAAAGAAGTTGTTTTTAAAGCTTCTACAAAAGGGAAAGAAGTTCGAAAACCGGAAGGGTCAGGATATATCTCAGAAGAAGATGAGGCAAACTTTGTGAGAAAACTCCAACTAGGAACCGGACGATTCAAAGGTAAGCTTCCCTTCAATGTTTTAATTGTGGAAGAGTTGGTCATTATGCTGCAAAATTTCCTTATAAAGAAACATCTGCTAAAAAGAAAGAAGTAGCAAGAAGAAATAAGAACCGGTCTAGCACTAAGAAAAGCTACTATACAAATGAAGACAATGATGAGTTATCTGACAGTGAGGAAGAATGTGAACAAGATCTTAGACTACTCATGGCATTTGAAAATAACTCTAGAGATGATAAGGATGCTTTTATGGATGCTCTAGATGACAATGATTTTCTTGATCAAAACAATCAACTCAAAATATGCTTGGAAGAAAGTAAGATAATCATAGAGACTCTGAAAAGGCAGAATGAAGAAGCAAAGAAACATAATGAAAAATTAGAATGTGAAGTAGTAAGTGTAAGAAAAGAACTTGAGAAAGTAAAGACTCTGAATCTTAGATTTGCTAAAGGATCTGAAACCTTAGATGAAATTATCAAGGTTCAACGATCTCCTCTGATTAAGACAGGTCTTGGATATACCGGAGAATCCTCTCAGGCTTCAGCACCAAACTATCTAAAAGCAGCTACAACTGGTTTACTTCATTCAGCCACACAACAAGGGAATAAAGAATATTCACAGGTAAAGCATGATCATCACAATACAAGGAACACTAATAGGGATATCTCTCAAAGAAGCAACAATCAACAGGTAAATTCAAATAGAAGATTTCATGAGCGCAGAAATTTCTACTTCAATGGACAATGTTTCTCATGTCACAATTTTGGTCATAAAGTTGTTCAATGTGTTGCATATAAAACCATCATGACAAGAGAAGCAAGAAAGAAAAGGATGGATATTGAACCAAAAAGGAACACTTATAACAACTTTTCTCCTCTTCAAAATGAAGTTGAATGTGCTTATTGCAATAACTTTGGGCATGAAGAATCTGAATGCAAGAGAAAAGTCCAGCCAAAACAACATTTTCCTTCAAGTTCCAAAGTATGGAAAAAGAAGGAATTACATGTTGAAAATTGTGGGATAGTGTTATTTGCAGAAGGTGAATAAAATCAATGGTACATTGATAGTGGGTGCTCTAGACACATGACAGGTGACAAAAGCAAACTTCTTTCATATAATGCTCTAGAAAAGGAAAAGAAAGTTACATTTGGAAATGATAATCCTGCTGTAATTAAGGGAAAAGGGTCCGTGTTTCTAAAAGAAAAGGTGAAGGCTAATGATGTCATGTATGTGGATGGATTAAGGCATAACCTGTTAAGTGTAAGTCAAATGTGTGATCAAGGTACAAAAGTCGTCTTCAGTTCAAAACAATGTGTGGTTCGTGATCTGGATACAGGTAGAACTATTATAAAAGGGAAAAGAACTCCAAGCAACCTATATGTATTGAAGAACTGCAAAGATCAATGTTACTTGAGCAAATCTTCAGAAAATTGGCTATGGGATAGAAGGCTGGGGCATCTAAGCTCCTCTCAAATCAACAAAGCAAGCAGACTTCAAGCTGTTTGTGGTCTTCCCAATATTACTCTACCAGAGAGTATCATATGCAAATCCTGCCAATTTGGTAAGCAGACTAGAGTACAATTTAATGCCAAAGAAGGATCATCAAGTAGGCCTCTTGAACTTGTTCATACTGACATCTGTGGACCTATGAGGAAAAAGTCACCACGTGGAGAAGAATACTATATCTTATTTATTGATGATTTCTCTAGAATGTGTTGGATTGGGTTTCTTAAACACAAAGATGAAGCATTTGAGAAATTTCAGATCTTCAAAGCTCTGGTTGAAAATGAATTAGATCTAAAAATCAAATGCCTTAGATCTGATCGAGGAGGAGAATATACATCAAATGAATTCTTTGAATTTTGTGAACAACATGGCATAAAGAGACAGTTCTCTGTAGCAAGCACTCCACAACAAAATGGCGTAGCAGAAAGAATGAATAGAACAATTCAACAAATGGCTAGAGCTATGCTTGATGATTCTGGAACTCCTGACATGTTCTGGGGTGAAGCAGCACATACAGCAGCTAACATTCTCAACAAGGCTCATGTTCGGGTAAATAGTGACAAAACTCCATATGAACTCTAGTATGGTAATTCTCCCTCTGTGAAGCATTTTAGAGTTTTTGGAAGTAAATGCTTTATTAAAAATAATGATGAAAAGCTTGGCAAGTTTGAACCTAGATCAGATGAAGGAATACTTCTTGGTTACTCATCTACAAGCAGAGCATACAAATGTTACAATAAAAGGCTTCGAAAAATTGTTGAATGTATTGATGTTGTCATTGATGAGTCTCCTGCAGCTCCTAAAGAAGAAAAACAAGCAACAGAAGAAGATGATGGTGATTTTTGTCCTTCTACATCAAATGGAAATGATATAGACAGTGGATACAATGAAGAACCTGAAGATGATTTATCAGAAAATGCTCCATCTAGATATGTTCAAAAGAATCATCCTGAATCTCAAATTTTGGGAAACAAGGAATCGGGTGTACAAACAAGGAGGTGAAGGAATACTTCTTGGTTACTCATCTACAAGCAGAGCATACAAATGTTACAATAAAAGGCTTCGAAAGATTGTTGAATGTATTGATGTTGTCATTGATGAGTCTCCTGCAGCTCCTAAAGAAGAAAAACAAGCAACAGAAGAAGATGATGGTGATTTTTGTCCTTCTACATCAAATGGAAATGATATAGGCAGTGGATCCAATGAAGAACCTCAAGATGATTTATCAGAAAAGGCTCCATCCAGATATGTTCAAAAGAATCATCCTGAATCTCAAATTTTGGGAAACAAGGAATCGAGTGTACAAACAAGGAGGACTCTTGTGGGATCCTCTAGCTATCTGGCATTCCTATCCACAATTGAACCCCAAAATGTCAATCAAGCTAGCAAAGATGAATGTTGGATTCAAGCCATGAATGAAGAGCTTGATCAAATTGAAAAGAATCACACTTGGGAGTTGGTACCAAGGCCACATGATAAAAATATGATTGGAACCAAATGGATATTCAAGAACAAGTTAAATGAAAATGGAGATGTTATAAGAAACAAAGCCAGATTGGTTTGCAAAGGGTACACTCAACAAGAAGGTATAGACTTTGAAGAAACTTTTGCTCCTGTAGCTAGACTTGAAGCCATAAGAATGTTTCTTGCTTTTTCAAGTTCTCAACAAATCAAATTCTATCAAATGGATGTCAAATCTGCTTTCCTCAATGGTGATCTAGAAGAAGAAGTTTATATAGAACAACCAGAGGGATTCATTTTGGGAAATGATAAGAATCTTGTTTGTAAACTTAAAAATGCTCTATATGGTCTCAAACAAGCTCCAAGGGCATGGTACTATCGTCTTGACAAATATCTCCATCAACAAGGATTTTCAAAGGGGTCTGCTGATAGCAACTTATACACAAAAATTGAACATGAAAAACTTTTGATTGTGATTGTATATGTTGATGATATCATTTTTGGGAGTAATGAAGAATCCTTGAGTCAAAAATTTGCTTCTGTTATGCAGCAAGAATTTGAGATGTCCTTACTTGGGGAACTAACATTCTTTCTTGGCTTACAAGTGCATCAAACTACAGATGGTATATTCCTATCACAAGCAAAATATCTTAAGCAAATTTTGAAGAAGTATGGCATGGAAGAATGCAAGCCTGTAAGTACACCAATGATAACCGGATGCAATCTCAGTTCTCATGATGATTCTCCCATGGTGAATCAACCAGAATACAGATCAATGATAGGAAGTCTACTTTATCTCACTGGGACTAGACCGGACATTATGCAAGCTGTGGGAATTGTTGGACGATTCCAAGCTAATCCAAAAAAGTCTCATCTTCAGGCTGTCAAAAGAATATTCAAATATCTACAAGGAACTCAAGACTTTGGACTATGGTATCCAAAGAATGCTGATCTTACTCTTCATGCTTACTCTGATGCAGATTGGGCTGGAAATGTTGATGATCGAAAAAGCACAGGTGGTGGTGCATTCTATATGGGGCCTCGATTGGTATCTTGGTTCAGTAAGAAGCAAAGTTCTATTGCCTTATCTACTGCTGAAGCAGAATATGTGGCTGCTGCATCTTGTTGCACTCAACTCCTTTGAATGATGCAAACCTTGGGAGATTTTCAAATCAAATGTACTTCTCCTATCTCTATTATGTGTGATAATACAAGTGCCATCAGTATCTCAAAGAATCCTGTTATGCATTCGAGGACCAAGCACATTCCCATCAAGTATCACTTCTTACGTGAACAAGTGCTTGAACAAAAGGTGAAGTTGGAGTATGTTCCCTCCAAAGAACAAGCTGCTGATATCTTTACCAAACCTCTGCCCAGGGAAGCATTCAAGTATCTAAGACAGAAGCTGGGAGTATTCTATGCCAGTCAAAAGAACAAATCTGCATAAATTCAGAAGATTAAATAGGATACGCAGTTTTCCTGATATACAGTAGCGTATATACGCAAGTATATGAACAGAAAGTCACGTATGGATAGTTGCTGACTATTTTTGGTTGGGGTCAGCATTTTGCAGTACTGTTTTGTTTTTCTGGTTATGTTTCTGTCTGAAAAAGCATCTGATATGAAGAAAATAGGTACAGGAAGGACAAGTTCAGGGGGAGATGAAGGAATGTGAAAATTTATATGCTTCACTTTACATACGCGGGTTCGATGAATGAAATTCGCGTATACACGCGAGTTTCAGCAGACACAGTCGCGTATTCATTAATGATAAGAGAATTGGGATGGAAGCTGAAGATCAGGAGCAGAGATTCACCGGGAGCATCAGTCTGTCTGCTAATTATTGTTTTGTTAGCATTATTCCGATTATACTCATGATACATGGTTTCTTATGTTGAAGATTATGGAGGAGTCCTGTTTGATTTTTATTGAAGAGTATTCATTGCTGAGATGAAAGTAATATTTGTAATTTGATGAAAAGGTCATGATGAGACCCATGATGTAAAATTGTAATATTCAGTCATGTAAGGACGTGTTCAAATTTTGTAAACCCATTTGGTTGGGTAGTTGAGTCAAAATATGTAACTCCACTTGGTTGGATCTTTGATTTAAGTATGATTCTTTAGTGATAGGAAGGTCATAGAGTCATGTACTTTATTGAAAAATATGTTTGAAGATTCAGCATGAGCTCAGGGGGAGCTTGGTCACTTCAGTGTACATCAGATCTGCAGAACGCTTCCTTCTACAAAAGGAGTAAAACCTTGTGTTGGTTTTGGACCACCCTTTGCCATTGATGTCAAAGGGGGAGAGTGAAATGGTGTTTGAATAAAGGAAAAGAATGGTGTCAAAGAATGGGGAGAGTGACATGGTGTCATTGTATTATTAATGTATCTATCTGTTGTAGTGATCGAACACCATCGTGGTTGCCATCAAGTCCAAAGGGGGAGATTGTTGGCAATATGATGCAGAGTGTTGTCCTTGATGGCAACCCACTTGATAGAGTGTTGTCCTTGAATGGAAACCCACTTGATGAAGATGATGGCAACCCACTATGAAGTTGTGCTTGATAGAATACGTCTTGATGAACTTGTTAAATGATGTAAATCTGATGTATCTACAGTGAGTACAGAAGGTAATGAAGAAAGGAATTCAGTATGTGCTAGATCTATGATGAAAAGAGTATGTCTCAAGGCATATGCGGATTTGTCTAGGAGAAGTCGCGTATGCACGCGGGAAATAACGTACCAAGTCGCGTATGGGAAAAAGCGCTCATAAAGTACAAAACCAGGGGTAACCACCATGGTATTGACCCATTGTATTGAGTAATGATTCGTCTATGTGACCCCATCTAGGAATACCATCGGAAGTAATGTGGTTTTGGCTCATGGTATTGAAAAAGGGTAAACCTATATAAGGAGAAGAAATTCATTGTGCAAATGAGGGGTGTGTGCGTATGTCTGGGCTTTAATGAATACTTCACTCTGAAGTATATCTGCATGGTTTAAACTCTGCTCTTAATTGATAGATCGGAATCTGTGAAGCATCTATGGACATCATGAAGGTGTAAGATCTCTAGATCTTGAAATGGTGAATCTCTTGGATGATATGAAAAGAAGTGATGAAGACCTGGCGCAAATCAGTTGAAGAAGTTGAAGAAATCTGGGTAAGTTCAGAGATCTGATCTGTTGTGCAAAATTTGTCTTTTATAGATCCATACGCAGGTTGGTTTCGTGAAAAGCGCGTGTATACGCGGCTCTGTTCAGAGAAAAGAGCGTATGCGCAGTTAGGATTTATTTGAAGAATTTACTGAAGCATACGCGGGTTGGTCTTATGAAATGCGCGTACATACGCGGGTCTGATATACTAAAAGCGCGTATGGAATTTGAATTAATGGGGTCTCAAAGTTGAATGTGTTTCTGAATGTCTGATCTGAAGTCTGGGTTAACTCTGATATTCTGGTTACAGTGGGTTCACTGTTCTGTTTGTAGCATTGGGCAAAGTATGTTTATTGAAGAGTGAAGGGTTGTGTTGGAGCTGTTGGATCCAGTTTGAAAATTGATGAAACGTGGTCTGCAATGGATCTGAGGGTTGAAGCCTTCAGTCTGATAATATCAGCAGAGGCTGGTGCTAATATCAGGGGGTAGTAGCTCCCTTCCAGGTGAGACTGGTAAACGAGAGCAGGGGGTTGAGGCTCCCTCCCAGGAGAGGCTGGTAAACGAGAGAATGTTGTAGCCTTCTGCAGGTGGGTGCCTGCGTGCTGGTTTAAGTCTGCACCAGTACATGATTGTAAGAAGTTTTTCTCTATAATAAAATATTGAAGGTTGAGACAACGGCAGCGGTGGTTTTCTCCCGACTTGGGTTTCCACCTAAAAATCATGGTGTTCATATGTGATGCTTTTGTGTGATGTTTCATTCTGTTATTACTGCACTTGTCTACTGCTATATAAACATCTGATGAATGAATACATGTAAGGATCTTAGTAAAGAATTGATTGTTTATTAATATCTCTGTGCATACGCGAGTTTCATAAAGGGTATCCACGTATATACGCGATTTTGTATCAGGAAAGTAGCGTATGGGTTTTAGAAGCAAGAAAAAGTAAAAGTTTTGAATATGCAGTAAATACTGATTCACCCCCCCCCCCTCTCAGTATTTTTCCCAACAATTGGTATCAGAGCAGGTCCTTCTGAAAAGGCTTAACCGCTAGAAGGAAGATCAAGCAGGATGAGCAATCACGAGGGAACAGCATCTATCAAACCTCCGCTCTTCAACGGAAGCAATTTAATCTTCTGGAAAATAAGGATGAGATCATATCTTCAGTCTATGGGAGTAGATATATGGGCCATTGTTGAAAAAGGATATCAATATCCAGCTGCTACACCAATATATCCAACTGAAAGAAAGAATTATGAATCAAATGCAAAAGCAATCAATGCTATAACTGGAAGTCTAACTGAAGCAGAGTTTGACAAAGTCATGCAGCTAAATACAGCAAAGGAGATATGGGACAAGATCATCCTAAGCTATGAAGGTGATGCAAAGGTAAAAAGTGCAAAACTTCAATCTCTCAGAATTGAGTATGAAAATTTAAAAATGCATAGTGATGAGAATATTGCTGGTTTCTTTTTACGTGTTGATGATGTTGTAAACCGTATGAGAAATCTGGGAGAAACAGTAACCGAATCCACTTTGGTTGAGAAAATTTTGAGATCACTAACGGCCAAGTTTGAGTCAAAAGTTTCTGCTCTTGAAGAAAAACAGGACCTTCAAAATCTTACTATGGTGCAACTTCATGGCATATTGACTGCATACGAAATGAGGAGAGGAGGACCATCTGAAGTCAAAGAAGCTGTTTTCAAAGCTTCTACAAAAGGGAAAGAAGTTCAAAAACCGGAAGGGTCAGGATATATCTCGGAAGAAGATGAGGCAAACTTTGTGAGAAAACTCCAACTAGGAACCGGAAGATTCAAAGGTAGCTTCCTTTCAAAATCATTTAATTATGGAAAGATTGGTCATTATGCTATACAAAATGTCATATAAAGCATCTGCTAAGAAGAAGAAAGAAAGTAGCAAGAAGAAGCAGAACCGGTCTAGCACTAGAAAAAGCTACTAACTCAAAAAGAAAACATTTGATGGGTTCCTCAATGGTGAGGAAGAATGTGAACAAGATCTTAGACTTCTCATGGCATTTGAAAATAATTCTAGAGACGATAAGGATGATTTTATGGATGCTCTAGATGACAATGATTTTCTTGATCAAAACAATCAACTTAAAATATGCTTGGAAGAAAGTAAAATAATCATAGAGACTCTGAAAAGGCAGAATGAAGAAGCAAAGAAACATAATGAAAGATTAGAATGTGAAGTAGTAAGTCTAAGAAAAGAACTTGAGAAAGTAAAGATTCTGAATCTTAGATTTGCTAAAGGATCTGAAACCTTAGATGAGATTATCAAGGTTCAACGATCTCCTCTGATTAAGACAGGTCTTGGATATACCGGAGAATCCTCTCAGGCTTCAGCACCAAATTATCTAAAAGCAGCTACAACTGGTTTACTAGATTCAGCCACTCAACAAGGGAATAAAGAATATTTACAGGTAAAGCATGATCATCACAATACAAGGAACACTAACATGGATATCTCTCAAAGAAGCAACAATCAACAGGTAAATTCAAATAGAAGATTTCATGATCGCAAAAATTTCTACTTCAATGGACAATGTTTCTCATGTCACAATTTTGGTCATAAAGCTGTTCAATGTGTTGCATATAAAACCATCATGACAAGAGAAGCAAGAAAGAAAAGGATGGATGTTGAACCAAAGAAGAACACCTATAACAACTTTTCTCCTCTTCAAAATGAAGTTGAATGTGCTTATTGCAATAACTTTGGCCATGAAGAATCTGAATGCAGGAGCAAAGTCCAGTCAAAACAACATTTTCCTTCAAGTTCCAAAGTATGGAAAAAGAAGGAATTACAGGTTGAAAATTGTGGGATAGCGTTATTTGCAGAAGGTGAAGAAAATCAATGGTACATTGATAGTGGGTGCTCAAGACACATGACAGGTGACAAAAGCAAACTTCTTGCATATAATGCTCTAGAAAAGGAAAATAAAGTTACATTTGGAAATGATACTCCTGTTGTAATTAAAGGAAAAGGGTCAGTGTTTCTAAAAGAAAAGGTGAAGGCTAATGATGTCATGTATGTGGATGGATTAAGGCACAACTTGTTAAGTGTAAGCCAAAAATGTTGCTGATCAAGATACAGTTGTCTTGATTCAAAAGAATGTGGTTCGTGATGCGGATAGGGTGGGGCTTTAGTATAAAAGGGAAAAGAACTCAACAACCTATATGTATGAAAGAAGCGCAAAAATCAATGTTACCTGGAGCTTTAAATCTTCAGAGAAAATTGGCTATGGCATAGAAGGCTGGGGCATTTAAGCTTCTCTCAAATCAACAAAGCAAGCAGACTTCAAGCTGTTCGTGGTCTTCCCAATATTACTCTACCAGAAAGTATCATATGCAAATCCTGCCAATTTGGTAAGCAGACCAGAGTACAATTTAATGCCAAAGAAGGATCATCAAGTAAGCCTCTTGAACTTGTTCATATTGACATTTGTGGACCTATGAGGAAAAATTCACCACGTGGAGAAGAATACTATATCTTATTTATTGATGATTTCTCTAGAATGTGTTGGATTGGGTTGCTTAAACACAAAGATGAAGCATTTGAGAAATTTCAAATCTTCAAAGCACTGGTGGAAAATGAATTGGATCTAAAAATCAAATGTCTTAGATCTGATCGAGGAGGAGAATATACATCAAATGAATTTTTTGAATTTTGTGAACAACATGGCATAAAGAGACAGTTCTCTGTAGCAGGCACTCCACAACAAAATGGCGTAGCAGAAAGAATGAATAGAACAATTCAACAAATGGCTAGAGCTATGCTTGATGATTCTGGAACTCCTGACATGTTCTGGGGAGAAGTAGCACACACAGCAGCAAATATTCTCAACAAGGCACATGTTCGGGTAAATAGTGACAAAACTCCATATGAACTCTGGTATGGTAATTCTCCCTCTGTAAAGCATTTTGGAATTTTTGGAAGTAAATGCTTTATCAAAAATAATGATGAAAAGATTGGAAAGTTTGAACCTAGATCAGATGAAGGGATACTTCTTGGTTACTCATCTACAAGCAGAGCATACAAATGTTACAATAAAAGGCTTCGAAAGATTTTTGACTGTATTGATGTTGTCATTGATGAGTCTCCTACAGCTCCTAAAGAAGAAAAATAATAAACAAAAGAAGATGATGGTGATTTTTGTCCTTCTACATCAAATGGAAATAATATAGAAAGTGGATCTAATGAAGAACCTGAAGATGATTTATCAGAGAAAGCTCCATCCAGATATGTTCAAAAGAATCATCCTGAATCTCAAATTTTGGGAAACAAGGAATCAGGTGTACAAACAAGGAGGACTCTTGTGGGATCTTCTAGCTATTTGGCATTCCTATCCACAATTGAAACCCAAAATTTCAATCAAGCTAGCAAAGATGAATGTTGGATTCAAGCCATGAATGAAGAGCTTGATCAAATTGAAAAGAATCACACTTGGGAATTGGTACCAAGACCACATGATAAAAATGTCATTGGAACCAAATGGATATTCAAGAACAAGTTAAATGAAAATAGGGATGTTATAAGAAACAAAGCCAGATTGGTTTGCAAAGGGTACACTCAACAAGAAGGTATAGACTTTGAAGAAACTTTTGCTCCTGTAGCTAGACTTGAAGCCATAAGAATGTTTCTTGATTTTTCAAGTTCTCAACAAATCAAAGTCTATCAAATGGATGTCAAATCTGCTTTCCTCAATGGTGATCTTGAAGAAGAAGTTTATATAGAACAACCAGAGGGATTCATTTTGGGAAATGATAAGAATCTTGTCTGTAAACTTAAAAAGGATCTATATGGTCTCAAACAAGCTCCAAGGGCATGGTACTATCGTCTTGACAAATATCTCCATCAACAAGGATTTTCAAAGGGGTTTGCTGATAGCAACTTATACACAAAAATTGAACATGACAAACTTTTGATTGTAATTGTATATGTTGATGATATCATTTTTGGGAGTAATGAAGAATCCTTGAGTCAAAAATTTGCTTCTGTTATGCGGCAAGAATTTGAGATGTCCTTACTTGGGGAACTAACATTCTTTCTTGGCTTGCAAGTGCATCAAACTACAGATGGTATATTTCTATCACAAGAAAAATATCTTAAGCAAATTTTGAAGAAGTATGGCATGGAAGAATGCAAACCTGTAAGTACACCAATGATAACCGGGTGCAATCTCAGTTCTCATGATGATTCTCCCCCGGTGAATCAACCAGAATACGGATCAATGATAGGAAGTCTACTTTATCTCACTGGGACTAGACCAGACATTATGCATGCAGTTGGGATTGTTGGACGATTCCAAGCTAATCCAAAAGAGTCTCACCTTCAGGCTGTCAAAAGAATATTCAAATATCTACAAGGAACTCAAGACTTTGGACTATGGTATTCAAAGAATGCTGATCTTACTCTTCATGCTTACACTGATGCAGATTGGGCTGGAAATGTTGATGATCGGAAAAGAACAAGTGGTGGTTCATTCTATATGGGGCCCCGGTTGGTATCTTGGTTCAGTAAGAAGAAAAGTTCTATTGCCTTATCTACTGCTGAAGCAGAATATGTGGCTGCCGCATCTTGTTGCACTCAACTCCTTTGGATGATGCAAACCTTGGGAGATTTTCAAATCAAATATACTTCTCCTATCTCCATTATGTGTGATAATACAAGTGCCATCAGTATCTCAAAGAATCCTGTTATGCATTCGAAGACCAAGCACATTCCCATCAAGTATCACTTCTTACGTGAACAAATTATGAACAAAAGGTAGAAATTGAGTATATTTCCCTCCAAGAACAAGTTCACTCTTGCTACCTCTGCCCAGGGGGGCGTTCGAGTATCTAAGACGGAAGGTGGGAGTGTTCTCGCAGTCAAGGAACAAATACGCATAAATTTAAGATTCGAATTGGATATGAGTCTAATCTCTAAAGCGTGTGCAACATGATTTCATGAAACAATCATTATGCATTGATGTTAGAGGTGGAATTATTTGAAGATCAGGAAGCGAGGAGTTGGAGAAGCAAAGTCAAAGCTATTAATGATTGTCACTGTTAATTATTGAAGTTGTACTCTTTTTAATAAATGCTTATGTTGAAGATTATGGATGAGCCGGATTTATTTAATGAAGGAATATCTTTGGATATGATGGAAGTCTTATGATTAGGAGATCGTTGAGATCTGTCAATTGATATGCGATGACTGCTGACCCAAAGTATTCAGATTGCACAAGCTAAGAAGGAGCCTTGGACATATGGAAAGGATGTTTGGATGCATATTTTTAGGGGGAGCACTAGTGTTGCTGAGTATAATGCATTGTTGGCATTATGTTGATTCTAAAATATGATCTCTCTCTTGAGGTCTTTCTGGTTTTGGTCATAAAAATTCATACTTGTAATTTGATAAAAAGGTCTTGTTGAGACCCATGATGTAAAATTGTAATATTCAGTCATGTAAGGACTTGTCAAAATAGTAAACCCACTTGGTTGGGTATTTGAGTCTCATATGTAAATCCACTTGGATGGATCTTTGATGTAAGTATGAGTCTTTGGTGATAGGAAGGTCATAGAGTCATGTACTTCATTGAAAAATATGTTTGTAGGTTCAGCATGAACTCAGGAGGAGCATGGTCCGCCCTTTGCCCTTGATGTCAAAGGGGGAGAGTGACATGGTGTTTGAATATCTGCTGTAGTGATCAAGGTGTTTGAATATCTGCTGTAGTGATCAAACACCATTGTGGTTGCCATCAAGTCCAAAGGGGGAGATTGTTGGCAATATTTGTCCTTGATGGCAACCCTCTTGATGAAGATGATGGCAACCTACTTGATGAAGTTGTCCCTGATGGAATATGTCTTGATGAACTGGTTAAATGATGTAAATCTGATGTATCTACAATGAGTACAGAAGGTAATGAAGAAAGGATTTCAGTATGTGCTAGATCTATGATGAAAAGAGTATGTCTCAAGGAATACGCGGATTTGTCTAGACTAAGTCGCGTATGTACGCGGGAAATAACGTGCCAAGTCGCGTATGGGAAAAAGTGCTCATAAAGTGCAAAACCAGGGGTAACCACCATGGTATTGACCCATTGTATTGAGTAATGATTCGTCTAGGTGACCCCGCCCAGGAATACCATCAAAAGTAATGTGGTTTTGACCCATGGTATTGATAAAGGATAAACCTATATAAGGAGAAGGAAATCATTGTGAAAAGTGTGTGCAAGGTGTCTGGGCTTTAATGAATACTTCACTCTGAAGTATATCTGCATGGTGGAACTTTGCTATTAATTGATAGATCTGATTCTATAATGTATCTATGAACATAATAAAGGTCCAAGATCTCTAGATCTTGAAATGGTGAAACTCTTGGATGATCTGAAAAGAAGTGATGAAGACCTGGCGCAAATCTGTTGAAGAAGTTGAAGAAATCTGGGTAAGTTCATAGATCTGGTCTGTTCTGCAAAGTTTATCTTTTATAGATCAATACGCAGGTTCGCTTCTCTGAAGGCGCGTTTATACGCCGATCTATTTCAACAAAGGCGCGTATGACCTGTTAGGGTTTTTTCTGAAAAGTTGCACGAATGTATACGCGGGTTGTCTTCAGTGAAAGCGCGTATATACACAGATCCATCTAAAGAAAAGCGCGTATGATATCTGAACTGATGGTTGCTCATGTTTTCGCATACTTATTCTGAAGTTTGGGTTATCTCTGATATTCTGATTACAGTGGTTTCACTGTTCAGCTTGGAAGCATTGGGCAAAGTATGTTTGTTGATAAGTGAAGGGTTGTGTTGTTGGAGCTGTTTGATCCAGTTTGAAAATTGATGAAACGTGGTCTACAGTGGATTTGAGGGTTGAAGCCTTCAGTCTGATAATAGAAGCTTTCTGTCAGCAGAAGCTGGTGCTAATATCAGGGGGTAGTAGCTCCCTTCCAGGTGAGACTGGTAAACAAGAGCAGGGGGTTGAAGCTCCCTTCCAGGTGAGGTTGGTAAACGAGAGAAGGTTGTAGCCTTCTGCAGGTGGGTGCCTGCGTGCTGGTATAAGTCTGCACCAGTACATGATTGTAAGAAGTTTTTCTATATAATAAAATATTGAAGGCTGAGACAACGGCAACGGTGGTTTTCTCCCGACTTGGGTTTCCACCTAAAAATCATGGTGTTCATGTGTGATGCTTTTGTGTGATGTTTCATTATGTTATTACTGCTCATGTCTACTGCTATATAAACATCTGATGAATGAATACATGCAAGGATCTAAGTGAAGAATTGATTGTTTATTAATATCTCTGTGCATATGCGAGTTCAGTAAAGGGTATCCGCGTATATACGCGAGTCTGGTTCAGTAAAGTAGCGTATGGGTTATTAAAGAATGAAAAAGTAAAAAGATCTGAGTAAATCCTAAATACTGATTCACCCCCCCCCCCTCTCAGTATTTTTCCAACAACATGACGACATCATTTCTAGACATAGAGATAAATAAACAAAGATATGATTGATTAGTCATTTATAAGCAAAAACCATTCCTTTATGTACATGACTTTGATGAAACAAACCCACGTGTATGCATGACTTCACCTATACCAACCTACCTACAGATATGAAACTTTGGACCTAAAATTGCACAAATTTTTAGAACTTCAGAAAGACCCCGATCATAACATTCAGAGATAAAGCATGCGTTAATACTTAGATCTATTTAATCCATGAGAAGATCAATGGAAATTCGTTTCAGGTCTCATGATACTAATCCATCATTATATTCATTGGTGCATTATTATTTCAGATCAAATTGCCAACTATAGCCCTTACAATGCAAATATACTTCGGATTGAAGTATTCATCAAAAAAACTTACATATGCACACTTAGGAATTTGATCTTCATCTCCTTATATAGTTAGAGACTTAGCCAATACTATGATCCAAAACCATAGTAGTGTTGGTGGTAATCTTGGACGGGATCAAATAACCATTACCACACTCAATATTGTGGGATAATATCATGGTAAAGACCCTTGGTATTAATAAATTAGCGCGTGAACTCGTACGCGACTTGACTTCTTCATACCCACATGTGTATGCGACTTGGACTTGACTAACACATGTATAGATCTTCCAATATTCACCTTCATCACACTTATGCTTCTAACCTGCAAACCTTTGACCCATCTTTCTATTATCTTGTGCCATCACTCTATCACCTTTGAACTGACCTGTGAACTCATCTAGTTACCATTGAATTATTATGTTATTAGTGGGTTTCCATCAAGGACGACATATGTACCATAATTCCAACAATTAGTGGCCCTATTATCATAACTCATAATCCGTTAACCCATAACCACTAAATTCCCTATCCCCTTAACCCCCAAGCCATAATTTTCCAACTGCTACACTCATAACCCATAACCCATTAACTCGCTAGTCCCTTAAAACCTAAGCCACTAACCCCTTAACCCGTAAACCCTAACTTATAATCCCTAAACCACCCTCAAAATGTCACATTAATGTCACTTTTGGAGGAAATTTTGGACAACCCCCCCAAAAAAATTCATTAGAATTAAAATTTTAGAGGAAGTTGTTAAATGACTACCTCTAAATGTTCAATTCTCATGAATTTTGGGAAAGGGGGATATTTTGGTGTATTGAATGGGAAAAAGAGACATAGCGTTAGCATGGATGGGTAGAAGTGAGATTTTTGGAGATGGCTTACCGAGATATATAATTCTAGCATTAAATAATGAATATGGGCCTCAGTACGTCATGGCATAGGGCTAGCAGGCCTCGAGGGAAGGCAACGAGAGCAGTTGATAGTGGAACCCCCAATAGTTGTGATAAGGGTATTAGGGGCCCCATTATCACACCCCATAATCCCTTAACCCATAACCAATAAATTCCCTATCCCATTAACCCGAAAGCCATAATCCACACTCATAACTCAGAACCCATTAACCCCTTGATCCCTTAAACCCTAGGCAACTAACACCTAACTTATAATACATGAACCCCCTAAGCCCTAACCTATTATCCTCTTAAAAAATGACCCTTAACCCTTAACCCCTAACCCATAAACCCCATTAACCCCTAACATCTAACCCGTTGACACCTAAATTGCATAACCCTTAAGCACTTAACCCCTAAATCCCCTGACCCTTGAGCCCTTGGTACTTAACCCTTAACACTTAAATCTCTTAACCAATATTCCATTAGGCTCTAACCCCTAAACCCCTAGACCTCAAACCCCATACCCCTAAAACCTGTATTCCCTAACACTTCGCCCTTTCCCTTTAACCCCTAACTCCTAAGCCCGTAAACTTGCTAACTTCTATAACCCCTAAGCCTTTCTGCAAAACCAAAAGTTCTCCAACGTTAATATTCTTGGTATTATTATGCTTTTGTCTTCTAACCCCTCCAAATACAACCTATGATGACTACTAGGGTCCAAGGAAAGGAGCCACAAGGTCCCAAAATATGATATACATTTGATGGAAAATCATATTTTCTCCAAATATCCTCCACATAGTTTCTTTTAAAGGGAAATAATATGGTATTATAATGTTGAAAAATACATATATGTTCATAGTAATAAATCAAGGTTCATATGCTTTCATGGCCCAAATGTAATTCCTGTCCACCCAAAAGAAAAAAGAGGATATAAGGATGTCCCTTAGTCGTCATCACCCTTTAACACTAGTCCATTATCTTACCAAATCTATGGGTAACAACCCCTACAATGTTAATTTGGAAGTTCATTGACAAGTTCCAACCATGGGACTAGATTCCTCTTTTCGAGAGGATCAATTTTTACAATTGAAGCACTCAATTTGGCTAAGGGAAATTGTATTTTTGAATTAAAATCCCACATGTGCATATTTGATCAGGTAGGTCCTAAATTAAATTGGACACTCTTGAAAGGATATAAATAAAAGTGACCTCAACCTCATTTGGATATAATCATGAGACATTATTCTATTATATTTCTTAGTTTTGGCTCACACAGGTCTGAGGCACGTCTGTGGATAATTCATTCACGCGAAGGAGAAATTACAGGGTATGAAGCTCATGCATATTTCTAGGGCTTTGTGTCTCAGTCGTAGGCTTGAAAAAAGGAAATTTTTGACTACATTCGTTGACTTTCCAAATGAAGGGAGCCAATGGAAGCTAAGAATCGCTTACACACCTCTTCATCCCTGGGACTGGAAGTTAAACTTGCATTTTTCAGTTCACTAAATTTTTTGCTCATTGACCACAGTGTTCGACAGTTGATTATAGATAGTGACTATTGATTACAGGCTCCTGAATCAGGGTTTTGATTATTGTCATGGTTTCATTCATATCATGGATATTTTTTAGTTGATTTTCACTAGGCAGTTTTATGGTTATTGATATGGATCATTGTACTCTCTCTTGCTGAATTATTCGATGATAATATAATAAGAAGAAGAATTTGAAAGGGTTTTCCCCAAAATGGGTTTTGCCCTAGCCTCTGACCAATCCTGGTGTCTCTATGTCTGGATTATTTTCTTCTATTGTTCCTTTAAGTTTCAGTGCATTGATGATTATGTTGTTATTTCTATATATACATACGTTGCTGAATAATGACGTAAATATGAGTAATGTTATGATACTATGTGGTGAATTCAATATGGAAATAATTAATTTCAATTATCAAAGCAAAGAACAATATAGCCCTAAGTAAAATTAACATGGTATCAAAGCTTGGTTGAATAAAAGTTATTAAATATCACCCCTATGATGACACGCTTGATGGATGCAAGAGAAGATGGAGGAGACCTAAGAGAATACTAGGGTTTGAAGGAAACTCTAGGAAATTTGGTTATTAGGGTTTCATGGATATTATGAGGGAATGGTTTGCAAGAAACACTGGTTTATGGGAAAAGATTTGAGATATGCAGTTTGGAAACCCTAGCATAACTAATGTGAAGATGATCAAGCACTTGTGACAATTTGATATAGCCCTAGACGAGATAGTCTCTATTAGGCCTCATTGTTGATAATTTTGGTTGAAATATTGAAGGATACATTTTTATATGGTCGATGGATAGTCATGACTATTAAAGGTGGTTCAAGAGGGAGATATCACCTCTCATTAAGGTAAGTACCTTTTAGATTTATGTTACCTCTTTGTGATTCTATTCATGCTTAAATATATGTTTTTGATTATTAATTATGCTTGCTGCATTTATATGTGATTATTTGGATACTTCTAACCTCTTGATGAGATGTAATAAGTGGATCCTTCTTAAGAATCATCTGAGACATAGGAAAATATGGTTGGTGCAGGAAGATAAGACTTATAGTTTCCCATGACATAGAAGCTGACAAAGTGCTCCTGCTACCTATGTCAAATAAGAAGGTGCATTGGTATCTGAATTCTACAAGGTATGTATGGTGCAATATTGGATGGAACAGTAATCCCTCAGTTATGATGAGAATATCACCTTCATAAATGGTTCATGCATGCAAGTGAAATTAAGTTTGATTCATGATACTTATGATGAGAGGATGCACTTAATATTGGACAAGTGTCTTACATTCTATTAAGTCATGGTAAAGATACATAGAGACATTTATTTTTGATATATGTGTGCTCTTGATATTTGGCAAGCATATTTCATTTTAGACATGATGGATAAAGAATGCTATCACATTGATTCTTATATATGGTAACTTGATTCTATTATTAATGATTGTGATAAGCATGATAACCATGATGATAAAGTGTAATAATAAGATTTACATTCACAATCCTCTTTTTTTCCTTGGTTAGATTCTATTCATCAATTTGACACAAACAATTGATGAAATATTGATATCATGTTGTAATGATGAAGTAGTTGATGCTAACAGATTATGACCATGATGGGTATATGTTTTATAACATGATATAGCTTGAATTTATGATCTAATAGTACTACCGATGCATGACAATAACATAGATAGGTTGATGAATTGAATAATAATGGTTGAAGGGGCTAATCATTAAGAGGGAGAAAACTCTCCATAAGATCCCTACACCTATTATTATTTGCATTATATGTATAGAATATTCTTTATTGTTGAAGTATGATTTCTAGACATGAATAGAAAATATCTGATATTATTAGCCTGCAACAAGTTCTGGTCTGATAAGATAGGGTTTCTCTAAGCCTAAGCCCCAATCGCATGAAAGAAAACTTATTAGTGTGGTTATAAGCTCACAAATACATGGAATAAGGCCTATGGGTGCAATTATGCTTGTAGGTATGCATAAAATCAGGAATGCACCAGGAGTATGACAGTCCTATGTCAGATATCGAGAAGACAAGAGAAAGTTGTATGAGTAGGAAAGTTTGAATGTTTGACTTCCTTGAGAAAATGTGAATGTATTGACTAAAATTATGTTTGCAGGTGGCCAGAATATGCATATTAATATGTTATTTCAATTTCGTCATTCAATCTAGTGTATAAAAGTATACAAGAATTACATTTGTTTGATAACATTTGACAGATTGGCTTGACTTATTGAGCATATTTCATGAATGATTGATGATGTTTTATAACTTTTGCATGATGCTTGATGGTTCATAGATATGTTTTTTATTATGAATTATTTGAATTCACAGTGATGACAAGTTAGAGTTTTGATCTGATTTGGATCTTGATGACTGGTGTTTTTCCTTGATGGAAGTTCTATGAGGGCATAGTAACTTTTTGTTACTACTATTGGTATTAAATAATGGTTTTGTATTGGTCTCGTTTTCCTTGACACAATGATTGAAGTATAAACACATGTGATTTAGTATAAAGTAATATCACAATCTATGGATGGAACCTACATGACTTATCCTTGATGTAGGCATTTTCATCTAGTGACATAAATGATTTATATTATGATCATGGTGTTTACTTGATGAAGTTTTGTTTGATATTGTTTGGTAAGTGACAATTTCTTGGCATGACAATAGATGAAGCATAACTTGATATTTTGATGCGATTCCTACTTGTCACCTGGTCCAAAGAATTTGGTAAATTAATATTGATGATTTAGATATTAGTTTTGATTTGGAATATAAGGCTTGATAAGCCGACTTAGTTGGTTTTATTACATAGTATTGGTTTTTTTAAGGTTGATAATATTGGTTTCGTGAAGTGTTGGGTTTGCAGAAAGAATTATATGAAGCAAGCTTCCCAAGCCTAGTATGTCGGTATTAACACTCATCTGGTGAATTTAGAAATATGTTCCCATCCAAACCTCTACTTCAAAAGAGGTCTAAGGTATGACCTTGATTTTGGTTTTATATGTTGATGGTCTATTTTTGGCAGGTAATGAGCCTCTCATGATCAAAGTAAGAGGAAAATGGCATCTGAAGTTCAAAATGAAGAATCATGGCATGTTGAATTATGTTCTAAAGTTCTGAAAATAAAATATATATTTTGAAGCTATTAAAGAAAATGGAAATGCAAAACCTTAGAGACTCTGATTAAAATTCAAGAAGTTATGAAGGTATATTGTTTAACTTGACTTAGAAAGCAATATTTTATTGAAGTATTAATGTTACATTTGAACACCCATTCATATAGATGTGTGTGTGTGTGTGTTCTACATAGAAATTGTGTGAACTCTTGATTGATACACTTCATAGACATTGATTTTTCGGCAAGAAACCTTTGAGATATTTGCATGGGAAGATCATTTTTTGGCCTGTGATATTATTCCTATGATATGTGATTGCATGGATGTATTGATGTTGTTATTGTTAATATGAGGATATTTGAGTCAGATGCCTTAGTATGAGATATACCATTGTATTTTGGATGAGAATTTTGTAGCTGTAAGCACGACCGAGGTTGAGTACAATGCTACTAGCATGGCTAGCTCTGAGGCAAGATGAAGAAGCTCTTTAGAGAGATATTTGGGTACATTGTGATAATAATGAATGTTTTCTAATTGAAAGATAATCTCGTATATTTCTGAGATGAAGATGTCTTCATTGAGATAATGTTGCTATATGAAATAAGATTTAGGCTTGTGGTTGGAACCTCCGTGAGAGGGAGGATGAATAGGGTATCCCTTTTGTGAAATATATTTGTTCTAATATAATGTTTGATTTGACATCTTGTATGAAAAAAATATTTTTACTATTGCGATACGATGATTAATCTTATACCAGATATGAGCATGTTTTTTATCTACAGAGAAAAATATTGATTGAGAACACTCACTCGACTCTTCCCCCTATTTGAGCTCCCAGGGTGAGGAATTTAAATGGAGGGCTCTTGGGGTTGATGGGTCTCCAGAAAATAGGGTCACATATGTTGCTCCCCTATGTGTTACCTATAGGGTTGGAGATGTTTCTCCCCTATCTTTGTCTATGCAGAGTATACCCCAGTTGGCATCATACCCACAAGTTGGGCTTATTACGAATATTTCTCCCCATCTTGCCAATGGGTTGAGTGTTTAATTGGGGGTGTACAACCCAAGATGATTATGATGAAGTTTTTCTACCACATGACACTTGAGGGTCATTTTTGGGAAAATCAGTGGGAAATAGGATGGGTTGAGATGTGCTCCCCTATATCACCTATTTCTCGATATGGGGTTGTATTTTTTAGCTCACCAATTAGATTCATGGTTCAGATGTGCTCCCTGATGTGTTTTTGGGTTGATATATGCTCCACTATGCTATTTAGGGTTGAGACTAAGCTCCATGTAGTTTCAGGTTGAGATTTACTCTGTGATATTGTTTTATATTGAGATGTGCTCCATGATATTGTTTCATATTGGTATGTGCTCTATGACATGTTAGACGATGGTATCTCAAGCTCCCATCCGATGTCAAATTATTCTTCTTATATATTCTAGGATGTTCAACATATGAGTAGATATAATAAAGAGATAAGCATAGATGAGCACTAATTAAATTTGATGACAAGATACTTGAGACAAGCTATGGTTTTATGACAGGATACTTGTGATGATTACATGATGCTGTTGGAATTTATCCCTAGATGAGAGGAAGTGTTAATTTGGAAGCTCAGTAACAAATTCAAACCATGGGACTAGATTCCTCTTTTCTAGAGGATCAATTTTGACTATTGAAACATTCAATTTGGACAAGGGAAAGTGTATTTTTGAATTAAAATCCCACATATGCATATTTAATTAGGTTAGCCCTAAAGAAATTTTGACACTCTTGCAAGGATATAAATAAAAGTGACCTCAACCTAATTTTGATATAGTCATGATACATTATTCTATTCCCTTTCTTGGTTTTGGATCACAAAGGTCTGAGATGTGTCCACGGAGAATTGGTTCGCATAAAGGAGAAATTACAGGGTTCGAAGCTCGTGCGTGTTTCTAGGGTTTTGGGTCTCAAACGTAGGCTTGGAAAAGGAAATATTTAACTGCAGTCATTGGCTTGCCGACTCAAGGGAAAGGCTGGAGGCTTTCAGTTGCTTGCACACTCTTCCTCCTTGCAACTGGAACTTAAAGTTACATTTTTCAGTTGACCAAAGTTTTCAGTCATTGACCGCAGACAATGAAAATTGATTACACGCTCCTGAATCAAGGTGTTGATTATTAGCATTGTTGGGTTCATATCATGGATATTATTTAGTTGGTTTTTGTTGGATAGGTTTATGGTTCTTGATATGGATCATTGTGCTCTATCTTCCTAAATTATTGAATGAAAATCTAATAAGAAGAAGAATTTGAAAGGGTTTTCCCCATATTGCATTTTTCCCTGGTGTCCGACCAATCTTGGTGTCTCTTTGTCTGAATTTTTTTCTTCTATTGTTCCTTTATTTTCTGTTGCATTACTGATGATGTTGTTCTATCTATATAATTTCATATGTTGTTGAATAATGATGTAATTCTGAATAATTTTATGATACTATAGGGTGAATTCAATATGGAAATAATGAAACACAATTATCAAAGCAAAGAAAAATATATCTCTAAGTAAAATTAACATACAAGTATACAATCTTTCTCAAAGGTTTTTTCCACAACATGCTCAAAACAACATTCAAATTCCCTTATTTTTCTCCAAGTCTATTCAAGCTATACATATCTAGTTTCATCGCCTTTTGACCCCCTTTTTTGTGCCTTAAATATAAATTTGTCGAAGGTCGTCTTACAATTGGATCTTCCTTTTACATCTACTGAAAATACCACCATGTTCTTTAGGAATGACTTGCTTCTGAATATAAATACATTAATATTTGACATATATGGGGCTAGAAGATACATTAGGGGGAGAAAAAATAGGTTAACCTCATCTGTATTTTCAAACATATAAAAAAAATTAAATAGTCTACACATGTAATTATTACATTATTGGATGGTTTTGGATTAAATCCACCATTTTATTTCTCCACCTCCATGATATATTTTCATTCCATTAATTCTTCAACAAATGCTTTCAATTTTCCATTTTCCTTATCTTTTTCTCTCAATTTCTCTTATGTATCACACAATTGAATTTTAATAGCCAACTCCAAATGGTTGTGATAAGTGGATTGGGGGATCCCTTATAACAACCCATAAACCCTAATGCATTTAAGAGCTTAACTAAGGGGTCCCAAGGGTGTAGTTTTAGGGAATTAGGACCAAATTTGGGGGTTCATAACATTAGAAGAAGTTGAATGGTATGACTAAAAATGTGGGAGGGGTACCTTTTTGTGTATTAAATGGGGCAAGGGGAGGTCCAAACATGGTTTAGTAAGATATATAATAATAGCATTAGAGAATGAGAAGGTGAATTAGGACCTAATGTCATATGGGATATGGGGCATAGAGTGAAGTAAATAAGAGAAATTGACAAGGGAACCTCCAATAATGGTGATAAAGGTAATAGGAGCCCCATTATCACAACAAATAATCCGTTAACCTGTAACCACTAATTTCACTTCCCCATTAACACCCAAGCCATAATCCCTCAACCTATATAGTCATAATTGACAACCCATTAACCCCTTGACCCACTAAACCTGAGGGCACTAACCCCCAACCTAAAATCCATGAACCCCCTAATCCCTAACCCCTTATCCTCTTAACTTGTGACCCTTAACCCCTAACCCCTAACTCCTAACCCTCACTATCACATATGGGTGGAAAATTAGATATCGTACTCCAATATCTTGGCCATACTATCATATTTTACTTACAATTTTTTTTTTTACTTTTTTTAAAGCCCCAATATTTTTTAGATATCCAAAAAATACAATTATCTTCAGATATATGACGGTATGTTATTTAGATATCAGACAATAATTTTTTTTCATCATATATGTGATGAAAATTTAATTTTCGTTAAATATAATACATTTGATCAATTCAATTATCTATCTATTGGAATGCCGACATTTGACAAAGCCAATATTTTTCCAGTTGGACAATGTCTTTGTGGTCAACCGTAGTCAAAAGTCAAAAAAATGGCTAAATGTTTTCATAATACAAAATTATTTTATTTTTTAATTGCATTACAAATAGTTAAAAACTATTGAGGTTTTGTTTTTAAGATAATCATCACTGAAAGTTTGGTAAGGAAAAATTTCACATAACATTCCTCCAAGAGGACAAGGAGATGTGAGATATACATTGGAGGATTTGGGTGATTTAATTCCTATGTTTCATCCATGTTTATCATCCTTAAGAACTCGCAGAATTTAGAATTGTTGAGAAATCCAGGGCAACATAGTTAGGGCTTATTTAAATAATTTACCTTTTAATTGACAATTTCTTATGATTATTTATTATTTCTTCTTCTTTGTTATTACATGTTTATCATCAAAAAAATTTCCAAAATATCAAACACAACAAAAGAACAGATGATGTAGATACTCAACCAAGGAAAAATCTCTAACAAGGAGAAAACCCAATCAAACTCAACAACTAGTAGATTCAAATCAATTTGAGATAGCTTTGACCACTTTACCCAAACAATCACCTTCTTCAATCTTCCAAGTTAGCCCAATATTCGAGAGTTTGAATTCACATACTTTATTAGTAAACAAAACTTTGAGTAGTCATCGAAAATTCACATACTTCAAAAGAACTCTGTTTGGGTACTTTTTTACTCTGTAGTAGAAGAACTTCACATGAAAATAAATCTTGACTTTGAACCCTTTTTTATTGCAACTTTATATTTTTTGGTCCTAAAATATACCATACATATATTTTCATATGTGGCGGATTAATAAAAATAAATCGATCGGCCTTGACCTTCTTTTCTATATCTTCGATCCTTTCTTTAGAATTCCTTTTCACACCCTTTTAGTTTCATAGATATATTATCGATCATGATCTTCTTGCAATAGCTCAAATACATGGCTATATATAGGCTTCTATTAGATGGTAGAGTCCCTTCATGAGGCTAATTTGATGTTTTCTTGAGGCCAACTTGGAGGATGAAGTATACACGACACTTTTGACCTTAATAAAATTTCTTTCTTGATTTTACAAAGCCCAAGAAGGGTCTATTAGAAAATAATGTTGACAATGACTAAAGACATAATCATAGAAGTCTACAATGGAGGCTTTACCTATTGACTATTGACCCAAGCATGAAACCCATGCTTTAATAAGTCAATTTATTTTAATAATGAAATTTCCTTTTTATTTCTTTTGATCAATACAATTATGAGAACCGGCACTAGTTACATTCTTCAATAGGAATTACTTAAAGGGGCAGTTCAATATTTGAAGTTTAAACATACAAAAAATTGATTTGTTTCCAACCCACTTTTTTACAGTTGAACATCACACATCATTGACTGCACCGATCATGCTTCCTATGGGATGGGACCTAGGTATTTTCGCTGAAAAACATAAAGGAAACATGTGTACTAAGGCTTGGTTGGACCAACATATAGCACATCAAATTTTATCTGAATTTGGAAATGATAAAACAAAAATTTAATTTTTCCCACTATTGACATTTTTCTTTGCATTCTGTTAAATTTTGATAACCATGGAGTGTTCTATGCTTAATGTATATTTACTTCAATATTTCTTAGGCCCGATTCAAATTAGCAATCACATGAACATGAAAGTAAAATGTTGATAGAACACAATAGTATATCAACAAAAGACAAGCCAATAATATAGATCAGACTTACAATTCTTCTTGTCCAGCAAAGATATAGGATATTGCGAATTATGACAGTCAACAGGATGCTTTAGCCCAAAGTATTTCTTAGATCAACCAATCCTCCAAGTGTCACAGCCACAACCCTCAAAGATAGCTCATTACAAGTCAATGTTGGTAAACCAAAAGTCAACACAAAAAATTCAATGCAAGGCAGTGAACAAAAATTCAACACTGCAACTTAGGGCTTTAGTCAAACTACTCTTTTTTTCCTCGATTTTGTGCCCAGCGATATGGCCTTCAAAAATTTGAATTTACGCCAAGATTGGAGGTCAAATAGACAAGGTTTTATCATGGTCAATGTTGGTAAATGATCCACAAAACAACCCTAAATAGATCCATAGAAAATCAATAGGTTCAGCTCTGCACTTGTGAGGGAAAGACACATGCAAAGGCTATTGAACCAATCATATCACAATGAGAGAATGTCTGATGAGTTGATGAGAAAATGGCCTCCAACTCTCTCCAATTTATATCCATCAGTGAGGGTGTGTGACACATCTATTAGGCTTGTGAGCCTACATTACGAATATGGCCGAACTTACACATGTTTGGAAAATAAATTCAAAATATATGTTCTGCTCATCCAAACAAGATGATCTTTACATCAATCTTTCACCTCTCCAAAATACGAATCCAAAAAAAATTTGACCATCATCATATGAGGATTCCAACATGGAATTTTTCCTTGTTTTCCAAAATTAACACTCCCTCTCAACTAGGGAGAACTCCATCTGTCCACCTGTGCCATCCATTATTACCATCATGTAATATCATCTAGCATCGTGCATCATCCTACTGTAACTTTATTTGTTGGCTCTTCTTCTAAAATAGAACAAAAGGTGAGTCACAAAGAAATCATGCTCAGCTGACCCGAAGTCAGCTTAGAGGTTAAAACCTCACTTGGACTCAAAAGAGTCTCATACCAACCCGAAGTTAGTTTAGTGACCCGAAGTCAGTTTAGAGGATAAAATCTCAATAGATTCAAAAGAGTCGCATACTAGCCCGAAGTTAGTTTACTGACCTGAAATCATCTTAGAGGTAAGAACCTCATCATACTTGATCCTAGGTCAAGGTGTTGGACACGTGCCATCCTAGACATAAAGAGTATGACAATATTCGATGCATCCATCAGTCTTGATATTGGTCTCTATCCATATTTCCCACATCATTAGCCAAATGGGAGGTACTTCCCATGAGTCTTAAAATCCATGGTTAGGATGTGTGCGAGGCATAGATAAAAGAGAGGTGAACCAACCTAATATCCTAACAATGGGGCAAAATCACAACAAGGTTCGGCAAGCCTAGCCCCGTGTGTGCTTATAGCTCCAAGAAGTTATCCCCAAGCCCCCTGGAGCTCCTAGATATCATAGTCCAACTTAAGAAGGATCCTCCTAATAGGGTCTTTCCATGATTCCAAGCTTCTCACAGAAGGTTAGGAACTTGATCTTCCCCAGATGATTCATGAGAATATGCATGACTTGCTCATGAGTTCCTATATGATTGATAATTATGGCGCCCGTTGTACCATATTGCAGATAAAGTGGTTCTTAATATCAATATGCTTGGATCGATCATGGAACATGAGATTCTCAGAAAGATGAATTCCACTCTGGATA
This sequence comes from Pinus albicaulis, assembly GCA_034641835.2. NCBI lineage: Eukaryota > Viridiplantae > Streptophyta > Pinopsida > Pinales > Pinaceae > Pinus > Pinus albicaulis. Next base: position 1,005,280,491 of record CM076575.1, on the reverse strand, counting down.
TCACAAAATATAATGGTGGTATTTAGCACATTCCCAAACAACTCACTGAAGATATTTCGCAACCAAACAACTTCACAACATGCGATACTCGTTGCAATGTATTCGGCGTCAACAGTGCTAAAAACCACCGACTTCTACTTCATGCTCATCCAAGATATCAAAGAAGAACACAAAGTGAAGCAACATCCAAATGTGCTCTTGTGATCCACCACACTTCCAGCTCAATCAGAATCAGTATATCCATGGAGTCTCAAACTCCCAATAGTATATCTTAGCCCATATTTTATTGTGACCCGAAGATATCTAAAGATATTATTGGCACCAATCCAGTGAATGTGATGAGGGTCAACCATATGTTGACTCAAATTTTTCACTGCAAAACATACATCCAGACGTGAGTTCACTAAGAACATCAGGGCCCCCACGAGTTGTCGATACTCGGTGGGATTTCCCAGCTCAGGCCCAACAAAATTTCTACATAAATTCTTAAATTTGAGCTCCATTGGTGTCAACACAGACTTACAGTCCACCATACCAAATCTCTCCAGCAACTTCATGACATATTTTCCTTAAGAAAGGAAAATCTTGCCTCGCCTCTGCTAGACCTCCAAGCCTAGGAAATAGTGCATCAGTCCTAGGTATTTCATCTCAAATTTGGAAGCTAGCTCCCTCTTACACTGATGAATGAGAGAGTCAGCACCTTTCAGGAAGAGATTGTCCACATAGAGAACTAGAATGAGAGGCATTTCTCTATCAACCTTAAAATAAAGGTTTGGATCAGCATTACTTCGAGTGAAGCCTAGCTTCATTGAGTAGTTATTTATCCTCTCATACCAAGCCCTAGGGGCTTGCTTCAACCCATAGAGGTTTCTCTTCAACTTGCATACATAGGTGTCTCTATCTCGGACTTCTAACCCAGAGGATTCTCCACATACACCTCTTCCTTTATAGAACCATGAAAAAAAGCAGTCTTCACATCCATTTGATGGAGACTCCATCCTTGCATTGCAACAAGGGAAATGATAGATCAGATGGTGCTATAGAATGCCTTAGGTTAAAATATATCATCATAATCTATGCCTTCCTTTTGAGAGAAGCCTCAGGTTGCAAATATTGCCTTGTACTTTTCATCACTACCATGAGATCCATGCTTGATATTATAGAGCCATTTTGTGGTGACAACAGATTTATCCTCTGGTCTCGAGATCACTTCCCAGAAATAATTTTCATAATGGACTCATATTATTCGTTCATACAATCCTTCAAAACTTGATGATTTACAACTTCTTCAAATGTTCCAGGCTCAGATTGTACAATTTTACTCATGGCTCCTAGATACCCTTGGTATCTATTCGGCTTCTTTCTTTCATGGAATGTCCCCCTTGGGGAAATATGTCTCTCAGCATCTACGAGAGTATCCCTGACCCATGAGGGTCTTATATTAATTGAAGGAGGTGGCTCAGTGTGATCCATAGGTCCTTCAACATCGGGCATTGGTTCATCCTTCGACTCTTCCTGCTTCCTTGATTCTTCATCTCTTTGTCTTCCTTGGAGCTAGGATGTTTTCTCACTTTCTTGAGGGAAACATCTTCATCGAAGGTGACCTCATGGAATATCTCCACTTCTCTTTTTCCAAGCACATAGATTCTATATTCCTTCAAAGTTTCACCATAGCCCCCACAAACATTCCCTTCTTTCGAGAATCATCCATCTTGCTTCTCTTTTCTTTCGGCACATGAAAGTAAACAAGACAACCAAAAACTCTAAAATTAGAAACATTAGGTTTCTTACCAGAGAATACTTCTTCAGGACTTTTAGAGTCTAGAGTGGAATGCAGGCATCTATTTTGAACCTACATAGCAGTTTTTACAGCTTCTCCCTATAGAATCTTTGGAAGACCTTGGTCACATAGCATGGCGCGGACAGCTTCCACAGTGGTCCTGTTCTTTCTTTCAGCAACACCATTTTTCTCAGGAGTATACACAGTTGTGGTATCCCTCGTAATGACAACTTCTCTGCAAAATTCATTGAATTCATTTGTCTCATACTCGGTCCCATTTTCGGTCCTCAAAAATTTGATTCTCTTCTAGGTATGATTTTCCACCAAGGCTTTGAAGGTATGAAACCATTTGAATGCTTCGTCCTTCTTATTCAAGAAATATTTCTAGGTCTTGCGGGATAAGTCGTCTGTAAAATTCATGTAATAGGAACATCTTCCCAAGGATGTCGTGGGAAGTATACTAGATAAATAAAAATGTATCAACTGTAAGATATCAGTTGTCTTTGTGATACTTGAGGGGAATGGTCCCCTTGTATGCTTCCCTTCGGCACAACCTTGACATATACCTTCATGATCATCTTTAAATTCAGGCATCCCTATGACCACCTTCCTTGCTTCGGGAAGGGCTTTGTAATGAAGGTGTGCAACCTTCGGTGCCATAACTCTGATTGAAGGGTTGTATCAAATGACATATCCCCCAATGGACTGCCTCCAACTTGGTAGTGTGTATCAACTCTAAAACCAATAGTAAGATATTACTTGAAGTTATTCTTCTAGATGCGTACCTATCCATCAAAAAATGCCACCTTGAACCCTTTGTCTTCCATAATCAAAATAGACACAAGGTTATTCTTAAAATCAGGTACGTACAACACATATTGTAAACAGAGGACTTGACCCTGAGATAAATGAAGGGTCACAGTCCCCATCCGTTTCATGGGATAGGTAGAATTATCTCCAAGGATAATTTCAAGATTAGTATCCTTCTCAATCAAATTAGAGAGGGATTCTTTATAACCAGTGAGGTGCCTTGAAGCACCACTATTAATCAACCAGACATCTAGGGTGTCACGAGGAGATGTAGCAGAGAGGGTAGATACAAGAATAAATTCATTTCTTTGATTATCAACAACATTAGAAACATCGTACCTGGAATTTCTTGACCTCTTGAAAGGTTTCCCATTTCCACTACGATTAGAGGGAGCCTTCCTGTTTCCTTTGAACCTATTTTTCCTTTGATTTCCATTCCCCCTGGAGTTGTTGTTGTCATCATCCTTGGGAGAGTCCCTTCTATAAGGGAAATCTCTTGAATTGTGACCAAACTTGTTATAGGTGTAACATCTTCCCTTCCTTCCTTTGGGCCCCGATTTTCAATGGTTTTGATTTCTCAGACCACCATTTTTCCTCTTTTTCTCATGAGTGGTGAAAGCAGTAGGGTAACCTCCATTTCCATTACACAGATGATCTCTCTGCATCATTATTGTCTCCTCTTGAGTGCATCTCATCAAAATTTCATCAAAATCAAGAATGACATTATTAATAATAATAGTGGTATTGAATACATTCCAATCACAGGGGAGACCTCCAAGCGCAATGGGAACCATTTCTCGATCAACTATTTCTTCTCCAATATCTAGAAGATTATTCCTGATTTCAGTGAGCCTCATAAAATAAGATTGAATGGGTTCATATTTTCTCTTCTTAATATTCTTCAATTGATTCTTGAAGAAAAGTATTTGATTAGGCATTTCTATCCATGAACATGCTAACTAGATTATCATACATCTCCTTAGATGTGCTCAACTCGTAAATGTAAGCAACCAATTTCTTATGAATAGAATCCTGGATAATCATCTTTGCTTTGATTTTCCCTTTTCTATACTTCTTCTTTGTGGCAATAGCTGCATTTGATGGAGGCTGTTGAAACTTCCCCTACACATATTCCATGACATATTGATATTCTAATGCCAAATCCAAGGACATCTTCCATGCATGATAATCAGACATATCAGTCAATTTATCATCAGCCTTGAAACCCTTGTAGGTTGAGGAGGCCATTTGTCCTTGATAGGATTCCTTCTTCGATGATTTCTTCTAACACTAACTTGGACTTTGTCTTCACCTCAACTCTGATACCATGTTAAATTTAGATAACCATGGAGTGTTCTACGATTAATGCATATTTACTTCAATATTTATTAGGCTCGATTAAAATTAGCAATCACATGAACATGAAAGTAAAATGTTGATAGAACAAAATAATAGATCAACATAAGACAAGCCAATAATATAGAGTAGATTTACAATTCTTCTTTTCCAGCAAAGATATAGGATATTGTGCATTACGACATTGAACAAGATGCTTCAGCTAGCAAAGCCTTTCTAGATTAGCCAACCCTCCAAGTGTCACACACAGAAACCTCAAAGAAAACTCATCACAAGTGAACGCTAGTCAATGAAAAGTCAACGCAGAAAAGCCAACACATGATAGTCAACTGAAAGTCAACGCTGCAGATTAGGGCTTCAGTCAAACTGCTTTTTTTTGTCGATTTTTGTGCCCAGTTGTACGAACTTCAAAAATCATAATTTTTGCCAATATTGGAGGTCAAAAGGACAAGGGTTGACCACAATCAACACTCAGAAAAACAACCCTAAACAGTTCCACAGAAAATCAACAGCTTCAGCTCTGCACATGTGACAGAAAGAGGCCTCCAAAGGCTATCGAACCAATCATATCAAAATGAGAGAATGTGTGATGATTTGATGAGAAAGTGACCTCCAATTCTTTCCAATTTATATTCATCAGTGAGGGTGTGTAACACATCTATTAGGCTTGTGAGCCTACATTACAAATCTGGTCGACCTTGCACATGTGTGGAAAATAAATTCAAAATATATGTTATGCTCATCCAAACAAGATGATGTTTATATCAATATTTCACCTCTCTGAAAGAGGAATCCAAAAAAAATATGAGCATCATCATATCAACAGTGCAACATGGAGTTTGGATCTAGTTTCCCAAAATTAACACATTCCCATCTCATAAACAAAACATCCTCACATGCTAGCTAAATAATCGTGAGCAAAGGAGTTACACTCATAAATTCATTGAGCTTAGAAGCAATAGAGAAACAAAATAAGAGTATTCATATCAATCTAGGTCACTTTGAGGCATGCAAGGGAATTTTCCTTAACATTGTACTCACATTCATCCATTTGGGTAACTATAACATTAGACTATATCGTATATTCAATGCATGCAGAAACTAGGGCCAAGAAGTTTCTCATGATCCATGAAGATACCAATGACCATTTATGAGACATTAACCTTTAGTTCATGCTTGTTATGGTATATAACACACCCCATAATCTCATAGTTGAACCATACATGGAAGTTGTGACAACCTTGGATTACCATTTTCCACTTATTGTAAATTAAATAAATTAAACATGGGTTGAGTAAAAGGGACATTGGTTCCAGGGATGAGAAGGAATTTCTTCTCATGACATACCATGCATTTTTTTTACAAATATAAAGATTGGCAAATGACAACCAAGCGGGAAAGTGGTATTAAGGTGATTGGTCTAGAAGACCAAAAAAGGAAAACATGAAAAAGGCAAGGCTGACAAAGCTAACAATAGGAAAAAAATTTGGGAACAAAAAGACAATGGGGAAACATTGTTTGGCACACATAATTTGGGCGAGGATGGGAAATAATAAGGTGGAAGTGGAAATTGATCAGCTGAAGGAACATAAAGGGGATATTTAGTTATAACTCTTATCTATTTATGATACACATATCCAAATATCATGTTATAAATCACACACGTGTGCGCGCGCGCGGGGGGTGGGGGGGAGGGTGGTTGGTATACTCATTGTTAAAATATAACGCTACTTGGATGAGGTAGACCACAGTTATAATGGGACTCTGGTAGGGAAGTAAGAAAATTGTTATCCAATCAATGAACCTATGCTTTGTTAGCAATGTACATCAAAATTTTAGTATCACATTGGTCTAGCTATGGTTGCTACAAGTTTATTCCTTTATATGTAAGTGAAATTATCTGGATATAGATCAGCCTCCTACATTGGGCTAGGAGAAGGAATGGCCCCTTATTATAACACATTGTAGACATACCATATGGTCATCTCATTCCATAACAAAACATTTGGTTTGGATAATGTATTGAAAACCTGACTTGTGTTCAACAAGCCATCGCACATAGTATACAAGTGAGAAAATTTTGGTATTAGAAGCTAATCATGGTCGAGACCATGAATAAGGCCTCGAGCATAGAATTAGATGAAAATCAATTGTTGGCACATGGTTTTAAAAGAAAATTGAATGTATTGGAATTACAAGGTATACAAAATCCTTCCTATTTTCAAAGAGTGTTGACAAAGTTAGTTTTTGTTTCACTATTACCAAAGAAGTTCTCAATGTATTATTAAAGAGGCGTTGATTTGGTCATGCATAGGAGATTTGGGAATCAAAGGAATACAAATACTAGCATGGGATGCGACCATACCTTGTTCCCACTTAAGATTTATTAACTCGTTTCCAAATACTAATACAATATGGGAATGAGGGTTATGAGACAAGATACCTATATTATTCCAAAAAATTATACAATAGTATGTGTTGGATTGACTGAGTGACCTACTGAGTGCATTTCAAATCCTACAGGGCATGTATGTATATGGATCCTAAGATTGTAACATAAATTACTAATTATGTTGCTCACAAGGCTACGGATAAGTGTTGTGATGAACCTAGTAACTATTAAGTCCCTATAATACTAGTTTATCCCCTTATTATGGTTGTAGCCCCCTTATTGTTATTGTTGTACCCCTGCAGCTCCCATATTGTTCTTATTGTTCCCTTACATTGTTATTGTTAGGTCGAATAGGATTATATTATGACCCCATGAACACCTATATATAGAAAGGAGGTTTTGTCATTTGTATCATCCAAGCATTGTTCATTTATGTAATGTAAAGGAGGTTTCCCCCTTAGAGTGGCTTATTTCTAAGGCGTTGACTCTCTTTTCTTCTATTTTTGGAGCTGGTTTCATAAAATTTGGTATCAGAGCTTTGGATTGTAGGGTTTCGCTGCTCCAAACAGGTCATTGTGGCATTTTTGCTATAATTTTTTTTCTACAAAGGTTTAGAAGCTGAAATTTTTACCACGCAAAGCCAAAATCCTTAGTAAATTCTTAGTAAAATTTAAGATCTTGGTTCGCAATATTTTCAGAGATATTATATGTGGAAATTAAGGTTTTTGCAGGCTCCCAAATTTCATCTAAAATAGGTGAACATGGGAAAATCATCATTACCCTCTAAGCATCGGATTGGAATTCTGTAAAAAGTGGCCAAAATTAAACAGACTGTAGTTTCCTATGTACCAATTTCAGAGCTAAAGGAGGAAACAATGACATGTGGCACATCGTACAAGTTCTCTTTACTGAACTAGTCCATAATTAAGTCATTGTGGGAGATTGGGCATAACATTGCCTTGAAGCATCCAAATTAGGTTAGACCTATGGCATTTGAAACAATATTTAGAGGGCTACTACATGACCTAATTTCAGATATTTAAGATCTGAAATCACATAGATAATTCAATTTAAATATTGACCTCCTAAAAAGAAATAAAAAGGTGTGTATTTGTTTTTTAAAATTGCATAGCGTTTGTTTGAAAAAGAAATTTGAAGTGATTAAAAGGGAATATTGAAGTATTTTTATCAGTATTGGGTTATATAATGCCTCCCAAAAATAATTCCACACCCATTAAGCTCTTAGAAATCTCTACTATGACACATGAAGAGGAATGATTGCAGTATGAGATATCAAAATTATGGTACCAAGTGCAACAAGTTTTAGTCTTACGAAGAGAAATCAAATATGACATAGATGGTTTAAAAGAAAAAATGGAGGCTAAGTTGGATGGTTTGAAGGATAAAATGAAAGATAATATGGATGATAAATTAGTGGAAGATCACATCGAGCATCGACAACAAGTTCTCCAAGTCTCAAAGGATAACCTAACTTTGGTGCAGAATCGAATGAAACAACAGGAAGATCAACATCGCAACGAAATAAGTTTTGAAGAAGTCACTGAAATAAGAACTTGAAAACTACCAAATTGATTAATTTCAGAGTATCACAAGAAGTGGAAGAACATACCCATTGAATATTCCACATGGGAGGATGAGAATTTTATACAGAAGCATCCAGAAATAATCAAGCGTTGAAGGAAACACTTATTTGAAGGAGAGGGGCATGTTAGGTCCCTATAATACTAGTTTATCCCCTTATTGTTATTAGTGTAGCCCCCTTATTGTTATTGTTGTACCCTTATAGCCCTCGTATTGTTATTATTGTGCCCTTACATTATTATTGTTAGGTCGGCTAAGATTATATTGTGACCCCATGGACTCCTATATATAGAAAGGAGGTTTTTTCATTTGTATCATCCAAGAATTATTCATTTATGTAATGTAAAGGAGGTTACCCCCTCGAAGTGGCTTATTTCTAAGGCGTTGATCTCTATTTTCTTCTATTTTTGGAGCCGGTTTCATAATAGTAACCAATGGTGAGTGTGGTTCTTATGAAAATTTTATCCATCATAAGAAATCATACAACTAGGCTAGATCATTTCGAAGGAAGGTGAAAAGATCTCAATGTTTCTCCTAGTATCATCACCCCTTGCAAAATCTAAGATGTTTCTTATAATGTTATGTCTAATAGGGTGGAGGTAATGGCACCTTTGGAATCCTTGGTTCAACTTGTAGATTTTTTTGGTCCCTTGAGAAGCTTTCTCATCCTTGGAATATGGCTTGGGGGTGATGGCTTCATGGGATATGTAGTTGCAACCTCTCTATGGTTGGGAGGAGAGTCGTAGTACCAGCCTTGGTTTTTCAGCATATACACAAGATAAGTATCCATTCCATTTAAGGTGTGTTGTGAATTTCATGTTATGATTAATATTTTGATATTTTTTTCTCTAAACACTTAAGCAAGGTATTGTTCAAATGGTTATTAATGTTATACTACACTTTAAGTAGACACGTGATAATTTAAGAATTTAATAATTCCATTGTTAATATTGGGTTAACAATAGGGATGATCACTTGTTGGTGCCTTGTTTGCACAACTAAACTCTCACTCCCTTTTTTGCTTGAACTCTTCTTCATTTGAATTTATATTTTTAAGCTGCTCCTAGAGAGTGGATATTTAAAAGCTCCATTGCCAACTGGATTGTTGTGGCATTTGAAGTCCAAATTCCTTTCCAAGACTTAGATGCCAAAATTTCTATATAAGTTATGGAATGCATCCAAATGTCTTGCATGGACTGGCCTTGACCATGAGGTAGTCATGTTTCTCACTTATGTAGATAAGAGAGATTCACATAGGGTACTATTGGGTTGTACTCTACTGTAGCTTGTTGACAACTATTGGTTGTCCTCTACCGTATCTTGTTATCAATAGATTCCATGAACACCACATATCCTTAATATGGAAAGAATATTTCAATAGGGAGAACGTAATATTCTCTTTATCAAAAAATATGTTAGCATGAAGTACCCTTTTCCACAACCTTTGTATCTATCTAGAAGAACTTGAGTAGATTAATCCAACATTTTATATTTCTATCGCTTAAGGGATTCCTAGAAAACCTTTTAAGAACTTCTATCCTCTTTGATTTTTCTACAATCTTAGGTTGTTTGAGTTGGTGTCGAGGACGTTTCTGAATGGGTCTTATGTCTATGAAAGAGGATATTTCCAGGATTATTGTGTGTGAACAACCAAATAACTAAGAAAACATAGAGGAGGATACACCCTTATTTGTTCCTTTGCTGTAGGAAAATAACAAAGGAATAAAAGACACCTTTTTTGTTATGAAATGAATTTTATACATAACGGATGAGAAACACATGATGATAGAAGAAATGTATTGATTTTTATGCTCCTAAATCCTTCTTAATGTTATTTCTAAGATACTTCTTAGTGAGATATGACTTGTTTCAAATCAATTAATAATTTTTCAAGGGTCTAACACCAACTTTTAGTATATGAAACTTAGTGTTAATATTCTATGTGTTTGCTTACAATTTTTTGTCCTATCTCTTGCTTTCTTTATGATCAAATGGTTGTGCCAGTTTGGAATAGTAACCATTATAGTTGTCTTCTATGCTTAGAGTGGAATTAGACATTTCAAGCATGTGTTAAGAAATATTCTCTTAGAAGAGGACTTTTCCATAAAATTAGGGAAACACAAAAGTGAAATTCAACATGAATTTTGAAACTAATTCTCTTGTAGCATGAAAAAAAATCCACTGTTGGATTCTTTCCACATAGAACACACACAACATCGGTAATAGATTCTTTATAAAGCCTACTCTTAACAAGCAATCCTTTTTGGAGTAGAAGCTACCCTCAAATTGTAATTGAATTCTAAACCTCAACACTGAATTGAATTCTATATTTTTATTTCAATTTACCCATATTTAAACTAAGAAACAAGTACTAGCTACTATGTAGCACTTGTTTTATTAAATATAATATAAAATAATAACTTTACATCCAAATAACTTATTACACACTATAAAATCATTTATTTTATATGGGAAAAAACCCACTCTTTACAAATCAAAATTTTTCCTTAATTATAAATGTTTTTTTTTTTTTTTTTTGTAAATTTCGTAGATCCTTACCATTTTCTATTTATTAAAAAAAGAGCAGATTGGCATATACATACTTAAACAATTAGTGGCCTTAACCTGCCCGAAGAAAACCAGGTCTTGGCCACCTTAGTGAGTTAAAAGCCAACCAATATTAGAATTGTTTCTTCCTTCTACTTGACACTATATCTACTTTACTATGTCCACCAAAGTTTAACAGAAAGCAGTGAAAACTTGCCGCAAAAATCATTAAAACTATTACTATCTAGGGTCATCCATCAAAAGAGTCAATGTGAGTCGGGTCCTTTGCAGTAGAACCTGGCATACCTACTTGCTGCATAGCTTGAAGTTGGCATTCAATTCTGCCAATTCTGGCCGTTGCATGATACTGAAATACTCCAATTTCTTGAATTTCCTGTTTGAATTCTTGTAGAACTGAAACCACATTGGGGTTTCCTTCCATTTCCTGGATACTGGCCATGGCCTTCGCCAAAACACATTTAAGAATCTAAGAGGTATGGATATATTGGTGAAAGAGAGATAGCCTCCCTATTGTATTCCCGAGGTCTGAGATAAAGTCCATGGTGGCTTCCTGTTGTTCAATGTCTTCTTCATTGTGGTTGCTCTCTCTTTCCCAGCCTTGAATTATGTTGCAAACGTGAGGTGGGTTTCCAGCTGCATAAATATAGAAAATATTCTCCATAACTTCCTTTTTAGTTTTTCTGCCATGCTTTCTTGGTCCCACATTATGAATAGGAAGCTTCTGCTTCCCTTTTCCCGTACCCTGTCATTTCCTAGTTTGACCTTTTGCCATGTTTTTGAAATGACGAACACACACTGACAGCTCCTGTGTAATCCCTGTGAAAATGTGAAACATGCCTGTATATGGCAAGGCAAAATCAATAAAAGAATTCATTTGAGCTTTGATGGGGCCCATTACTTCCTTATAAGCAGGTGAAACCACAGACTTTGTTGCCATGCAACCACCAGCATGAAGGGTAAACATAAGAGTCACAGAGATCGTATAGCGTAAACGAATTTTACAAATACCATAGCAATATAAATATTGACTGATAGGATTCAGATTACTGCTAGGGCAGCCAGAACTAAGAAACAGAGCATAGGTTACCCTGACACAAAACAACGATGAATTATTCTGAGGAGGCCAGTTTTGGGTTGCGAGTTTATCATTGTTGGACATACAGGCCTGCTCATAGGCTTTAGATAATTTGACCTTGTTGATAGGCCCAAAACCTAGACCGTAAATTGAGCCACCCAGAGAGAGGAGCGCAAGAGGGTCTGTAATTGAACCTCATAGGGGAGAAAAGAGGGGATTCTTAAACGAGGATCAACTGGGCATAAACCATTGACAGACCCTTTGGGGCTATGTAAACACAAAAGGTTCTTTAACTGGGTTCCATAATGAAACAAAGAATTTGAATGAGCAACATATAGGAATGAGAGCAGGGTTCTAAAACAGGGGTCAATTGCTGGAGCCGGAATGATCAAAACCAACATTTAAGCAACAGTGACAGACCCTTCCTTAAAATTGAAACAGAGAAGACTCAAGATATTTCCAAATTGAAAATAAGACCAGCTACTGACTTGAAAAACTGCATGCAAGGCACAGAAACCATCCACGAACATGATGTCGCCTTCATTACAATGAACAGGAACATGTATTTGAAATACGTAGGTTGCGAGAGCCATAACATACCAAGTTAACAGTCGACGCCATAAACCAGCCTCCTTCTCCTCGGACTCCTCTGCAATTCTCCTACCGAGAAAAATACCTTGCTTCTCCTTTCCCTATTGCCTTAACCCGGTGCTTGAGAGACGCTTTTTCCAATGGTTGCCTTACAGAATTTGTTGGTTGTCAGAATTTTCATCAGCTTCCATTATGGTGAAGCGTGCTTGGTACATTCCTCTGGTCATCTGCTAGCTGTGTTTGTTACTGGACTTGATGGACGGTTGGGTGTGCGCCGCCTTGTGACACTGTCCGCAACCCTTTTTCCTCAATGTGGCACCACTATCGAGGGCTTTAATTATAAATTTTAATGAGATAAACTTGACCAAGGAAAATTTTAAGGATGGAACTTTATCTTAAAGTTCAGAAACCTTAATGAATCTTAATGGTCCCTAATATGAAAATTGTAAAATGTATGGAAATTGTTTTGTAAAAATATTTAGATTTCTGATGATTTTATACTAGTCTATATAAAATTCTGGCAATTTTTAGGCTAAAATAATTTTATACAATAAAATGTGGGCGAATCATTTTTAGAAAAAATGGAAATTGGTGAATATTTTTTTTGGAAAAAGCATGGAAAATTAGCCAATATATTTATAAACATTGACTCTCAACTCGAAATATTTAAATTAAAAAACATATTTTTAATAAATATTGACTCCACCCTTTCACAAACACTTAGTACCAAATTAGAAAATGAAAATTCTAAATTGTCTCATTTTGATGTATGCTTTTCAAAAATAAAATAACTTCAAAATTTTTTAATAAATGTTGACGTCACCTATTCATAAGCACTTACTCCAATGTTTATACCAAATTAGAAAATGAAAACTCTAAATTGTCTCATTTAGGTGTATGCTTTTAAAAAATAAAAAAACTTCAAATTGTTTTATTAAACATTGAATTCACCTCTTCATAAGCACTTACTCCCTTTAGAAGATGAAAACCCTAACCTACAACCTTTAAATGCATGCTAAGAGAAATTTAATTAGGGAAACCATTTTTAAAAGAAAAAAACTAGGAGCTCTGTGCCTGACGACTTTTTTGAAGTTATGGGAAGGGAATCCAAAGTGACAAAAATGGTGCCCTACGATGATTATAGGCATCCCAGACAACAAATTTTTTGAAGTAGAGTCAAAGGTGAAAGGGATTGAAAAGTGAATTCATTCAATTGGACTTACACCATATAAAAGATATATTTTCAAAGACAACAATCACCATTTAAGCCCCCACCCAACCTACTCATTCAAATTAAACCCCCTCACCCCTGTTGGTTTCAATAATAGTTTGGACTCAACAAGTAGAATTTGCAGAGTTGTACAATAAGAAATTGATGAAAATGGCTACCAGGGCATTGATGTTTCTTCTTCTGTTCAAATAAAATTTAAACTCCAACTTTGAAATATTCAATTATGATGTTACATACTATAGCATACGAACATTCGATTCATGGAGGAGTTGTCCTCAGTTAGACAAATTATTTACAATCAATTTTAAACTAAACCATAAACATGTAAGAGGAGCATTGGGATATGGCGATCACACCACATAAAAATAAAACACTCAACTTTTCATATTGCAGCAGATTTCTCAAAATGAAAATGGTGTCTTAGAATTAATTATAAGAGATTCCAACACTCTCCCTAATAATTCTTTCATGGCCTTTGAATAGGTGCCCATGAATTTGTGTTATTTTTTTTCAATTCTAAAAACCAAAATGATTTAAAAAAAATAAAATTAAGAAATCCAAACACATTTGTTTCAATTAAATTCATGTTTAATTACCAAAGGAGTCTTCATTTGATGGAGAAGTTAGGAAGGATTAAGCCGTCCACTAGGGCTCCAGTTTGGTTCTAGTCCCCCCTTCCTTATCTAAATGACAATGAAAAGATGAGATGATGTGCATGTCCTAGGTGGATTTGGTAGAATACATAACGTATACGAATCCATATAAAAAAGGATGAAGCTAGGGGCAAGTCTCAGTAGATATCTGGAGAATAAGTAACTGTTTCCTGGGTGACTAGAGAAGAACAAGTTACTTTTCCACCCAAGAGTAAAGGAACTCCCTGTTATGGAGTGGAAAATCATATTTTGGAAGAAATGAGGGTGCACTACAAGGAAAAGACCCTCTAGTGAAGGTTATAAAGGAGGTTTTTAGTGATATAAAATTGGCCAAAATTGTCAAAAAAGAATTTTCTACAACATCCATTTTTTGGTAACGGAGGTTTTGGCGGAGCTTCTAATGGAATTTCAACACAAATAAAAAAAATTGGGCAACGGGAGGTTGTTACCAATGTTTTTCTCATCAGTGCGTGAATCAGGTGTCAACTCACTAGTGCATTGTACTGTGTATGCACCGGTACTGTAAACCTACCAAGCACCAGGATGGAAAACAAATTTTGGATGCCCCGGGGCTTTTAGGAATGACCCGGTGCATGTCATCTAGATAGTCGCACTGGGCCGATGGAAGGTGCACACACCGGGTTGTTAATGTGTAAAACTGCACCGGGCCCTGTAGGTGATACAACGCACCATACCGTTAAGTTATAAAAATGCATTGGCATGTTAAAGGAAAACTGCACTGGTGCATGCAACGCTTATCGAACCACCCAGGTGGTAGTCTTCGATAAAGCACACCGAGCATTCTAATTGCTATTGGTATTTTTTCGGTTCCCATAGGTCGTAGAAAAACACCAGTGTGCAGTATCATACAAATGCACCGGTGCACAGTGACTAAAGCACACTGGGTGTTCTAATTGGTATTGGTATTTGTGTGGTGCCCATAGGTCATAGAAACACACCGATGCACATTATCATACAAATGCACTGGTGCATAGTAACTAACACACACCAGTGTTCATTTTGTATTTTTTAGAAACATCAACCCATGACAGTGCGATTATTGTGATTTTTAAAAATTCATTATTCATCAAAAGTCAACACATATCTTATAACAATATTCATATAATTTAATTTTTTATTAGTGCATTTGAGTTTGATGTTGGGATTAATTTTTTATAGCATATCATAATATTTCACATCTCTTCATTATAATATTTAATCATCCATATATTTAATCAGTCGTGTAACATTTCACAAGGACAATGGAGAACACAATAGAATAAATTAAAACACACACACACACACACACACACACACACATATATGAATGAGACAATATTTGTCATACAAAATGGGACAATTATTGGTATCCCTCTGACTTTCAATTGGGACAATATGGCCATTACATTAAACAAAATGTTTGATTTCACAAACAAATATTTCAAAAAATACAACGCCTTGCTTTGATATCCAAACATATTGATCATCATTCTTCGTTGGAATTGCTATCACTGCTCGAGCTACTTCCATGACTTGCGTTATTTTGAGGAATTTTTTGTTCACTGTGTTGATTGTTTTCAACTTCTTCAACTTCCATCTACAAACATAAAAATAAATTGTAATGAGTGTATATACATTGGTGAGAATAATGAAAATTTCAATATTAAATCATATACATCAATGTAAATCGAAAAGAAATGTACCATAGCGATAATTGACTCGTGAACTATACAAATTATTTCAAAACCAAATTTCATGCCATATTTCAACAATTCATTATTTGGCACAGTTCCATACTTTGTTTCCTGCAAGTTTTATACCTCATAACAAATCATATATTTAATATAAAAGAACTTTTTATTCTATTAATTATAGACGGAGCTAAGTAACAAAAGATAGATCCTTATAAATTCCACAATTAGTTTATGATATGCCGACATATACTGATAACCCATATTTAATCCAATGTCATTCAATTCGTCTGACGGTTCTTCTTTGTATGTTAGCACTGGTTTGAACACATTCAATGACGATTGTTGTAAAACAACTTAAAATATACAAAAATGAAATCTAGTTAAGTTGTTATAAGGAAGTAACAATTACTCATAAACATAGATATCAACCCTTTTATTTCTTGTCGTCCTGGTTTATGTGTTGAATGGGTTCCATTTTATTTTCTTTTCTACAAGAAAATACTTGAAAATTAATATTTAATGCTAAATTGTTTATTTATTGTACCTAATAAAAAAATTCAATGATTACATATTACATTTGAAGCATGATGTTGTTGAGATGGCTCCTTGTGCGATGCAATTATGCCCATTTCTTTGACCATCTCCTTGAACACATTTTTAGACATTCCTATTGGCATATTTATGATGTTAGCTCGTTCATCCTTTGAGATTTTCATAATCTTCTTGAAAATGTAACATGACAATAAACTGTTTAATTTTTATATTGATATATGAAAAGTAAATATAATAAAAGTGATATTTATAAATGATTTCTTTCTAGTAATATATACATATAATTCTAGAAAAGCATTTAAAGGAATATTATTTTTTCATTCCTTTTTTTTGTACGTTTTTGCTATCAAAAGTTTGACATGTCTCATTGACCAATTCTGTGGAAAATCATCCTGTAGTTCTTAGAATAATTGGATTGATTTTTGAATTGTAAGTGGAAATAATTTCTATACATTCGTTCCACTAGATTCCTCAAAGTTTTGTAAAAGTTTTCCCCCCTTTTGTTAACCTCGAGCACCACTCTAGATAAGCTAAGGAGAAATTCATTTCATTTGCATGTTCTATTTTTTTTATTTTCTTAGAACAACATTCCTTTTTTGCATTGTTGGTCGATGTAGAAAATTAAACATATGTGAATTAATAGATTGTTTGAAACATGTTATCTAATAATTTTAATTATATTATTAATGAAAAATAAAAAAAAGAAACTCATATTGGATCGATAGTATTTTTTCATTCACCTAATTCATCCTTTTGCAATTTTTCCATCAAGCTTTTACACTCTTCTGGTCTTAGATTAGAAATAATATTATCAAGCTTCGTAGACTATGCATGATACACAGTAAATAATACATATTAGTTAAACTTACATATAGTTCAAAAATAATAATTTTTGTAAAGAATTTTCAGAGAACTTGCCTTTTTTGCTTTTCTCGATGTGTTATCAGTATTTTTGTTACTTGATTTCCTGTCAGCCATTTTTTTATCAATATGAAACCTGTACCATACCATTAATTAATATATTCTATAAATAAATCACAAAATTTTAAGGAAAAAAAAAATGGTGTGCCTTTTAAATAGTACGCACCAATGGCAGTGTGACATGTTCTTATAAACGTGCCAACAAAACAGTAGAAACACCGTACGGTGCTCTCTGTCAACAAGGAGACCCGATGCGCTATATGTTAACCAGTACACCAATTAACACATACAAAATTAATAAAAAACCCTCTAGTGTTACTTTTTGTAGCATAAGATATCGTGGAGTAGGCAGTGCGGCATGTTATTATAAACACACCAAGAAAATGGTAGAAACACCGTACGATGCTTTCTGTCAACAAGGAGACTCGGTGCGTTATATGTTAACCAGTGCACTGATTAACACATAAATCAATTAATAAAAATTTGATTTTATCAAACAGTATGCGCCTGGTGCGCTATAATAAAATAATACACTGGTCTGCTATTTTAATCAAGGCACATTGACTAAAAAAATATGTTTTTTAAAAAAATCATGCAAGGGCCAACATGGATTGGGATCCAACTTTGCAAGACATCCTTCGGGTTAGATGTCATACATTTATATATATAAAAATACAAACCCTATAAATCTAAAATGAAAATACCTAATCGTGAAGTCACAGAAACAAGAAGAAGAAAGGGAAAAAACAAGAAGTAAGAGTTTAACATAAGAATGGATTTTTTTTGTTTTTTTGTATTTTTTCCTGAAAATGCACAATAAAATTTAAATTTTTTACTATGCATGTATTAAATCCAACAGAAACTGTAAAAAAAATAATTATTACAGTAAAATTCAACATTTTTACTATATTACAGGGTTTTTGTGCGAATCACCGGATGTTTCAAATATTGATTCTTTGAATAGTGTTGTTGTTCAAAAGTATTTCACTACTCCACATTGCTTCTGTGCTCTCTTGCTCCAGGTATGTCTCTCGTGCAAATCCCTCCCTGAATTATTTTTGCAAAAATAATGAAATAATGAATAGATTTTACTATTTAAAGAGTTTTTTTTATGAAATTAGATTTTTGAAAATAATTTTCTGCTCATTTTTCAATTTATCGTTTTTTTTTTTCACTTTAAAAAAACAAAGTTGCACTTTTTTTATTTGTAGATATTTGGTGTGTTTGTTATCTAATCACACTGGTGAATCAATTAATAACACAACACCAGTGCACAGTAACTAAAACGCACCGGTGCAGTTAACTGTACATTAGCACCAATAAAAATAAGTCCATTTTTAAGGCACCGAAATTACTTTTAGGTGTTTACACAAAAATTTCTTGTTGATTTTGCTCAAATGCAGGGAGAAAATATCATAATTATATAAAATGGAAAAGTCTTCAAAATACAGCTAGTTCCATAATATTTCTCAAAGTCCATCGTGGAGTTCTCCCCATCCATCTCCAGACATAATATTTACTTCAGATTTTATTTATATTTTCATTGTCTAATTGATTTTTTTTTTTTATCCATGTCAATCAACTGAATAAAATTAATGTATACACATTTGTAGGTTCATGCAAATTCAGATTCGAGTTCAGATGCACAAAATATTCAAACAACTCCAAAACGTCGGAAGCTCTTATAAGGAGAAACATAACATAAGGCACACTTGGTAGATGAAAATGGAAATCCATTTCATCCTGCCAATTGTAACATTGCATCTTCTAGCCATAATCCTGGAACAATGATTGTAATAATAATTTTTTGGTATATAAATGTAATTATTTCAATGTCAAACCAATTATTCATGAACTGTTGACGTGCTTACTAATTGATATCATAGATTTTATACTAATCATGTTCAAATATATTTTTTGAAATTATAAGGATTTTAGTGATGATGAGCGACCTACCTACCATCTTCTGTTGCAACCCACGAAAATTTCAAATTGAGAGAAGGCTAAATTAAAAGAAAAACTTGGAGAGGAACGATACCAAGAATGGTTGAATCAACCACCTATTCAATTCCCACTATGTCCAGACTCACTAATTAGGAATGACTACAACAATAGTATTTCTTCATAAGTTGGCAATGGAGGCAATAAAATAGAGGTTGGTGTGGATGATTACTTAAGCGATACGGCTGGCATGGAGACAATGTTGTTAGATGCATTCCAAAACAGTGATCAGCTAGGGGATGATGCTCATATCGTTGATACCTTTTTCGAAAGCCTTAAATTTTCTTCCACCGCCCCTCTCTTTGGACCTAGTAGTTAGTCAAAGTCTACCTAGTTGGGGACAACGATGTTAATGTACAACTCGAAAGCAAATTTTGGCTTGTCAAATGTATGTTTCTCAGAAATGTTGAGGTAATTGACCATTAAGTCCCCCCTTATATTTTTAGAAATATAATCACACAATGAACATTATAAATGGTCAATTTTATGAATGTTAATAATTATATCAGCATTAATGTACATTTAATATTGTCCATGACCAACTACATGTTATTTAAAGATAAGGTTCTTCCGAGTGGTACTGAATTGCCCGGTAGCTGCGAAGAGGAAAATAAATTGTTGAAAATGTTGGGTGTTGAGTACATATAATATCATGCATGTCCAAATGATTGTATTATATATAGAGGAGAATATGTAGACAAAGAGATATGTCCGAAATGTGGGCATGACATGTATGATAGATAAAAAAATAAGGGAAAATCATGTGGTCCTCCTTTTAAGATATTGAGGCACATGCCTATAATCCCAAGGATTCGAAGGATATTTCATTGCAAAGAATTAGCTAGGTTGCAGGGATGGCATGCCTCACACATAAGTGAGTTGGGAGTTATGAGAATCCCAACAGATTCAATAGCCATGAAGCATATAGAGGATACATGGCCCAAAAAATTCAAGGATGAAGTATGAAGTCTATGACTCAGCATAGCCAATGATGGCGTCAACCCATATTCCCTCAAGAACACCAACTATTGTGTTTTTCTTGTAGTAGTGATCAATAACAATATCCCCCCATGGTTGTCTGTTAAGAATGAACATATTATGTTGGCTCTCATAGTCCCTGGTAGAAGACAAGTGAATAATATGGATGTCCACTTACAACCACTAGTAGATGAATTGAAGGAATTATGGGATGGGATAAATGTATATGGTGTATCAAGACCCATCGGAGCATAGATGAGTTTTACATTGTTTGATATATATGCTTATGCGAAACATGATTATCCAAACTTAGGAGTTTGCTATGTTAAATTACATGTATGATATACGTAACAATATTCTTTTACATATTAGTTATTTAATTCGTTGTAATTTTTCTAATATTCATGATATTATTTAGTGTTCCATGCATATATATTGTATACAATAATTTTAGAGGTCTTGTAACAAAATGGTATTTTGGATGTAAATGATGTGGACCTTCTTTGAAAGCTAGATGGTCCAACGATCTATGAAAGCCAGTGTATGACTACTTTAGGGTATTCCTCCCAGACGAACACCCTAATAGAAGAGAAATGTCCACTTTCAATGGTAAACGAGAGATAACCCAAAGGCCTCCAATAACGACACGAGTTGATTGGCTTAGAGCATATGAGAGAGAGAAGAAGAAGGAGTTCATAGAAATGTTCGATTAAAATGGGGAGGGTATGTTTGATGATCCAGAATTCTTCGACACCTATGTTGAGAAATTTCCCATTGGGATGAAAAGGAAATATATCTTTTATAACCTCCCATATTGTGTAATATTCCTAAATTAGCATGCAGCCAAATGGGAATATTAAATTTTGATTCTGTTCTTAGATAGAGGAATAAGATGGGTAGGGAGGCCCATAAATCTATTTAGTAGGCATACAAACCCTCTTAATGTGAAAAGGGATCATGTTCATAGCTAGATAAAGCACCTTCATGTGTGAACAAGGGCTAATGCATGTGGACAATGTCAAGTTTGACCAAGTCAACAAATCTAGTATGGAGGGAGTGGATCATTAATAGAGATAATCCAGTGGGAATATGGATCAGTTTAGATAGTTAGAATAAAGCCACCTTGAGTATGGAAGAAGACATTGCATGGAGATCAAGTCAAGGTTGACCAAATCAAACATCGTTGTTATGGAGGAGTGGCATTGATGATGGGACAACATAGTTTTGGAGGGAGATTAACTGTATGATGATGGAAACCCTAATGAGTGGGACCCAAGGTGAGAAGGCTCACATTTTTTATAAGGAAGAGGATGGTAGCCATATGAGGTTAGCTTATGATTATGATTTTCTGAATATATGGTCTGTTTAGACATACAAATTTCTCTTGATATTTAGCTGAGATTGAATGCTGTTTAGCATTGGGTGTTCCTAATCGGGAATCCCACCTCTTCCATTGAGGAGCTCTTGGAGGAGTCTTGCACCACATTGTCCACTATTTGGCTGAAGGCCAAGCTTCACCTTTCCTTTATAGTGTAATTCCTGTTGAGGTTTTGGCTGTTTCAGTAAGCTGCAGCAAGTGGAGACTATATCTTCAGATCTAGGCCATCTCAGTGCTCATTTCCAATGGAGGAGGATTACACTTCATTGGGAGGAAAATATTGAAGGAATTGAGCCTTATTTCCAGATCTTGGCATCAGGCCAACTACATTTTGATCCCTACAGTGAGTATAGATCCAGATCTGCGTCTTTTCCGAAGGTGCAGTTGTAGGGTGGTTCAACACACCATTTGGAGAGTTGATTTTCTAAGCGTTGGGGATCTTCCCTTCACTTTGGAGATCTATTGGAGGAGGACACTTTATTGATCATATCAGATCAACTAGACTTTCCAGATCTATAATTTTCAGTAGATCTGCAGACTTAGATCTCAGATCTACACTTTGTACTTGGTGTTTTGCTGAAACCCTAAGGGGGTCCATTAGAGGAGCTTGTTTAGTGCATGGATCTGATATAGATCTAACTTTTTATGCACAGAGCAGCTCTAGATCTGATGTACAATCTACTTCTATTGTAGGAGTAATAAAATAACGCTGTCAGGGTATTCCAACTTTTATTCATGGTTGCAGCCCCTCTTTTTGCATGATTTTTGGGCTATTATGGCTTGGGAGGCTTGCTTAACTAAGCTACCATGATTTGTTTCAGATCTCCTTTTGTATTTGGCTGCTATAATGTATAACTGAATGGATCCATGTGCTGAATTTAACTATTATTGCATATATTTCTGAAAAATGAATTTTTAGTGCATTGTATTGCTGCATTCCCCATTTGGGAATATTATAGCGGTATTGAAAGCATCATCTTGGCACAACCTGTGCATTCTAAAACCAATATGTCTTATGAAGAAGGAGAGCCTCTTACTGATAGAGAGAGGAGGTATCAAGAGAGAAGACATAGAAGATTTTATTATACTGATGAGATAGAAGACAAGGGTAAAACACTATTATTTGGAGGAATGAAAGGGAAGGAGATCTCAAGACTTCTTCTCCAAACTACAAGAGCAC
Organism: Pinus albicaulis; assembly: GCA_034641835.2. NCBI lineage: Eukaryota > Viridiplantae > Streptophyta > Pinopsida > Pinales > Pinaceae > Pinus > Pinus albicaulis. The sequence goes on along the minus strand of CM076575.1, from coordinate 1,005,257,729 downwards.
TTGCATCAAGAAGAAGAACCCTTGCATATTTGCAAGATGGTCTTGATCTCTTGACATTTAGAGTCCCATGAAACATTCTGGAGATGCATGAGGAGGGGGAGACTTGTACCATCACTGATGTAGCCATAGAAGAGCAGCCATCATCATCAGTAGTTGGGAAAACCATCACACCGGAGGAAGGAACCCTTGTAGCAGTACAAGATGTTCCCAAGCTTTACCAAAGTATGCACATGTTTCCATTTTCTATTACTTTAGCACATCATATAGAGGATTGTGGGAATGTACCATTGCATGACCTAAGGTCAAAGAAAATTTCTGATTTAGAGCAGCAGAATATCACTGCGCCGAGAAGCCTTGATCCGTTCAAGGAGGATATATACAATCATCCTAGTGTATCATTGTTGAGTTGCACACAACTCTTGGGGTTGGAGTGTAGTTTCTTGGAGGATGGGATGAGTATTTTCTTAAACCATGCCATGCATAACTATGTGTTCAACATTGAGTATGATCTTAAGACAACAGATGCACCATTATGAATATCAGCAGCGCTGTCATTAAGTAGCAATGATGAGTTGGGGGCCCAACCATTATGGGAGAATTCTAATGACCTTTCTACATGCATTGCAGAGGATAGGCAGATGGTTGATGAGAGATATCTTATCTTCCATTGTTATGATAGATACTTCTTGATGAGCACTTCACATCTTGATGAGAAGTTTTTTCCTACACCTTATTTGGATCCTTATGGGATCAACTTGGTCATTGAGGAGATTGCATTTCAACATCCCATGAAATGCAAAGACATAAATCTAATTTGGGAGGATGGTATTCTCCATTGGAGGGATGCCACTTTTGGACATGATGATAGACACTCACCATTGGTTGGATGGGTGATGTTGAGGAGCAACAGGTTGGGAAGCCACTTGCAGATTTATGACACCGGGCAGCAGGAGGCAAGACTGCGTTGGTTACTCTTGAAAGAATTTGGTCATCATATGACACATTATATTTCAAAGAGTTGGTTGGTGGATGAACCTTGGCATGGCACTTTTATCATATGGCAGCAAGGAGTGTTGAGGTATTGGGGTGATGTGATATATTTCCTAACAACTATCATGTTACTGCTCCATAGTTTATATGGTGATGGTGTGGGGAGGAAACAAGAGTTGTTGTTTCTTTGGTTGTTCTTGAGAGAGTATGGGCTGATCTTATCCCATACTTTGCATGACGTTCCAGGAGTAGGAGATGGCACTATCATGGTGCAAAGGGGATACTCCTTAGCCTTGGAGGATCATGAGGTACTTCCACTTTGGAAGGAATCTCCCACATATAGTAGCATTATGATTGATGGCTTTGACATGTGGTATGTCAAAGGACGGAGCTATGAGATGACATGAACCTTGTCACAAAGGGAAACAATGCTGTCACTTGGGAGCTTGGGTTTGTTGATGGAGTGTCCCCGGGATCACTTCACATATGATGCACTTAATGGGCAAGAAGGAGATGAGAGTGATGGAGTAGTGGATGGAGACATCTATTACCATGATATGATCTTCTTGACTTGGATTTCCAAACATAAGAAGAAATATCTACATGCAACACATAGTTCATTCCTCTTCATGGGACTATGTCATACCACTATGGACGGCTCATTCATGGATCTTATTATCAGATTACTCTCAGTACATGGTAAGAATTGTGTTTTTTCACTTATTGATTATCTAACACAATATCTACATTCTCTTACCATCTCTATAGAGTGCATTGCTCCACAAGAGGGCAAGCCTCTATTTGGGCTTCATGGTCATTTTAGGACCAACATCTATGATGGAGAGAGCCATTTCTTGTATGGCTTTGGGCAAGGATTGTACTATTTCATATATGCTCAGTTGATATACAATGTCATTTACTATTTACTAGTAGATGAGATAACATGCACAACTAGCAAACTATTTGAAGACAACTTGCCATATCATATTCTGAAACTGTAGTTGGTAAAAATACGTTGTGACTATTGGAGAAATTGTTGGTACTTTCCAGCACTATGTAAAACCTTCAGTATGTCTCTGATTTTGATTCCATATGATTATAATTTCATATTCATTTTATATGGGATGAATTGGGCAAGAACCAAAGAGTGGGTCTTTGAGAATCCTATTGCCCTTTTTCTCCATGAAGGCAACATTATTGCAACCCATATTCAGTAGCAGATCTACACTTGTCATAAGTGGAGAGAGAGATAGCGTGGGATGGAAATTTTGATCCATCATAGTCAGCTATGCATCCCACCTTCTTTGCAGGAGCCTAAGGTGGAGGAGATATTTCAGGAGTTACCATGTTGGAGGGTGACAATTTTGTGGATGATAGCTTGGGGATGAAGGCTTCACATGGGGATGATGGTTCCCAATATATTTCCGATTCCATGCCTCAAGAAGGCCTCTAGACTACATATATTTTTTTCCATGGATATCCCACTTTTTCATGATGAGAGCCATTTTGATTTTTCACCAAAGGCATACTTATACACGTGGGAGGAACAACTTGAGGACATATTGTTGAGAGAGTATCTTTTTCTTTGGAGGAAACTATCATATGAAGATGCTATAGGAGGAAGAGGAAGGGCTCTTCAGTTCTATCCTTGCAGTTTCTTGAGGACAAGCAACATTTGGGAGGGGAGGACTATAATATTCCTAAATTAGCATGCAACCAAATGGGAATATTAGATTTTTATTGTGTTCTTAGATAGAGGAATAAGATGGGTAGGGAGGCCCATAAATCTCTTTAGTAGGCATAAAATCCCTCTTAATGTGAAAAGGGATCATATTCATAGTTGGATAAAGCACCTTCATGTGTGAACAAGGCTAATGCATGTGGACAAGGTCAAGTTTGACCAAGTCAACAAAGCTAGTATGGAGCGAGTGGATCATTAATAGAGATAATCCAGTGGGAATATGGATCAGTTTAGATAGTTATAATAAAGCCACCTTGAGTATGGAAGAAGAAATTGCATGGAGATCAAGTCAAGTTTGACCAAATCAAACAACGTTGTTATGGAGGAGTGGCATTGATGATGGGACAACATAGTTTTGGAGGGATATTAACTGCATGATGATGGAAACCCTAATGAGTGGGACTCGAGGTGAGAAGGCTCACATTATTTATAAGGAAGAGGATGGCAGCCATATGAGGTTAGATTATGATTATGATTTTATGAATATATGGTCTGTTTAGACATATAAATTTCTCTTGCTGTTTAGTTGAGATTGAATGTTGTTTAGCATTGGGTGTTCCTGATTGGGAATCCCACCTCTTCCATTGAGGAGCTCTTGGAGGAGTCTTGCACCACGTTGTCCACTATCTGGCTAAATTCCAAGCTTCACCTTTCTTTTACAGTGTAAATCCTGTTGAGGGTTTGGCTATTTCAGTAAGCTGCAAAACTGGAGAATAGATCTTCAGATCTAGGCCATCTCAATGCTCATTTCCAGTGGAGGAGGATTACACTTCATTGGGAGGACAATATTGAAGGCATTGAGCCTCATTTCCAGATATTGGCATTAGGCCAACTAAATTTTGATCCCTACAGCGCAGTATAGATCCAGATCTGCGTAATTTCTGAAGGTGCAGTTGCAGGGTGGTTCAACACACCATTTGGAGAGCTGATTTTCTAAGTGTTGGGGATCTGCCCTTCACTTTGAAGATATATTGGAAGTGGATAATTTATTGATCATATTAGATCAGCCACACTTTCCAGATCTGTAATTTTCATTAGATCTGCAATCTTATATCTCAGATCTACACTTTGTACTTGGTGTTTTGCTGAAAACCCCAAGGGGGTCCATTAGAGGAGCTTGTTTAGTGCATGGATCTGATATAGATCTAACTTTTATGAACATAGCAGCTCTAGATCTGATGTACAATCTATGCTGTTGCAGGAGTAATAAAATAACACTGTCAGGGTATTCCAGCTTTTATTCATGGTTGCAACCCCTCTTTTTACATGATTTTTGGGCTATTATGGCTTGGGAGGCTTGTTTAAATAAGCTACCATGATTTGTTTCAGATATCCTTTTGTATTTGGCTGCTATAATGTATAAATGAATGGATCCATTGGTTGCATTTAACTATTATTTCATATATTTCTGAAAAATGTGTTTTTAGTGCATTGTATTTTTGCATTCCCCATTTGGGAATATTACATATTGGTAGTATCTAAAGATTACCCACTTATCAAATCCCATGCATATATTTAAAAATGTTTCATATTCTTTATGGAGGCACATATCATCGAAACACAGTGGCACATTGGTTGTTAGGAAAGATATTACTACTTCAAAAACTAAAAATAAACATTAGCCAAGATGATTATAAAGTACAGGATGAGAGGCACTAGGTGTTGGTCCCTCTAATTGGTATTTCAAAGAAGGTGATGTCCCATGGATTTAAGAAAAATATGACCTTTCTTTGGCAAAGGAAGTTATAATGGGTGTGAGGGTGCCATCTTCATACATGTCTTCACTACGACGATGCTTCATCATGGATGACCATTTGTCTGGGTTGAAATTGCATCACCACTTGAATCTTCTAAGAGTATGTATAATGCCAAAACCATGATTTTATTTTTTATTATATTAATAAATTTAATCCCATGCAGGGATCATAAAAAGAAACTAATTTTTTATATTATTGCATGTGTTTATAACTTTGTAGTGTCAATATCCTTTGTTCGTGCGTGGGTGTGTGAAACATGAATTCCCCCAAGACCAAGGACATGCGATATCTAAATTATTTGCATTTGTAGGTTGGATCACGTTAAAGGAGTTTCATGTGGTTAGCATTCCATGGTGGCATCAAGAGATAACTGAGATTTTTTGTATGTTTGAGAAAGAGTTTTCGATGAGTTTCATGGACTTGCAGGTTCATATTCTAATCCACCTAGTAGATGAGGTTGAATAAGTTGGGGTGGTTTCTTGTCGTTAGATGTTCTTCTTAGAGAGGCACATGGAGAAATTGAAAGTTGTTTTTTCGAAAAAGGGAAAAACTCAAGGGGTCTATGGCAGAGGGGTACATATCATATGAGTCTTTCTATTATTCCAGTGAGCACATCATATAGATTGAGAACAGAGTAGGTGCAATGATTTGGGACGATGAAAGGGATGAAGAAAAAAGAGAAGGGGAGATGCTCCAAACGAATGGAAAAATGAGTTTGATAAAGAGTAAGCGGCTTATAATTTTTCAAATTTACACAAAGTAAATATTCATGTTGAACTTCGATATAATGTATATTTTGATCTCGTATGTACTATATGTCGGGTTGATTTCATCAACGAATGCATTAATTGAAGCAATCCATAAATTCGTTCTTTACAATTCCGAAGTGACACAATCGTGGGTCGCATTGTACAAACAAAAGAGGATGAAATGGGATAGTGACAGGAAAGAATTTAGATGGTTGAATGGTAGACATGTGCCTTATCCTGATCTTTTAAAATAAAATATGCTAAAAATATGCCCCAATAGTTGGGTTGCTGACCAAGTGGGAGAGAAATACGGTGCAATCGGTCATTACCCACGTGCTGAAGAGGATGCACTAAACGTAGCGATTGGGTGCACCCACTTAGTAATAATCTATATATGTAAATTTTAAACTTAATAATGTACCTTTGAAAGGTAATTACATCTATATTTCATATTCTAACAGTTGGGTTATTATAAGACACATGACACTATGATTTTTTCACCTTTTTATATGTCTATTTGTTCCCATCTATGTGGGCATGTGGACACCATTTTCGTACAGAAAATGCCGATGATGGACACATGAAAATAATGTGGAGTGGAATTCGAGTACAATCAATCTAGTCGAGCTAGCCATCGTGATCAAAACCTAGTACAAGGGACGTTTGGTTACATCGAAAAGATACAAGAGATCATTGAAGTGGATTTCTCTTCTTTCCAATGTGTTATTTTTAGGTGCAAGTGGTGGGACACATTTGATCGAAATAATTTAAAGGAATATAACGATAGTATGTTGATATGTATCAAATCTAGAAAGAAGTGGGATAAAGCTATGGAGCCCTATGTTTTCCCCAAACACTGCAACCATGTGTTTTTTTTACCCAGATGTGTTGGATAGGGATTGGTGGTTCATATTGAGACATGACCCTAGGTCAAAACACATTTTTGAGAACAATAGTGTTATGATGCCAAACGAGATGGAGGATAATGAGGGTGATCATGAGAACCGAGAGTGATATGGTACATGTGTTATTTCTTCATTTATAATTAAGATGGGTTTTTATAAAGAAGGGGACCTAATTACTTTCTAACTAAGACTCTTTTTTTTCAAAACATTATAATATGTATTTTGAATTATTTGGTTTGCATTGTGTTAATGTTAAAATCATTTCACTTGATAATTTGCAATTATGTTGATCTCGGAAACAATGGTGTACTGTATAAAGTTCTTTTTTTTATAATGTCAATTCCTAAAATAATACAACTACTTGATTGCTTTAAATGTGTGTTAATGATATCTTCAAAATGTATACTGTTATTTTTGGTATGTAAGATCATAATAAGATAACAATAATTCTAAACATGAATTTATTTGCATTATTTTCTAAACTTTATTATGTTACAAAAATTCATATTATTCTAGATTTATTATTTTACAATTATTTATATCCATATAAATTTACAATTATGGTAATTTAACAATATTTACGGTATACATTTTACTTAGGGTGGTAATTATGGTTCAAAATTGACAATTAATTTACAATTTTACAAATTTACAAATTTACAAATTTTAATAAAATTGAATGATAACAATACATACAATACAATAACAATTTTACAATTTCACAATACAATTACAATTAAAATTACAATTACAATTTTACAAATTTACATACAATTACAATTAGAATTACCATTAGAATTACAATTTTACAATTTCACATACAATTACAATTAAAATTACAATTATAATCACAATTTTACAATTTTACATACAATTATAATTAGAATTAAAATTAGAATTTATAGAATTACAATTACAATTACAATTTTACAATTTCACATACAATTACAATTACAATTACAATTTCACATATAATTACAATTTTATAATTTGACATACAATTACAATCACGATGCATACAATTAAAATTACATTTTTAGAATTTTACAAATTTACAAATTTTACAATTTTAATCAAATTGAGTCATGACATGAATACATACAATTACAATTACAATTTTACAATTTTACATACAATTAAAATTAAAATTTCAATTACAATCACGACATAATATTTAATAAATATCATGATTTAATATTAAAAATAAACATCACGATTATGATAACCATCATACAGACATCATATTCGACTAAAACACATATTCAAATTCACTAACATCATCTAATTATCGTGATCATGATCATCTAACAAAACACAAGCATTGTATAACATCATCACAACACAAACATCAAATATACATCTCACGTCAAATAACTGCTATCACATACACATCTATCTACAAGAAAATTAAATGAACATATCTAACATGACCTAACAATATACACATCGTGATGAACACCAACATGTAAATTAAGTACACCGATATGAACATACAATACATGGACCATATATATATATATATCTGTATAATGTCAAAAATATATAACTGTAATATAACTACATATAAACGTCAAATATTTGGTGGTACATCAATACTAATACTAGTCAAGACCTGCTTAGTCAATGGTGCAGCCTCATGCTCATATGGACGGTGTGCCTACTCTAGAGGTTCCTGCTGATCAGTCAATGGTGTAGTCAGCTTAGAAACTGCCTAATGATGACTCGTCGACGTAGCATCTTTCTGAGACGTGGATGGTGCAGCCTGTGATGATGGACCTGCCTCCTCATATGGACCCACATGCTCAGGATCAAGTACCTCCTCAGGACTAGGTGTCTGCTGAGATGGTGCAGACTTCTCAGATGATGCCTGCTGATCAGGACTATATGTTCAGTTCTCATCATGATCTCCACCATGAGGTGAAGTAGGAGGAGGTCGAGTACTAGAATGATGATCACTACCCTCATGATCATGATCACCAGATGAGGTGCTTCTCTATCGTGCATCTCCATGACGCCTACCCCTCCTATCCCATGCTAGTGATTTGGAAGCTCCAATGATATGACGCATGAGGGTCAACATATCGTGGGCATGCCTATCCTGTGTGAGCCTACGATCAACCTGAATCTCTCTAATTGTAATTGGGAAAACTCCCTCATCAATTAGTAGTCAATAGAGTTGGTCGCCCAACTCCATCCTAAATCGGGTGTGTGGCCTATGCCTCAACCTTGCAGGTATCTGCACCCGATCAGGATCAAGTATGTCACCCTAATCCTCCGCCTCTGCCATATCCTCATCAACATATACACCTAGACCATTCGGAGGGGGTGAAATCTCATCCCCAAAAAATGTCCCAATATCTACAAAATATATAGTACACAACGATAATTAGACATTTTCATTAAACAATTTAATAAAACAAGTTAAAGAATGTGTTAGAATAAATTTGATAATTCTAATTAATTAATTAATACAATAAAGTGAAACTATATTAATTTAAAGAAAACACTAATATTACCTCTCATGTCTGACATCTCATCATGTCTAAAGAGGATGTTGTTACACCCTCACCAATCCAAATCAACATATAGACATGGCACCAGAACGAAGGAGTGATCATCAACACTGGATAGCAACTCCAGTGCATCAGAAGATATCCTAGCGGGAAAGTGAGACTGGCCCCTCTTGGGCATCATCTGGACCCACATCTGCATCCGTACATCCAACATCAACCTACGAGGCTGCCGAAAAAAAGTATCCTTGTCTCTAGAAACCTCTCAAAAAAATAAACAAAATAAATTTGAAGAAAAATGGAAAGTCAACCTCCCACGTTCCTGATAACGACATCTATCTAATGTTGTACAAAACTGTTGCAAGAAAATTGCAGATCATCTCACAAGTTGTGGTGTTTGGAATAAATAACCAACATAAAATAAAACCAAGAAACTAATGTGTTTCCTATCACTGGTATAGTGTGTAATGGTTGTCAACATTAGTGAGAGGCACCTCACCTCCTCTGCACCAAACGAAGCAATACGTAACTGACCACCAGACACTTGAAAAGCTGGAGGAGAAACTATGTCATCCCTAATGTATCTCTGGGAGCACACCAACTGACTCCCTGCTGCATAGCAGATAGAGACATCTGGGAATTGGGAAAAATCCTGCCCTCTCCTAGATATGCCAGTAATAAAATATATGTCCTCCTCATTGGACACGTACCACTAGTCAGGACTGACTCGGAAAGCCTGTCGGTGGCAATTCAAACTGAAGATGAGCTGTCTGAATAACCCACTTTGGCCCTTCAGGGATGTAGCCTCCTCATAGAACTTGAGGACTGGGTGGCTGCCATAATAGGGCGAGGGTACATAAGTCTCTCCCTCTCTTGTGCCTCCCACAAGTGAATCAAGTTATACTAGTCCTCCATATGTTCTTGTTGTTCCCTTTGTTCTCTCCGTTGATGTCGCTGAATGTTTCACATATTAAATACATTTTTTTTACTAAATGAAACATGTATTTAAAATATATATATATATATATATATAATTTTTTTTTGAAAAAAAACATTTTGTGCGCCCAAAAAAATAGTCACGCACCGGTACCAGTGCGTACATCTTTATCGCGCACTGCTCTCGGTGAACAGGGAAATTTTTCACACACCGCAAAACATAAAATGCACCTTTTCTGTGGTGTGTTGACGAAACTATCTGCCCTAGGGAGGATAGTTAGGTCAACGCGCTGCCAAACAATAATTCATGGGCAATGGTGCAGTCTTGTAAATGACCGCACCGTTGACCATGTAATGCTATTAGGCGGGCAATGCGCTGACCAAAATATCAGCCCTAGGGTGGATATTTTAATCAACGCACTGCCCAATAGCATTACATGGTCAATGGTGCGGTCTCATAAACGAACTCACCGTTGACTATGTATTGATGTCAGGAGGGCGGTACACTGACCTAACTATCCACCCCAGGGCGTATAGTTTGGTCAATGTATCACCCTCCCGGTATTGGTACATAGTCAACGGTGGGGTCATTTAAACAAATGCTCCGCCATGTACATTTTAAGAAAAAAATCACGATGCATGTTTTTCAATACCGCACTAGAACCCGATGTGGTTTCCGTTAGCACCGTTTGCGGTGCGCCCTATAAATTTAACTACATAATGTCAAAAATATATAATTGTAATATAATTGCATATAAATGTCAAATATTTTGTGGTACATCAGTACTAGTACTAGTCGAGGCCTTCTCAGTCAATGGTGCAACCTCATGCTTAGATAGATGGTGTGCCTACTCCAGAGGTTCTTGCTGATCAGTCGATGGTGTAGCCAGCTCAGGAACTACCTAATGCTGACTTGTCGATGTAGCATCCTGCTCAGACGTGTATGGTGTGTCCTGTGATGATTTACCTGCCTCCTCATATGGACCTACATTCTTAGGATCAGGCAACTCCTTAGGACTAGGTGTTTGCTGAAATGGTGCATACTTCTCGGATGATGCCCGCTGATCATACGATGCTTGTTGATCAGGACTGGATGTTCACTGCTCATCATGATCTCTGTCGTGAGGTGAAGGAGGAGGAGGTCAAGTACTAGAATGCTGATCACTACCCTCATGATCATGATCATTAGATGAGGCGTTGCTCTATCATGCATCTCCACGACGCCTATCCCTCATAGCCCACGCTAGTGATTTGGAAGCTCCAACGATATGACGCATGAGGGTCAACATATCGTGGGGCATGCCTATCCAAAAATGTGTGAGCGTATGATCATCCTGAATATCTCTTATCGTAATTGGGTGGACTCCCTCATCAATTAGTAGTCGACAGAGTTGGTCACCCAACTCGATCCTAAATTGGGTGTGTGGCCTACGCCTCAACCCCGCGGGTACCTGCACCTGATCAGGATTAGGTATGTCACTGTGATCCTCCACCTCTACCATATCCTCATCAACATCTACACCTAGATCATTCAGAGGGGGTGAAATCTCATCCCCAACGAATGTCCCAATATTTACAAAATATATAGTACACAACAACAATTAGAAATTTTCATTAAACAATTTAATAAAACAAGTTAAATAATGTGTTGGAATAAATTTGTTAATTATAATTAATTAATGAAGACAATAAAATGAAACTATATTAATTTAAAGAAAACACGAAAACACTAATATTACCTCTCGCGTTTGGCAGCTCATCCTGTCTAAAGAGGATGTTGTTACACCCTCACCAATCCAAATCGACATATAGACATGGCACCAGAACGAAGGAGTGATCATTAACATTCGATAGCAACTCCAGTGCATCAGGAGATATCCTCGCGAGAAAGTCAGACTAGCCCCTCTTGGGAATCATTTGGACCCACATCTGCATCCTTACATGTAACATCAACCTACGAGGCGGTAGAACAAAAGTTGCCTCGTCTCTGGAAACCTCTAAAAAAATAAACAAAATAACTTTGAAGAAAAAGGGAACATCAACATCCCACGTGCCTGAGAATGACATCTATCTAACATTGTACAAAACTGCCACAAGAAAATCGCAGACCATCTCACAAGTCATGGCACCTAGAATAAGGAATCAACATAAAATAAAACCGAGCAACTAATGTGTTTCCCGTCACTGGTATAGTGTGCAATGGTCGTCAACATTAGTGAGATCCACCTCACCTCCTCTACACCAAACGAAGCAATACGTAACTGACCACCAGAAACTTAAAAATATGCAAGAGAAAATATATCATCGCTAATGTATCTTTGGGAGCACACCAACTGACTCCCTGCTGCATTGCCGACGGGGACATCTGGGAACTGGGGAAAATCTTGCCCTCTCCTAGATATGCCGGTAATAAAATATATGTTCTCCTCATTGGGCACATACCACTGGTCAGGACTGACCTGAAAATCCTGTCGGTGAGCATTCAACCTTAAGATGAGCTTTGTGAATAACCCACTTTGGCCCTTCAGGGATGTAGCCTCCTCATAGAATTTGAGGACTGGGTGGCTGCAATAATAGGGCGAGGGTACATAAGTCTCTCCCTCTCTCGTGCCTCCCACAAGTGAATCATGTTATATTGGTCCTCCATATGTTCTTGGTGTTCCCTTTGTTCTCTTTGTTGATGTCGTTGAATGTTTCACATATTAATTTTTTTTTTATATTAAATGAAACATGTATTTAAAATATATATATATATATAATATTTTTTGAAAAAAAAACATTTAGTGCGCCCAAAAAAACAGTCACACCCCGGTCCCAGTGCATACGTCTTTATCGCACACTACTCTCAGTGAACATGGAAATTGTTCGCACACCACAAAACATAAAATGTACTTTTTCTGCACTACGTTGACGAAATTATCTGCCCCGGGGAGGATAGTTAGGTCAACGTGCCGTCCAACAATAATTCATGGCCAATGGTGCGGTCCTTTAATGACCGCACTATTGACCATGTAATGCTATTAGGCGGGCGATGCACTGATGAAAATATCCACCCCGGGGCGGATATTTTAGTCAACGCACTACCCAATAGCATTACATGGTCAATGGTGCGGTCCCATAAATGACCGCACTATTGACTATGTACTGATGTCAGGAGGGCGATGTGCTGACCTAACTATCCGCCTCATGGCGCATAGTTTGGTAAATGCATCGGGCTCCCAAAATTGGTACATATTCAATGGTGAGGTCATTTAAACAACCGCACCGCCATGTACGTTTTAAAAAAAAAAGTATGGTGCTCCTTTTCCGGTACCAGACCGGAACCCGGTGTGCTTTCCGTTAGCACCGTTTGCGGTGCACCCTATAAATTTAACTGCATAATGTAAAAAATATATAACTGTAATATAATTGCATATAAATGTGAAATATTTGGTGGTACATCAATACTAGTACTATTTGAGGCCTGCGAAGTTAATGGTGCAGCCTCATGCTTAGATAGACAGTGTGCCTACTCCAGAGGTGCCTGCTAATCAGTCGATGGTGTAGTTAACTCAGAAACTATCTAAAGAGGATGTTGCTACACCCTCACCAATCCAAATTGAAATATAGACATGGCACCAGAATGAAGGAGTGATCATCAACACTGGATAGAAATTCCAATGCATCCGGAGATATCCTGGTGGGAAAGTCAGACTGGCCCCTCTTGGGCATCATTTGGAACAACATTTGCATCCGTACATGCAACATCGACCTACGAGGTTGCTGAAAAAAATTAGCCTCGTCTCTGGAAACCTATCAAAAAATAAACAAAATAACTTTGAAGAAAAATGGAAGGTCAACCTCCCACGTGCTTGAGAAAAACATCTATCTAACGTTGTACAAAATTGTCGCAAGAAAATCGTAGACCATCTCACAAATTGTGGCGCCTGGAATAAAGAATCAACATAAAATAAAACTGAGCAACTAATGTGTTTCCTGTCACTGGTATAATGTGAAATGGCCATCAACATTAGTGAGAGGCACCTCACCTCCTCTACACCAAACAAAGAAATACGTAACTGACCACCAGACACTTGAAAATCTACAGGAGAAACTATATCATCCCTAATGTATCTCTGGGAGCACAACAATTGATTCCCTGCTGCATTGCCGACGGGGACATATGGGAACTGGGAAAATCATACCCTCTCCTAGATATGCCAGTAATAAAATATATGTCCTTCTCATTAGGCACGTACCACTGGTCAGGACTGACCCAGAAAGCCTGTCGGTGGGCATTCAACCTGAATATGAGCTGTTTGAATAACCCACTTTGGCCCTTTAGGGATGTAGCCTCCTCATAGAACTTGAGGACTGCATGGATGCCATAATAGGGCGAGGGTACATAAGTCTCTCCCTCTCTCATGCCTCCCACAAGTGAATCATGTTATACTGGTCCTCCATATGTTCTTGTTGTTCCTTTTGTTCTCTTCGTTTATGTTGTTAAATGTTTCACATATTAAATACATTTTTTTATTAAATGAAACATGTATTTAAAAATTTATATATATAATTTTTTTTGAAGAAAAAAAACATTTAGTGCGCCCAAAAAAATATTCACGCACCGATACCAGTGCGTACATCTTTATTGCGCACTGCTCCTGGTGAACATGGAAATTGTTCGCACACTGCAAAACATAAAATGTACTTTTCTGCGATGCGTTTACGAAACTATCTGCCTCGAGGAGGATAGTTAGGTGAATGCGCCACCCAACAATAATTCATTTCCAATGGTGTGGTCCTGTAAATGACCATGTAATGCTATTAGGCGAGCGATGCGCTAACCAAAATATCTGCCCCAGGGTGGATCTTTTAGTCAGTGCACTGCCAAATAGCATTACATGGTCAATGGTGCAGTCCCATAAATTACCGCACCGTTGACTATGTACTGATGTCAGGAGCACGGTGCGTTGACCTAAATATCCGCCCTAGGGTTCATAGTTTGGTCAATGCATCGCCCTTCTGACATTAGTACATAGTCAACGATGGAGTCGTTTAAACAACCGCACCATTATGTACGTTTTAAAATAAAAAAGCATGGTGCACGTTTTTTTTTCCTGCAATGGAACCCGGTGTGGTTTCCGTTAGCACCATTTGTGGTGTAGCCTGTAAATTTACAGGGAGCACCGGGAACAGTGCGAGACGAACGGCTTGAGAAAACCGCGTATAATTTTTTATTTTTTAGTTTAATGATAATTTTTAAGGTTTTTTAGAAATATAATCCACTAAAATGTTTATTTATTGAGAAACAAGTAAAATACTTGTACATTTGTGCGTCGAGGAGGCATATTTGCTGAGGAATTGGAGAAACCAAATTTTCCCACCATTTTTGAAAATTTGAACTCCATAAGGTGGGAAATGGACAACAACAGTGCGTGAAATAAGAGAACTGATAGCAGAGTTCCTGACACAAGATAAATTCACACCGGTGCTTGAGCGGCCTGGAGCACTGAAGAAGTGAAAATGTCATTTTTTCGGCCGGTAATTTTTTTTATTTAACCTTGTTTTGGTGCGGGGGTTTTTGAGATGCATCGGGTGGTGTGCAGGTTTTTTAGATGTTAAAAATGTAGCAAGATGATGGAGCTTAGTGAAATGAAGTCGCCTTCACTAAGTGGGCCCGCAGGAAAATTTTGGCGCAAAGTCTATTTTTAGACTATGTCTATTTTTAGACATATGGAGCATGGTCCAGGGGTTGCAGTATGTTATTCTTGGAGTATTGATCATGTTGGTAAAAATAGATGGGACTCTATTTTTTGGACCTATAGGTCGAAGTCTATTTTTAGACTGCCTCTCCTTAAAATAGGGAAGTCAAATATTATTTACCCTTAATAATATTTGGACTATAAACTTCAGTTTACTCTCTTGGAGCACTTCAGTTTGAGCCTTGGAAGTTGCTCATGCATCTGACAGAGGAATTACGCTATTCCTAGGGTTTGGTGAGCTCATGCATGGTTGAATTCAGTTAGGACTTCAGTGGCAGAAGTTTGGTGGAGTTAATGGGACAACTAGTGGAGTTGTGTTCGGTTTATTTTAGTTGAAATGGTTGAGATTAGTTTAACTAGCTAATCAATTAGTTATGAGTGGAGTGAATTAAATATTATTTAATTCATTAATTAGTAACTCATTATTCAACTCAAGAACACATCAGTTCACTACAGTGCATGATCAGTTCAGTGGAGACCAGTGAAAGAGGTAGATGAAAGGGTGAGTACAACTATCAGTTGTGACATCAGTTGTGCATGAGATTTGCACCACACTTGGAGGCAATTGCCCATGATGATTGCGTTGTCAAGCCAAGGAGATTCGAACCTTGGATCTCTATTTAGACAGGCCATGATTGCGCAATAGAGGCAGGCAATTAGTGGATGTGTTTTGAACCCGTGACTTGTTCAAAACCAAGCTAGTTTGTGTGTAACTTCATGAGATAGCACTGAGTACTTGTGAGGAGTATTGTACTGAGTTTGTTACATGTTTTATCCATTATAATATACACATATAGCTGCGGGGTTTTCAACTATAAGCTTTCCCCATACATATTGTGTTAATGTGTATGATGATTTGATGTGCTATCGCTTGTTTTATTTCCGCATGTGTGATGATCTGAGTGGAAGAGATTATGTGTTGCATATGAATTCGAATTGATATGTGATCAGGATAATCTCGGTGGATAAATATCATTATTCAGAAAATTTCTACATGGTATCAGAGCTATTGAAGCAGAGATTGATCATCACAGTGATTACAAACTTATTTCAGTAGACAGAGTCTGCATGCGGGCCAGGTAGCCTCCGGATTCATCTTTCTTCGGAAAGTGAAAGGTCTGGTAAACGCCCCTTGCAGTCGATCTCTGTGCTAGAAATAATTTGTTCTCACGATCTAGAGTGGCTGAGCTTTGAGGTGGAATTCGAAATTTTGCAGCAGTTTTGTTTTCTTGGTGCCGGTGTTGAAAATGTCTTTCAACGGTTTGCGACTCGAATATGCTCTTGAAGGCAGTTCGAATTATGTTGCATGGAAGGATCGCATGGAGGCAGTATTAGAAGATAATGGAATGAAGGAGTTCGTGGATACGGATGTCCAAAAGCCCACTGATCCTGCTGAAGTCGAAGCATGGCAAAAGAAGATGGCGAAATGTCGAAGGATCCTGTTGGAGGGCGTCAAGGATCATATTTTATCCAGCCTACATGGAAAGGCTTCTCCATTTTTAATGTGGAAAGCTTTGACGGATCTATTCCAGAGTAAGAGCGACCAAAGGAAGCTGGTGCTCAAAGATAATCTCAGAAACATCAAGATGGAGAAAGGCGACAGTATCGCCAAATACCTCACGAAGTTCACTCAATGCAGAGATGAGTTGGGAAGCATGGGGGTGACTGTCGAAGATGAGGACATGGTCGACCTGGCTCTCCTTGGTCTTCCTAAGGCTTGGCATTCATATCAAGATAGTGTCAATGGTCGGGAGAAGTTGCCGGGATGGGAGCGCCTTTGGGCGGATCTCATGCAGGAGGAGATAAGGAGGACTACCAGAGATGGATCTTCATCAAAGGGAGCTGATGAAGAAAATTGTGCTTTGGTCGCCAAAGCAAAGAAGGGGAAGGGTAAGAAACCTTCTCATTCCGGTGCAAAGGACAAGAAGCAGGATATGGTGAAAGTGAAGTGTTTTCACTGCCATGATCATGGACATTATGCTACAAACTGTCCGAAGAAGAAGAAAAACAAGCAAGCGGGAAGATCTGCAGATGGAGAAGCTTTGGCTTCGCAGTTCGAGCTTGACTTTTCATTGATCGCATGCTTGGTTTCAAGTGTGATGGGATCGGTGTGGTTCTTGGACAGCGGTGCGTCATTTCATATGACGGGAGATCAGGATTTGTTCTCAGATCTGGAGGACAAATATTTGGGTGTGCACATCGAGATGGGCGATGATGGTAGATATAGTGCGACTGGTATCGGTACCATATCCTTTCAGAGGGATTCTGGTAAACCCTTTGTATTGAAGGATGTCATGCATGTACATGGATTGAAGAAGAACTTGATCTCTGTGGCGATGTTGGAAGATAAGGGTTATGATGTGGTCTTCAGCGAAGGAAAAGCCTTCCTGCGCAGTAAGACTTCTAGAGAGACCCGGAAGATAGGGGTTCGAACCAAGAACCTTTATCAGTTGCAAGTAGATGGCTGCGCAGCAATTGCATGCAAGGCGGGAGAAATGGTGAGCCGGGATGATGAGGGCGAACTGTGGCACAGGAGATTGGGCCACCTTCACCACAGAGCTTTGAAGATCCTGCAGTAGATTTCTACTGGGCTTCCTAAGGGCACTCTTGCGCAGTCAGATCAGTGTAAGGGGTGTACTTTAGGGAAATATGTGAAAGCCACCTTTCACAAGAAGGATAGTCGCGCCATGATGATCCTTGAGAGAGTTCACACAGACGTGTGTGGTCCTTTCTCAGTAGCTTCGACAGCAAAGCACAAGTACTACGTGATCTTTCTTGATGATTTCTCTCGAAAGTGCTGGATATTCTTCATGCAGAAGAAGAGCGATACATTCGCGAAGTTCTGTGAGTTTAAAGCACTGGTCGAGAAGGAGTTGGGGAAGAAGGTGATTGCTCTAAGGAGCGACAATGGTAGCGAATTCATCTCGGCTGAATTCAAGGAGTTCTGCAGCGCAGAAGGGATTCGGAGAGAGCTCATCGCACCCCATAACCCACAGCAGAACGGGGTGGCTGAGTGGAAGAACAGAATGATCGTGGGTGCTGCACGGGCGATGTTGCATGATCAGGGCCTACCCCTTCACTTGTGGGCCGAGGCATGCAATACAACAGTGTATGTGCAGAACTGTTGTCCTCACAAGGTTCTTGGCATGAGTACACCGGAGGAGGCTTATTCTGGTAAGAGACCTGACATTTCTCATTTGAGAATTTTTGGTTCACCTGTCTACATGCATGTGACGAAGGATGCCAGAAAGAAGCTGGATCCAACCGCAGAGGTTGGAATATTTGTGGGGTACACTGATACACCTCACAACTATCGGGTGTATTTGTCAGACAGTCGCAAGACTGTTGTGCGACGGGATATAAAATTTCAGGAGGAGAAAGCCATGCAGTGTTCGCTTGAGAGGGAGCTACACTTGCATGCAGATGAGGAGCTGTTAGTTCCTAAGGAGGAGCTTCCGGATGTGGATCAGCCACAAGAGGAAGTCCAGAAGGTGGAAGAAACCACCCATGCAGCGCCAACCATCAGAGGGCGCATGTGCACTACAGAAGCTGAGCGATTGGCTCGAGATGCAGAGAAGGTTGTAGGACCACCTACAAAGACAAGCAGTATAGAGGCAATAATCGGATTGGTTAATCGGATACATGGCTCTTGTGAGTCAATGTGTCGTGACGGAGCCATCCTCTTTTGAGGAAGCTGTGGAGGAACCCGCATGGGTAGATGCCATGATCGAAGAATATGATTCGATCTTCAGAAACAGTGCATGGGAGATTGTCCCAAGACCGGAGGGGAAATCAGTGGTGGGTTCGCGATGGATCTACAAAGTGAAGCAAGCGGCTGACGGGAGTGTGGAGAAGTACAAGGCGAGATTTGTCGCCCGTGGCTTCTCACAGATCAAGGGGATCGATTATGAGGAGACTTTTGCACCTGTCGTAAGGTACTCTTCCATTCGGATGATCCTTGCTCTCTCAGCGCAGATGGGATGGCACATCCATCAGATGGATGTGAAGACTGTGTTCCTCAACAAAGCGATTGAGGAGGAGGTGTACATAGAGTAGCCTGAAGGTTTTGAGATCTTCAGCAGTGAGTCACATGTGTGCCGACTCAAGAGAGCACTGTATGGGCTGAAGCAAGCACCTCGTGCTTGGTACACTCGCATAGACAGCTACTTCACCGGGCTTGGATTCTCCAAGAGTGAGGCGGATCCTAACCTATACCAGATTGTGGTGGAGGGGAAGATGTTGATCATCGTACTGTATGTAGATGATCTGATTTTGACTGGCGATGAGCAGTTGATACTTTCATGCAAGGAGGATCTTGCACGAGAGTTTGAGATGAAGGACTTGGGCATCCTTCATTATTTCCTGGGATTGGAGATTTGGCAGCGCAGCGGAGGACTGTTTGTTTCTCAGGGCAAGTATGCCCTGGAGATTCTAGAGAGGTTCAACATGCAAGGCTGCAAGCCTGTTGACACTCCTCTTCCTGGTGGTTGGAGGAAGGAGGATGCTACTTCAGCGGAGGTAGTGGATGCCACTGTCTATCGACAGTTGGTGGGATCGCTTATGTATCTGGTCAATACACGACCCGATATATGCTATGCAGTTAACCAGCTTTCGCAAGCTATGGTTAAGCCTACCAAGCTCTTTTGGAAGGCATGCAAGCATGTATTGCGCTATATTAGAGGCACATCGGGATATGGTCTATGGTACAGACAAGAGGATGGAGCGAAGCTTTCTGGCTTCACTGATGCAGATTGGGCAGGGAGTCCAACGGACCGGAAGAGCACTTCTGGAGGAGTTTTCAGCATTGGGTCGACAGCAGTTTCCTGGTACAGCAGGAAGCAGAGATCCGTGGCACTCAGCTCAGCAGAGGCCGAGTACATGGCAGCAAGCTTGGCTGCATGTGAGGCTATTTGGATGAGGAAGATCCTCGCAGGTTTGTTCAGGTTGCATTTGGAGCCTACAGTGATCTACTGTGATAACCAGAGCTGCATCAAGCTCTCGGCTAACCCAGTATTTCATGATAGGTCCAAACACATCGACATCAGGTACCATCATATCAGAGATTGTGTTCAGCGGATAATCATGATACTTTCATATGTTCCCACGGAGGATCAGGATGCTGACATCCTGACGAAGGCGCTCACCAGGAGTGTTGAGGAGGTAAATCCCCTCTGCGGACAGAGGCGATCCCTACTAGCCCAGCAGGGGTCTAGCAACAATCAAACAATGTTATGACGCAAGATCCTAGTTACGAATGGAAAGACTAGAAATAGAAGCCTACCTGGATTCCAACGCTATGATTACGAAGAAGAAGCGTCCCCGTTCTTCAGCACAGGAAAATCACAATCCCTCCACGATCTCCGCGAAAGCGAGGACGAGCTGCACATGGAAGAAACGAACGAGATACAAGCATAGAAACCAACATACGTAACTAAACACCGAGTCGAGAAGGATGTTACTCGCATTAACATGATGGAAAACGAGAGTGGAACCATAATCATAATCATCTATTAAATAATAAACGAAAGAGAGATTACAACCAGTTATCGACGTCGCAGCCTCCTTCGGACGGGTCTCGGGTCGTCCACGTCTCGCAAAGCTCGCCAAGGAAGGGAAACCTCTCCCTGGAGTCTCTCGACAATGGTCTCCTTACTTAGATTGGCCTTAAAGGGAAAGAAGGATTCTTTTATCTGGCCTAAAGAGGCTCTTGGGAATATGGAGATACAAAGCTTAGGCACTTCAAGACTAGCTTGCCATGGATTTGAGACAGAGGCTTTTACTCAGATGGGGAAGGAGGGAGTTGGGATCCCTATTATTATGGGATTGGCCCTATCAACAAGGGAAGGTTCCATAGGAGGTGGCAAAACCACTTCCCCTCCATAGAACTCCCGCTGACCAAACCTCCCAACTCAAGATAGGAAATGGTTTGTGAGTTTGTTGGAACTCAACTTCGCCATCTTTATTTAAAAAAGCCGGTCCCTAAATTGGGTGGTGCGACTGCTTGCTCTATGATAAGAGCGCCGGTTAGGCGCGACCTCTTTGCGAGATTTTCCCCATGTGGCGCGAGTTACGAGCCCCTACTGCCCGCGCTCGATGCCCGAAAAGGGATGTTTTTTCATGATTTTTTCAAGGAGATCGTCTCGGGGGCAAATAAAAATCATTCGCTTAGAGGATGCATTGATGATGTTTTCAAGGCATCGACAATGTTCAAGTAGTCACGAAATGGGTCCTCCATTGTGCGGGACGGGGAATGGTAGGGACGGTGACAAATTGCGTAGTCAGCGGATGCCCCCCCCTAAAGTATGATGCGGCGAGAGAGAGAGAGGGGTGAAATGCTTTACGAGAACATCGTTCAGGCGAAGGCCGTCAGTCGGAAGCTCGCACGGCAAGATACAAGCGATATCTCAAGTACATGATGTATATGTGGCATGGACGCGGCCATCCCGAAACGAGTATGCTATAATCCGGATCCAAGGCATGGACGCGGCCATCCAACTAAGATCAAACAAATAGACTCGGTATGGTCGCGGCCATCCAATCGGTGAGTCATGTACATAATGATAATAATCCACAATCGCGAGCCTGGATTACAACGGACACAATCCGGGGTCTTGCGCTCCCATCTCGACCCAAACAAAGTACAAGTTCAAGCATGTGAATATGTGAGGCCGAAGTTGAACATGCAAGAACATCGTCGATTACTAGCCAATGATGAAAAGTTGTTTAACGGTGACGCGAGAGGAACCACCAATAATGAAAATGGCCCCTCAAGGTACCACGAGTACAAGTCTACGAGCGTGCGAATAAATGAGTTGACGTCGAACACTGCGGGAAATCACTCGATCGGATGGTCAATAATGTAAACCTCACATCGAATGCGATGAACACCGCCATGAGGCATGCGAGCTCCCCGAGAGTACCATCGGGGAGTCTCTAGACCAACTTCTTGGATAATGAGTTGAAGTCAACGAGGAAGTGACCTTGATCGAAGGTGGGCCATAGCTGATTCCCTACATCATCGACATGAGCCAGGAGGAACATGATGTTTTTGTTGTGAATCGAGGATCGTAGTGAGAAACGAGGAAAGGTCGATATTTGCGCGAGGCCAACTTCTGCTCGAACATATAAACGACACGACAATGGACTTGGCGGTCATTTGACATCAACGGATCGAGAGGTCATGGCGACGAGGCGGTGAACGAGATGAGAGGTCAAAAGAGATTACCCAGACCACGGAGGCAGAAGTGAAGCAACGAGATGAGATGTCCCCAACCCGACACGAATGCGGACAAGTGCCATGTTCGAAGCGACATGCTGCTTAGAGCGACAACGACAATGGTTCCATTTTTCCCCCCACCATTTACGTGCAGTACCCCAATTATTTTTTGATAACAAGCTTGAAGGAGGATAGCATATGCTTGTAATATAAATCCGCCCTTCGAGCGAAAATCCATCCTAGTGCATTTATACGAGTCCCTAGGAAGGAGGAACTCGAGAAAAGTCATTTCGACTAGAGTCCGATGTCATCGAGGTTTAACGAGTCGACAAAGGAAAAAGAAATCGCGTCTTTTCATGTTTAGAGAGTTTGAAAAGACAGCGGGAAAAGAAAAGCTCCACGAGGTCCTGCGTAAATAGTTCCCCGAATCCCAGAAAAGGTAGAAAACAATATCACGGGAAAACCTCCTAGTCGCGATAGAGCTAGGAGTATTCCTTTTCGTAATCCAATCATCCCTGACCCAGAAAAAGGGTTAAACTTATACGTGGGCGGGATGTCGATTCGTATCCATTTTAACGAGATCGAAGCTTGACAAGGGCCTCGGCAATCTTTTCATATTTAGAGAGTCGAGAGAAAAGAGTTTGAAAGATGACTCCGGAAGTGACTTTTTCGTGTATTTACAGGAAATTCGAAAAAGTATAAAATACAACTCGCTTCCATCGTTTAAGTCGCAAAAACCTACTCGCTCGCACATACCAAGCAAGCGTAAAAATCCATTTTCGACATAACATATGAAAATATTTGATAAAAATAACTTTTAAAAAACTCATTTAACGTCGAAAAAAGTTATAAATATGTCAAAAGTGGTAAAAATAAAAGTACTTTTACTATTTACCTTGGTAGAAAGCAACAGTGGCCCATTTGGAGCGAGAAAGCTTCCGTTGACGATTGCGACCAATCCGAGGAAACCATTCGGCTTCTCGTACGTGACGGGTAAAGGCGCTCCCTTGCTCTACATTTTTCATTACGTTTTTTAATGATTTTCCCTTAAGAATTAGTTCTATGAGGCCACTCATCAAAATTTTAAGGGGTACACGCCCATTGGCGCGGGTATCGGAGCACGGAGACCCGCGCCAATGAGCTCTTTTTTACAAAGGGCTCGCGCCCGCATGTACGCGGCTGGTCGCAAAACGAGCCGCGCCGGCCGCGCCGTAAGTCCTTAAATTCCGCCCAAAATTTCGACATTTAGACCAAATTGATTGGAATTTGGAAACTCATCAAAGATCTAATCGGGGGTTTTTTGATACATGTGAATGCCAGATAATCACTCAAAATGGCAATCGAATGGAAGGAACGAGAGCACGGAGAAGAGGATGAACAGAAGCCATGCAAAGCCAAGCTTGCATGAATGCACTTAGAGACTTTGTGGATTGAAAAATTTCTTCCCTCACGCCATGTTTACGAGCTGCAGCTGAGAGCTCCTCCAATATCTAATCAATATACGGGATGAAAATGAACGAGGTGTTCGAGTTACGAGACAGGTGTTAGAACCGAAGGTCACGCAGAAGCGTTTATTTCATTGCAGGATATGTCCCGCAGAGGGTTCACATCAACCGTCATCGACGGCTGGAAGCAGGACCATCTGCGGGAAAAGATGGAAGAAGTAATGGACTAGGGGTGTGCTTAGGGGAGGCCTGTGGGATCGGGAAAGGGAAGGTGGATATCCATACTATTCTGATCTAGCAAGCGAGAGTAGTTCTCCATACCCATTACGCGGGCTCACTGGGTCACGAGGGCTCACGCACGGGCCACGAAGACCCAACTCACATTTGGCCTCGGAATGCATCGGGTCCTTTCTTGTTCAGGCGGAGAGCGTCGGCATTAACTATCAACATGAAAGAGGCGGCCTCACGAAGTGCAAACATGGGAAAATGAAACGGTTCGGTTATGGTTCCATCTTGGTATCGTTCATTGCGGGACAGCTTACCGATCTTCCCGAGGGCCGAGGGGCCGCGGTGGGGAAGTCGCGATACCACGAGAGCCCGAGGAATGGCTCGGCTGGGGCGCATTGATGCCCGGATGCGGAGGTGGCCAACGGATGTCACCGGAATCCGAGTTTTTTAGGGTGGTTACGGCGCCGAGCCGATTGTCGTGGAAGAATGGCCCTGTCCGAGACGGCCTACGGGGACCCCGGATCTCCCACTACACCGAAGGAGATGAGCGGGACGAAGAGGCTGGGTAAGACCTCATTTTTTGATTTTATGTTTATATGTTTTTTTTTGTAAATACACATTCATCTTAACACAATTATAAATGCATGCGGATGTAGGACACGAGAGACCGGCGGGATGTCTCCAATCTCCCCGGAAGGACCCATCTTGCCCCCGAGATTCGAGAGGAAGGCACGGAGGAGATGAGAGGCCGATCCCGGAGGAACCTCTCGAGGGAATCACCCACGGGATTCCGGACTGGCATGCCGACTAGCGGACGTGCCGATGGCATACCGGCGCCATACGGTGGGAGTCCCGAATCGGATCCACTTCGAATCCACGAGGCGTCCTAGTGCGTGCGATCACGTGCTATCATGAGCACCATGCGGATTAGTCCTTAGGATTTATACTACACCTATTTTGAGAGACATAGCGTCTCAGGATGTACTAAGACGACTATGTATATTTTTTGAGTTTTATGTGACACACTCTATGTAAACATTTCGATATCTATATATATACATATCTATTTAAGCGGATGAGTCTTTCTTTACATGTGATGATGATTTATAAATTGCGCAAATGTCCGTCTAATACCAAATTTGCTACGCATCTGTTAATGTATTCAAATGCTGAGGTATATGATGATATGTAATGTAGTCAAAATTCCTTTCCGGTAATCGAATACACAAATACGGTACCGTAAGATGGACGGGTTCCTTACCGAATAGTGTCGGATTCAGTTGTTGCTAACACTGCAAGTTGCGAATCTAGGTACACGAGCAATTCACGGATACCAAGGTTTCTTGCCTCGGTTAATAATTCCAACACGACACTATATTACTGCGATATTGTTCGTGCGTCACGTCCCGTAAAACACACACCTTGCCGAGTCAATCAACTCACCGAAATGAGATCGTAGATTACCGGTAGGCTGCCCGGAAGACGGATTCTGGTGCTAGCGGGAGAGCACCATCCGCGAAACCAACAAATGGATGAATAGACATCTGCACAACCGGGAGAAGACCCGATCAGCGAGAAAAGATGTTTACAAAGCACACCACACCATGCACACAAATGACAATCACACACCTATGTACACACACTACACCAAAAATAATTTCGGGCATAGTACTTTTTAAGGTACCGACCCATTCTGGTACACGCACGTGAACTCCTTTCGTAGTCTATAACGCTCGTAGGCCCCATTTTTTAAACGGCTTTACTATATAGGGGCCGTGCCACATTGGGCGGAGCTACACGGCTCCAAGCTTATCATGTGCCCGATCGTACAAGAGGGACGAGGGTCTCTTCGATGAAAGAACGGGGAAACAGATTCGATCAAAATGAGTTTTGACCCTCTTGCTCTTTGTCGTGCTCCCGATGATTAAAAGCGACTAGACGACGGGTTTCATGCAACGTTCGAGATACGAGAAGACGTTCTTCCTCGGGGAGAAGTATCCGGTAAGAGCTCCACGAAGCTAATTTAAGCGAAGGAATTTCACATTCAACGCCGCGAGAGTAGCTTCCCGAGACGCGTACACCAATTGGAATGGTGTGAATCCGGTTGCACTCGCCTAGCGATTGATTCTGGTCGACGCCTCGCAGAGAGATGAGAACGAGTTGGAGATGCCGATTGGATTTTATGAATCTCACTGCATCGCGTGAAGCATAGTGACCAAAAACTTGTTCACCTTTGCTTCAACTGATCATTCGCTTGAGGGTAGTATGGTGTTGGTCGTCGTGAAAGCGCGAGGCCAACGGCGAAGTCGGCTCCGCCATCATGTAATCGCGGAAATGAGTACGCAGTGATCGGTGAAGACGGCTTGAGGAACCCCGAATCGTGCAATATACGTGGTTGAAAATAAATGAAAGCGGCCGTTTTCCCGTCGGCGGCTAGTGTAGGCATCGCTTCGGCCCACTTAGTGAAGTAGTCGACGGCGACAATGATACGCATGCCCCGTGCCGAGTGAGGGTTACACGTCATAAAATCCACGCCCCATTTCGCAAAGAGGCCAGCGGTAATAACGGGATGCAATGGCAACGGCGCGCGCGCATCTTGCGGTGAAAAATCTGGCATGGATGACATTTCGGATCTAGCATCTGATACAATCCTTGACGGAATATGGAAGGCCGGAGAAATAACGCACGTAGAATCTTACGGCGGTGGCACTGGAACCTGTCATGCGTCGCCACGAGCACGTCGTGGCGGTCGTTTTAAGACTTTCTCGGCCTCTCTCCAAGGGTAAGGCATCGTCGGAGCACGAATCTACTCCAATGCGATATAAGGTATCTCCCACTATACGGTAGGGTTGGGAGCGGTGCCGAATTCGAGCGAGCGGGCGCGGTTTTATCCAACTCGGACCGGAAAGTCGCGGTGCGAAGATACACTATTATGTCAGCGTACCCAGGGATCTCGAGTACGATAAGAAAAAAGTGTTTCATCAGGTATATGGTCTTCGAGTGTGAGGGAACGATGCAGCCCGTAGGGAAGACATATCAAATCCATCGAAGACCCCGGTGATTTGGTTAGGCTTGGCGGTGGTGAACTCCAAATCAAACTCTGCAGGGATCACGATCCATTTGGAGTACTTGCCCCCTAGTAATTGTCTAGATAGAATATACGTCATAGGGTTGCCGATACGAAACCCGTCGGTTATCGTACGCAAAAGGATGTAATGGCGAAAGCGTTGTACGGTGTGTACGGTACTAGCTTAAGTCCAACTTCTCGACATGTGCATAACGCGTTTCGGGTCGAGAAGGTTCCGAGACCGAGGTAATAAACAACATGTTCATCACCGTTCTCGTCATCCTGCCACCAATACCATGGCGATGGTGCTAAGTGCGAGCGGCTAGATACAAAGTGAAAGTCGCGGTGGTAGTCGGGAGGGACGAAGCAACAGGCATCGACTGACGGTAATGTCTTCGACTTCTCGAAAAGATTCACGAGAAATTTCGTCCCAATGAGAAGGGAACGTGCCTTTAACGAAACGAGTGAGATCCTTTGGCCACCTCGGCATAATTCGGGATAAAGCGCACTAGAAAATTCGCCTTCCCTTGCGAGACTCGCAGCCATGGCGATACGAGGGAGGAGGGTGATGAGAGATTTACGATGGCCTCAACCTTTAGAGGGTCCGGGCGGAGTCTGTAGTCTTTCGAGACTATAAAGCCTAAAAGACGAGCAGAATCAACGCGGAAAGGCGCACTTATGAGGATTGAGCACGATATTGTAGCGTACGCAACGGAAAGAAATATACGGCGAAGATGCACGGGGAGATGAGTCCTCTCGCTTACCGGAATGGGTGCAGCGCGTACGTCCGGATAAGGGTACGGACAATATGTGCGAATGTCATGAAAGCTTATAGGGACATCGCACGGCTGAAACGTGGCGCGCCGGCGTTTTAAGCCGAACGGGAGTTTTGTACTGCGAAAGTGCCCCACGGACGGATGAATGTGGTCTTATGTTGATCCTCGGGTGCAGATATTGATCTGGTTTGTAACCTGAGCATACGTCCATTAAGGAATAGATCTCACTCCCGGCACAATCATCAATGATCCGGTCGATAAACGGAGTGGGATAATTATCCTTAGGACGAGGGGCGCGATTGATATCGCGATAATCCCTACAGAGACTTGAATTGTACCACTGCTTTTTTATCGACGGGGGACGATATTACACGGACACCCGATGCTGTCAGGGGGATAGGATAAATAAAACCCGCGTTCGGAGAGCTTTTCAGCACGCCGCCATCGGCTGGCGGCTTTCCGAGGATGCATGGGACGTAAGCGTTGGCGTACGGGTTTCGCTCTGGATAGGTTGGAATCTCGTGCACGACAATACTAGGATCAATTCCGGCATTTCCTCGTAGGACCATGCGAAAACATCTGCGAATTCTTTGAAAAGCTCGGTATAGACTTGAATATCCTTGGGAGAACAAGTCACACCCACATGAATGTTCTCAACAATCCCTAGGTTTAACGGAGATGTTGATTGGAACAGTTTGAGTAATGTTACTCGATTACCTTAGAAAAGACCTCGTGCATCAAGATCGGTGTTTGAAGAGGAGGGGAAGGAACACAGAGTAGCATAGCGCTCCGGACAATGCGATCATTGCCCCCACGTGCCGCGCTCAACGAGGAGCGATGATGTCCATCGCCCCGGGCGGCCTCTCAAGAGACATGGTTTCAATGAGTAGCCTCATCTGAAGGAAAAGTCTCTGCGAGAGGATCGGAGTCGGAATCGACGTGACCAAGCCGGAATTGCGAGAGTAGACGTCGAGAGCCATGCTCACCGGCAGACATCGCGAGGGAGGTGGAGGGTCCGATGCGGCAACAATCTCCACGATGGGCGGTCTCTCTGGCGTTAAAAGCATGGATTCTCCAAACTCATATACACCTTTGCTCAGTGTAGGAATGAGCCGGGGTCATCGATCCCGGACAACATGTTGACTTGAGCGGTATTCGGTGGTGGTGTGGGGAATATACCCACGAGGAAGCGGGTCCTTGAAAAGACCGGGGTCCTATGCTATGCGGGGATTCGGAATTTTAGATCCACGTATGGCACGTTGTTCTCGAGAGCTAGAGGTGAAAAATGACAAGGCGATCTCTCGATGAAAATCTTTCCCTCGTGAGGGAACTTAATGAATCGAAAGACGGTAGACGGCACGCGAGCATGGCATGGGTCCGTGTGCGGCCGAAAAGATCATGTTGTGAGTTGAGTTTAGCATCAACCACTTCTACTTCCACGTTGACCGGCAGTTTTCCTGCGTAATGTGATCGCGAAGACTCTCGAGAACTCCCGCGAGAGGTTTAGATTCCCGGAGCCATCAAATGCCTCGAGGGCATTGGGAGATGACGATAAGGTGCCGGGAGAGCGATGGCCTTCCCGGCAAGCGGAGGACATAACGCGAGTAGATGCACCCTCATCTCTGACGGCCCTATGAATGTTCGAGGCCCGTAATCCCGACCGAATGACCAAAGCGATTTGATGTGGAAGCCGGGGAGTAAAATTCTCTAGATCGAGAGGTGAGAAGGCTCGAGTCGGCGGGATCGACTACCACGCAGATTGCGGAGACGATAAAGCCTTCGAGTTGTGAAGGACAACTTTGAAGAAGAGCCTCAAGTGCGGACATAGCACATGGCGCACAATGCCGAGATCCTCAACAATGCGCTAATGTTGAGCGGCACGGCGTTTGGATTATACGAGGATCTCCAGAAGAACACCCTTGGGAGGTGGCTTCACAACGGGTTCGAGAGTCGGCTTCTCGATTTCCAATGTGCGGAGCGAGGTGGGGAGGCGGCCCATCGTCAGTTTCGCCTCACGGGCGCTGCGCTGCGGTTCATTGTAATCCTTCGACAGTGTAGCGATAGTGATAGGTGCATTAGTCTTCATCATGAAAACTGAGATCCAAACGGTGCGGATGGTGACGCACTTTTTGTTCGACCATGCGGGGTCGCATCAAGATGGAAAATGGCTCTTTTAAAAACTGGTGGGAGTCCCGCTTTCGAGCCTTTAAGAAGTTGACTAACTTCGAACCGTCGTGGACAATCCTTGGTGTAATGGTCACCTTCACGAGATGAGGCGAGGAATTTCGGCTTACGTTGGGAGCCATCCTCGGTTCGAGATTTAGATCCGGTTTCGGGGCATCGGATTTTGATTTGCCTTTCGCCCTTCTTCTTCCCCCTTGGAGGATTTGTCAGCGGGGATTGGCTCGGACGGCATTCACCTCCGCGGTTTTACCGAGAATCGGATGAGGCGGGGATTAGCGAGAGGTGTTGTTGGATGTAGTCTGTAGCTCCCATGTCGAAGACTTCTTGAGATTTTGCAGAAACGGAACCAATGACCATCCCACCGTAGGGGTAGTAGCGAGCCTTAGTGGTTCGGGCGGTGGAGCATCGGTCAAGATGTCATAAGCGTGCCCAGTTGCGAATAGACAAGATCCGATGTGCGGGCACGTGCGATAGCTTGTTCCTCCGTCACACACGCTCCCATCGTGATATCTGAGCGATTTTATTCACAAAGGAGGTGGTAGACCGGTGAGTCAAAATCTGATCGGGTATGTGAAACTTGATCGGTCGACGACGCGGCGCGCCACTCATGTATGTGATGCGAGATGTGAGTGGCGGTGTCTGCGCTTCGAAGAAGTCGGGAGGTGTGTTACGGCCTCATCCGGAGCCAGAGTAACTAGAAATGCGTGAGGAAAGCCATGGCTAACGAGTTGAAATATTGAAAAATACCACGGGGATAGTTCTATGTACCATTTTAGCGGCAGCTCCACGGTAGCGTACGGCTGGAAAAGAACGCGAAACGAATCGAATCGTCGACCCAGAGAGTTAGATGAACACGGAAGGTGGTACGTCATCACATGCGCACGGGGGTCTTCGCCGGCTTTGCCCTCAAACTTGGGACAATCTCACTGGTATCTTGGTGGGAACCGAGAGGCCAATATGGATTATGTGAAAATCGGATCATTGGTCAACTTTGAAATGTCCAGCCTTGGATTCCAAGGTAGCCGGGAACGGCGGTGGAGGGTTAACTACCATGCCGGTCCCGGGATAAGGTCCGGTACCCATGCTCCACGATGGTTGTGAATATCCACTGCCCCCACGGAGTTACGTCCGCGAGATTCGGCCGAAGTAGGGGGCATAATCATCGTATAGCTTGGGGCCCGGTTGGATTGCTGGTAACCATAGTGCGGGGCTTGATAACGGGGGTTCGGGCCACCGATTAGGCGTTTGTCCCGTATAAGCGGCGGTTTGGATGCGAGTACGCGAGCATAGGTAGAACGGGTGGAGGAGGATACATGCGAGAGCCTCTAGGGTGGTTACAGTTCGGTTGAGGCCAGAGCCATGAGGATAATAACCACTCGCGAGGATGAGTAAGCTGGCGATAAGTGGAACCTGCGGAGCACTGGTACGTAGAGCACGGACTTTATTGATTTGGGTTGCGGCATTGAATGAACAAAGGGGTCATTGAGCGAGTGAACGGAGATGGAAGGCTGCCCGGAATGAACAGACTGACAGCCGAGTGAGGGGCTGGCTTTGAATGACCGAGTTGGCCGGATAAATAGGCGGTCGTGGGTTGCGCGGAGGTTGACACGGTTGTAAGTGGGCCCCGAGTTGCACGACGTAGGCGCTCTGTACGGAGGCGGAGACACGGGGTTGTACGGATGAGGCCGATTGGCACTGGTGGTGGAACGAGGGACCGGAGTGCTTGTGAAACCGGTTTGACTGACAGACGAGACCAAATGGGTGTGGGTCTGCGGTATGCAACGTTAGAGACGACGGGATCGCGCTGCGGTTGCATCGGTAAAGAAAGATGCGATTTGCCCCCCCGGGACCATAGGCCGGTCCCGGTTGATACCCGGCGTGGCGCGCGAGCGGGTTGACCGACGGGGCTATAATATGGTCCTTGCGCGGATTGTACAATGGCCCTGCTGGCGGCCCGCGGAGTAGCAACTTGGATGGGGTGCGCGTCCACGTGGAGTCGTACGGATAGCCGGAGTTGGCTCAGCGAGGGTTGGCCTTGGAAGGGCTGTCCTGGCGGGTTATGAGCCTTTGGTTGTACGGTAAACCTTGAGCATACAAATAAGCCTCGGGGAGCGAGGAAGGGCGCAAACACCTCCCCGTGCTCGTCAAGCGACTGGGAAAGCATACATTTGGAGTGCCATCCTGTGCATAGTGCGAAAAAGAAAGATCGATGATAAGGATCTTGGGGAATCCGTCACGTTCTCCCGGCGTTCGATCATGTGCAAAAAGCAACGGAAGTACTCCTCACCGGGAGAGATATTCTCACGGTATAGCGATGGCTAGATAAACATCTTCGAGAGTTGGCCGAAGCCACGGTAGCGAGACAACGAGAAGAAGAACGGCCACACAAACGGTGGGCCGGCAACGGGGAACGAAGTGACGGGCGTCGAAGGGGACACCGAGGGTGTAGTGACGAGCGACGCCTCGAAGCGGGGAGATGATATTCCCATAGAGGCAACGGACTGGGGAAATGATGCGACCCCGAGATCTGTATCCGTCTGTGATAGAGAAGGACTAGGGCGAGCGACATGGTAGCACGGCTCGGAAGTCGTCTCCCTCGCGGAAACAATCTACGAGGGATACGGCGTGGTGCATGGACACCCGAGAATTTTCCTCGCGAGAATCACTCATGGTTGATCCTGTCGTTAAATCACGCAAAAGACGGCGAGGACTAGGGAGGAAAAAGCGACAGCAACAAACGGTGAACCCGATGTAAGAGAAAGGAAATCAGCTCCTAATCTCAATTCGGACAACAGGGTCCCGAAAAGACAATTGAACTCAGCTGATCCTCCAGAAAGGGTTGCTCGAAAAGCAAGAACCGGTCCCCGTCGAGGGAAACTCGGAAACAACGGTAACGTGGTTCAACGGAAGGTACGAGAAGCTTCGAAGAAGTCGTCCGTGTAAGGACTTACCGATGAGACGAAACCGAAGGTTCCGCCCAGCAGTCAGCAAGAAACTAGAAGAAAAGAGCAAACACACACACGGGCTGAAAACGAGTTAAGACACACGATCAAACAGCGAAAAAGCAATGTCTATGAGTGTGTAATCGTGGGCGATTAATTTTACCACATTGGAAAGTAAGAAATCCTACCATTTCATATTTTAGAGTGTAGAAAACGATAAAAAAGATGACTCTATCTCTTTCGGAAGTTGATACAAGCGTGAAAGGACGAGCGCTTGACGGTCTTTTCAAGTTTAGGGAGTCGAGAAAAGACCAAATGACGTCGCTCGGGGACACTAGGCACAAAGGGTGTACCAAATATCCAGTGAACTGCAATACTACCTTGGTTTCAATAATGAAAGCGAGAAATCGTACCAAGGACTTTTACGTACGTGCGGGTAGTCTCCCGGAATGTCTGTGTTCGGGTGTATCACGGGTATAGGGCGGCGGAGACTCGGCTTCCTGTGGATAAAGGATTGAAAACCTAGAGGGGGTCTCCCTTTATATACGCGACGCGGTACGCGGGGAGCGCAGAGTCCGTACTAGCGCTTGTTGTCTAAAGCCAACGAGCGAACAGACGGCTGCTATGTGTTTACCGACTTGCCGGAGCACGTCTCTAGCCTAGACCTTCTAAATATGTTTCGTTGAGTTCGATGTCTTTGCCTTAGGTTAATTGAATAAATTTTACGGTTGATCTTCAATTAAGTTTCTATTTCCGAGCCCTATCGTATGTAGTGTCTCGAAAGACTCCTAAATGCAGAGCTATATGCCACAGTGCAACATTTCGTTCGATGAAAGCTAGTTAGAGCAGAGTTGAGAGCTTTTATACAAACGAAATGAACGGAAGATAAACAACGAGATCTCTAATGCAACTAATGCAATTGAAAACTTTTCATTCAAACACTAATCACTAGCGATATGGAAAAGATCACAATTTGCACTAATTAACAAAAGAAAAAGATATGATTTTCAATGTTTAATAGCTAATGTGCACGAAAACAAAAGGAACAATTTGAGAAACGATATTCGAAAGCGAAACAAACAAATTCACTCAATGATGCGAAGCAATCGAGGATCCCCAAATCGACCAAGAGTCTCTCAAAGCAAAGAAAAAGACTCAAAAGCTTCCAATGGACCGATGTGATCTAGGTCCGACGCAAGGCCAAACGAATTTCGAATGAAGGAATGAAAAATCACCCCAAAAACACAACAAAACAATCAACGACTACTAAGAGGATGTGGAGAATTAACCCAAACGAGTTGACGGGACAATCAAGACACCAAAACTCTCACGGAGGGCTCGATACACTAAGCCACTAGATGCCTCAGGGCTCAGAAACGTGAAATCGGTAGATAGAAAGCAAACAACCAAAGGACAGAGGTGAATTCCCGGCCAAAAAAAATACTCCAACTACACTCGAGCGGTTGGAAAATCAAGAGAAGAAGAAAACATTGATCAAATCCGAGAGCTCGAGAAATGAAGAAACTCGAAAACTCACGGGTGTGGCAGCGTATAGTAGGTGTGAGCGGCGCCGAGAAGTCAATTGGCGCAGATTGGACAAAGGCAACGTGCGCCAATTTGACGCGACTTGTCGGGTTACAAAACGCGCCCGATCGAGTTTCTCGAAAGCAAAAAATTAAAAACAAGCTACTCCGGAAAGCGGGACCAATGCGAAAACTAAGCAAACCAAGAAGCTAAAACAATGAAAGAATCCAAGCCCGGAGAAGATTCATCGAAGCAGAGGTAGAGAGCAATCTAAAGCGAAACAACATAAACGAGACAATGAAAACCGGAAGATCCCCGACAGAGTCGCCAATTTGTTGAGGAGGTAAATCCCTCCCTTCTGCGGACCGAGGGCGATCCCTACTAGCCCGGCGGGGTCTAGCAACAATCAAACAATGTTATGAGCGCAGCTCTAGTTACGAATGGAAAGACTAGAAATGAAGCCTACACGGATTCCCAGCACGTCGTCTGATCGAAGAAGAAGCGTCCCGTTCTTCAGCCACAGCAAATCTCAATCCCTCCACGATCTCGCGGATGAACACACACATGGAAGAAACGAACGAGATACAAACGCATGGGAAACTAGCATACGTAAGCTAAAAAACAGGTCGGAAAGGAAAGGTGTTACTCGACATTAACATGATGGAAAACGGAGTGGAACCATAATCATAATCATATATTAAATAATAGCGAAAGAGATTACAGGGACTACGTCCGACGCCGTAGAAGCCTCCTTCGGGACGGGTCTCCAGGTCGTCCACGTCTCTGCAAAGCTCCGCCTTGAGGAAAGGGAAACCTCTCCGGAGTCTCTCGACAATGGTGCTCCTGTACTTAAGTTGGCCTGTCAAGGGAAAGAGAGGATTCTTTACGGCTACAAAGGCTCTTGGGAATATGGAGATACAAAAGCTTAGGGCACTTCAAGACTAGCTTGCCTATGGATTTGACGCAAGCTTTTATAGATGGAGAAGGAGGGAGTTGGGATCCCTATGTGTATGGGATTGGCCCTATCAACAAGGAAGGTTCCATAGGAGGTGGCAAAACCACTTCCCCTCCATATAACTCCCGCGCGCGACAAACCTCCCAACTCAAGATAGGCAATGGTTTGTGAGTTTGTTGGAACTCAACTTCCGCCATACTTTATTTAAAAAATAGTCCCTAAATTGGGTGGCGCTGACTAACTGCTCTATGACGGAAGCGCCAGGTTAGCGCGACCTCTTTGCGGGGATTTTCCCCATTCGGTGCGAGGATTCACGAGACTGCTGGCCCGCGCCAATGCCAAAAGGGATGTTTTTCATGATTTTTGCAAGGAGATGTCTCAAGGGCAAATAAAACTCATGCTTAGAGGAATGCATTGATGATGTTTTCAAGGCATGACAATGTTCATAGGTCACGAAATGGGTCCTCCATTGTGCGGGACGGGGAATGGTAGGGACGGTGACAAATTACTGTGTAACAAGGAGCAAGTTCGAATTCCATAGAGGCAGGATAGGGGTTGCAGATAATCCATATCTTGCTGAGAGGGAGTGTTGAAAATGCAGCAAGATGATGGAGCTTAGTGAAATGAAGTCGCCTTCACTAAGTGGGCCCGCAGGAAAATTTTGGCGCAAAGTCTATTTTTAGACTATGTCTATTTTTAGACATATGGAGCATGGTCCGGGGATTGCAGTATGTTATTCTTGGAGTATTGGTCATGTTGGTAAAAATAGATGGACCTCTATTTTTTGACCTATAGGTCAAAGTCTATTTTTAGACTTCCTATTCCTTAAAATAGGGAAGTCAAATATTATTTACCCTTAATAATATTTGGACTCTAAACTTCAGTTTACTCTCTTGGAGCACTTCGGTTCGAGCCTTGGAAGTGGCTCATGCATCTGACAGAGGAATTACGCTATTCCTAGGGGTTTGGTGAGCTCATGCATGGTTGACTTCAGTTAGGACTTTAGTGGCAGAAGTTTGGTGGAGTTAATGGGACAGCTAGTGGAGTTGTGTTCGGTTTAACTTAGTTGAACTGGTTGAGATTAGTTTAACTAGCTAATCAACTAGTTATGAGTGGAGTGAATTAAATATTATTTAATTCATTAATTATTAAATCATTATTCAACTCAAGAACACATCAGTTCACTACAGTGCATGGACAGTTCAGTGGAGACCAGTGAAAGAGGTAGATGAAAGGGTGAGTACAACTATCAGTTGTGACATCAGTTGTGCATGAGATTTTCACCACACTTGGAGGCAATTTCCAATGATGATTGCGCTGTCAAGCCAAGGAGATTCAAACCTTGGATCTCTCATTTAGGCCAGCAGTGATTGCGCAATAGAGGCAGGCAATTAGTGGATGTGTTTTGAACCCGTGACTTGTTCAAAACCAAGCTAGTTTGTGTGTAACTTCATGAGACAGTACTGAGTACTTGTGAGGAGTATTGTACTGAGTTGTTACATGTTTTCTCCATTATAATATACACATATAGCTGTGGGGTTTTCAGCTATAAGCTTTCCCCATACATACTGTGTTAATGTGTATGATGATTTGATGTGCTATCGCTTGTTTTATTTCTGCATGTGTGATGATCTGAGTGGAAGAGATTATGTGTTGCATATGAATTCGAATTGATATGTAATCAGGATAATCTCGGTGGATAAATATTATTATTCAGCAAATTTCTACATTAGATGCACTGGGCCTATTTGTGCATAGCATACCAGTGTGCTATAGTAATTAGATGCACCAAGTGGGTTTGTACGGGGAGCACGACGTCTCGGTGTGCCATTTTGTAGTAGGCATCAGTGTGTTGTGAGATAAATGTACTGGTGCGGTTTATGATGAGAAACACACCGGAGAAAAAACATTGGCAAAACCTCCACCCGCTAACCTGCTCTAGACACCTTCGCTACAAACATATATCCAGGCTATTTTTATAATGGGTCCCTCAAAAACTTCCGATAGAGGGTCTTTTCCTTGTAGTGGTGTAATGAGCATATTCCAATTGATCCATAGTTTGATATTGACAACTTGATGGCATGCATCTACAAGTGTTCTTTAGATTTGTATGTCTATTATGGTCTTTTTATTTTTGAAGAAAAACCTTACAGGGAAAGTCCTGGCACTTCCCTGCATTCTTGAATGGTACATGGTCCAAACTTGCTCATGGTGATTATGGCACATTTTAGCACTCTATAATTTAGAAGATTGGAAAAACTAAACTATAAAGCACAACATCAAACTGCTTTGGAGTCCAAGACCTAGCCTTCTTAGAGTCAGAGAGGGCTCTCTTTGTTTTATGATTTAAATCGATTTCACTTGTTGTTTATACGTACTGATATTAGGCTAGTTACAGTAATGGGGGTTGTTTGTTTGATTGATTGTGTGGTTGGAAAGATAGGGCGGCAGAAGATATTCCATTGGGTGATGGAGTCAAAGGCTGGAATGACACATCAAAATCAAGAGAAAATCACAAGGAAAGCTAACTATGCTAAAGAGTTGTATGAATTATGAGGTGAAAGAAACAGTAAGGTTCGGTAGTGACTAAAGAGCAATTAAGAATTATTTAATCAGACTTCAGCAGAAAACATTCATATTTTAAAGGCAAACAGAATTAAGGTGCTTTGACAACGAATATTAATCTAAAATTTCTGATTTACAATTAGACGAGCAGATACACAACAGAGAAAACAATGGAAACATTTAAACAAAGATGAAACAAATCACCATTTTGACACAGCTCAAGAATCCTATAAACGGTCTTTGATTATTGATGTCCAACTCCAAAATTAAAGTGCTCCAATAGTACTCCTTACAATAAGCTGCTAAAATATCCAACCCTTCATAATGAGAATTATAGCAGTATTTAACTAAAAACTAAGTCATTTTTCCATAATCTACTCTGGCAAAATTCATTTATTACAAAAAAACTGAAATTATAAAAGTGTGGCCATGCAAGGCCCGAACAAAGAAAATCTCTGACAACACCACGTGTAGAATTGAGTTTGGTAACTCTTCAAGAATGTAAAAACTCGGGCGGCCCTTCGTGAATCCAAAAAATGATTCAGAGGTGGCTGAGATGGTTGCGAGGAGGAAATGTAGGGTGGTTATGACATTTGGCTCTCTCTCTGGGCCACCACTGTATAGATCATAAAGGAGGATGTGCTATTGGCACTACTAATCAACCGGTGGTTGTGCTGATGTGTCTATTGTGCCTTTTCAATCTTGCAATGTGCACAATATATTCCACTCTCTTTGAATGGGGATATTCAGCTTATAACTTGTCTGTATACTTCGTCCACCTCTGTGTATTTTTTGAAAGTGGGTCTGGTAAGGAATACATACTTCAGCTCATGTTGAATAAAGGTGTCATTACTCAAGAGATCCCAGATAAATTTCCCAGTCACTCTTCCTTGGATGCTAGTGGATTTGGTGACATCCTTAGTTGTTTCTCTGAGTTTGATCATATAATATTCCCTTTGGATCAACTTCTTATTAATTGCAAACATTGAGGGCAATCCTTTTGCTATCAGGGGTTCAATCTTCTTCAGGAATCTACTGACGACCATGTCCAACTCACAGCATTTCTCCTTCAATTTCCTTACTAAATTTATCTTATTGAGGATCATCTTCACTTCTACTATGGTTTTTGTTCTGTCTGGTACATCTAGTACTTCAAGCTCATAGTTGGTCTTAGTGTTTAGGAATTGAATAATCTTAGGGGATATTTTTGGCATGTTTCTTAGTTCTTGATTTGCTTTATCAATGGCCACTGTGCATTTGTCCACCAACTCTTGTTTAAAAATGATGTTGATGGGGTGTCACATTTCTTCCACTAAATTAATGATACTACCCCAGATTATCAACTTCATTTGGCCCAGAATGCTATTTTCTGCAAATTCCTTCTCTACCTTCTCCAATCTCTCGATCTGGATCTTGGCTATCTCATGGGCAGTTTCAGTCCTGGGATTTTGATCTTTTAGGATGCTAATTTGTTCTTCCAATTTCCAGACATCTTGTGACTGTAGGGTCATGCTTTCCATGGATTTTAATATCTGGTGTATCATACTAGGTGTACCAGCAGTCATGGGAACAACTGATGGAATTGTTGATATGGGGGTAGCTTCCACTGCGATAAGTGTACCTTGAACTGCCTCTTCTTTCTCTTTTAGTAGTTTCTCCATCTCATTCTCCATCTGTTTGATTTGGGCAACCTATTCTATAACTAACTTTAATATTTCTGCCTTCTGTGATTCCTCCTCCTCAAAGCCTTTAAACAGGGGATCTTCTATTACTGGCATCTTGAGTTTCTTTCCAAGGGCTACTATATCAACATTCTTCTTCTTCAAAACCTCCTCCATAGCTTGAACATTGGTTGGGTTATGACCCAGCTTCATTATTAAATCTTCTAAAGACTTGATCCTTGAGTCTTTAGCCATGGCATAAATCTTTTCTATCCCGAGTTGTGATTGAGCATTGGATAAGGATATCTGAAGCTTTGACAAGCTCATAGCATTACATTTCAGGGTGGAGACCACCATTTCTTCGATTTGCTTGTGTAATTCCATCTGATCAATGGGGTGGATGTCCCTGGCATTAAATTCAAATTATACCTTCTTGTAATCTCCTGCTACTTGTGGTTGTGGAACTAAATATTCTAGAAATTCCATCTACATCCTTTTCTTCTTAGTGTCAAAAGCAGACAATAGCCTCGTTTGTGAACTTGGGTTCTGCTTCTAGAATTGGTTGTAAGTTTTGGTATTCAATACCTCATTCCTCAATTTTATTTCCTTAAATGTATCATAAACTGATCTTTCTTGACCTTCTATGGTAGGTCTGGAAGTAGATGTCTGCTGCAGTAGAGATGTTGTGGTAGTAGATGCAAGGGAGACCATTGTTTGACCGCCCACTAGAGATGGTCCAAGGGTGTCTGCAATATGAACCATGGTTTTCTGCCCTAATTCCCCTTCTTGATCAATATCCATATGTACTCGGGCTCTCTTCCTATATATTATTTTGAATTCTTAGCTAGAGGTATCAGTCACCAGAGGTGACTAATCCTCTCTTGGCATTTTTCTCCCTATCTATTTTTCTTGCTCTTTTGCATTCTCCCTTCCTTGTGATGTTGGGTTCTGGACACCTGGAGTGGAGATCACTATTTCTTCCTCTTCATGGAGGATATTAGTCACCCATTCTGTTTGATTGGCATATTGTTCAATTGAAGGCCTATGTGTGTGAACATAGGGTGTGGACTTGATTTCCACCCTCTTCCTAGAGATAATTCTTGTAGGGGCATAGGACCAAGTGAAACTGTGACTGGCTCATCTCCTTCAATATATTTTATGCTTCCTCTCTTTATGCTCTATTGTTGAAAATGAAAGGCCCAATTTGTGTTTTGATCTTGAACTAAGTATTCTTCTTTGCAGAGACAAAGTGAAGCTCATATGCATGTATCATTTGCCTTATGTATTCCAGTGCAAAGATCCTCATGGTGAGGAACTTGGGAAATTTGTAAGGAGCTAGCTCACTTCCATAGACTCGAATCTCTGTGTAGTTTTGTTACAAATACCAATCTTCTGTCTTCACTTGTTCTATTAGTTGCATGGTTTTTATGATTTCCTCATTTATCCTAGACTCTTTTGCATCATTGAATGTGCTGATGGTTGGATGCACAAAAATATCTACAAAATCCTTGTATGTAAAGTTCTTCTGATCTTTTAGTAGGAGGGTAGTCCAAAATATGACAGATTGGGGCTCCTTATCTTCATTTTCCTTGGACATCTGAAACTGAAACCTTCTAGACTAGACTGGAAATAGACAAACATATATATCAACACAGAGGAGTATTTGAAAACTTCCTATGTGTCGAACTTTAAAAACTACTCATGAATGGCCTCTGCATGAAATTGAGCATAGTTGAACAAGATTGTGGGTTTAGCACCTGGGGAAAGCGTGGACAAGAAACCTATCACAGCTTCCTCTACCCACTAATCAGTGTGATAAACTAACAAATGAGATAAAACAGACATAATGTGTTGGGTCCTATCGGAAAAGGCAAATGAGGGATAAGGATGTTTCTTTGTAGGCATTGGGGTATCAGGGGTCATGGAAAAAAACAACGTTTTGGCTTTGCTGTTAGGGTCAAGATTCTGATAAAATTATTTTAGGACTTCATATGAGAAAGGGACCAATTTTTCAGGAGTGGGGGCCTGCATCATCTACTAGATGGATTGGGCATTGACTGCAAACAAGATTTATCCTGATGGGGTGACTATCATCCTCTGGTTACTATCATAAGAGCTCCAACACTTCCTAATGAACTCTGGGAAACTATGGGCCTTTGGGAAGATGTAAAGGGGAAACTGGGTTTCCCATAGGCTAAGGTCATCGGTTCCTTCAAGGAATTAGTCCTCAAACCAGAAGTAAACATTAAACAAATCAGAACTAGACTTTGTCTCATGAATCTTGTAATCTCTGTCTACTAGAGCCAAGTGATCCGCGTTTACTTGTGGGTAGACCATTGGATTCAAAGGCTGTTGATCTAGCTTTGGAGGAATTTTCCTCAATGATCTGTCTTTCAAAAACCTGCAATAAAGAAAGGGATAACGGAGAGGGGAACTTGAGAAGTGAAATGACAATGGGTCAGCACTAGGAAGGGATATAAAAAAAGGGAAGAATCACCAGATTAACAGTTTAAAGGAGCCCTATAATCCAGTTTTTCACAGAGCTGACAATTTTCCTTTTGAAATTCACCCTTTCTTCAATTTTACCTGAAAATTCAATCTTTGTATTAGTTAGAAAAAAACTAAAGAGTAAAATCTCTAGTTATGCCGACCTTTGGATATTTAAACAACAATGCGGAGGTATGGAGGTGGTGCGGGTCTATTGAGCAATGGCCTGCTGACCATTTATGGTGCAACGATTGTTTGAATGGGAGATGGATGTGACTTGAAACAGGTAGCGAGACTGAAAATGTGGAGTGAGAAGTGCATGCAATGGTCAGAAAGG
The DNA here is from genome assembly GCA_034641835.2 of Pinus albicaulis. Classification (NCBI taxonomy): domain Eukaryota; kingdom Viridiplantae; phylum Streptophyta; class Pinopsida; order Pinales; family Pinaceae; genus Pinus; species Pinus albicaulis. Next base: position 1,005,215,013 of record CM076575.1, on the reverse strand, counting down.
CGTAGCGGTTTGGTGAAATAGCACAAAAGGCTTTCCGAAGTGGGTGAAAGTGGTAAGGTGTGTTAGGAGAGGGGGGTGCAGAAGAGCCTTGGGCACGACACGTTAGCCAGGTGGGTGGTATGGGATACCACCAATTCCAGAACTCCCCCCCCCCCTCCCCCTCATGGTAAAGTTCGAATATAGTCGGGGGGGGGGGGAATGTTGTGGGCCGTATGATGTGTGGAGGGGGGCGGATATAGTGGGAAGTTGTGGGGAGTTTAACATATATTTGACAGGGAGAGGAGCAAGTGGGTCCGCTTAGACCTGAAAAAAATTTAGATCTTAGTTCCAGGACACATCGTTTCTGTGCCGATATCGCACTTCACTTTCGTGGTTCTTTAACTTTTCCTTTGCGCTGTCCTTTAAACTTGTGATGTGCGCCTTGCGATCGGGTCCCACCCATCGCACATCACAACTTAGAAATTTTAAAAATTACCTTTTTCACTTAATATTTAATATTTGCGATGCATATTATGCGGGCCAAGGCCACGTCACATGCCACATCATCCGCTACATCATCTGCTATGTCATCTCATGTCGAAGATCGATGATCTTAACATTTTGCCTTCGCACTTGTTTTATAAAATCTGCGATTTGCGTCTGCGCTCGGGTCCCACTGTATTGCATATCGCCGATCGGCAATTTTCACATTTTCCTCTCGTTGAAATCCTCTAAAACTTGTGATGTGTTCTTGCGATCGCATCACATCGCGAAAAACTTAGCATTGCGGGTGCTTATAGGTAAGTTGTAAATGGTGCGAAGTGCGCCATGCGATGCTCTAAAAGTTTCCAAGTGCGAAAAGGCGGAAGGTAAGGAAACTTATGAAATTGAAAGGTTTATATGTGGAATTTGGCCATGTATAAAGTTTGGATGGGTCCTACCAAACCACATTGGTAGAGCTTTATGTTTTGAAAATGACTTAAGTAGAGGCGGTTTAAAATTACGAGCTGCGAAGTGTGGGAAAGACGTAGGTTTCATGGTATAATGTAAGACATGGCTGCTAGTGGGTGGGTAGAGCTTTTCACAATAGAATTTAAGACTTTAGCATGAAAAAATAAGTCCCAATGGTTATGTATGTGGGTCTTGGGAGTTTTAAGTGGGATTCAGAGCATCAGATTTCGAAATTTTGGAAAATGAAAGGTATGAAGGGGATAGATGGCATGGATGGAGGGAAATATGGACTTTTTGCTCATTATTACACTTACTTAGCAACCCTGTCTTCTTCCTTGTAATAGAAATGGCAGATGATTTCTTGTGCAACTCTTTGGTAGTCAGGGTCTTCCTTTCTTCTCTGAAAATAAATGTTAGTCAAATAATATTATTTTCAACATATAAAAAATCTAATCAGTGATCAATCATCTTGTGATACTGTGAATTACAGGAGTCTAACAGTCACTCCAACTGGGGATGGAAACTCCTTCAAGAGTTGTTAAGAACACCATAGACTAGTGGCCTGATCCATTAGGCTGACCCCAACCCTGAAACCTAATCTTTTGCAACTTCTCTGCCTGTAACCTTCAAAATGAAGTCAATTATTTCTACAAATTGAGGTATGGAACACACCTAGTCTTGAGACTGAAAAACAACCTGAAGCTGAAAACTGGATACGTGCTCAAAGTATTAAGAGCTCATTTGCATGCCTACCTACCCAATCTCTGATTCTAATCATTTCTTTTCCTTTTGGGGTGCATTTAGACTTGCAAACCCTGAAATCATTTTTCTTTTGAATCTCTACCCCATCACCTATCCCTTATTTCTCCTATTGGTTCAGATTAGGATCTTGAACCAATGTCTTTTTCTACCTACCTACTGATAAGCCAAGATTAGATGGTTTGGAAAAAATTAATTTCCTAACCTATCAGTAGAAAATTCAAGATTGTATAATCATTCTTAAGCTGTATGATTGCACAAAAACTCTTTTCAATAGTAGTGGCACTTTAATTTGCAACACTTTAAAAAAAAATTATATACATTTTTTTTTTAAAGCTTATCAGACTGGGCTTATGGCCTTCGCTCCAGGCTTCAACTGTGTCCAACGGATTATTGAAAATTACAAGTTTTCAAATTTTCCATGCTTACCTTTATCTTCTTGCCTGGAGTCCCATTTCATCACTTTATCTCCAATATTGAAATCATTGGCTTTTGTACTCTTGTCAAAGATATTCTTCATATTTTCTTGCACCACCTAGGTTCTGTTGTACACTTCCTCTCTGGAGTACTGTAGCTGGATGGTCTATCTTATTCTCCTTTGTATATCATTTTCTTCAGCTAGCACTTCTTGAATGAGTTTCATGGCTGGCACTCCCAAGGATGTTGGGAAAACTGCATCCATTCCATAGACTAATTGGTTTGGTGACATGCCAATTGATTTCTTTATGGTCAATCTTTCTGCCCACAACGCATGTATCATTTTTTTATGCCAAGATTTATTATTATCTTCTAGTAATTTCTTGATGATGTTGACGAGGCTCTTGTTGGAAGATTCAACCAGTCCATTACCTTGATGGTAATAAGATGTTGAATGTCCCAAAGAAATGTGATGTATGTGGAAAAAATCTATCATCTTCTTGGACTTAAAAGTAGAAGCATTATCTGTAATGATTTTCCTAGGATAACCAAATATAGACATGATGTTGGCTTCAACGAATTTGATAATCACTGAGTTAGTAGTAGTTCTGGAAGGGATGACCTCTATCCATATGGGAAAATAGTTTGTAGCAGTGAGGATCCATTTATGTTGGCCAAAGGAGGAAGGGTGTATTTCTCCAATGAAGTCTAAACCCCATTGTTGGAAAGGAGCTTCAACAGAGATAGGTTGTAAAGGTAGAGGCAACAACTTTCTTTTTCCCTCAAATATTTGGCATTTGTGACAGGTGGCTAACATATTGTGGGTGTCTGGGAAAAGGGTAGGCCAATGGAAAACAACTCTAAGGATCTTATTACCAGTGGTTTTCTAGTAGAGATTACCTCCACAATACCCTTCATGGAATTATTTTGTAACCCTATCTGCATCTTCTTGAAGAAAAAATTTAAGCAATATGCCCCAGAATCTTTCCAATACAAAACATTTTCTAGCATCCCGAATTTTACAGCCTTTAATTTCAAGAATATAGCCTTTGTTTTGGAAAAACTAGGAGGAACATTTAAATAGAATAGGACATACAATATATCTTCTTACCAAGGAGAATTCAAGTATGCTTCCTCAATAGGTGGAGTCGCCAGCTCCTCTTGTTCATCTAGTGAATGAATCATGTTAATATCTAGTGCTTGAAAAATTGTTTCAGCCATCAATTTGGCTAGTCCTTGTCCCTGATCTAGATTTACGCAGGAACGCAATAGAATACACATATAACCATAAATACAAATATTTAGTTGAAATAACACTTCACTTCATTAATATCAAAGAACTGAAATTTTCTTAGTGACAAAATGGAAATAAACTAGCTAGGGCGCTGGTAGCTTATCTCTGAGAAGAGATGTGTTGGCTACAGGCCTCTAAACTATGTTCCAATGAGGCTTGAGGGCATCTTTATTATTTAGAAACAATGGAAAACCCTAAACATCCAAAACCCTAACCCTAGGAGATGAAGCGCCAAAACTATGGGCCCCGTTTGGGTAAATTGGTGTTTCAACTTCCCGGGGACGTAACTTTGGCATACGATCTCCATTTGATGTGCACCATACCTTGTTAGAAAGATATATTCGAGGAATAAAACTTTTGATGTGAGAAACATCGATCCACGGACCCATTTTTCTCTTGCTTTTTCGAAAAAAAATGTTGTTTAGGGCCTCAAAACGGCTCTGGAAGTTCAGGACCCGAAAAACTGCTAAAAATAGTAAGTCGTGCCGAAACTGAAAAAATAAAAGAGAAAATGGTCAGGCCCGAAGTGGAATAGGTGGGTGACCACCGATATCCACCTGGATCATTCCTCCCCCCTTAGGAATCAATGTTCCCCATTGCATTGAGTTCCTCCATGAGATGAGGAAACTTCTCTTGAACTTGGTCCCTAGTGAACCACTTGTCTTGGTGCAGGTTTTGGTCAGCTTTGACAACTTGATACAATTGGATATTCTGTTTGCGAGTGTTCTTGATTTTCATTTCCATGATACAATATGTGGTGGACTATTCCATGGAGTCTGGGTTTAACTATGTTGGTGTGAGTTGTTCTACAATGTCAGAGTTGTCCAATAGAGGTGTGAAGTAGGGACGGAGGCGGTCCACATTCAATACTGGGTGCAAACCAAGAAATGGTGGAATAATAAGCTCGAAGGCATTGTTCGCTACAGTTTTGGTGATGGCGTACTACCCATATCAGAGCATGCGAAGCTTGCAGTGGGACCAGTGAGGCGATCCTTCTACAAATGTAGCCACACTTTGTCGCCCACCTGGAAGTTGTGTGGCGCCCGATGTTGATCTTGTCGTTGCTTGTACTTAGAATTGGATCTGTCCAGTATGTCATGAACCTATTGGAAAATGTGTTGAATGTGCTCGATGAAGCTATTCAATTTGTCATATTCAGACTGGAAATGAGCCAAATCAGCCTGAGTAGCCGCAAATGGCATGGCTACATCAATGGGACATAGTGGCTGGAATCCCAAGCCCACCTGAAAGGGGATGTGGCCAGTTGAGATGTGGAGAGCCCGGTTATAACTCTGTTGTACATAGGGGAGGCTCTCAACCCATGTGCGTGGATTCTTTGAATTGTACATGCACAGAATGTGTACAATAATCCTGTTGACGACCTTTGTCTAGCCATCAGTTTGGGGATGGAAAGTTGTGGACTTAGTGGGCTTGATGTCCAACATTGACCAGAGGCTAGACCAAAATGTGCTAAGTAACCTGCTGTCCCGATCTAATATGATAAACTGTGGGATCCCAAAGTGCACCCACACTCATTCAAAGAAGAGTTTAGCAGTGGCTTCTACTGTGATATTCTTCTTGCAGGCTGCCATAATTGTCATCTTCGAGAATCTGTCGACAACCATGAAAACACAGTTGTTTCCATGCTTAGTAGAAGGAAGGCTCGACATGTAGTCCATGGAGATGGATTACCAAGGTCGACTAGGGATAGGTAGCAGAGTATAGAGGCCTTTCTTCTTGATGGTCGGTTTGGCAATGGCGCAAGCAGTGCAGGATCTGATGTACTTCTCGAAATCCTGTCGAAGGTTGGCCAATAGAAATACTTCTACAGTACTTCCACTATTTTCTCGACCCCGAAATGCCCAGCGACTTGACTATAGTTTGCTTCCCATATCATCTTGGCATGCTCGCTTGAAGGAACACAAAGGTGTCCCAGGTTACATAACAATGCATCTTCGAGGTGAAAATTTCAAACTTGCGTACCCCCCAAGGGTTCCTTGTTTGTGTGGCCAAATTTTGGACCCTTCTCGTAGAGAAGCAACCAATCGGAAGTCTCATGGCCACAAGAGTTATGAACGGTGGTTAGAGCCACGGTCGATGGTTGACTGAAGCAGTCTGTAACATTATTGGTGCTACCCTTCTTACACTTGATGTTAAAATGAAACTGTTCCAGGTATGTGGACCACTTCTGATGGCGATTGTTCTAAAACTTCCCTTGTGTCTGTATGAACTTCAAGAGTCGGTGATCTGTATGGATGATTTTTTCCTTCCCCAAAATGTAATGCTTCCATTATCGACAAGCCTACACAATGGAATACATTTCTTTGTCATAAGTGGGATACTTATGAACTATGTTGGACAATGTCTCACTGTGATATGCCACTGGATGCCCATGTTGAGTAAGAACTACCCCAATAGCATAGTTAGAGGCATATGTTTTGATCTCAAATGGTTGTTGCAAGTCTGGCAATGTGAGCATTGGGGCAGAACATAGGCGATGTTTCAATTCTATGAACACCTTATGTTGAGATTCAGACCAAAATAATTTTGATTTCGCTCCTCCCTTGGTGACTTGACTCAAGGGCCAAGTGATATGAGAGAATCCCAACACAAAAATGTGGTAGAAATTAGCAAGACCCAGAAAGCTACGAAGCTATGTTAGAGTGTTTGGGGCTCGCCAATCCCGAATGACTTGGATCTTGGTTGGATCCAAATGCACCCCCCTTTCATCAATAATTTATCTCAAATATTGAACCTGGGTCATGCCAAAAGTGCACTTCTCCAAATTGGCACACAACTTGTGTTTCCGCAGTGTTTGGAGGACTTGTCAGATGTGGTGAAGGTGCTCTTCCCAAGTCTGGCTAAAGATCAGAATGTCATCGAAGTACACTGTTAGCCCCCTATGAATTTTTTGACAAGCAAACAGGGGGCTAAAATGTTTTTGAGCCTTCAAGGAATGCATTTCCCCTGAAAACACATCATCCTTGAAGCCTCCTTGTGCCTTTTCCTTTGATAAATACTCACTGCTGTTTTAGTTATGAAGCCTCCCTGTTTGTGAAGAATAATGCCCAATAAGCCCTTTCCCCCCTTATTTTCATTCCCACTAAAACTCTGTTTCTTCCCCTTTACTCCTCTCTATTTCCCTTATTTACCCTCTAAATCATCTCCATTCCCCTTTAACCCTACAAATACCCTTCATTTGGCTAAAAAACTCATTTTTCAACATACAAAGGCTTTAGCCCCTCTCGGCCAGCCCCAACCACTTCCCCACCATGTAACCGAGCACCGAAACCAGGTATTTTAAGCTCCGGGCACTTATCGCAATCGGAAGAGCGGGTAAGCGCATTTCTTTTGTCGCTTCGAAGATCTCCGATGCGATTGAATTTCCTCTTCTATGTCCCCACTGCGATACCAGCCGTTGATATTTTATGATCTGATGGCCAGTACTTGTCCCGTGTGCACCCATCGCTCCAATTGCAATAAAAAAAGACTTAATGCATCGCTTCCTGTTTTCCCCGATTGCTAAGCCTCGATCCGATCTCCGCCGTCCGTCCATTCTGATCCAATGGCCCTTATTTCTCCCACTCCACTCTTTTACCCCTGTCCATCTCCCCGCTGATTGAATCTCTACCGTTGATCCCCCATGCGATCCGACGGCTGGTGCTCAATCTCGCATCGCAAATCAGAAGTTCCCAAATGTGTCACCTCTGCCACCCTCCGATGTGATTCAATCACGGCTGTCCATCCCATCTGATCGGATGGCTCTCATTCATTCTTCTGCCACCGCCCTAAATTTTATAATTGGTTTGTTCTCTTGTGTAGGGTACACAAAGTGATGAATTCACTCTATTTTCCATAATCGCAGTCACTGCGATTCGAAACACAGAGAGGTCATTACAATAGTAGCTCAGCGAAACAACAGAGACAGATTAAGAGGATTAAGGCCTGTTAATTGACTATTCGAGACCTAATCCCATGATCAAAGGAAAGGACATAGTTTGAAGATAAAGAGCAAATGAATCAAGCCATATCTGCCCTCAGCATCAACAGTACATTTTCTCAGAACAATACGCCCTCAGCAGAAATCTTCGTGCCTCCCAAAGCCCCTAAAGGCCATTCCACTGATAGAGAGTTTCCAAAGACTGTCAGGGTGGAAATAATGGAGGTATGGAAACCCAGAAGACCTTCAGTCACCTTACTTGCTTTAGAAGACATAACAGAGTGCCTTACAGTCAGAAAGGACTCCAAAGAAACATCTTAGGTCGCTATCGACCTGACAGAGACCTTGAACCAGACCACCAAGTACAGTGCATTGCTATTAAGCAGAGTGGGCATAAGCACCATCCCCACTCTATCTTAATGAATCGATTTAATGTGTATCACCTACTCCTGCTATCCATTTTTCCTATAAAGAATCCCAGAGAACACTTTGTAAAGGGCTAGATTGTGTTATTGCGGTTGTAGTTGTAGGGATTCATTTTTGACTGTTAGAAACAGTTTTGGGAAAGGGTAGTAGAGTGGTTTGTAAAGTAGTAGGTTGGGAGGAAAATTTGAGACTGTAATCATCTATTTGAGCTAAGTGTATGTGACTGGTTTTGCATCAATTAATCAAGCAATTTCACAGGATCCTGGTCTATTACTACGGGTGATGTTATTCTTATCTCATTGTTATTTACATTTTTCATGCTGTTCATTGTTCTTCTGGTACGCACCAGAAATATAGCATAGGATTTATCCTCGCATGGTACCCTATGTTTCTGCTCTCCCTACCTTCAATTTTTTCCACAGACTGTGAATCTAAGAGTAAATTCATGTGGTTTAACTAGCATAGCAGATGTTATTTCCTGCTAGCTGATGTGTGAGCTCGGAGCTTGCTGCTTGGATGTTTCTTGCTGGTGTCAAAGTAGGGAAGGTTTAAAGTCCTTCTATGATCTATAGACTCTAGTTTTGTGTCAAATCTTGCCTCTGTTTTTCCCTTGGATCATGCTAAAGCAGACTTGGAGTTAAACGACCTCTGGTCTGATCTATAAGCTGCCCCGTTGTGACCTCATTGAAAGCTGCCTTTGAGTATGTCCAAGAAGGTCTGGAGTTAAATGACCTCTGACCTGATCTTTAGGCAAAAATTGGGTTTCTTTCCTTCTTACACCTTCACCCTTATTGTTCCATTCCACCATCTATCTAAAAGATCCTTTAGTATAGATGACTTGCCCTTTGAAAGCCTTGGCTAGTTGTTTGCATGTAATTACCTTTCATGACTCTGTAGCCCAATGGATGGCACAACCTTAACCCATTCTCTTTTTCCGAAATGTCCTATTGATCTGCTCCTTTTTCCATTACCTTCTCAGTTTATGATCCCGTGACTCATCCCAACAACCGACCAACCAAATCATTTTAAACCCCCCTCTGCACTTCATACCTAGCCTAATACTTTATTTTGAGCTTTCGAAGATATATCATTCTTTGTGTTTATTGGAGAGATCCCTCTCTAGGTCTAGGAGGGCTAGATCCTAGGGCCCCAAAGTGGTTATGATGTTGTCTCATCTTTTGGTCTTGCCAATCCGGCAAAAACATGGGAACTCCAACATACACCACTACAAATTAGTTGGTGAATGGCCGCAAGATGTCGTCTATCAATCTCATGAAGGTTGCAGGAGCATTCGTCAACCCGAAAGGCATGACCAGCCATTCGAAAAGGCCCTACTTGGATTTGAAGGTAGTATTCCACACATCGGAGGGTTCAATTTGTACCTGGTGATACCCAGACTTCAAGTCGATCTTGCTGAAATATTTCGCCCCTTTGAGTTGGTCGAGAAGGTCATTAATCTGTGGGATCAGGTACCTATTCTAGACAGTGATCTTGTTCAATGCTTGATAATCAATACAAAGTCTCCAAGTCCCATCCTTCTTCTATACCAACATGATCGAGCTCCCATAGGGTGATGAACTTAGCTGCATGTGAAATTTCTATAGCAGCTCCTGAATCTGCCTCTTGATTTCATCATTCTCCAGAACAGAGTGTCGATAGATCATTCCATTGGGTAGCGGCACACCAGGGGTCCGATCGATGGGGTGCTTGACCTGAAAATGCAGAGGAACCCCTATGGGTGAGGTGAAGATGTCCCTGTACTCCTCCACAACCTTGTCCATTTGTTGTTGTTGTGCAGAGGAGCCCTGTTTGGAGGTCATGGCCACAGTATTCTTCTTGCCCTAGGGGCGGATCATCAAGAAAATAAATTTCCTAGTTTGGGAAATGAGCTTATTGCATTGTTTTGTAGTAACCAAAGAGATAGTAGTAGGCGGTGGTACCTCTAGTATCTTGTACAACTTATTTCCCAAAGTAACAATAACAACGCGAGGCCAGGACTCATACACAACATGTTTCTTCCACAAGTATGGTTTCCCTCATAATACATTAGAAACATCAAGAGGAGTAATGTCACATAATACCTCATCCGTGAAGGGCTTGATGCTATAGGGAAGGCGGCACTGCTGGCTGACGCGGAGATGTCGTCCTTGGTGAAGCCACCTGATGGTGTATGTATGCGGGTGTGTTGTGGTCGGAAAGCCCAACCGCTTCATGGCGTCTGCTGAAATGAGGTTCTTTTGGCTCCCATTGTCAACAATGAACTATAGCGGGGAACCATGTACCCACATCTAAGAGTGGAAGAGATGCTCCTCCTCCTCTGGATCTTCCGGTTCCTGCTTCTGGATCTTCGTAGTGGCAACAGTGGCATTGCGCTCCCCATCAATAATCTATTTCCCTTTGTCATTCCCCTTGCCAGGTTCTGATTCAGAGTCGGAGCATGCATCTTACTCAGAAGCCCTCATCTCAGCCAGTAGCGACTGCTTGGCCCGACACTCACTTGTGTTGTGAGTGGAGCTCTTATGGAACTCGCACCACTTTTCTATATCCTTCTTTGGCTTTGCGATGTAGTTATTTTCTTGTGGATTTGACAGGTTTTCTTGGGCCATCATGCATTGGATTTGACCTTTTTTCTGTGGTTTTGGGGAACCTTTCCCTTGCTTTTGATTCGTAGATTCCAAGTCTCGCTTATTCTATTTGAATTTCTGCTCAATCTTGGCAGCATACCGGTATGTCGTACCAAGCGAGGAGATTTCGAGGAAATCCATTTCCTCCTGAATGTATCTATGCAGACAACTGTGATACTTTAGTACCAAAATTTTCTCTGAATCTTTGATACCCAACTTTGTGCGCAGTGTATGGAACAGATTCGTCAGCTCATGCACATCTTGATCCATTTGTTTCCGCTGTGTGGTCCATTGTATGTACTTGTCCTCATAGCTCCCCACGGGATAGTATTGTTCCTTGATGGTGTCTTGGAAAGAATTCCAAGTGGGTAATGGCTAAGAACAAAGAGGTTTTTGTCTCGTCCTTTTTCTCACATTAGGTTTCCCACTAGTCCTTGACATGGGGGGTAGCTTTGAGAAGTGAAAAAATAATCTTCTCCCAGTCGGAAAAGTCATGAATCGAGAAATATCCTAATAATAGATTCAACCATCTATATATGACATTTGCATCTATTTGACCCTCAAATATGGTAATGTCAAAGTTTACTTGTACCTTAAAGGGAGTCGCGCTTCCAGAGTGGCTGCTGGATGTAGATGCGCTGACGGTGGGCAGTCGTTGAAGGATCTCGGTAAAGTTATCCATCATAGTGTTCCTTTATTTTTCGAGGGCCTCCTCGAGAAATATTTTGATAGGATATCCTGCTCCCTCATCTTTATTTTCATCCCCCATGGGCGGCCGTCAGGGTTTGCGAGGCTGATCTTGCAAAGGTTCCACCAAATTGAGCCCTAACTCCTTATACCCCGACCTTGTTGGGGACATGCAAAGAAGGATCGAGAAAAATCAGACCGCTCTGATACCACTGATCCATATTTATGCAGGAATGAAAAATAATACACATATAACCATAAATAAAAATATGCAGTGGAAATAACACTTCACTTCTTAATATCAAAGAACTGAAATTTGCTTACAGACAGAATGGAAATAAACTAGCTAGGGCGCTAGTAGCTTATCTATGAGAAGAGATGTGGCAGCTACAGGCCTTTGAACTATGTTCCAATGAGGTTTGAGGGCCTATTTATTATTTAGAAATAATGGAAAACCCTAAAAATTCAAAACCCTAACCCTATTAGATTAAGTGCCAAAACTATGCGCCCCGTTTGGGTAAATTGGTGTTTCAACTTCCCGAGGACGTAACTTTGGGATACAGTCTTCGTTTGACGCGCACCATACCTCTTTAGAAAGATCTATCTGAGGAATACAACTTTTTACATGAGAAAAATCAATCCATGGAACCATTTTTCTCCCTTTTTTCCCAAAAGAATTTCGTTTAGGGCCTCAAAACGGCTCCGGAAGTTCAGGACCCGAAAAACTGCTAAAAATATTAAGTCGTGCCGAAACTGAAAAACTGAAAGGACAATGGTGGGTCCCCAAGAGGAATAGGTGGGTGGCCACCGATATCCACCTGGATAAGTCCCTTGATTAGTTTGGTGGGCCTGACCTCTAAATCATACTCCAAGATGACAACAATCCACTTGCCTCTTTTTCCATTAGGATCATGAGTTAGGATGTCTTTGACAACTGTATTGGACACAAATGCAATGATATGTGAATGAAATATGTAGACTCTGAAATCCTTCAGTGCCTTGATCAGGGAAAAATCCTGTTTTTCCATAATATTGTACTTCAAAGGTGCATCTCTTAAAGCTTGGCTAAAAAATACTATGGGCTGCTCTTGCCCATCTTTATTCTTCTGCAGTAATACAACAATAATTGTGTGCACTGATGTAAAGGAGAAAATAATAAAGTCCTTGGTGAAATCAGGACTGATCAAAACCAGCACCTGTGTGAGTGCTTTCTTTATGAGGTCGAAAGACTTTTTATCCTCTCTGGTCCATTTGACTCCTGAATATCTGTTTGGTCAATTTAGTGTGTCCTAAATTGCTGCATTTAATTGTCAATCCGGGAATCGTAAGCTGATGAAGTGCGGCGCACTATATGTGCAAGATAACCCCTTTCTTAACTTTTTGTCGTTTGTGGTCTTTCTAAGGTAAAATGGAAATTCTAAAGTGAAAAGCAAGCTTGGTTATATTTATTCAAGGAAGTGATATCCCCTATAATGATTTACCAATCTCGAAACTTTAAAAGCAAATTGAAATTACAATGACAAAAGAAAGTAAAAGTGTATTATCTTGAAACTTTAAAAGCAAATTGAAATTACAATGACAAGACTTGAAAGAAAGTAAAAGTGTACTGCTGAAATGAAAAGGTGCTGCTAATCTAATGAATCAAAACAGGAAACTAGTGAACATGGAAACTAAACTATTCTTGCTGCCAACTGAACACAAAAGAAACTACGCTTATGGAAATTCAAAATTGCAATGAAATAAATCTAAATCAGATTACATCAATTCATTTTCTGACCCTTCATCATTAGACCAGCTATGACTTGCGGAAGTAATCATAAAACAACTTGTGTAACTGATATTTAATTTGCAGAAAGTAAACTAATACTAAACCATACACACATGATTCAATCCCTCGCCATCAGTCCAGCTGTGGCTTTCGGAGGCAACTGAAGATGTCATACATGATTTAATATATCTAATTTTGCAGAAAAGAAACTAATACTAAAACTCCATATACATTTATCATAAAATTTCACCATCACCTCCAAATTGTGGTTTTCTGAGAATCGAAGACGCTATGAGCTACTAATATATCTAATTTTAAAGGAACTAATACTAAACTACACATTTCATCATGCAAAATTTCTCACCATCACCAAATTGTGAGTTTGAGGTAACCAAGACACTATGGAGTAGCTAATATATTTAAATTTAACTACCGAATCGATAAACAAACCTAAACATACAAAACAAGACTGAAGTTAAACAAAAGCCGTGGAAAGAAAACTAGCAGCAGAATAATGTCAGTTTCATATCATTAGCCAAAATACTATGAAAATGCCCCGGGCTGTCTACCTAAAACCTGCACAAGAAAACTGATCAGTGATTTAACAATCATAAAAACATGAAAGACAATAATGCAATGGAGATTAATGAACAGAAATGAAGCAAATATGAAATATGAACATGTAATGAGTTATGATACAATGACTGTTTAAAGAAATGAAATGAAAAATATATACATTAATACACAGAACCTCGGCTGAGCAGGGGCCCTCTACGCAGCTTTGGTAACGATCCTCAACACAAATTAAGTTGAAAACAGAGCTTTTCACATTAAGAAGTAGTTCATTACAGACTGGTAGTATTACGGCTCAAGGCAGCGTAATCACTACATAACAGAGTACGCACATCAACTCAACAGCTATGATCAACTAACAACTATCAACTAACTCTACGTGCGTATGCAAACGCTCTATATAAAGCAATAAACTGTAACTGTCTCCTGAAGTTTATGATAGCAGCCAGCACGTAGACTACTAAGGCCACGGATATAGGAGTATGGCCATGTTGGAAAACGGATCTATGGAAGGTGGGCGCTTGAATTCAACTCCAGAACTTTGCACAGATGTCAATTAACCTCCGCAAGCTTGGAAACGGTCGTATGGATGTTTATATGCCACGAAACAGAGTCCAGCCGACATAGAACTCCACAGTTGACTTCCACGTGGATGGCTTTGACCGCGGCTTTCTTTGACAAATTTACTTGAACCAATAGGACACGAACCATGTCCTTTTCATTCCTAGCCTGCCCATGTGGCTCGTTTCCTTCGTAGACACCTGTAACATTGATTTCCACAAAATAGCTGCGGAAAGTTGCAGCAGCTGCGGAAAGTGACAAGTTTCCGCAGATGTATGAACAAAATCTAAATCAAATAGAAAACACACAAACATAATTAAAAACCATGTTAGATACCCTTTTGCACATGATATTGACAATTTTGGAGGTTTAGGTGAGTGAAAGAGATATGGAAAAGTGTATGAAAAAGAGACAAATTCGGGACTCAACATACCCCCACTGTGAAGGTGTTGCATGTCCTCATGCAACCAAAATTTTGACACTCTCTGTTCAATTCATGTGCCTTGATACCTCAGCCAACACATCTAACCCCCTTCTCTTCTTCTTTGGTACTGCCATCATTCTGGGTTTCTTCATGAGGCACCTGAATTTGATATTCACAAGTGCTCTGCTCAATTTTTGGCATTTTCTTTTTAGCTTCTTATTCTTCTTTTGCCAAATACCCAAATGTAACATAGTATTGTCATGGATAATCTTGTCTAGTTTGCCTTGCTCTTTGAGTGTTTCATTTTCGTTTTTGATATGCCGGTTCAAAAGCTCAAGCTCAAAAATCTCCTGTTTTAATGACTGAACCAAGTCATCCTGCAATGTATGAGGCTGAGTAGAAGAGGTACTTGGACCTGTGGCTGCCTTCTCCAGGGATTCTATATAGTCATAGACCTCCTGTTGTTTGGGGTCTACTTCCGATGTCTTTTTCATTGGACTGTCCTCAAAATGCTGCAAGGGAGAATTATGTTCAAAATTTGGCTGAGGAGAACTTTCATCAATATTTTGCTGAGAATAAGATGGAGTACGCTCATTGTCTGATTGGGAGTGAAAGGAGTCAGGTTCACTAACTGACTGAAATGGACTATTGTCAGCTGGAGACTGTTCAGATGTCTCCTCACCCAAATCAATGAAATGAGGACCTTTAATTTGTGTTTTTCTCAGTTTTCCCTTAAGCCTGCTGCTTCTCCTCAGATGCTGTGGTACACTACCCTTTTGTTCTTGTTTTCCTGTTTTTGCCTTCTTGGATAGAGATGACTGTTTTTGAAGAAAAATTAATCTTTCAGATAGAACTTGGTGATCTTCTTCTTCAGAAGAAGAAGTTTTATGGACAGCCTCAATAATTTCTTTCCCTTTTGATATTATTGGCTTCTTAGTTTTAACTTCCTTCTTCTTCCTTTTTTATCAATCTTTCTTCCCTATCATTTTTCTTCATAGTAGTAGTAGAAGTATCTTGGATTTCATCTACTGTTCTTTTCCTTCTACTTCTTTTTGCTGTGCTAGCTGCGGGAACTTCCTGTGTAGGAGCAACTTGGGTTTCAACATCCATTTTCTTTCTTCTACTCCTTCTAATTGGATTACCTTCAGGAATTTCCTGAGGTTCTTCAAAGAAGTTTCTAACTAGGAATTGTTCCCATGTATCTTTTTCGTCCTTTAGTTCCTTTTCAATCAGAATTTTTATAAGCCCATGATGATATAAATGAGGCTCTACATCTCCTAGGTGTTTTTGCACAGTGACAGCCATTTTCTTCAAACTATTGAATAGGAAGTAAGGAAGATTGAGAGTTTGGTTTTCAAGAAAATTCATCAATATCCTAGTATGATACATGTACATAGAACCAAAGCGGCCTTCACATGTGATAAATTTCTGAACAATGAGTAATAAAGTGGCCCATTCATCTTTTATTGCATGCACAGGGATTCCTCTTTTGAAAACAGTGATATCCATACCTTGATTTCGGAGAATTGTTCTCCATGCCTCATCACTGATACTTTTGTTTTTGAACCAACGTTCTCCTTCCTGAAGAAGCTCTGTGGCTGCTGTTATCGATGCTTCATTAACCAAAAACTTGAGGTCTCCCACTTCTGCTTCCGAGCCATCAAATGATCTTGCAAACGCTTTGGTAACTTCTCTGTGGTAACCCCTGAATTTTTGAATAAAACACAGCCATTTAGCTTTCCTCAGCATCTCTTTTGATTGTGGAAATCCCTCTATGAACTTTGGTCCTTCCGGCTCTGCCCTTAATAATTTTCCCATTTTATTTCTCTGTGCTTCACAGGCTTGCCTCTGTGAGGGTTTAAGTGGAAATAGAATGATGGAATACACAGTATCGAGCACAATGTTGTGGGGATGTTATCACAAAACAGAAATGAACACCATACACAGAATGGAATACGACTGTGGGTGAATATACGGGAATGAGAGTGAGCAAAAGGGACGGAATGGAATGAAACAGGGAGTGAGAATGAGTAGAGTGAGGTTTTGTAAACACGACAGAGAAACGACAAAGAGGTTAACAAAGCATAATGCATTCGGCCGCATTTTGAATTTTTAGTGGCTGTGTCATAAATATGAACACGTTTCAATCAATGATTATGAAGTTATGCGGCTTGTAAGAGTCCTTTGTCAACTCAAATACGTATCATTATCTACGGTGGGATATTTGAACATGAGTGACAGTCGGAATTTCAATAATGAAACCGTTTGTGAATAAATGCAAGAGGATAACATAGAGATCGTGGAAGGTTACGGGATTGTCAAGATAATCATTGCGCGTTATGGGTAGAGCTCATAGTTTAAAATTACATAAAAATGTGTTTTTCGATACTATTTGAAATAAACTTTATTCATACCTTTGGAATCCTTGATTTTGCCCTTGGTCCTCAACTGATTGATCTTCATTAGTGTCTTGAATGTCCCATTGATCCTCTCCTGCATTTTATTTCATGATTTATGAAAATAACAACTAACTGTACATTCTTTTTGAAAACAGAGTAGTAGCAGCTGCGGAATCTGCTTCTGGCTGCGAAAACTGGAGTCAGCTGCGGAAACAGATGTCAGCTGCGGAAACTGACACAGCTATCACTTGGCTGAAATAGAAATGAACAAATGAAAAATGACCAGGTGAAAATGGTCATAAAAGGATTTTTATTGATGGAATGGATGAAATGAAGTGGAATAAAGTGTAATGAAGTGAAATGAAATGAAATGAAGTGGAATGAAATGGAGTGGGTGGTGAGATGAAATGAAATAAAAAACAGATTTTTTTTGGAAAATATAGAGTGTCAGGTGTCCCTGATTTTCACTCCATATTTTCTGTATAAGACTGCCAATCAATGATTGGTTTTCAGGCTTATACCATTTTTTTTCTCTTTTTTTTTTTTTATAACTTGAAAAACAAAAGCTAGCTTGGTAGAGAAGAAGGATTCTTCTCTACTAGCCTGATTGCAGAACTTTCTTGAAACAACTTGACAAAATCCTCTTTAGAGAGTGGCTTATGATAAACTTTCAATCTATGGCCATTCACTAAAAGAGGAGTTTGAAACCCATCAATGGTCTTGATTCTTACAGCTCCATTGTTAAAGATCTTGTCAATCTCATATGGCCCAAGCCAATGAGTCTGAAATTTCCCTTGAAAATCTTTAAACTTGGAGTCAAATAACAATGCCCAATCTCCTTCTTGAAACTTTTTCTCTTTGATATATTTGTCATGCCATTTAGTTCTTTGATATTGAACTAGATCAGTTCTTAGAATTGCTTCTTGTCTGATCTCATCTAGCTCATTCAACTGCTCCATTCTATGCTTTTGAGCTTCTGACAAGTCCATTCCCAACTGAACTGCTATCTTGAAGGTCTTGACTTGAACTCAATGGGGAGCAAGACTTCTTTCCCATAAACAAGTTCATAGGGAGAATGTCCTGTTGTATTCCTCCATGTAGTTCTGTAGGCCCACAAGGCTTCTGGAAGCCTTTCTGCCCAATCTCTTCTATGTAGATGAACAGTTTTGGTGATGATACTTTCAAGAACTTTGTTTGTGGACTCCACTTGATCATTTGCTTGTGGATGGTAAGGAGTAGATCTTCTGTGCTTGATTTTGTATTCTTCCATCAACTTCTCCACCAAATTTGATGTGAATTGGCTCCCCTGATCTGTTACAATTTATCTTGGAACACCAAAGCGAGTAAAAATATCCTCATAAAGAAAATGAACAACTGAATTTTCAGTAGCAGATACTAATGCTTTAGCTTCTACCCATTTAGTAACATAATCAGTGCAAACCAATATATACTTCTTTTGCTTCGATGGTTGATTAATCGGTCCAATGAAATCTAAAGCCCATTTTTCAAAGGGTTCAATGAGTACCTGTGTTTGCAGTGGCATTTCATTTGAAAGGGTAGGTTTCCCTACTCTTTGGCAGCTATCACACCTTTTGACATATTGTTTTGCATCTTTGAAGAGCGAAGGCCAATAATATCCCAAGGAAAGGATTTTATAGGCCGTCCTTTTGTCCGCAAAGTGTCCGCCGCATGGTTCATCATGACATGCCTTAAGAATATCAGGCATTTCATCTTCCCCGACACATCTTCTGATCACAAGATCTGGCCCTGTTTTAAACAATTCGTTAGAAATCCATGAATATTTTGAACTCTCCTGAATAATTTTTCGTTTTTCACTTGGAAATAAATGTGAAGGTAGTTTCCCTGTAACCAAATAGTTAGCAATATCTGCATACCAAGGGGTCTTAATAGTTACCGCAAACAAATATTCATCAGGAAACTTATCTTCTACAGGAGAATCTTCTTTAGTATTTTGAATTCTAGACAAGAAATCAGCTACTGTATTCTGTTTTCCTGGTCTATCCAACACAGGAATATTGAATTCTTGCAAACCAAAAAAGCCATTCACACTCGCTTTTAGTAATGAAGAATGTCATCTAATCGTTAATTTAAGTCGCATGAATAAAAGTTTACAATTATGTAATGTCTAAATTATTAATCAAAGATGAAATAAATGTTTACATCCCTTTTTCAAATACAAAGATAATTCTAATCAAGACAAATTTTACCTGTAATAAATGGCATAAGGAATTAAATCTTTTTGACCCAACACAGCTCCAAGAGCTGTATCTGAAGCATCTGTAGAAATATGGAAAGGAAGTTTCCAATTTGGTCCTCTCAAGATAGGTGCTTCAGATATTCTTGTTTTCAAAGTTTCAAAAGCGGATTGACAATCAGGATCCCATTTAAATTCACAGTCTTTTGTAAGTAACTTGAAGAGTGGAGATGCTATTTTAGTGAAGTTTTCTATAAATCTTCTATAGTAACCAGTAAATCCTAGAAAACTTCTAACATCTCTTTGACAATTTGGAATAGGCAACTTGGAGATGACTTCAACTTTTGATCTATCAACCTTAATTCCATCTCCTGAAATATGATGTCCTAAAACAATCCCTTTAGTAAACATCATAAAGCATTTTTCATGGCTTAATGAAAGGTTTGTTTCTTTACATATTATGAAAACTTTTTCCAAATTTTCTAATGCCTCTTCAAATGAATTACCATAAACTGTAAAATCATCCATATAAACCTCTACACAATCATGGATTAGATCAGAAAAAATTCCTAGTACTGCTCTTTGGAATGTTGCTGGTGCATTACATAACCCAAAAGGAAGCACTCCGTAGGCAAAAGTTCCCCATGGACAAGTAAATGTGGTCTTATCTTGATCTTCAGGTGCTACCTGAATTTGATTATAGCCACTAAAACCATCCAAAAATGAAAAGTACTTTTTACCCGCTAATGTATCTAATACCTGATCAATAAAAGGCAAAGGAAAGTGATCCTTCAAAGTTGCTTTGTTCAATTCCCTGTAATCAATGCATACCCTCCATTTACCATTCTTTTTAGGTACTATAACCAAAGGAGAAACCCATCGGCTATCCGAAATTGGATAAATGAAGTTTACATTGAGAAGTTTTTGGAGCTCTTCTTTCACTATCTCCCTAAGATTTGGATTCATCCTTCTTTGAGGTTGTCTGATTGGTCTACTGTTTTCCTCAATATAGATATGATGGATGCAAGTCTTAGGATCAATACCCTTCATGTCAGTATACTCCCATGCAAATGCAATAGAATTTTTTTGCAAGATTCTGGTTAATTCTTCTTGTTGTGACTTCTCCATATGTTTATTAATATTCAATGTCTTTTCTGGAAAAATCTCAAAAGCAAAATTACCAAACTCTTCCATAGAGTAGAGAGACATTTGTCTTGATGATAAATATTCTATGTCAGATTCCAACTGAAATTGTGTGGGGTCATATTCTGAAGTTATCTCAAAAATTTTCTAATGTGTTCAGAATTTGACTATCCTCACTAATTTCAGAAATGGTAAAGACAGGTTGTATAGTGTTCTCATCATCGACCCATTCATTGTATCCTATTTCTGTGATTGCTCTTGCTGGAGGATACAAATTGAATTTCTTTGTCGAATTACCATTAGAAATGTACATGTCTCCAGATCTACAACTAATAAAAGCATCAGCTGTGGCCAGCCAAGGTCTTCCTAAGATAATTGGATGTCCTCCTAGATTACTTTTGGGAGTCAAAATCATAAAGTCTACCGGATATTCCCAAGAATCTAAGGAGACTGAAATATCTTCTAATACACCATCTGGTTTAATAACCGATCGATCTGCAAGTTGCAATAAAGTAGGTGTAAAAAGAAGGTTAGGAAATTTTAACTGTTCCATAGTCTGTCTACTCATAATGTTGATAGTAGCCCCTAAGTCAATCAATGTGTTTGGAATTTCTATCCCATTTATATGTGTCTTGACAATTGGACTTCCTGGATCTACATACTTCTGCATGGTAATTTTTCCCATCATAATGTCTGTAATCTTTCCTACCAGGTGGATTCTTCTTGTGTCCTTTAGCTTCCTTCCTGGTCTTTTGAAACTCAACTCCTTTATGGTTTTTGCTAGAATAGGAATTTCTCGAATGGCTTGTAGCAATGGAATCTTGATACAAACATTCTTCAATTCATCTAGAAAGTCATAGTTAGGTAACAAAATTTGTTTTTCCACCCCCTTATCAATTTGTAGTCTTTCCGGAAAAGGAGGTGTAGATGAAGATACATGTTGCTCAACTATAGGAGTTGTGGATGCTAGCTTTTCTTTTTATTTTTGAATTTTTGAATTTTGAAGAGATTCTTCCTCAGAATCCTTATTGACTTGAAGAGAGTCCTCCTCAGAGGTATCTTGCTCTTGAATGTCTATAGAAGGTTTTTCTAAAACTCTACCAGATCTGAGTTGTACATCGTTGAGAGGAAAAATCATATAGGTAGGAAATTGTTGTCCTTCTACCATATAAGTAGTTTGAGGATTCT
Source organism: Pinus albicaulis (assembly GCA_034641835.2). Lineage (NCBI taxonomy): Eukaryota > Viridiplantae > Streptophyta > Pinopsida > Pinales > Pinaceae > Pinus > Pinus albicaulis. The sequence goes on along the minus strand of CM076575.1, from coordinate 1,005,193,665 downwards.
TATTGTTAGGATTTTAAGCAAATGAAATTACCAGTGTTATTGGGTGATTTTATTGAAAAATGGTAGGAGCGAAGGAATAAAAAAAGATGTGAGGATTATTGATAAAATTGAGCAAATCTCCCATAAGGATTTTGCATTCCTTATACCCATGGTCAGAATAGAAGTTTGATGTTAGGCTGGTACATAAGTAAGGAGTCCAATTTGTATTTGAGTCTATAAAGGAGTTAAACCTTGAGATTGTTGTCCCTGCCAAGGTCTCCTTGCGACAAAACAGAGAGATTCTATTGAATTCTGATCTTCTTGAAAACATTTGAGCCCAGTGATTGAAGTGATGCCATTCCGTTGAACTCATGATTTCAGCAAATCATATGTTTCTACAACTCCTGCATCCAAGGGATATCTTTAAAGCATGTTTTTCATATTTCTAACAAGATGGCTAAAGTATCCGTTTCTGCCGTTGTTTTGGATTTATGGCATTTATTGTCTACCAGATTCCCCCAAGATATCATGAACTCATCAAGCATATTACCAATCTCTGCCCTACTTACTGATCCAGTTGCATATTTGTTAGCCCTAATAAGAGAAGAATCCCTAGGCCCTTTTCCAGTTTTAGATTTTCCCCTTGAGAGATGGATACATAGTTCTGTTATATCATGAAATGGGAGCTGAGAAATGTCTCCTTTCCCCATCATGTTTAAAATGTCTATCCATTTATCTCTAATGGCTTTTAATAGGAGGGCTTTCAAGGTTTCATTATCTAAGTTGCTCATCTTTGCTCTTTTCAAGTTGTATTGAAATCTTTCAATTAAGTCTTCCAAATTTTCATCTTCTTTTTGCATCATTTTGAATACCTCATCCTTGTGATTGGTGGGCATAAATAATCCAAGTATCTATCCAAAAATGTTTGTTTCATATCATTCCAAGTCCTGATAGATTGAGTGGCTAATCCCATGAACCATTTCAAAGCAGATCCCTTCAATGTTGAAGGAAATAGTTTGAGTTTTTGAGAATATTCCATATAGTCATAAGTTCGGCACACTACTTCAAACTCAAACAGAAATGTTTCAGGATCCTCACTTCGTAATCCATAAAAGTTAGGGAGAACAGATGGTGAGATATTTTTCATTGTTGCATGAGTTTCCTCATCAATTATAGGGAATCCAAGCAGATTGTCCCTATTTCTACCGTTATTTCCTTCACCATTGTTATCTTCATTATCTCCTCCTCCTCTACCTCCACCTCTATTTATTACTTCCTCTGCCATGATAGTTTCTTTAGAGTCCTTATAGTCCTCTAGTTCTTCCACCAAGGAAGGATGAGAGAAAGTCTCTTTGTTTTCTAAGTGGGTTTTAGTAGGTGGTATAGGAGAATCCTCTAATTCAGCTGTTCCTTGACTTCCAAAAAATCTTAAGGCTAGGGGTAGATGGTGGTGAATCTGGTCTATGCCTTGAAGAAGATGGAGTTATGAAAATCGAACTCTTGGCTTTAGCTATAAACCTTCCCCTAGAATCTCTTGCTCTATGCATGTCATTTTTTATTTTATTTTTTAAAAGTTGGGCTAATAATTCTCTTTCTGATCTTCCAGATCACGCTAGGTGCAAGAAGAGAGCATAATTAAGAAATTACTAAACCAATAACTCTCTTTTCTGATCCTCCAGATCACACTAGGTGCAAGAGGAGAGCATACTTCAAGAAGTTATCAAGTTTTCCCTTCTTTTATGATTTTATATATTTTTTTTAAGAAATTGGCTACCTAGTTACACTTCCCCGGCAACGGCGCCAAAATGTTTGGTCAATTTAGTGTGTCCTAAATTGCCGCATTTAATTGTCAATCCGGGAATCGTAAGCTGATGAAGTGCGGCGCACTATATGTGCAAGATAACCTCTTTCTTAACTTTTTGTCGTTTGTGGTCTTTCTAAGGTAAAATGGAAATTCTAAAGTGAAAAGCAAGCTTGGTTATATTTGTTCAAGGAAGTGATTTCCCCTATAATGATTTTCCAATCTTGAAACTTTAAAAGCAAATTGAAATTACAATGACAAGACTTGAAAGAAAGTAAAAGTGTACTGCTGAAATGAAAAGGTGCTGCTAATCTAATGAATCAAAACAGGAAACTAGTGAACATGAAAACTAAACTATTCTTGCTGCCAACTGAACACAAAAGAAACTACGCTATGGAAATTCAAAATTGCAATGAAATAAATCTAAATCAGATTACATCAATTCATTTTCTGACCCTTCATCATTAGACCAGCTATGACTTACGGAAGTAATCATAAACAACTTGTGTAACTGATTATTTAATTTGCAGAAAGTAAACTAATACTAAACCATACACACATAATTCAATCCCTCGCCATCAGTCCAGCTGTGGCTTTCGGAGGCAACTGAAGATGTCATACATGATTTAATATATCTAAATTTGCAGAAAAGGAACTAATACTAAAATACACATTTCATCATGCAGCCCCTCACCATCAGTCCAGCTGTGGCTTTCGGAGGTAACTGAAGACGCTATGAGCAGCTTAATATATCTAATTTTGCAGAAAGGAAACTAATACTAAACTACACATTTTATCATGCAGCCCCTCACCATCAGTCCAGCTGTGGCTTTCGGAGGTAACCGAAGACACTATGAGTAGCTTAATATATTTAAATTTAACTACTGAATCAGATAAACAAAACTGAAACATACAAAACAAGACTGAAGTTAAACAAAAGCTGTGGAAAGAAAACTAGCAGCAGAATAATGTCAGTTTCATATCATTAGCAAAAATACTATGAAAATGCCCCGGGCTGTCTACCTAAAACCTGCACAAGAAAACTGATCAGTGATTTAACAATCATAAAAACATAAAAGACAGGAATGCAATGGAAATTATAGAAATGTATGAACAGAAATAAAACAACTATGAAATATGAACATGTAATGAGTTATGATACAATGACTGCTTAAAGAAATGAAATGAAAAATATATACATTAATACACAGAACCTCGGCTGAGCAGGGGCCCTCTACGCAGCTTTGGTAACGATCCTCAACACAAATTAAGTTGAAAACAAAGTTCTTCACATTAAAAAGCAATTCATTACAGACTGGTAGTATTACGGCTCAAGGCAGCGTAATCACTACATAACAGAGTACGCACATCAACTCAACAGCTATGATCAACTAACAACTATCAACTAACTCTACGTGCGTATGCAAACGCCTTGCAAAGCAACATATATAACTGCTTCTCAAGTTTATTATATGTACCAAAGACGTAGACCACTAAGTCCATGGATATAGGAGTTATGTCATGTTGGAAAACGGATCTTATGGAAGGTGGCTTGAATTCAATTCCGTAACTTTGTACGTATGTCAATTAACCTCCGCAAGCTTGGAACGGCCAGATGGATGTTTATATGTCAATAACAGTTCACCATATAGAACTCCACAAAGGACTTCCACGTGGATGGCTTTCACCGCGGCTTTGACAACTTACTTGAACTCACTTACTTGAACTAATAGGACACGAACCATGTCCTTGTCATTCTAGTCTTCATTTTAATGTGGCTCAAGCTTCTTCAGAGACACTCTAAATATTGATTTCCACAAAATAGTCATGAAGTGCCGCGGAAAGTGACAAGTTTCCGTTAGCTCGTATGAACAAAATTTAAATCAAATAGAAAATATCTCTTGAGCATGTTAGTGATATTCCTCAGAAATTCTACTAGGTTTGGCATAAACCTTCTTGAAAATTTTATCTTTCCAATGAAAGATTACAGTTCTTTGATATTTCAGGGGTGACTGATTTGCAATATGGCCTCAATCCTGCTGGGGTAAATCTTGATCCCTTCTTTAGATATGATGTGGCCTAGAAGCTTTCCTTCTTTAAGACCAAATAATGATTTCTTAGGGTTCAGAGATAGACCGAATCTTCTGCATTTTTCAAAAACTATTCTTAAATGAGTCAAGTGCTCTTCATCAGTTTTTGGATACACGGTAACATCATCAAGATATATCACAATGAAAAGACCAATTTATTCTTAAAAACAAGTATCCATTTCTCTTTGAAAAGTGGCACCAATATTTATTAATCTAAAGGGAATTTTACATACATGAAGGTCCCCCAAGGAGTGGTAAAAGTTATTTTGTGTTGATCATCTGGGTGTACTAGCACTTGATTGTACCCTGAAAAACCATATAGCATAGAGATTCTTTTGGAGCCCACTACATTTTGCAATACATGATCCATCTTTGGTAGGGGGTAGTTGTCCTTAAGAGATGCCTTTTTTAGATTTGTGAAGTCAATGCAGAGCCTGATCTCTCATGTCTTTTTTCTCACAGGTACAATATTTGAAACCCATTCGGAGTACCTGATTGGGACTATTATCCCAACATCGTAGATTTTCTTGATCTCTTTATCAAACAGTGGCATTTGGATAGGATTTATCCTGCGCAGTGTCTTTTTAAAGGGATTCTGGTTCTCCTTGACTAGAATTTTGTGCTGGATGATATTAGTATCATAATATTTCAGGTCTTCATAACTCCAGGAAAACACATCAATAAATTATTTGAACAAAGCAATGTTTTTCTGCTTTATGGATGCTGGCAGTGTCTTTGATAACTTTACCATCTTGGGCTCCTGCTTAGTGCCCAGATTTCACTCCTCTATATTTGCTTCTGTGGATTCCATTTTTGGCTTCCTAGCCACATCATTGAAATCAAAAAGTTCTTCTAAAGGGACAAGTCCTCTAGGCAAGGCGTTGTCTTTGAACTGTAGTACTTCAAATTCTTTTTTTTTCTAGATCTTCATGCATCTATTTCCTATGCTTATCTTCATTTACTGAAAAATTAACATCAGAATCATAAGGGGGTTCCTCCCTACATGCTTTCTCTCTAGTGGAATAGTCTTCTTCACATTCTAATTCTAGATTGGAGTCTTCAAACTTACCCTTGGACAGTAGGAAATTTTCAATTTCTCTATCATCTCTGATGACTTGCCAATATCTCATATTGTCGGGAACTGTTGGACGATGTTTCACCTGCACTGTATACTTTTTTTTGGGGTGAGGTAGCTGACAAGTGCTGGCTGAAAATGCTAACCCATTAGCCAAAATATTCTGGTTTCTTGGAACTGCAGCAAGGTCATATTCTTCAAATGTTTTCAGGATGTCAAGAGTAACATTTATGTATTCTCTTAATCTGGGATGTTTGGCTAAATACTCTCCCATGATTTTTTTAATGACCGGCTCAGAGTCCCCATGGACAGAGATTCTCTTGGCTCCTAATTTCTTTAGCAGTTGTAAACCCAAAAGGAGTGCCTCGTATTCTACTATATTGTTGGTACACTAAAATTTTAACTTGTAAGATTGCCCTTCTGCGTAGTTATTTTTAGTATTTCATACCCACACTCCTGCTCCTAAGCCAGCTTTACGACAAGAGCCATCGAAAATCATATTTTAAAAAGATTCATTTTCAGACTTGTATTGCACAATTTCTATTTGGTCTGACTGTTCTCTCTTATGATTTTCTTCTTCTTTAGTTACTTGTTCATCAATATTTACATCATTGTAAAGAATAAATGAATCAAGATCAAAGTGGACATAATACATGGGGTAGTTATGAGGCTTTTCCTGACTCTTCACCATGTATTTCATCAGAGTCTCCCTATAAAATCTCCTTTGTTGGCCAAAAACAAGTATGGTAGCATAATTCATATCCATTTGGAGAGTGCCTGAAACCTTGGCTCCCCATGTACCTGATAAAAGAATACCATATTTGGGAGGGATGCCAGCCACCACTATGTCCATCACTAGAATCTTGGTCGGTATCTAGGTAATGTAATACAGAGATATTTGAGGAGGCCCAAAAATTTAACTTTGTTGGAGTCAAATGAGTACAGGTCTTTGTACTTTCTAGTTATCTCTAGGCCAAGTTTCTCCATAACAACCTTTGGCATGAGATTATAAGATGCACCTGAGATTATCATGGCATTAATTTTATCATGAATATTCAAACTGAGATAAAATGGGGGTACTCCTCCCTCTTGGAATTTTCCCTCTACTTCTGGCCCAAAAAAAAGTTCAGGTTTGTCATCATTTAGATTGATAGTAGCAACGATTTCTCCTATGTTCATTGATTTTAGGATTTGGGACCTATATACATCTTGGTTTACCAATTCAGTGAGAAGGAAAAATATTTTTATTTTCACAATTTCATTCCCAATACTGAATGGCGTTTGTGTCTTTGGTAGATTTGAATCACTCTTCTCAAGCACTATTTTTGCAGCCATTTCAAATTATTGACTTGTATTAGGGATATCAACTGGAACGGTTTTTCTAGGGCTGACTGCTGGTCTGCTAGTACTGCTTTCTAGATCATTATTTCCAGTTATTTTAGTAATTTTCTTTGAATTATCTGCTTCTTTCTTGGGATCAGCTTAAGGGGACTTAGTAGCAGAGTTTTCAGAATTCTTTCTCTTGGGGATATCTGAATTTTTGTTGCTTCAGAGGTTATATTGTCTATGGACCTCCATGATGGAATTCTCAAATCCTTGTTTATAATCTTCAAGCTCCTCAAATTCTATTGTAGTTTGAGTCAAAGAAAATACATCTTGTTCTTCTTCAGTGAGGAAACAATATATTCATCGTTAATTCCCATTAGATTAATTGGAATTTATTCTAGTTCCTCAACCACCCCCTCATCATCATCAGCATAATTTTCTTGGAATGGAGGACTAATTTTCTTGTTAGACCCTCTCTGTTCTCTCTCTCTTATTTGAGGGGGGTTTCTTCTGAAGTTTTGGTTTCTATTTTGAGGAGCTAGCTGATTTTACCTAGGGACAACTCTCTCATTCAAGTTGATTCTCTCCATCATTCTCTTCATGGTTCCCATCAGGCTATCAATCTTAGCATCGGAAGTGGAGACTAAAAGCTTTTACCTAATAGTGACTCGCTTCTCACTTCTCATTCTATCCATTTTTGTAATCAGGTTTGCTTCCACACCTACTGCACTCCTATGCATATCTTCCAATGTGGATGGATCTTTTTCTCTCAGCTGATAAGCCATCTCTAGGTTGAAACCATCTAAAAATTTCATTAGGGCTAAGACTTGTGGGGGTTTCATGTGAGGAGGGAGTGCATTGTATATAATTTTGAATGTAGTGTAGTAATCTTGGACACTCTCTCCAGCACTTCTCTTGATGTTTTCATATTCTGACAGGATTTGGAGAGGATTTTTCTTAACTTCCCATTTATTTATGAATAGCCGATGAAGAGTAGGGAGGTCATGGAAACTGTTAGGGGTCAAGCCTTTGAACCATTTTTTTACTTCTCCCCCTAAAATTTGAACAAACATTCTGATTTGGATAGTTTCATCCTCTATATCTTGGTAGTCAAAAGAATCATTCATTTTTTCCACATGTTGTTGAGCAGTTTCAGGACAAGTTCCATCAAAATGTGGGATTTTGGATTGACAATCCTGTGGCATAGGCACCATAGGTTGTGGTAGCACTAATGGAGCATACCAGGCTGCCATGATTGGTGGTGGGGGAACCTAAGGAGGGTTGATAAGAGGAGGGTTAACCAAGGGAGGTGGAGGGTTAAAAGGAGGATTAAAAGGAGGAGGGTGTACAATGGGTGTATGAGTGGTGGTTTGGGAACTCTGGTGGGTGTTAGGTCTCTGTAATTTTAGCAGATTAGCAAGACTAAAGCTGCAGAGGCAACATTTGAACCACTTTGGGATTCTAGGATCTAGCCCTCCTCAATCCAGAGAGGGATATTTCTATAAGTGAAAATATTGATTTATCTTTAAGGCTTGAAATGTGATATTAGGCTAGTTATGAAGAACAAGGTTTTTGTTTGTTTTGGTTGGGCAAAGATATATGAAGATGAAGGAAGTCTAAATGAAAGGTGAAGGTGTATGAAAGTGAAAGAGTGATTCAGCTAACAAGATAGGCAAGAAGCAGCTTCAATCCATTGGAATATGGAGTCATAATAGGATTTAATTGAAAAAGAAAGGTTCAAGAGTGGTCCATGGGGCAAGTCATCTATGTTAAAGGATCTCTTTAAGTTGATTTTACGGAATGGAATGAAACAATAAGAAGGGGAATTGAACAAATGAGGAACATAGAGCAGCCTAAGATCAAGTAAGTACTTTGAAACTATCATGCTTTTGGCATGCACTTAAGAAAGACATAAAAGTAATCTAAGATCAGGTAAGTACTTTGAAATTAGCCTGATTTTGATGCACTTTCAATAGAAAACATTTAAAAAACACAAAGAATAGCTTAAGATCAAGTAAGGACTTTGAACCTATCCCGCTTTTAGCATATTCAAAAGGAAAACATTCAAGAAAAACATAAAAGTAGTCTAAGATCAAGTAAGGACTTTGAACCTATCCTGATTTCAACATACTCTTAAGGGAAACTTTCAAACAACCTTTGGAGAAAGAACTAGAAGACAGGGCAAACCATAAACTTTCCTAGTCTAACTCTACTTAGAAAGTAATGAAAATAACATTCAAGAACAACGTTTAAAGTTTAGACAGTAAGACGTGGGAACACCAACTTTCCTTAACTGCTTGGACTGTATTAAATCATTCCTAAATACAAAATTGGAAGAAAACATGGAGATAAATCTTATCAGTGAGAGTAGGGTACTTTTAACAGTAAATCCTATCTCTATATTTGCTGTTATTTATCAGATAAAGTGGACATAATGGAAACAAAAAGAAAACAATAATTTACAATAAGAAAAACATCACCATTGACATAGAAAAGGATCCCATAAATCAGCTTGTATTTGATGCTTCAAACCAGTTACAATCACCAAGTCCAGTGGGTCTCTACAGCTTCAGACTTCTGATCTCAACTTAGGTATCTTCAATTACAAACAGAGCTTACAGCAGCTTCAGAAACTATTTACATGCATCATATATTCAGAGACCAACCTTTATCTCATCTTCTACATAAGTATTTATAGAATAAATGAGGAGGTGGGATGAGAGAAAAGATCTCTAGGCTTAATTAATACAGTTTAATGCTTCTCGGCCTTTGAGGGGCTCAATGGAGAAGCTTTCTGATATTTACTCTGTATTAATTGGTTTTCATTAAGTATTAAGCATGCTAGGCAGATTTTGTTGACTTAAAAAAACTCTTGATGCGAGTTAGCAATAACTCTAGCTGTCTTTTAGGCAAAATATCACTGACTTAAGCAATAAATCTGCCTTCTTCGATTGCTTTGAGGCTGCAGGTGGTTTTTGGTAGCTGGAGAGGATTCAATTAGCCTTTGATGTGGCAGTGGAGGCTTTTCGGACTGATAGATTTCTTTGTTTAATTCTAAAACACCTTAAATCTGTCTTTGCTCTGTGTTTTAGGCCTAATTAGGCTTAATTTTTGTCTTCAAGTCTTCATACTATTTTTAAATGTGTGGATTAGGCCTTTGGTTTACTGAGTTTGTGCCTTAATCCCTCAAATTGTGTTGAAAACCTTTAATTCTTCATTTTTTCTTTAATCCCATTCTTTGACACTGATACTCTTTGTCTGATTAAGGTTTATGGTGTTTTGTTGCTTCGCAGGCATGCAGAGGGCTTTATAATGTTACCAATGTTCATGAGACATGGGTAAAATTGAGATTTGAACCCTGTAGATTCCTTGTCTTCATGGATAAAGGCCTTAGGGATCATCATCCCCGACCCTTGATTTCCTTTTAAAACTGTGGAGAAACCTTTAAAACCTGCAAAAATACACAAAAGTTAAGAAAATCCGTGAAAGAAAACATTAAGGCCACGGTGGAGGTTCGGTTTAATCGTGGTCGTCGATCCATGTTAATCGATCATCGAGATTGCTCGATGAGTTTGATGGGGAGGCGGTTTGATGAAAAGGAGGGAAGATTAAGTCCGGGTCGTTGATTTAGATTGATCAACGACTGATATCAATCGGGAGTTTGGTAATGCGGAGGGGAAATGTTATAGTGAAATGGAGGAAAATATATAAAAAAAGGGAGAAAAACTTTGGTGGAAGCGAAATGGGTGCAAATGCATTTTGGGTGTAAGGATGAATAAGAGTCGTTGATCTAGAATGATCAACGGTCAATATTTCCTGATGAAATCGCTTTGGGAGGTTAGACAGAGGCAGATGTAATGGGGGGTGAGAATATATGAGAGCCATTCGATAAAAAGGATGAACGGTGGGGATTAAAAGGTGAAATGTTAATGTAGTGGGAAAAGTGGTTTTGTGGAAAACTTGAGTGGTTTTCACGCAGCTATGAAGTGGTTTTGAAATTTCTAAAAAAAACGCAATATGCTTCGCTGACTTACACGTGTCCCTTAGAAAACCACTTTTTTCACGTTTTTTCTTGGCGTTAAACCCCAGATGCAGAAAAAAATGCGAAACTGACTATGAGTTGTCGGATGAGGGACAACAGATCCAACAGTGTGGATCGCACGCGACGGAGGGCAAGATGCACGGGAGGAAAGGCATGTGGAGTCGAATGGTGGTTTAGATCTTGACCGTTGGATCTTGGGAATGGACGGTCGAGATCTATTGATGGGGAGAAATGAAAAGGGAGAAGTGCGAAGAGCAGAAGCAATGTGGACCATCCGATCAAAGAAGATCAACGGTGGAGATCTGATCGCAGGATTGCAGGAGGAAAAAATGAAGTGACAATAGAATGCGCTGATGCGATTAAGCGCGGGCTGTTAGATCTAAGAGAGATCAATAATGTAGATTTAATCGGCGGGTGGGATGATGGAGGGATATGCGATGGGTGACCGTGATGCGATTAAGCACTAGCCGTCGGATCTAGGAGTAAGATCGATGGTGAATATTCAATCGGAGGGGTAAAGGAGGAAAGTCATGGGCGGAGTGCGAAGAAATCTTAGCCGTTGGTTCTTGTGGATTTGACGGCTATGATTCAATTGGGGGATCGGCATCGGAGATGGAAAAAGGGAAAATTATTAGGGGAAACTGCGATTTTTCGATTGCGATTGAGCGAGAGCCGTCGATCTAAAAACTAGATCGATGGTGGAGATTTAATCATGAAGGAAAAAGGTGGAATGGCAGGTTTGGAATGGGGAACGATATGGACCATTGGATCTGGGCGCAGTAGAGAAGATCAACGGTGGAGAAACGATCACAGGATCACATCGGAGAAAAGGAAAGAACCAAGAAAAAAGGTTATATGATTATTTGCGATGCGATAAGCCGATGATTGTTGATCGGTTTATATCGATGGTTGATATTCATTGCAAACTCGAATTGTCGGGTTTTATTAAAACACAACGAAAATTCAGGTTTTTATGAAATACAAAGGAGAAAAAAGTTTTGACGGGGTTAGGAGAGGAGTTTAGGCCCTTTAAGCGCTCGGTTACAGGGCTTAAGGTCCTATGCCAAAGGGGCCTACCAAAGTTAAGCCCTCGGGGGCTGAAGAAAATATTATATGGAAAAAGGGTATTTTGGCCTAAAACTAGAGTTTTTTAAGGCAAATTTGGGGTTTCGGTAGAGGGAAAAGGAGATTTTGAAGTAAATTTGAAGGTTATATGAGACTTATGGAGGAATTTTCTGAAAGAAAGAAGGGATAAAAATGGGGTTTTTATGAATGAAAGGAGGGCTAAAATGCGGGGAAAATGGGATTTTTCGAGCAGTATTCCTTAGGCAAACAACAGATTTTTCAGGTTTTTGAGGGAAACAACAGTGAAGATTAACTAAAGGATTAGTTAACTTCCTAAGACTTTAAGAACTAACAATTTGGCCATAAAATTGTTTCTTGAAGGCTACAAGAAATTCTTAGCCACCATTTGATATGTCAAATTTTTATAGGTGGCTAACAGCGGCTCCAAATTGGGATGGCAGCTCCTTGGAGGTGTCAAGAACCTCAGATCAGTCTTCTCTAGAAGCTGACCAATGCCTCATCCATTGGGATGAAACTTTTCTTTCTTTTTATGATCTTCTATTGATCTGATAATGTTAAAAACCATTAAAACAATGGAATTCTATCAAAACAAGCTTTCTACCTACCCAATCCTAATGATCTAACATTTTTTCTTCATTCAGAGTACATTTGGATTGGAAAACTCTTTTTAAAAACATTTTATTCTTTTGAAAGCATAAAACTAGTCTATTTCTACCCTTATTTCTCCATGAACTCAGATTAAGCAGTTGAGTTCATAAGCTTCTCTACCTAACTACTATCTGTTAGGATTAGATTGTATGACAGATATTATTCTCTAATTTCTAAAACAAGAAATTTAAAAGTAGTCAAGCCAAGATTAAGTAGTTTGACTTGAATCATATCTATGGCATAAAAACAAGTTGCACATAGACTAAAATTTGTAGAAATTTAAAGCAAAATGGTGAAGGCTCAAGATCTGAAAACTCAAGAACATCCTTCTCTTTTCTTCAGCTCTGTTTTTAGGCTTGTTTGAGCTGCTTCTTCTTTCTTTTCTGGTTGAAGTCTTAGGCACATTAGAACCAATTTACTTCTATCCTTGGCTCAATATTTTATCTAATTAGAGCCATTCTTTCTTCTGAAATTTATAGGTTTAGATTTTGAGCTTGTTTGAACCCTTTTTCTTCTATCCTAATCTACCTAACTGATAAGCCAAGATTGAGCTGTTTGGAAAATCTAATTCACTAACCTATCAGTAGTAAATTGAAAAAATAATTAGTCATGATTAGGCTGTATGACTAACCAGAAGTGTGTTTCTTAGGAGTGGCATTTGAGCTTGCACACTTTCAGATTTTGTTTCTCTTTTTTGGTATGGGGTTGTACCTTTCTTGTTTTTACAATCTGCCCTCTTTTCTATCTTCTATTTTTTTTTTATATTTTCCTTTTTCTTCAAAGCAGAAAACAACAACTATCTAAATGCTCAAAGGTTGAGCCTTTATGGACATTCCTATCTAACCTAATATAGCTTGGAGTATTTACATTCTTATATGATACAAAAGTGCCAATGTAGTCAGTTGAGTAGTGACAAAAAGGAAAAGAAGTTCTGGTTTCTTGTCAGGGGTATCCATAGTACATTTTGAAGATTAATCTTCAAAACCAAGGCTATCATATAAGGTGACAACTTTTCATGCATTTGGCTCTTGCAAAGGATCCATGCTTTATAATTTGATCCAGTTGGGGCCTCCACACACTCTTCCATAGGATCAACAAGGAAAAGATGAGAATTCTCTTCTTTTTGGCCCTCCATGGTTGGTAGATTTTATGCTTCTAAGACATCAGCTTTGAGGACTATATCTTCAGTATGTTTCTTGGAAGCATCATCATCCTTAACCTGCAAATCAACAAGTAGTGAAATTTCTTCTTTCTCTAAATCAATGTTTGCTTCTGATAAAAATTCAGGTTCTTTGAATCATAGATTGATATCAATTATGGGAGAAGTTTCTTCTTGAAAATATGGTATATCCTCAGTAGGATAATCTTATATTTGTTTTTCTCCCTCAAAGGCTTGCCAATATCTTTTATTGTTTGGGATAGCTGGTTTGAATTTTTCTTGAATTGTATATTGTTTGCTCTCCCAAGGTCTCAGACATGTACTAGAAACAAGGGCTAATCCACCAGCAAAACTATTTTGGTCTTTAGGAACAAGGATAAGTTAGAATTCTTTGAAAGATTTAAAAAAATCTATGGCATCATCCTTATAAGATCTAAGTCTGGGATGTTTAACCATGCATTATTCTTTCACTTGCCTGATTACCAATTCTGCATTTCCATGAACTGTTATCTTCTGGGCTCCTAATTTCTTCAATAAGTGCAACCCTAAAAGAAGTGCCTCATACTCTACTATGTCAGTTGTGCATTGAAAACTCAATTTATATGAATTGGCTTTAGAATGATTTTTTTCTATATTGTAAAGCCATATTCCTGCACCTGCACTAGTTTTAGTACATCACCCATCAAAGTTCATACTCCAAAGAGGACTAGTTCCAATATTATCATTAATTTCCTTACTATCCTCTTTGTCTTGAGTGTCATTGGATTTTTCTATGGAATAGGCACTATGTTCATGATTGTCTTGTTTAAATGAAGGTTTGGAGGGTAGCTGCTTGCTTAGTATTTGATCAATTTCTTCTTCTGTGAAAGGAGAGATGTCTCTTTCAGTATAAACAGCAATACAACTGCCCTCTTTCTTTTGATCTACAAAAGAACCTTCTAAATCTGTACAACAAAGTTCTCTATGTGAAAAGGCAAGAGTATTTGTTTTAGAAAAAGTTTCAGAGACTGGATGTTTATTAATAGTCTGGTCTATTTATTTTTCTGTCAAAGGGGAGGATGTTTCTATGTTCCTTTGAACAGGAGTATAGTAGTTCTCTGTCTCTTGTGAAGACTGATTTTGAGGCAGGGTGTCTTCTTGAGCCTCAGCTATAAGGGATGATGAATCATTGTTTGGGTTTTCAGGAATATCTTGAGGAATGTTCTTTATTCCTTGGATGTTTTCTTCCTTAACTGATTCATCTATGTTCTTGTAATTTTTCAATAGGATATTAAACTCATGAATGGCCACTAAAATATATTCAGGATGCACTTGTTCCAAATCTTCATCATTGTCTATAATGTGTTGGGTGATGTTTTGTGATGGATCATAATGTAATTCACCCGATGATAATGATGTAGTGTTTCCTCTGTAGTTCTCATAAAACATATGTTCAAGGTCCTTTAAAGAAAACAAACTACCAGATCTCAACCATTCATACCAATCCCTAGATTTACCTTCTAATGTTAACATGAACATTTTCATTAGGCAATCTTCATGCCATTCAAATTTCAACCTCCATACATGTATATGAAATTTGATGAGATGTAATAGAGGGTCATCAAAATTTTCACCCTGAAAAATAGGAAGGTTATCATCCCAATTCACTTGGGGCATCTTATGTGGAAACCCAGGGATATGATCTCTACTCATTGGGGCATATCTTCGTTGTATCCTTGGAATAATGTTTGTAAATCAAGAAAGAGGTCACTGAGTCTGTTCAATCAGTTCAAGGTCTTCTACCAGTGGATTCATTTGGTCTTTTGGCAGTTATAGAGTGTGGAGTCGCCAGGTGGAAATTTTTTAGCTCTTAAGGAGGTAAAATGTTTTATGGTTCCACCACCATGTTTATTATGATGCCAATCTAGAGATGTTTTTTGGTTTTCTGAGTGTCCTATAAGCTATGAGAGTGTCCTATAAGTTATGAGTTCCTTCAAGGTTTGATAAGCTCTATGAGAATCCTAAGGGTTACTTAGTTTTTCACTGATTCAAATAAGTCTTATCATGATAACCAACATGCTTTGGTAGTGCTTGAAGAGAGCTACTTATACTGCGCTAAATGTTGAGTGCTTTGTTTCAAGGATTTTACTCAAAACTCCCCAGTGGAGTCGCCAGAAATGTTAGGTCTTTGTAATTTTAGTAGATTGGCAAGACTAAAGTTGAAGAGGCAACATTTGAACCACTTTGGGATTCTAGGATCTAGCCCTCCTGAATCCAGAGAGGGATCTCTCTATAAGTGAAAATATTGATTTATCTTTAAGGCTTGAAATGTGATATTAGGCTAGTTATGAAGAACAAGGTTTTTGTTTGTTTTGGTTGGGAAAAGATATATGAAGATGAAGGAAGTCTAAATGAAGGGTGAAGGTGTATGAAAGTGAAAGAGTGATTAAGCTAACAAGATAGGCAAGAATCAGCTTCAATCCATTAGGCTATGGAGTCATAATAGGATTTAATTGAAACAACAAGGTTCAAGAGTGGTCCATGGGGCAAGTCATCTATGTCAAAGGATCTCTTTAAGTTGATTTTATGGAATGGAATGAAACAATAAGAAGGGGAATCGAACAAATGAGGAAAAAAGAGTAGCCTAAGATCAAGTAAGTACTTTGAAACTATCCTGCTTTTGGCATTCACTTATGAAAGACATAAAATAAATCTAAGATCAGGTAAGTACTTTGAAACTAGCCTAATTTTGATGCACTTTCAATAGAAAACATTTAAAAAACACAATTAATAGCTTAAGATCAAGTAAGACTTTGAACCTATCCTGCTTTCAGCATATTCAAAAGGAAACATTCAAGACAAACATAAAAGTAGTCTAAGATCAAGTAAGGACTTTGAACCTATCCTGCTTTAAACATACTCTTAAGGGAAACTTTCAGACAACCTTTGGAGAAAGAAATAGAAGACAGGGCAAACCATAAAATTTCCTAGTCTAACTCTACTTAGCAAGTAATGAAAATAACATTCAAGAACAACGTTTAAATTTTAGACAGTAAGACGCGGAACACTAAATTTCCTTAACTGCTTGGACTGTATTAAATCATTCCTAAATACACAATTGGAAGAAAACATGGAGATAAATCTTATCAGTGAGAGTAGGGTACTTTTAACAGTAAATCCTAGCTCTATATTTCTTGTTATTTATCAGAGAAAGTGGACAGAATGGAAACAAAAATAAAATAACAATTTACAATAAGAAAAACATCACCATTGACATAGACCAAGATCCCATAAATCAGCTTGTATTTGATGCTTCAAACCAGTTACAATCACCAAGTCCAGTGGATCTCTACATCTTCAAACTTCTCATCTCAACTTAGGTATCTTCAATTACAAACAGAGCTTATAGCGGCTTCAGAAAACTATTTACATGCATCAGATATTCAGAGACCAACCTTTATCTCATCTTCTACAGAAGTATTTATAGAAGAAATGAGGAGGTGGGATGAGAGAAAATATATCTAGGCTTAATTAATACAATTTAATGCTTCTCGGCCTTTGACGGGCTCAATGGAGAATATTTCTGATATTTCCTCTGTATTAATTGGTTTTCATTAAGTATTAAGCACGCTGGGAAGATTTTGTTTACTTAAAAAACTCTTGATGCGAGTTAGCAATAACTCTGGCTGTCTTTTAGGAAAAATATCACTAATTGAAGCAATAAATCTGCCTTGTTCGATTGCTTTGAGGCTGCAGGTGGCTTTTGGTAGCTAGAGAGGATTCAATTAGCCTCTGATGTGGCAGTGGAGGATTTTTGGACTGATAGATTTCTTTGTTTGATTCTAAAACACCTTAAAACTTTCTTTGCTATGTGTTTTAGGCCTAATTAGGCTTAATTTTTTTCTTCAGGTCTTCATATTGTTTTTAACAGTGTGGATTAGGCCTTTGGTTTACTGAGTTTGTGCCTTAATCCCTCAAATTGTGTTGAAAACCTTTAATTATTCATTTTTTCTTTAATCCCATTCTTTGACACTGATACTCTTTGTCTGATTAAGGTTTACGGTGTTTTGTTACTTCGCAGGCACGCAAAGGGCTTTATAATGTTACCAATGTTCATGAGAAATGGGTAAAATTTAGATTTGAACCCTGTAGATTCCTTGTCTTCATGGATAAAGGCCTCGGGGATCGTCATCCCCGGCCCTTCATTTCCTTTTAAAACTATGGAGAAACCTTTAAAACCTGCAAAAATACACAAAAGTTAAGAAAATCTGTGAAAGAAAAGGTTAATGCCATGGTGGAGGTTAGGTCTAATCGTGGCCGTCGATCCAGGTTAATCGACGATCGAGATTGCTCGATGAGTTTGATGGGGAGGCGGTTGGATGAAAATGAGGGAAGATTAAGTCCGGGCCATTGATCTAGATTGATCAACGGCTGAGATCAATCGGGAGTTTTGTAATGCGGAGGGGAAATGTTATAGTGAAATGGAGGAAAATATATAAAAAAGGGAGAAAACATTTGGTGGAAGTGAAATGGGCGCAAATGCGTTTTGGGTGTAAGGATGAATAAGAGTCGTTGATCTAGAATGATCAACGGTCGAGATTTCCTGATGAAATCGCTTTGGGAGGTTAGATAGAGGGAGATGTAATGGGGGGTGAGAATAGATGAGAGCCATTCGATCAAAAGGATGAACGGTGGGGATTAAAAGGTGAAACGTTAATGCAGTGGGAAAAGTGGTTTGGCGGAAAACCTAAGTGGTTTTCGCGCAGCTATGAAGTGGTTTTGAAATTTCTAAAAAAAACGCGATATGCTTCGCTGACTGACACGTGTCCCTTAGAAAACCACTTTTTTCACATTTTTTCTTGGCGTTAAACCTCGGATGCAGAAAAAAATGCGAAATTGACTATGAGTCATCGGATGAGGGACAATAGATCCAACGGTGTGGATCGCACACGACGGAGGGAAAGATGCACGGGAGGAAAGGCAGGTGGAGTCGAATGGTGGTTTAGATCTTGACCGTTGGATCTTGGGAATGGACGGTAGATATCTATTGATGGGGAGAAATGAAAAGGGCGAAGTGCGAAGAGCGGAAGAAATGTGGACCATCCGATCGGAGAAGATCAACGGTGGAGATCTGATTGCAGGATCGCAATCGGCAGGAGGAAAAAATGAAGTGAAAATAGAATGTTCCTATGCGATTAAGCGCGGGCCGTTAGATCTAAGAGAGATCAATGGTGTAGATTTAATCGACGGGTGCGATGATGGAGGGATATGCGACGGGCGAGCGTGGTGCGATTAAACACTGGCCGTCGGATCTAAGAGTAAGATCGATGGTCAATATT
Source organism: Pinus albicaulis (assembly GCA_034641835.2). Lineage (NCBI taxonomy): Eukaryota > Viridiplantae > Streptophyta > Pinopsida > Pinales > Pinaceae > Pinus > Pinus albicaulis. Next base: position 1,005,175,141 of record CM076575.1, on the reverse strand, counting down.
CAATCGGAGGGGTAAAGAAGGAAATTCATGGGCAGAGTGCGAAGAAATCTTAGCCGTCGGTTCTTGTGGATTCGACGGCTAAGATTCAATCGGGGGATCGAAATCGGAGATGGAAAAAGGGAAAAGTATTAGGGGAAAATTCGATTTTCCAATTGCGATTGAGCAAGATCTGTCGATCTAAAAACTAGATCGATGGTGGAGATTTAATCATGAAGAAAAAAGGCGGAAAGGCGGGTTTGGAACGGGGAACAATATGGACCATTGGATCCGGGCGTAGTAAAGAAGATCAACGGTGGAGAAACGATCGCAGGATCGCATCGAAGAAAAGGAAAGAACCAAGAAAAAAGGGTTATATGATTATTTGCGATGCGATAAGCCAGTGATCGTTGATCGGTTTAGATCGACGGTTGATATTCATTGAAAACTCTAACTGTCGGGTTTTATTAAAACACAACGAAAAGTCGGGTTTTTATGAAATACAAAGGAGAAAAAGGTTTTGACGGGGTTAGGAGAGGAGTTTAGGCCCTTTAAGCGCCTGGTTGTGGGGCTTAAGGTCCTATGCGGAAGGGGCCTACCAGAGTTAAGCCCTCGGGGGTTGAATAAAATATTATATGGAAAAGGGGTATTTTGGCCTAAAAACAGAGTTTTTTAAGGAAAATTTGGGGTTCCGGTAGAGGGAAAAGGAGATTTTCAAACCAAATGGTTTTAAAAGGGTTTTGAAGTAAATTTGAAGGTTATATGAGGCTTATGGAGGAATTTTCTGAAAGAAATAAGGGATAAAAATGGGGTTTTTATGAATGAAAGGAGGGGTAAAATGAGGGGAAAAATGGGATTTTTCAAGCAGTCTTCCTTAGGTAAACAACAGTGAAGATTAACTAAAGGATTAGTTAACTTCATAAGACTTTAAGAACTAACAATTTGGCCATAAAATTGTTTCTTGAAGGCTACAAGAACTTCTTAGCCACCATTTGATATGACAAATTTTTATAGGTGGCTAACAGTGGGTAAGTTTCAAGGAAATGTTAGGAGTTGGAGATACACTTGTGCAATTTAATTGAGGTTGAGTAGACTTGTAAATAACAGAAGGAGCCGCTACATTTAGAGCGGATAATTCTACAACCTGTTGAAGGTAAGTATCATGGATAGTTGAGGTGAGCTCTATTACCAAACGTTGAAGGGAGTCAAAGTGTTGGAGAAGTTTAAAATCAGTTTTATAGGAGGTAGAGGCTTCCCCAAATGGTCTTTGCTGTAAGATGGATGGATTAAATATTGTCTGGTCTATCTAATTCTAGGATTTTGTTCTGAATAGGCTTTGCTCAAAGTGTAAGTCAAAATTGATATCCTGCAAGGTTGTAAGGTTTTCAGGAAGGGAACTTTCTTTGTGAATAGTCTTGCTAATAGTTGGATCCACATATCGAGGAGTTCTTCTTAGGATTTTCTCTGAGTTGTCAAATATCGCAGGGATATTTGGGTCAGGATGGGATTTCGTAAAGATTCTTTTGGAAGCCATAATTTATACCCAAAGCACCAACAAGTTGAATATTTTTACAAAAAACCCAATCTGTGGGAAATACTTAAATTCCACAGTGTCTCGACTGGGGTTTCTGAGTTCTGATGAAATAATAAATTTTTCAATAATTCCCCAGTATGGTCGCCATTATGTTAGCACTCTATAATTTACAATATTGGCATAACTAAACTATAAATCACAACATCAAACACTTTGGAGTCCAGGACCTAGCCTTTCTAGACTCAAAGAGGGTTCTCTATGTTTTATGATTTTAATCAATTTCACTTGCTGGTTATACATATTGATATTAGGCTAGTTATAGTGATGGGGGTTGTTTGTTTGATTGATTGTGTGGTTGGAAAGATAGGGTTGCAGAAGCTATTCCATTGGGAAATGGAGTCAAAGGCTGGAATGGCACATCAAAATAAAGAGAAAATCATAGGGCAAGCTAACTGTGCTAAATGGATTTTAAGAGCTGTATGAATTATGAGGTGAAAGAAATAGTAAGGTTCGGTAGTGACTAAAGAGAAATTAAGAATTATTTAATCATACTTCAGCAGAAAACATTCAGATTATAAATGCAGACAAAATTAAGGCGCTCTAACAATGAATCTTAATCAAAAATTTCTGATTTACAATTAGATGAGCAGATACAAAGCAAAGAAAACAAAGAAAATCTATGACAACACCGCCTGTAGAATTAATTTTTGTAACTCTTCAAGAATGTAAAAACTTGGGCGGTTCTTCATGAATCCAACAAATGATTTGGAGGTGGCTGAGATCATTGTGAAGAGGCAATGCAGGGTGGTTCTAACATCTGGCTCTCTCTTTGGGCTGCCACTGCATAGATAATAAAGGAGGATGCATTTATGGCACTGCTAATCAAATGGCGGTTGTGCCGATGTGTCTATTGTGCCTTTTCAATCTCAAAATGTGCACAATATATTCCACTCTCTTTGGCTGGGGATCTTCGTGCTTAAAAAATTTCGGTATACTACATCCACCTCTGTGTATTTGCTAAAATTTGGTTTGGTAAGGAAGACATGCTTAAGCTCATGTTGAATAAATATGTCATTACTCAAGAGATCCCAGATAACTTTCCCAGACACTCTTCCTTGGATAATAGTGGATCTGGTGACTTCCTTAGTTATTTCTCTGAGTTTGATCATATAATATTCCCTTTCGATCAACTTCTTATTAATCACAAACATTGAGGGAAATCCTTTTGCTATCAGGGATTCAATCTTGTTTAGGAATCTGCTGATGGCCATGTCCAACTCACAACATTTTTTCTCCAATTGCCTTACTAAATTTCTCCTAGTGAAGATCCTCTTCACTTCTACTATGGTTGTTGTTCTGTCTGGTACATATAGTACTTCAAGCTCATAGCTAGTCTTAGAGTTCAGGAATTCTATAATCTTCGGGGTTATTTTTGGCATGTTTCTTAATTCTTGATTTGATTTATCAATTGCCACTATGCATTTTTCCACCAACTCTTTTTGTTCAAAAATGATCTTGATGGGGTGCCACATTTCTTCCACTGACTTAATGATACTACTCGAGATTATCAACTTCATTTTTCCCAGAATGTTGTTGTCTGCAAATCCCTTCTCTACCTTCTCCAATCTCTCAATCTGCTTCTTGGCTATCTCGTGGATAATTTCAGTCTTGGCCTTTTGATCTTTTAGGATGCCAATTTGTGCTTCCAATTTCTGGATCTCTTGTGACTGTAGGGTCATTCTTTCCATGGATTTTGACAACTGGTCTGTCATACTAGGTGTACCAGCAGTGGTGGGAATAACTGATGGAATTGGTGAGATGGGGGTAGCTTCCACTGGGATGAGTGTACCTTGAGCTGCCTCTTCTTTCTCTTTTAGTAGTTTCTCCATCTCATTCTCTAGCTGTTTGATTTGGGTAGCCTATTCTACAACAAACTTTAATAGCTCTTCCTTCTATGATTCCTCCTCCTCAATGCCTTTGGCCAGGGGATCTTCTATTATCGATTTCTGGAGTTGCTTTCTGAGGGCTGCTATATCAACATTCGTCTTCTTCAAAATCTCCTCTACAACTTGAACATTGGCTGGTTCATGACCCAACTTCACTATTAAATCTTCTAAAGACTTGATCCTTGAGTCTTTAGCCATGGCAGATATATTTTCTATCCTGAGTTCTGATTGAGCATTGGATAAGGATATCTGAAGCTTTGACAAGCTCAAAGCATTACTGGTCAGGGTGGAGGCTACCATTTCTCCGGTCTTCTTGTGTAATTCCATATGATCAATGGGGTGGATGTCCCTAGCATTAAATTCAAATGATACCTTCTTGTAATCTCCCGCTCCTTGTGGTTGTGGACCCAAAGCTTTTAGAAATGCCAACTGCATCCTTTTCTTCTTTCTATCAAAAGCAGAAAATAGCCTGCTTTGTGAACTTGGGGTTTGCTTCTAGAATTTGTTGTAATTTTTGTTTTTTCAATACCTTATCGCTCAATTTTATTTCCTTAAATATATCATAAACTGATCTTTCTTGACCTTCTATGGCAGGTTTGGAAGTAGATGTTTGCAGGGTCTGTTGCTATAGATATGTTGTGGTAGTAGATGTAGGGGAGACCATTATTTGACCACCCACTGGAGATGGTCCAGGTGTGTTTGCAATATGAACCATGGTTTTTTTCCCTCATTCCCCTCGTTGATCAATATCCATATGTACTCGTGCCCTCTTCCTATATCTTATTTTGAATTCTCTACTAGAGGTATCAGTCACTAGGGGTGACTGATCCTCTCTTGGGTTTGGCCTTTTTCTCCCTATCTCTTTTTCCTCTTCCTTCCCCTTGTCTTCTCTTCCTTCTACACTCTCCCTTCCTTATGATGTTGGGGTCTGGACACCTAGAGTGGAGAGCACTAGTTCTTCCTCTTCATGGAGGGTATTAATCAGCCATTCTATTTGATTGGAGTATTGTTCAATTGAAGGCCTATGTATGTGAACATAGGGTGTGGACTTGATTTCCACCCTCTTCCTGGAGATAATTTTTGTAGGGTCATAGGACCAAGTGAAACTATAATTGAAGCTCATCTCCTTTAGTATATTTTCTTCATCCTCTCTTGCTGCTCTACTGTTGCAAATGAAAGGCCCAATTTGTGTTTTGATCCTAAACTGAGTTTTCTTCTTTGCAGATACAAAGTGGAGCTCATGTGGATGTATCATTTGCGTTATTTATTCCAGTGCAAAGATCCTCATGGTAAGGAAATTTGGCAATTTTTAACGAGCTAGCTCACTTCCCTAGACTCAAATATCTGTGTAGTTTTGATACAAATACCAATATGTTGTCTTCACTTGTTTTGTTAGTTGCATGGTTTTTCTGATTTCCTCATTTATCCTGGGCTCTGCTGCATCATTAAATGTGCTGATGGTTGGATGCACAAAAATATCTACAAAATCCTTGTATGCAAATTCCTTCTGATCTTTTAGTAGCAGGGTAGTCCAAAATATGACAGATTGGGGCTCCTTATCTTCATTTACCTTGGAAATCTGAAACTGAAACCTTCTATACTGGAAATGGACAAACATATATACCAACATAGAGGAGTATCTGAAAAATTCCTCTGTGTCAAACTTTAAAAAGTGCTCATGAATGGCCTTTGTAAGAAATTGAGCATAGTAACAGGACTATGTGTTTAGCACCTGGGGAAAGAGTGGAAAAGAAACCTATCATAGCTTCCTCTACCCACTGATGAGTGTGATAACCTAAAAAATGGAGATAAAACAGACATAATGTGTTGGGTCTATCAGAAAAGGGAAATGAGGGATAAGGAGGGTTCTTTGTAGGCATTGGGGTATTAGGGGTCAGAGAAAACTGCAAGGTTTTGGGTTTGCTAGCAGGGTCAAGATTCTGAAAAAATTCTCTTAGGACTTCATAGGAGAAATGGATCACTTGTTTAGGAGTGGGGGCCTGCATCATCTGCTGGATGGATTGGGCATTGACTGCAAACATGATTTCTCTTGATGGGGTGACTATGGTCCTCTAGTTAATATCATAACAGCTTCGGCAATTCCTAATGAACTCTGGGAAACTATGGGTCTTTGGGAAGATGTAAAGGGGCAACTGGGTTTCCCATAGGCTAAGGTCATCGGTTCCTTCCAGTAATTGGTCCTGAAACCAGAAGTAAACATCAAACAAATCAGAACTAGAATCTATCTCATGAATCTTGTAATCTCTGTCTGCTAGAGCGAAGTGATCTAGCTCTACTTGTGGGTAGACCATTGGATTCAAAGGATGGCATTTTCCTCAATGATATTTCTTTCACAAACCTGCAATGGAGAAATGGATAACAGATGGGGGAACTTAGGGAAATGACAATGGGTTAGCACTAGGAAGGGATATAACAACGGGGAAGAATCACTGAGATTGAAACTCTAAAGGATCCATGTAATCCCATTTCGCACAGAGCTGAAGATTTTCCTTTTGAAATTCACCCTTTATTCAATTTTACCTGCAAATTCAATCTTTGTATTAGTTAGACAAAAACTACAGAGTAAACTCTGTAGTTATACCGACCTTTGGATATTTAAACAACAATGCGGAGGTATGGAGGTGGCGTGGGTCCATTGGGAAATGGCCTGACCATTTATGGCGCAATAGTTGTTTGAACGGGAGATGGTTGTGACTTCAAATAGATAGTGGGAGCGAAATTGTGGTGTGGGAAGTGCATGCAATGGTCAGAAAGGCATAACAGTTTGGTGAAATGGATTTCCGAAGGGGGTGAAAGTGGTAAGCGGTGTTAGGAGAGGGGGGTGTGGAAGAGCCCTAGGCTCGACACGTTAGCCGGGTGGGAGGTATGGGATACCGCCCATTCTGGACACCCCCCCCCCCCCCCCGTCATGATAAAGTTCGAATACAGTGGGGGGGCCAAAAAATGTTCTGGGTCTTGTGATGTGCTGAGGAGAGCGGATATAACGAGAAGATGCAAGAAGTTTAACATCGATTTGACGGGGAGAGGAGCAAGTGGGTCCACCCGGACTTGAAAAACCTTTAGATCTTAGTTCTGGGACACATCACGTCCGTGCTGATGTCGCACTTTTCTTTCGCGGTTCTTTAAATTTTCCTTCACGATGTCCTTTAAAACTTGCGATGTGTGCCTTGTGATTGGGTCCCACCCATCGCACATCGCAACTCGGCAATTTTAAAACTTACCTTTTGCACTTAATCTTTAAGATTTGCGATGCACGTTATGTGGGCTAGGGACACGTCACATGTCACGTCATCTACTACGTCATCTGCTACGTGATTTTCACATTTTCCTCCCACTGCAATCCTATAAAAATTATGATGTGCGCTTGTGATCGCATCACATCCTGAAAAAATTAACATTTCGAGCGCTTATAGGTAAGCTGTAAATTGTGCGAAGTGTGCCATGCAACGCGCTAAAAGTTGGCAAGTGTGAAAAGGTAGAAGATAAGGAAACTTATGAAATTCAATGGTTTATATGTGGACTTTGGCCATGTATAAAGGTTGGATGGGTCCTACCAAACCGGATCGACAGAGATTTATGTTTCGGCATTGACTTAAGAAGAGGTGGTTTAAACTTGCAGGCTGCGAAGTGTGGGCAAGATGTAGGTTTCATGGTATAATGTAAGACATGGTTGCTAGTGGGTGGGCAGAGACTTCAAAAATAGAATTTAAGACTTTAGCATGAAGAAATAAGTCTGAATGGTTATGTATGTGGGTCTTGGGAGTTTTAAGTTGGATTCAGAGCATGATATTTCAGAATTTGCGAAAATTAAAGGTAAGAAGGGGATAGATGACATGGATGGAGGGAAATATGGACTTTTTTCTCATTATTACACTTACTCAACAACACTGCCTTCTTCCTTGAACTATAAATGGCAGATGATTTCTTGTGTAGCTCTTTGGCATTCAGGGTCTTCCTTTCTTCTATGAAAATAAATGATAGTCATAGGATATTATTTTCAGCATATAAAAAATATAATCAATGATCAGTCGCCTTGTGATACTGTGAAATAAATGGGTCTAATAGTGGCTCCAACTGGGGATGGCAGCTCCTTCAGGAGTTGTTAAGAACACCGTATACTAGTGACTTGATCCATTGGGCTCACCCCAACCCTGCAACCTGATCTGCTGCAAATTTTGTGGCTCTAACCTTCAAACTACAATCATTGTTTTTTTCAAACTGAGGTCTTCAACACACCTGATCCTAAGACTGAAAAACAACCTGAAGCTGAAAACTGGATACATGCTCAAAGTATTAAGAGCTCATTTTCATGCCTACCTACCCAATTTCTGATTCTAATGATTTATTTTCCTTTTGGGGTGCATTTAGACTTGCAAAGCCTAGCATAATTTTTCTTTTGAATCTCTACCCTATCACCTATCCCTTATTTCTCCTATTGGTTCAGATTAGGCTGCTGAACCAATGCCATTTTCTACTTACCTACTGAAAAGCCAAGATTAAATGGTTTGGAAAATATTCATTTCCTAACCTATCAACAGAAAATTAAAAATTTTACAAGCATGCTTAAGCTTTATGGCTGCACAAAAACTCTTTTCAATAGTAGTGGCACTTTAATTTGCAACACTTTCAGAAAAATTTATATACATTTTTTTTTAAAGCTTATCATACTGGGCTTATGGCTTTCACTTTGAGCTTCAACCGTGTCCAATGGATTATTGAAAATTGCAAGCCTATGGTATTTACAATGATGAAAGTATTATCTGAGTTTTATAAGAGATATTGTTTTAGCATCCTTCCATTGACATGACCTCCAAACAGCTCTGTTCCATCCATTTCTTACAAGAAAAATGAGTTGTCTCCTCTGAAAGAATGAATAATGTATGGTCCTTTCCACAAGTTGTCAATTTTTCCATGCTTAACTTTATCTTCTTGTCTGGAGTCCCATTTGAGCACTTTATCTCTGATATTGAAATCATTGGATTTTTTCCTCTTGTCAAAGATCTTCTTCATTTTTTCTTGCACCACCTGGGTTCTTTTGTACACTTCCTCTCTGGACTGTTGCAGCTGGATGGTACGGATTATTATCCTTTGTATATCATTTTCTTTAGTCTGAACTTCTTGAATGAGATTCATGGTTGGCCCTCCCAAGGATTTTGGGAAAAATGCATCCATTCCATAGACTAATTGGTATGGTGACATGCTAATTGATTTCTTTGTGGTCAATCTATCATCCCACAAGGCACGTACCCGTTTGTTATGCCAAGATTTATTATTATCTTCCAGCCGTTCTTGATGATGATGACCAGGCTCTTGTTGGAAGTTTCAACCAGTCCATTACCTTGAGGGTAATAAGTTGTTGAATGTTCCAACTAAATGTGATATATGTGGCAAAAGCCTATCATCTTCTTGGACTTAAAAGCAATAGCATAATCTGTAATGATTTTCCTAGGACAAAAAAATCTGGATAGGATTTTGGCTTCAAGGAATTTGATAATCACTGAGTTAGTAGAAGTTCTGGAAGGGATGGCCTCTATCCATTTGGTAAAATAGTCTGTAGCAGTGAGGATCCATTTATGTTGGCCAGAGGAGGAAGGGTGGATTTTTCCAATGAATTCTAAACCCCATCGTTGGAAAGGAGCTTCAACAGAGATAGGCTGTAAAGGTAGAGGCAACAACTTTCTTTTTCACTCAAAGATTTGGCATTTATGATAGGTAGCTACCATTTTGTGGGTGTCTGCGAAAAGGGTAGGCCAATAGAAACCAGCTGTAAGGATCTTATTAGCAGTGGTTTTCCAGTAGAGATAACCTCCAAAATCCCCTTCATGGAATTCTTTTGTAACCCTGTCTGCATCTTCTTGAAGCAAACATTTAAGCAATACGCCCCTAGAATCTTTCCAATACAAAACATTTTCTAGTATGCAGAATTTTACAGCCTTTAATTTCAAGAATCTAGCCTTTGTTTTGGACAAACCAGGAGGATCATTTAAGTAGAATAGGACATACAATATATCTGCGTGCCAGGGAGAATTTAGGTATGCTTCCTCAATAGGTGGAGTCGCCAGCTCCTCTTGTTGATCCAGTGAATGAATCATGTTAATATCTAGTGCTTGAAAATTTGTTTCAGCCATCAATTTGGCTTGTCCTTGTCCCTTGATTAGTTTGGTGGGCCTGATCTCTAAATCATACTCCAAGATGGTAGCAATCCACTTGCCTCTTTTTCCATCAGGATCCTGAGTTAGGATGTCTTTGACAACTATATTGGGCACAAATGCAATGATATGTGAATGCATAATGTAGACTCTGAAATCCTTCAGTGCCTTAATCAAGGAAAAATCTTGCTTTTCCATAATATTGGACTTCAAAGGTGCATCTCTTAAAGCTTGGCTAAAAAATGCTATGGGTCTGAGTTTCAAATAAATTACCAAATTCTAAGTCCTGAGTTTTATGCACACATATTCATTTTATTTTGTCAACATCTCCAAGTTTTCTTCATTTCATTTCTCCTTTTCCTCCAAACAAACTTTGCAATCCAGAAGACATTGTTAGACCTCTTTCTTAATGGTCGTGGCTACTACATAAATGCTATGAAAAGGTTACTATAATATGTGGTATTCAATGCTCATATCCCCTTCCTCTTGAACTAGTGCCTTCAAAGCTTTATGAATTTTCCACTAGAAAATTTCTCCCTTCTTGTTGATCTCATTAGGCTCCCCCGTGAAACCCTTTTTTTCTGAACTAGAGTCAAGCGGGAGGACCCCCTTTCCACATCCTCACCTCTTTATGCTCACTCTTCTGGGAATCCCTTGACATTTCCACATGCAAAAAACTCATATCAATCACAATCTTAGAAGTTTAGAACAAAAAAAAATCTCTCGGATGCCACCCCTTTTTAATGGACTACATAATCCTTGAAATTGTAACAATTCTTCATGGCTATATGATCGAGGATTTATATATGGATACAATAAGACCTATGCAGGTCTATACTACTAAAGTTATGGGAAGGCAATAAATTTGGTATCCTGTAAATATTTCACTATCCAACAGCAATGCGACGACTTAAAGAAAGGTCAAGAAGTTAATTTGTTGTATATGACATAATAAACACATCTTGAAAACCTTATCTATATAATGCAAATCGAATGGCTTCAAAACACCCATCCATCGTATCACTTGGAAAATATGAATAATTGTAGAAAATTTTGAATTCTAACTTTTATTGCAATTTTAAAATTTCACCTGACAGTAGCGGTTTCCTAGATCCAATTTATATGATAATTTAGTCTTAGGGTTGGCTTGAAGTATAAATTATAGTAGAAAATATTTGGCAATATTTGGATTCACTTTAACTCCAATCCACTGGGAAATTCAAGAGTAATAATACCAAACATATGCCGAAAAATTTTGGCCTTAGGGCACACTCTCCGAGCATAAAATCAGATTTGGAATCACTGCAATTAATGCATATTTACATCAATACCATATTCAAAAAGAGCTTCTTGGTAGTTTCCAGGATTCATTTGATAAATGATTATTGAAGTTGAATTAGATGGAAGTATTCATTGAAAAGTAAGTTTTAATTCTTACAGCATACCAAATAAACCTAGAAAATGGTAAGACATCATATGTTTTCTTGTCTCCAAATCATCAGTTAGATTCAAGAGCTTCTCTGAAAGGTCCATAAAATGAACTTGTATATATTTTTAAAGAGAGAAGTTCATAACATTCATGGAAATGTGATCTCCATAATTCTCTATTGAAACATCACATTCTACCATTAAGGGTAGGAAGTAAGTGTAAGAATGTAGTAAAATACAGTAAAACCACTCTTGTTTATATTAAAATTCATCTACAAGATACACGGAAAGATATATTTTTCGCAGCTTGAATCTAAGTTGAAGTAAGAGGAGCTACAATAGAAAAGTCATAATTTTAAATGCACCTTTATTCAAAAAAATCCTTTATTTGAGATTGTACGAGACTCCCATCAATGGGATGAAAATAATCAAATGAGTGAAGTTGAGATTGATTTAGTGCCTAGTGCAAGAGAATATTTGCATGCAGATGTAGAAAATCAATATGCACTTCCCAAGGCCACCATGAGACCTTGGGAAGAATTTTTCAACATCAAACACATAATAGTTCTTGGATATGACAAGGATTTTCCCTTTCATAATCCATACTACTCTAAGCCCATTCAATTTCAGAGTATTCTATTTATTCATGAAAATTCATATTCACTTGTTCCTTCTCCTCATTCACAATATATTGTTAAATGCCAAAATTGTGACATAGTTGACCATGCGAAATATCATTTTTTTTTAATCTTTATATATGTGAGAATTCTAGTCATCCTACACATCATTCAAACAATTGCTTCAAAAAAAATCCTCTTGCAAGAACACAGATTCACCTTGGATGGATAACTTCTTATCAATGGGCTTTAACAACCAAGAAGATATTTCAAAATTTTTCCTAGAGTATTAAGAGGTCGTGTAATTGATTTTTCTTCTTCTTCTCACTCTATATCTAACAGTGGGGGAGTTTATGATCATCTACAAACTTCAAGAATAAATCAAGCAAGCCTAAGTCATAGCTTAAACCTGTTGCCTAAGCCTAGATCTAGACCCATCCATATCTATATTTAGAGTTGTAGCCAGAGACAGAGAATCCCCTAAGCATGCCTTTGGTTGGTGGCCTTCCTTAAAGCACTGTAGGTTGAGACCTCCCTTTTCCAATTGAGTTTCTCTCTTTTCCCAGAAGTTAAGACCTTCCCTTTCTAGGTTGATGGTATCCATTTTCAAAACATTAGGGACACTTTATCTACTAGAAGAATAATAACTTATTTCCAGATTTGTAACTATTCCGAGAACTACACTAAGTGTTCTAGCTTGAGACCCAAAGGCCTCCCTTTTCACAACAACAATCAACACTTCCTCTAGAAGAAGACTTCAACTTCTAGCCAGATTTGGAAGAGTTCCAAGAACTACGCTAAGTGCTCCATTGTTGGTGGTCATCATTAAACCAATGTTAGTTGAGACCTAAAATTCCCCCACCATATACATTCATCTTAGAGAAAACATTCAGCTAATTGTTGCCATACACCTTTGCATTTTTATTACAACTCTCTTCTTAGACTTGTATATACCCCTTTAGGTTAAGGGGGGATGTTTGACTCCTAATATGCTAAGGGTTATGTTGTGGAATGTGAAAGTTCATTGGAGTCCAACAAACCTTGGAAGATTAATCCATTAGTCATGGAAAATGTATAAATGTACATCATTGTGAATAGTAAATGCAAATCAATATTTTATCTTTCATATCTTATCAATTATTTTGTGTTTTTTAACAAGTATAATTCCAACATATTAATAAACCTATGGGACTATTAATATTATAAATGCAAGGGATCAATATTAAAAACCCAAATGATTAATAATAAACCGAAGGAATTAGTGATATTATGAACCCAAGGGATTACTGATATTAATAAACCAAAGGAATTATTAATATTACAAACACAATAAATTAGTATTAAAAACACAAGGGATTAATAAACCCAAGATATTATTAATATTATAAACCTGGGATATTAGTATTATAAAACAAGTAGATTAATAAACCCAAGGGATTATTAATATTATAAACCCAAGGGATTAATAAGCCTAAACAGTTATTAAAATGACAAACCCAAGGGATTATTCACATTATAAAAAAAAGGTTTATAAACCTAAGGGATTGGTATTATAAAACCTTAGATTAATATTAAACCCTAATAATATAAACTCTAATATTAATATTATAGACTAATGGGATTGATACTGAACCCTAGGATCAATATTATAAACTCGGGGGATTAAAAAATCATATATTATAAACTTGAATATATATATATATATATATATATATATATATATATATATTAGGGATTAATATTATAAATCCAAGGGACTGTAAATCCACAGAAATAATATTAAACCCAATGATTAATATTATAAACCCAATTTTTTAATTTAATAAACCATGTTGAATGAATTTCAATGTAATGTAACATTCGACAATGAATGTCATATTGATTATCATATTGAAACAATTTTTTTCACTATGAGATGTTGGATATATTTTTGTACAAATCAAACATCATAGTATTAAGCTGTAACATAAATCCCCAACATCGTCAAATCCAATATAATAAACCACAATATTAATATTATAAACCCTAATATTAAACTTCACAACTATAAATTATAAACTCAATATTAAACTCTAAATATAAACCCAATATTATAATCCCTAATATTAAACCTCAATTTCGTACAATGTGATGTTGAGTAAATTTCTATCTAATGTAGTAATGTGTCAATAAACCAAAGCGAACAATAAAACCAAGGGATTAATATTAAACCCTAGGATTAATATTATAAGCCATAGGATTAATACTAAACCGTAGGAATATAAACCATAATATTAATATTATGAATCAAAGGGATTATAAACCTAAGAGATTAATAAACCAAAGGGATTATTAATATTATAAGCCTAAGGGATTAATAAACCCAAGGAATTATTAATATGAAAAACCAAATTGATTAACAAATACAAGGGATTATTAATATTATAAAAGAAAAGGTCTTTAAACTAAAGGGATTAATAATATAAACCCAACAAATTAATAAGCTCAAGTAATTATTAAATTATAAACCCAAGTGATTGATATTATAAACCCTATTTTGTAATGTAAAATTGTGACGTTGAATGAATTGCAATGTAATGTAACATTGCGACAATGATTGTGAAATTGATTATCATATTGAGAAAAACTTGGGCACAATGTGGCTTTGGATATATTTTTGTACCATTCCAACATCACAATATTAAACCTAATATTATAAACCCTAATAGTAAACCCCACTTTGGTAATGCAAAATGTGATGTTGAATGAATAACAATGTAATGTAATATTGCAAAGGGATCAATAAACTTAAGGGATTAAAATTAAACCTTATGATTAATATTATAAACCCCAGGATTAATATTAAACCCTAATAATATAAACAATATGATTAACATTATAAATTAAAGGGATTATAAATCTAAGGAATTAACATTAAACCCTATGACTAATATTATACACCCTGAGATTAATATTATAAACCCATTGGAGTAATATTAAACCCGAAGATTAATATTATAAACCAATTTTTGTAATGTAGCAATGCGACGTCGAATAAATTTCAATGCAATGTAACATTGTGACACTGATTGTCCTATTGATTGTCGTATTGAGACAATTCTTGTCACTATGTGACATTGGGTATCTTTTTGTTCCATTTCAATGTCGCAATATTAAACCCTAACATCATAAAACCTAATAAAATAAAACTTAATACTAATATTATAAACTCTAATATTAAACCACATTATTATAAATTATAATCCCAATATTAAATTGTAATATTATAAACCCTAATATTAAACCCCAATTTTGTAATGTCACAATGTGATGTTGAATAAAGTGCAATGTAGTGTAACATTTTGACAATAAACTAAAGGGATCACTAAATCCATGGGACTAATATTAAAATCTTGGAATATAAACCCTAAGTTTAATATTATAGACCAAAGGGATTATAAAGCTAAGGCATTAATATTCAACCCTAGGATTATTATTATAAGCCCAAAATATTGTAAACCATAGGATTAATATTAAACCCTAGGATTAATATTATAAACACTAAGATTAATATATAAAACATAAGATCACTATTATAAATCCTAATATATTATTATACGTACTAGGGATTAGTATTAGAAAACTAAGGGATTACTATTATAAACCCAAGGGATTAATATTATAAACCCAAAGAGTTGATCAATGAGGGGATTATTAATATTATAAAATATATGGATTAATATTAAAAAATGAAGGGATTAATAAACCCAAAGGATTATGAAACCTAGGGCTAATTTTAAACCCTAAAATGAATATTATAAACCAAAGGGGATTGTAAAACTAAGGCATTAATTAACCCTAGAAATAATATTACAAGCCCAAGGTCTTATAAACCCTATGATTAATATTAAACCCTAAGATTACAATTATAAATGATAAGATTATTATATCAAAACTAAGATCAATATTATAAGCCCTAGTATATTAGAATACAATTAGGGATTAATATTATAAACCCAATGGATTATAAACCTAAGGATTATTAATATTATAAACCAAGGGATTAATATCGTTGGCTATGATGCCTATGTTGACTATTATTCATTATTGTGCCTATGTTGACTAGATTTGATCATGTTAGCAGCAATCAACGATCATTAACATGTATAAATTTATATATTAATTTATCGTATTAATCATTAGCATGTATATATTTATATATTAATTTATCTTATTAATATGGAATTAATGTTATATTAATATTTAGATTAATATATTATTAATCTGTCATTAATGTAGATATATTTGTGTACCATTCCAACCTCACAATATTAAACCCCAATATAAAAACCTAACGTTATACAACATAATTGAGCAAGAGAGGCGCCCTATAGTAGAGTACCAGAGGGAGATTTTTTCATGGAAAGTTACATTAAACAAAAAATTTAAAAACATATATATGTGTAGGGTAATATATGTATATGTGAGAGATGTTATGCTTAATTTTACTTTAAAACAATTAATAACCTTACTTTAAAGACTTCAATTTTCACCTTTATTTTACATTAGTCTAGATCCATCTTAGTTTTATGTTATATTTAGATACATAATTAGTTGTAGAAAATGATGGCTTTGAATCCATATAGCCTATAAAGGTAATTATTTCATTTTATTTAATCTTTTTTGTCTACATCAATCCACTTTTTCTTAGGTAATACTCGCTAAGATATGATATTATAATATTACATTTTACCCAATATTTCCCCTCAATTGGTCCTCTTCATTGTAATTTTTCTTTATATTTGAAGTTGAAAGTAAATAAACTCAACTCTAAAATGTGCAGGAGTGAGGGGAAATAATATTGAGTAAATGTAATATTTAGGACAAGGTGTGACCATAAATATTAGGTAAAATGTAATAATATCACATTCTAATATTCCCCCCCACCCTGACCATTTTTTATTGGGTGGGGGTGATAATAAATATTGTGTAATATATAATATTGTAATATTATATTTTATCCAATATCTCCCCTCATGCAATTCAATTTTTATTAAAATTTTCTTTATATTTGAGGTTTATAAAGGAGGGTGGTAATACATATTGTGTAATATATAATATTGTAATATTATATTTTATCCAACATCTCTCCTCATGCAATTCAATTTTTATTAAAATTTTCTTTATATTCGAGGTTTATAAATAACCTCAACTCCTACGTGAATATTTGATCCTAGTATGGTAGAGATATTGTAATCTTTAACATTTTCACTTGTTAAAAATAAAATGAAAAAACATAAATTTAATAATAATTATTATATTAATAATTATAATTAATAATTAAAATGCATATTATTTTTGGATATAGCAATTCTCCAAAAGAGAGTTAAGATGGATCTAGGTTGATATAATAAAGATGAAGACTAGCAATTGCACCATATGTTGCAAAGGAAACGTTGTAAAGCAGTAACATAGGAAAGAGTAGTATAGAGGAAAAAATATGTGATATGTTAATTGAATATTTAACTTCTAAATATGAATTATTTTATTTAAAAGAAATTATAGGTTTGGAGAATTGTTTGGATAAAAAAATTGGTTTTTTTTTATAACCTACGTAGGTTCTTCCTTTCATAGTGATGTTCGATTATGTGCTATGGGCCACATGGCACACATATAAAATGGAACTGATTGTAAAATTGTACGTGCACTTGATATGCTTAGATTCTGAATTAAGTATAACCCCAAAAAATGTCACAATAAATCTAAACCATGATAAACATATGCATCACAACCTTGTATATTTAGCTTAATATATTTTTTCATTGTAATAACATGATAAATTCAATTTTTATATCAATCTATTAACACTTGTTTGTTATTTCATTGTGGGACACTTGTTTGTGATTTCATTGCTGGATTTCAAAATAATCAAATGCTAAATAAAAAACAAAGTGTTTACATCTTGTTTTAAGATTTGGATCTTCAATTGTAACCATTAATTCTTATAGGGTTTCAAAACAATTCAAAGTGATGAATCGATCGATGGGTTGAGCTCGTACTCAATTGACACGATTGATTTTGACCACTAATTTTATAACATGTCGGTGAAATCATCATGGATAAAACACAAGTTTTATGGTGCAATCATCGTGGATAACACACAAGTTTGATAATCAAGAAATGTAACACACAAATTTCATAATCGAGAAATTTGAAAAAAAAACCTTAAAAAGACATCCAAGAATCGATATTCATTTTACCTCCATGACATATCTGGATTCCAGTGTCTCACGGTTTCTATTGACATTTGTTTCTTGGTTCTCCCTGTACATCGGTTTCAGGTTGTTAAGCCCTCCCAGTTCTTTAGAGATTGGAAGAGGTGTTGAAAGGAAAAACTCGAACAAAGCACTTGCTTTTTGGTATGGATTTCTGTAAGTTTTCTCCCATAGTATTCCAGTCTCATGGAGATCTTCCTCAGACATCTTATTCGGTCCTTCTGCTATTGCAGTTCCCCCAGTTACTTTGTCTACACACTCCATATCTCTTGTGTAGGCCACTGGCGAGTTTTGGTAATAGACCTATACATATATATATATATATATATATATATATATATATATATATATATATATATATATCATTCAAAGCAACGAAAAGTAAAAGATTGTGAATCTGCTGAGTCCTTATCGGATCGAATTTGGAGGCATTTAAATACTAGCAGAGAAATTGACCAGTGGGCTCGACATTTTTCTAGTTTAGATATTAGCACAGAAAGCTCGGAGAATTTCATATGATTAGGAAGGAATTTATAAGGACAGAGTGTTCTAATATAATTAATAAATAAAAAGGATTTTTTATATTCACATCCCAAAATTTAAAATTTCAAAAATGAGATTTTCAAGAATCATAAGTTTAGTTATTTAACCTGCAAAGTTAGAAAGTTTTGATTCTTCCAAAATTTTCAGAATAAATTCAAATTATAAGAAATCACAATCTTGATAAATTATATTACTAAATTTCAAACGTGTAATTTCTAGAAGCATATCATTTAAACAATATGATAACAAAGCTACACTTACCTGATAAGTTGTCCATATGAGAATGATATCGAAGGTTAGGACGCATGCTGTGAAGATGTCACTGTACTTCTTTACCAAATACAAAAATAATTTGAATCGTTCAGTGGCAACGACCATGAATGCATATACCCACATATATGGTTGAAAACCGTATGAATTTTAACCCCAGCATCTGCATCCATTAGAACGGTTACAAAAATAATCACACTATTTTGCAATCAGTTGGTATTATGACTTTAAACTATCGAGAAACCTGTAGCTGGTACAAATATTCTTGCGTAGATATGGTGGCGACAAGGTCAAAATCATCATCCTCGGCGCTGCTTTCTGAACTTACATTCATAGGATGCACCGCCCCGTTGTTTGAACCTAGCTATGGTTTGACTCGCAACTCAAAAGGCTCTAAAGGAAATATCTCAATGCATATTTTCCTGCATATTTCCAGCGAATCAACTTTGTTGTTGGACTTAAGAAGCAGAGGCTTGTCGATAATTCTTCCAAAATGAGAAACACAATATCGGTGATACAAATCCTAAGTAAAAAAGAAGTATAATATGTGCGTTCAGATTCTAACCTTGAACGTGCCCATATAAAAAAAAAAAGACAAACATCTTTTAAATTTAATGTGTATCCAGTCTCATTAATGAAAATTCAATGCTAAGCTCAGGATTAATAACTAACTGGATTCAAGCAATGACAATGCCAAACCCATTGAATGTCCAAGGGAGGCAATAGAGTCTGCGAATGCCCTAGTTCTGCTGCCAAAGGCATCCAAAACTACTTATACATGCAAATACCAAAAAAGAAAACAATTAATCTAGGAGTCAATGCCCTCTGCTTATATGACAGTGAACGTGTAGAGACATTTTTCCCTCACATTTCTTCCAATTTCATGCGCACAGTGCAGTTGTTTGTAGCACCTAAAATGGTTTTCCTTATTTCTATTATTTCTGTAATGATTAATAACAATATTCAATCCTAAGGTAGATATTATTTCAATCGTCTAACATCAAAATCAATGGTACACAATGGTACAAGTGGAAGTTTAGGGGAGTTGTTTTCAAAGAGGGATGCTTTAGAGTGTAATTAATATTATAAATCTTAATATTAAACCCCTCTATTATAAATTATAAACCCAATATAATAAAACCTAATATTATTATTATAAAATTTAAGATTATAAACCCTAAGTTTAATATGTTTAAACTTAGGATTACAATCCCTAAGATCATAAAGCTATCACCATATTAACCTTTAGTATAAATATCATAAACCATGAGATTAATATACTGAATCCTAAGTTTAATATATTAAACCCTACGATTATAAACCTTAAGATTAGTATATTAAACCTTAGGATTAAGATTATAAACCCTAGGATTAATGTTAAACCCTTGAATTATAAACCCTAATATTAATATTATAAACCCTCAGATTAATATTTAAACCTTCAGATTAATATTATAAACCCTAAAAGTAAAACTATGATTAATATCAAACCTTAGGATTAATATTCTAAAATATAAGTTTATAAACCTATTAACATTATAAAACCTAGGATTAATATTGTAAACCCTAGTGTTAATATCAAACCCTTATTATTATTGAGAATGTGTTACAATTACTTTTAAAAGTTGATTATAGTGACTATGGTTGACCAAATATGTGTGTGTTTGACCATGGTTGACCTAAGTGGAACATGAGTGTAGATGGTTGAAGAAGGAAAACCATGCTAAGTAGTCAACTATGGTTGTCAATGGTTGACCATAGTTTCAATATTGTTAACCCTAGCCATCCACTATAACCCTCCATGGTCAATATTGTTCAATAGAGTTCACTATAGGTCACTTATCTATAAACTATGATTCTCTAGATAAGTATGATTCAACACGATAATGATGTTGAATATTGTTGACTATGATGTCCATATTGAGTATAGTTGACCATATCAACAATAGTCAACTGCAATTAACATATGTTAATGTATAAATTAATTTATAGTTAAAACTTTATAAATATATAAATTAATATATTATTAATTTGTAATTAATGTTATATATACCTTTATTAATATTAAATGTTTTAATAATTTGATAAAAGTTATATTAATATATTATAATTTTAACCATAAGACTATTATAAATAATTTATTAAAAATATTAATAATATGTCAATTTTATTTTATTAATAGAAATTCAATATTTTTATTTTTATTGTTTTTTAAAATGTTTTTAATAGTAATAAAGTATTATTATTATTAATTTTAATATTAATATTAATATAGTTTTCTATGATTTTAATAATAATAATTATTATATTATATTATATTAACATATTATTATTATTATTAATGGATAGTTAATATATTTTCAATGTATCATAAATATTTAAATTAATTATATTATATTAAATTTTTATATTAATATTATTAAAATAAATAATAATATTAAATTTATAAAAGGTTTATTAAAAATTTTGTAGGCTTTCATGTATTATTTAATTTATATTTTTTTAAACTAATTATTAATAAATTAATGTTTTAATTAAAATATTTATCTATTAATAATTTAATTAATATATCAATTAATATTGGATCAAAATAATATATATCAGAATTTAATGTTGAGAATTTTTGGTGAACTATGTAGGGTTCACTCACAATTTACACAGTTCACCAAAAATTCTCAACATTATATTTATGAGTGGAAATGTCCACTCTAATATTAGAATTTACTTAATAATCATTAAATTAAAATTGAATTAGGTTATAAACTTTCAAATAAATAAATTCTGTCGAACTCAATAATAATCGATAAAAAGAAAATTGAGGCGAGTTGGTTATGCGTTCAGATAATAAGAGAAGCGTTAGATGAAAGCACTTCTCTCATTTTTTTCATGGTTGCCGAGCTGGCATGGCCATTATTTCTGGATTATTTTTAGTTCTAATAGAATTATTACACTTCAATTAAGAAACTGATTAATCACATTTAAACAAAATTACAAATATACCAATGCCATTTTACTATGGTTCCTACTTGAAAACACTGTGTAAATTAACTTAATGCAACCTGGGAATGATACATGGTCGACAGTGGTGATGAACAATAGAAACCTATGTGCACTGAATGGCTAGGCCAAGTGAAGCCCAGCAACACTATAAATTCCTCTCCTAAAAATTTACCTTAAAAAAAAAATTTATTTTTACTCACCATATTAAATAGTAAAAACCCCTTGAATCATAAATACAATATCCAAAATACAATCTGCATGGAAACCTTCGATACATACATATCATTGTTATGATGCAGTTATTTCACTGTACTATGAATAGGACGAAGCATATAAATTATGGTTTGATCATTGTTATGAGTTACAACAAAATCATTGTTAATTCGCCGAGCAACTGAGAGTAATATTAATGTTCACAATAAACAATATATTGCATAATCCCTACGCATGACACAACTGTCATATTTTAGGAATTCCAACAAGGGTTTGGAGCTTTGACATTAATCATCTGCAAGAGATTTTAAGTCGAATCTAATCAATTAACCTTGTTCTGATATAGCGTTTATGGTAATTTCACCCAGTTATTGCTTTAACACTCCACTTGGCAATTTTACTATGCATCCGTGGTGTTTGTGTCAATACCCATCATTATTGTTTGTATCGCGACTTCCTCCACAAGCCACAGCTATATCGCATTGGATTCTGATTGCTTGATTTTTCGAGGGAAAACCTGGGTAACACTGCAGTCGAGCCGAGAGTGAAGGTTTGTTTGTCATGTGCTCTGACGATTCCAGAGCTCGGCTCCTTTCCGGTTAACACAGTTTCAAAAACCTTAAAAGGTTCACCCCTCCACTTAGCTAGCTCTGCAGTTCTGTTATCATGCTCATCTATATATATTTATCGTTTTCTTTATTAAAAATGTTGTTCTCCGACGCTTCTAACAGAACCTTATTATATGAATTTAGTTTTACAGAGATGATTAATACTGTGAGATCAAGCCAGCTATGGCGGATGTAAGAAAGTCCTTATCATGCGAACTCCATAGGTATAGATGGCTTCAGTCCCTTTTTATTTTATTGCACAACATTTAGTGTATTAAATCGTCGATTTTCTTCTTGGCGCTAATATGTTCTAATTCTCTGTGGTTTATCTTTGCACAGAGTGACCCATTTGGAAAGATTTACCCTTCAACATGTATTGAACCTTCCATGGGGGTTTTCAGGTTATTTATTTCTTAACTCGATTATATAATTCTATGTAACAATAGATGTTAACCTGTTCCTCTGCTTTTGGTTGCAGGTTCGAGTCTAACCCTCCACCTACAGTTGCAATATTTAGCTCAGGGTTAACACAGTCGCTTCGACCCCAACTAATATTACTTCCATGAACCTACAGGTACCTTAACGGCCCTTGATGAAAGGTCATTCCCTTACTTCTGCTCCAGATCTAGGATATATTTAAGCAATCCTTTCTTATCAGAGGAATGTGAAAATGACGAGGGTTGTAAACCCCTTTTATATTTTTCAAGCAACACTGAGATTTCTCCTTTGTATTACGATGTAGGGTTTGAGTCAAATCTCTATTTTTTTTTAATGGGTTCAAAACGCTTTGATTCTAACCCTCAAACTCTTTGCAATTATATTTGATAAAAACATAAATTATCGCTGTGCGATTATATTTGCTCTACATCGACTGTATGTTTTGAATCTGTACAGGAACGATTATGGTTTAACTGTGATGTATCTTTTCCCTTTTCCGTTTATGTTTACAAGGGATTCTTGTCATTTATCGGCATATCTTTGTCCTGCATGCATTTATTTCTTAGAAAGAAATATCAGAGAAATGGTTCTGGGTTTTGCCTTTTTAAGATAAGGATAGCTTTCAACATTTGGCCCTTTAAAGAAATAATACTCATTGTTAGTTCTGTTACCAGTATTTCTTTGTTGTCATTATAAATATATGTCTAGTCTCTACTAAGTAATTATGGAAGCCAGTGCTCCTTTCATTACTTGATTTACAGTCTTGCGTTCTCTATACTCTTTATTGTTTTCATAGAATTCTCCCTACAGTGCCCGGGCCATCAAAAGATTGAAGCCCGTGTTAGCTAGGGTTTCCAGCCACAGACGACGAACTCCTGTCTTGGGCTTGACCCTAGGACTAGGTTCAACAGTCCATTAGCTTCATCCCTACCCTTCAGTTGATTAAACTAGATATGCAATATCTTCTTGTTCATCATGCTTTAACAGTAAGGGTAAATTATACCAATAATTTCCATATTAACAAAGATATAATAGTAGTATAATACTCGTTACTTTCACATTGTTCACACAGCCGTTCTATTGCAATCACCCTATTCAATAAACTATCTCTGTTATACATTTAATTTAATGAGGGTTTTTAACCCTTTTATCATTTCACACAGTATAGGATTGAAAGCAGTGGATTCTGTCACATTATGATAATATTAACTTCATCATATTTCGCTATTCAATTCCCATACTTAGATTAATAAATTATCTACAGACTTGGTTTCCTGTCTCAATAATTTGTAAATGAACAGAATAACCATATTCAAACTTTCATCTTTCAACAATTTCAGCTCTGAAACTGTAAAACAATTCCTTTTTATTAACCTGTATAAAGAAATTCATTGTAATACTTATTTGGGTTAAGTAGACTAAGCTGTGGTCCTCCCAACCATTCAAGGGAGGCAATTACGTCCTTCGCTTGCCCCCTAGCTCCAGAATCTGGACGGTGCCACGAGTTAACAGTGGAATTTCTCTGATGTGACCTCTGGATGGCCTATCTAGTCACCTTCAGAAATTTTTGGTTTTAACAAGGGTAGCTGTAAGCTATTTTCGACTGGTTCCCCAACCAGCTCTAGAAAATACTTTTCCCTTTTACCAAAAATCACAGAACCCCTACTCCTCCCCTGGGATTCATCTTTATCCTCATAGGAGTAGGTAATTGTTTTCCAACTGCCCCCCAACCATCTCCTATTCTTGGAAACCTTTTTACCAATAGCTTAAAAGATTTTCTTTTCATTAACTAGTCCTCCTAATTTAATAATTTCAGCAAAATAATTTGTTTTTATATACAAGAAAGTTTCAAATCTTTTTTTTTTGCTAGAAATTAAAATAAAAAATGTCTTTAACTAGTTAATACTAGTTAAATTTAATGAGGCTATGACAACTTCCCCCTGGAAGTAACACCGTCCTTGGTGTTTCAGCCCAGCTCTGCAAAGAGCTCCAGGTAAGCTTCCCGCATAAATTTTTCGTCCTCCCAAGTAGCTTCATCCGGGCCAAAGTGCTTCCATTGCACTTTCACCTGGATAACTACTAATTTGCGGAGTTCAATTTCTCTTCTGTCAAGTATGCGTTGCGGCTCGACCAGAAACTCTTCGTCCGGTTCTACCTGAAAACCAAAGGTGTTTTCAAGTCAATATGCATCAATTATTCAGAAATTCAAGTTAGAAATTTTATCTTTCTCCTACCTGAATATTTTTCCAATGAATCACATGTTTTTCATCATGTACATATTGCTTCAGCAAGGACACGTGAAATACATTGTGAACCTTTATATGGCTAGGTAAGGCTAACCTATAGGCTACTGGTCCCACCCTTTCCAGTATATGGAAGGGTCCACAATACCGGGGAGCCAATTTGGGACAAAAGGTCCATCTCATGGTACTTCTCTTGGGCTTAATTCTTACGTAAACATGGTCCCCTACCACAAATTCACGGTAAGACCTTTTCTTGTCTGCGTAAATATTTTTTCGATCTTGTGCAACCTTCAGATTCTGCCTTATTCTTTTTACCTCAGCTTTCATTTCAGCCAACATTTCAGGTCCCAACAATAATTTTGTCTCTGGACTACTCCAATTTATAGGTGTTCGACATTTCCTACCATATAATGCCTCAAAGGGACTCATTTTCAGGGATTCTTGATACCCGTTGTTATAGGAAAACTCAAGGTGCAAGTAATCCTCCCACTTGGTGGGCTGCTGCATTGCATACATGCATAGCATGTCTTCCAGTACTTGATTTACCCGCTCTGTTTGTCCATCAGTTTGAGGATGGTAGGCAGTTATGAAATGTATTTGTGTTCCTAGCCCAGAAAACAAGGTTTTCCAGAATGCGGATGTGAACTTAACATCCCGATCTGAAATCACAGTCTTAGGTATGCCATGCAACCTAAAGATTTCCTTCATAAATATATCTGCAATCTGTACTGTCTTGTAGGTAGACTGTACATGTATAAAATGGGCAGATTTTCTTAATCTGTCTACCACTACCATGATTGAATCATTCTGCCTTTTTGTTCGTGGTAAACCCGTGATGAAATCTAAGGAGATAACCTCCCACTTCCACTAAGGAATGGGTATGGGATGCAATAGCCCTATAGGATGTTGATGCTCCACCTTAACCTGCTGACATTCCAAACATTTTCTTAGATACTCTACAATATTCTTACGCATAACTGGCCAATAATATACCTTTCTTATTGCAGTGAGCATCTTTTGATATCTCGGATGGCCAGCGTAATTGCTGCGGTGGAATTCGTTCAGGATTAACTCCTTAAGACCTGCACGATTAGGCACATAGATTCTTCCGCGAAAATTCAACACCTGATCTTCGTTCTTTCCATACTCTGATGTCTTGCCTTGCTTCATTTGCTGCCACAAGAATTTATATTCCGGGTCTTTCTGTGCTTCTTCTTTTAACTGTTCCAAAAATTGGCTTTCTAGTTGATTATAGTATAAGGCAAAAATACCGTGAAATTTTTTGCTTAACGAGTCTGCAACTTGATTTTCCTTCCCCTTAACATGCTGTATGTCCATGTCAAATTCACTCAAAAAGGCATTCCATCTTGCCTGTCTAGAATTTAAATCCGCTTGCTTAAAATAATTAGTCAAGCAATTATGGTTTGTTTTAAGTACAAACCTCTTACCCAGCAGGTAATGCCTCCACACCCGGAGAGCATGCACCACAACTGTAAGCTCCAAATCATAAGTAGAATATTTCTGTTCATGATCTTTTAATTTTCTAGACTCGTAAGCTATCACTTTACCTTCTTGAGTTAGTATCGCTCCAACTCCTTCTTTGCTGGCATCAGTACAAACTTCATAATCTTTATCAGGTTCAGCTACCTTCAGAACCGGTGTTGTAGTCAAAAGTTGTTTCAACTTTTCAAAGCTGCTCTGACATTCCTTTGACCATTTGAAAAGCTTGCCCTTATTCTGCAAAGAAGTAATAGGGAAATCAATTTTAGAAAATCCTTCTATAAACCTTCTGTAATAACCAGCTAGACCCATAAACGATCTGATGTCAGCCACATTCTGAGGTACTCACCATTCCATAATAGTTTTGATATTTTCTGGGTCAACAACTATTCCTTCAGCTGATATAACATGTCCCATATATTGGATTTCTATTTTAAATAAATCACACTTTCTAAACTTAGCATAAAGTTGATGCTTTCTCAGAATTTCCAAAACTATCCTCAAATGTCCTTTATGTTCCTCCTCGCTTTTTGAATATATCAGTATGTCATCTATGAAAATAAGTACAAAGTTATCCAAATACTGATGAAAGATGCCATGCATCAACCTCATAAAGGTTGCTGGCGCATTTCTCAATCCGAAGGGCAACACTACGAACTCATAATGCCCATAACGAGTGCGGATTGTTGTTTTGCAAATATCTTCATCTTTAATCTGAATATGATGATATCCAAATCTTACATCTATCTTAGAAAACACCTTAGCCCCTCTTACTTGATCAAATAAGTCATTGATTCTTGGTAAGGGGTATTTGTTCTTAACGGTTAGCTTATTAAGTTGCCTGTAATCCATACACATGCGTAAGGTTCCCTCTTTCTTCTTAACAAATAGAACTGGTGCTCCCCATGGAGACACCCTTGGGCGGATATAGCCTTTTTCTAACAATTCTTGTAGCTGTATCTTTAGTTCTGTTAGTTCTGGCACGCTCATTCTATAAGGAGCTCGTGACACTAGAGAGGCTCCTGGCAGCAACTCAATGGTAAAGTCAATATCCCTCATAGGTGGCAAACCAAGAATATTTTCTAGAAATACATCTAAAAATTCCTGTACTATAGGAATATCTTCCATTATAGGTGCCTTTTCCTTGGAGTCTGCATATCCTACTTGAATTGCATACAATTGACACCATTTTCTGATACACTTGCCCATTTGGGATGCTGTTATTGGGCATAGTTGCACAGGCTTTTTAATTCCTTGAATTTATTTCCGTGCACCATCTTGCATTCTGAAGTAGATGATCTTTTCCTTGCAGTCCACAAGGGTCTAGTGTCTTTCCAACCAGTCCATACCCAATAACACATCATAAGACCCCAATGGTAAGATGTTTAAATCTACTTGTAACTGCTGTTCTGCCACTTCCAGCACATAGTTAGGAACTTTTGCAGTTACCTTTCGTTTTGCCCCGGTAGCTAACTGAACTAACCAGGAATTCTTAAATTTCTGCTCTTTTAATTTGCATAATTCCACTATTTTAGGACTTACATAACTCAAACTTGCTCCAGGATCTACCAAAATTGAAACAGGTTTAGTTAGTAAAGTACCTTCTAGTTCGATCATTGGGGGCTGAAAATCAGCCTGCCAATATTCCAAGGCTGCATTGATGCGGGGTATGTTACGCGCCACGTCCCCTACCGTAGATGCCTCCTGTAGATTTGCTACAGTTTCACTTTTATTTCGCCGTGGACAGTTTTTATAATAATGAGCCTCTCCACAGCCCCAACATTGCAAAGGAGGTTTTGTGGTCTATCCTTTCTCTGGCTTGCTAGATGCCTCCGTGGGCTTCTCTTCCCCTAGAAATTTAGTTCTTTGGTGATTTCTACCAAATTTCTTACTGATGGAGTTCCGTGCTGTGCCTTTAGAATTTCCACTTTTACTGCTTTTAAAATTGGAATTATTTTTCTGGTTTTTCTTTGGCTGCCAGCTTTTCCCTCCTTCACCTTTGGCCTTGGACTAATGATAGCACATCCGGGAGTTACAAATGGCTTCATCCATGGTCTGAGGATTAAAAAATTCTATCCGTTCTCTCATATGAGTAGGTAGACTACTCAGAAACCTCTGCACTTTGGCATTTTCCTCTCGGAGATAAGGAACATAGCGTAGCAGGGAAGTGAATTTAGTGACATAATCATCCATGGTCATCTGCCCCAACCGTAAATTATTGAATTCCTTAGCCTTATCATCATAAAACCTTTCTGTCAAATACTTGCCATTGAAATACTGCTGAAACAACTCCCAAGTAATGTCCTGTTCATCAATACTGCGTACATTTTTCACTTCTTCCCACCACAGGGTGGCCTTTTCCCGTAACTGGTATATAGCCAATATGGCCTTCAAATTTCTACTATATTCATACACTTGGAAGTACTTATTTATATTAATTAACCAGGCTTTCGCCACCTCCTCGGCCTCACCATCAAAAGTTGGTGGTTTAATTTTGCGAAACTCCCCCTACAATTCCACTTTCTGTCTCTTATTGTCTTGCTGGTAAGACAAATTGCCTGACTCCACCTCATTATAATTATTTTTTTTGATTTTCTGGGAGGGACTCTTTTCAGCTCTGCCTGTAGTGTTGTTTCTAGTTTGCTGATCTTCTTGTTCTGCTAATAATTCTTTTTCAGCACTGGGATGTCCCATCTCCTGATTTTGATTGTCTGATAAACTCTTTAAAATTTTCTCCTGATCTTGCAACAATCGCTCATTATCCTTTCTGAGTCTTAACATTTCCTCTTGTAATTGTTGCACCGTGTTCAACAAAAAACCAGTTTGGTGTTGATGTTCTTCGAGCAACCGACTAGTCTTTTGATGTTGTTCTACACTCAATTGAACCCACATTTCTAGATTCATGACTGTTGGTGCTTGAGTTTCCTCTGGTTTCGATTGTGATGCTATAGCTCTTCTCATTGTCACTACTTCTCTCTCTCTCTCTGTGCACTAATCACATACACAGCTTCACTGTTAGTAGACCCTTAGTGTCCCAACATAGCAACATAGCTCTGATACCACTTGCAACTTCCTCTCCTAAAAATTTACCTTAAAAAAAAAATTATTTTTACTCACCATATTAAATAGTAAAAACCCCTTGAATCATAAATACAATATCCAAAATAAAATCTGCATGGAAACCTTCGATACATACATATCATTTTTTATGATGCAGTTATTTCACTGTAATATGAATAGGACAAAGCATATAAATTATGGTTTGATCATTGTTATGAGTTACAACAAAATCATTGTTAATTCGTCGAGCAACTGAGAGTAGTATTAATGTTCACAATAAACAATATATTGCATAATCCCTACACATGACACAGCTGTCATATCTCGGGAATTCCAACAAGGGTTTGGAGCTTTGACATTAATCATCTGCAAGAGATTTTAAGTTGAATCTAATCAATTAACCCGGTTCTGATATGGCGTTTATGGTAATTTAACCTGGTTATTTCTTTAACACTCCACTTGGCGATTTTACTATGCATCCATGGTGTTTGTGTCAATACCCACCATTATTGTTTGTACCGTGACTTACTCCACAAGTCACAGCTGTATCGCATTGGATTCTGATTGCTTAATTTTTCGAGGGAAAACCTGGGTAACACTGCAGTTGAGCCGAGAGTGAAGGTTTGTTTTTCATGCACTCCGACGATTCGAGAGCTCAGCTCCTTTCCGGTTAACACAGTCTCAAAACCCTTAAAAGGTTCGCCCCTCCACTTAGCTAGCTCTACAGTTTTGTTATCATGCTTAGCTATATATATTTATCGTTTTCTCTATTAGAAATGTTGTTCTCCGATGCTTCTAACAGAACCTTATTATATGAATTTAGTTTTACAGAGATGATAAATACTGTGAGATCGAGCCAGCTATGGCGGATGCAAGAAAGTCCTTATCATGCGAACTCCATAGGTATAGATGGCTTCAGTCCCTTTTTATTTTATTGCACAGCATTTAGTGTATTAAATCATTGATTTTCTTCTCGACGCTAATATGTTCTAATTCTCTGTGGTTTATCTTTGCACAGAGTGACCCATTTGGAAATATTTACCCTTCAACAGGTATTGAACCTTCCACATGGGTTTTCAGGTTATTTATTTCTTAACTCGATTATATAATTCTATGTAACAATAGATGTTAAATCATTCCTCTGCTTTTGGTTGCAGGTTCGACTCTAACCCTCCACCTACAGTTGCAAGCTTTGGCTCAGGTTTAACACAGTCGCTTCGACCCCAGCTAATATTACTTCCATGAAACTACAGGTACCTTAACGGCCCTTGATGAAAGGCCATTCCCTTACTTCTGCTCTAGATATAGGATATATTTAAGCAATCCTTTCTTATCAGAGGAATGTGAAAATGACGAGGGTTGTAAACCCCTTATATATTTTTCAAGCAACACTGAGATTTCTCCTTTGTATTACAATGTATGGTTTGAGTCGAATCTCTATTTTGTTTAATGGGTTCAGAACGCTTTGATTCTAACCCTCAAACTCTTTGTAGTTATATTTGATAAAAATATAAATTATTGCTGTGCGATTATATTTGCTCTACACCGACTATATGTTTTTAATCTGTACAGGAATGAATATGGTTTAACTATGATGTATCTTTTCCCTTTTCCGTTTATGTTTACAAGGGATTCTTGTCATTTCTAGGCATATCTTTGTCCTGCATGCATTTATTTCTTAGAAAGAAATATCAGAGAAATGGTTCTGGGTTTTGCTTTTTTAAGATAAGGATAGCTTTTAACATTTGGCCCTTTAAAGAAATAATACTCATTGTTACTGCTGTTACCAATATTTCTTTGCTGTCATTATAAATATATGTCTAGTCTCTACTAAGTAATTATGGAAGCCAGCGCTCCTTTCATTACTTGATTTATAGTCTTGCGTTCTCTATACTCTTTATTGTTTTCGTAAGATTCTCTCTACGGTGCCTGAGCCATCGAAAGATTGAAGCCCGTGTTAGCTAGGGTTTCCAGCCACGGATGACGAACTCCTGTCTTGGGCTTGCCCCTAGGACTAGGGTCAACAGTCTGTTGGCTTCATCCCTACCCTTTAGTTGATTAAACTAGACATGTAGTATCTTCTTATTTATCATGCTTTAACAGTAAGGGTAAATTATACCAATAATTTCCATATTAACAAAGAGATAATAGTAGTATAATACTCGTTACTTTCACATTGTTCACACATCCGTTCTATTATAGTCACCCTATTCAATAAACTATCTCTGTTATACATTTACTTTAATGAGGGTTTTTAACCCTTTTATCATTTCACACAGTATAGGACTGAAAGCAGTGGATTCTGTCACATTATGATAATATTAACTTCATCATATTTCGCTATTCAATTCCCATACTCAGATTAATAAATTATCTACAGACTTGGTTTCCTGTCTCAATCATTTGTAAATAAACAGAATAACCATATTCAAACTTTCATCTTTCAACAATCTCAGTCGTGAAACCGTAAAAAAATTCCTTTTTATTAACCTGTATAAAGAAATTCACTGTAATACTTATCTGGATTAAGTAGACTAAGCTGTGGTCCTCCCAACCATTCAAGGGAGGAAATTATGTCCTCCGCTTGCCCCCTAGCTCCAGAATCTGGACGGTGCCACGGGTTAACAGTGGAATTTCTCTACTGTGACCTCTAGATGGCCTATCCAGTCACCTTCAGAAATTTCTGGTTTTAACAAGGGTAGTTGTAAGCTATTTTCAACTGGTTCCCCAACCAACTCTAGAAAATACTTTTCCCTTTTACCAAAAATCACAGAACCCCTATGCCTCCCCTGGGATTCAGCTTTATCCTTAGAGGAGTAGGTAACTATTTTCCAACTACCCCCAAACCACCTCCTATTCTTGGAAACCTTTTTACCAATAGCTTAAAATATTTTCTTTTCATTAACTAGTCTTCCTAATTTAATAATTTCAGCAAAATAATTTGTTTTTATATACAATAAAGTTTCAAATCTTTTTTTTCTTTTTCCATAAATTAAAATAACAAATATATTTAACTAGTTAATACTAGTTAACTTTAATGAGGCTATGACAAACACCAAAGCCAATTATGTTTAATTAATTATTTTTTAATAAATTAACCTGATTAGCTAATTCACAAACCCAAGAATATTCAACATTTTAAAGTCCAATCTAAATAGATCAGTTTAAAATATTTTCTAAAATTTTATTATTAAAATAAGAGCAAAAAATAAAATTTTATAATTATATAAGGGTTTTTAAAAAAAAATTGGTTTTTCAAAAAAATTTAAATTTAAAATATAAAACAGAAATTTAAAAAACATAAATATAAATATAACATGTTATCTCACCTTTTTAGAAAGAATTTATAACTTATGGATAATAACGACTAATTTATTTATAAAAAAAATTAAATAATTTTTTGACAATTGTTTTATAGAACTTCTTAATCAAATAGAGATTGTGCTAACACCTATAAATACGATTTAGATAAAAGATTAAAAGTGAAAAAACCTCTGCAATCCATAGACACTATTCTGGTTGTAAATTTTGTAATCATAGAAAACCTCCGCCAATATTTTGCATATTAAAAAGCAATAACGAATGGAAATGTCCGAAAAAATGTAACTGATGGGAATCACTTTTAACCAAATCCAAGATTTACCTTTCCCGGAGCGAAAGTAACTAAACCATATGCATTATTTATGTAATATGCTATGATTAATGTTTCAGAAAAGTAGTTAGACCTGATAAAGTTGGCTCCATCATGATACGGTTATTTTAGTGATTGAAATAAAAACCACAATGATTCTATTCTAATTATTGAGTATCCTCATTCGTCATTATTGGTTTCACATCTTACACTTTTGCATCTTACGGTTAGCTTTCCAGCTATTGACCTCATTCCATCTCCTAGATTAATTAATCAGAAGAAAAGGTGAATTACTAAAGCAAAAATGGTTTAACAGTTTTGATGAAATATAATTTAGGCTATAGTTTTGTTTTCAGATTTCAGGTTGCTCTTTGTTTGAATCGATTTTAATATAGATTTCTTATTTCTAGGTAGTTTCCGTACTCTTAACACATTTGCAATTTTTATTTTCACAATTTAGTTTCTCTTGCTTAGCCACCAACACGGCCTTCTCCATACATCTCCCCGCCTTCCTCCATCTAAGCTGTGGTAGTATGGGATTGAACTTGAAACCACCAGGTTTTGCCTCTTCGTTTTAAAATATTTGAGGTTGTGTTGGGCTTTGCTGGTGAGAGTCATACAAAGCCCCACAACTCTACGCCAGATCGTCTCTTGATACAGAGCGTCACAACTCCGCCACCACTCGCTCCTAAAACTATACGTTGCCTACATTTGCAACTATAATTTTTTGGTTTTGAACTTGAAAACACGAAGTGCCTCTTCTCTTTTAGATGGAGCATGGAAGTGGGTTGTGTTGGGTTTAGCTAGTGAGAGTCATGGAGATATTAAGCAAACTGCAGATATGGAGATATGGAGCCAGGGCAGATGGTCTTTTGATAAAGAGCCCCACAACTCTGCCAGCACTCGCTCCTAAAACCATATGTTGCCTAGATTTGCAACTTCAGCCAAACCAAGCCATCCTGATTTGGTCAAACTATGCCCACCTCTGCAAAACCAAATCTGTTGCATTCTAAGTGAGACTTAAACAGAAATAACAGCTGCCTGGGCAAATAGAGATGATTCATACACCAGATAGAATAAATTAGAGCCAGTCCTCTAACCATTAGTCTCGTACACCAAATATAATAAATTAGAGGCAAACTTCATCCATCAAATAGAATAAATTAGAGGAAAAGTTGTAACAATTAGTTTCTCTCAATTGGAATCAAACAAATTATATGTCAATCGACCACATATCAATCCAATTACATGCACAGTAAACGGAAAGAGTGACTGTGTTTTCTGCTTCGTAAACTCTTTCTTCAGTTGTCCCCCATTTGGAGAGTTGAGCGTTCTCTTGTATATAAGCACAATTATTGTATCTCATCGCCTCCCTAAGGTAACGTTCTGCTAATATTCTATTGGATGGGAGCATGGCGGCTCAGCTCGCTAGGTAGATTGTGTTAGGTTGAATGTTACACAATGATTATAGTATTTTCTCTATCTCCACGACATTTTTTTGATGTGATGTTGTACGGAAACATGACAACTCAGCTGTATCTCGTTGCATTGTACGCACCATTTATCATATCTGCATTATATCAGCTAATGTTTTTATTTTACCTGTGCGTGAAATTTTTCTAGAACATTTTTTGTTTTTTTGTTACATTATTTTGAGTATAATATGTATTTTTCAATTTTCTATGAAAATCAATTGTATAATTATTATTTTTATTACAGGATTTTCAATAATCTATAAAAGTAATGTGTTTGGTGACTAATGGATATATATCTAAAGCATACTATTAGATTGTTTTCTCCTTTACATGTGAACTATCTTGAATTTATTTTAAATTTAATTTCATTATGCATTCAAAATATCAAATTTCATCATTTATAGTTTTTTTAATTATTTAATTTTATTTAATTATTTAATTTTACGTTATAGATTAGCTTTTTTATATTAAAAAAATATATTTTTTAATAAATTTGATCCTCTATCGTCATTAAAAAAATAATTCAAATTTTTTGTGTATGAGAAATGATATTTACATTCATTTGGTTTAAGAATGAGTTGAATTATAACTTTAATACTAGGTCTCTTTATTTATTCTTGACAACATCTCTCTTATGGTAAATTGTAAAAGACCTTAATAATATGGAATTAATTTCTTACTATGTAAGGAGGGGGAGAGGGAGAGGAGAGAGGGGGAGAGAGGGGGTGGGTGGAACAGAGAGAGGGGGGAGAGGGAGGAAGAAAGGGGCATGGGACGATTGCGAGAGAGGGAGAGACACAGAGAGAGTTGGGGTGGAAGAGAGAAAGAGAGAAGTAGATATGGAGGGAAGGGGGAAGAAGGAAACAGAGAGGGGGAGGGGGAGAGGGAAAGAAAGTAGGGGAGAGGAAAGGAGGGATTGAATTAGGGGGTTGACAGATAGGGAGGGAGAGAGAGATGAGGGGTGTAAGAGAGAGGGGAGGTGAGAGGGTGAGGAAGAGGGAGATTGGGAGAGAGAGATAGAGAGAGAGAGTAGAAGAAGAAGAGAGAGTGGGGAGAGAAGGAGAGGGAGAGGGAGAGGGAGGGAGGGGGAGAGGGAGAGGGAGGGAGGGGGAGAAGGAGAGGAAGAGGGAGATAGGGAGAGAGAGATAGAGAGAGGGAGGGGGTGAGGAAGAGAGAGATAGAGAGAGAGAGTAGAAGAAGAAGAGAGAGTGGGGAGAGAAGGAGAGGGAGAGGGAGGGGGGAGAGAGGGAGAGGGAGAGGGAGGGGGGAGAGAGGGAGAGGGAGAGGGAGGGGGGAGAGAAGGAGAGTCTGATAGAGAGGAAGAGGGAGAGGGGGGAGAGGGAAGGAGGGAGGGAGTTACTTAGGGGGAAGAGAGAGGGAGAAAGAGTAAGAGGCAGGGAGAGAGAGAAAGAGAGGGATAGAGAGAGGGATGGGAGAGAGAGAGATGGGGAGAGGGGAGGATGGGAGAGGGACTAAGGGTAGAGAGGAAGAGAGAGAGAGGCAGGGGGAAATTGAGAGGAAAGAGGAGAGGGGGAAGGGAGAGGGAGGGAGGGCAAGTGTTAGAGAGAGAGAGAGAGAGGATGAACTATGATAAGAAGAGAGAGGGGGGGGAGAGAGATTGAGAGATTTATGGAGGGGAGAGAGGGAGGGATAGTGAGGGATCAAGTGATGGGGGGAATGGAGAGAGGGAGGGATAGTGGGGGAGCGAGTGATGGGGGGGATGGAGATAGGGAGGATGGGGGGGGGATAGAGAGAGAGAGGGAGGATGGAGGGGGGGATAGAGAAAGAGGGAGGATGGGATATGGATGGAGATGGGAGGGAGTGAGTGGGGGAGATGAAGGGAGGGAGCAGGGGAGAGATGGATGGAGGGATGGAGGGAATGAAGGAGGGGAAGAGAGGGGGATATGGAGGGAGGGAGAGAACAAGGGAAAGACGAAGTGGGGGAAGACAGAGAGGTGGGAGAGGGAGGCAGAGAAATAGAGGAGGAAAGTGAGAGAGAGGGAGAGGGAGTGTTGATCACAATTAACTCTTTGACAAAATTTTTACAGGCCCTCTGGTT
Organism: Pinus albicaulis; assembly: GCA_034641835.2. Lineage (NCBI taxonomy): Eukaryota > Viridiplantae > Streptophyta > Pinopsida > Pinales > Pinaceae > Pinus > Pinus albicaulis. The sequence continues at coordinate 1,005,138,176 of CM076575.1, read as the reverse complement.
TTGAATATTCAATTCCCCCCTCGTCCGGCCTAGCAGTACCCTTCGCTCGCTTACCTCTGCTCTAAAACGCACTAAAAGGCTGAGAAACTCACCTTTGAAAATATTTCAGGCTCGGTTCCTTTAGCCCTAGCTCCTTCCAGTCTCAGCCCCCCCTTTACCTTATTCCCCGCGTGACCAAGGTGCTAGACCTCGTGCTAGACCAAAAGGTGCTCTCTGCGTAAGATCATTGGGCGCGTTCTGTGCCGTCCGATTAAATATAAATCAACGGTCCACCGCCAGCCTGTCCTGGTGGTCCCCGCGCCCGCGCACATTGCCAAAACCGTTTGGTTTATTCCGCACCACCTTTGCTGGGCAGGCGGTATTCCCCCTTCGGCCAGCGATTCCATACGCTGATCGCCGCGTATCCCTCTGTACTGTTCCAAAACCACTCCATTTCGCGCGTTATCATTCGGTCGTAGTCGTGCAGCGAAATTCACGTAGGTCGTCCGATCCTGAGCGCTCAATCTAACGACTATTAATCTCCACAATTGCATGGCCTTTAGTTCCTATCCGCAGTACCCCTGGCCCACCGTCTCATTGTTTTACGACGCGTTTTCACCGTCGATTTCCCCCAAAGATCGAACGGTTTGTATTTAAACCTCACCACACCATCGACCCTGTGGCTCCACGTCATCCGTCCACGTGCTCCCGTCGCAGATGCGTCAGCCTCTCATCTACATTCCTGTTAAAAGGTCAAAGTCCATTTCCCTCGTTAATTTTCACGTATCCTTCCAACCTTCACCCAAAGTATTTCTCCGCCATTAATATGCGTTCTCCGCCACCCTGCACCATCTCACCACTCCGCCCAATCTGCATCACCATCTCCATGGTCATCACCGCATTCACCACCCCCCTGTGTCTGGTTTTCTTTAACAAGTTTGTGGTTTTGCAGGTTTGCCGCGGCGATGAATTATCATGATTCACCGCCTCCATTACAGAAGCCGAGAATGCATGACAGGACCATGTTTCAGGACCAAAATTTATGAAAAAGACCCGGGAGCTGCTATGGTCTGCAGCGACGAAGAAATGGCTATTACTCAAGGCCACCACTTCAGAAGCCGAGGTTGCTCCGAAGGACGATTTTTTCAGAAATAAATACATGAGGAAAGATCTGGAAAGCCGTCATGACACAGCTCTCATTAAAACGGTTGGGTTCGAAATCTATCAAACCCTCCAGAGCCTTTTAAAATAAATATTTTGCAGATAAGGATATTAATGGAGGAACAACAAAATATCAGGGTATGATCGAGAAATTCAGCCTCCAACATTTAAGATCTTAGATGTGAATTCAAAATATGGAAGGCAAATAGTACAAGTGCACAAAAATCATATCCTCCAGGTTTAACTTCAATAGATGTTTCTCTCAGGAAGGTACAAAATGTTACATATTTTATTCTTCATGTCTTATCCCTGGAGAAATCGACACCTACAGCATTTACTTCATGAAGACGGCCTCAGAGTACCTATAGCACAGCATATTAATTAAGCAACATAGGCGCGAATGTTTCCGCCATTTTGTTCAAATTAAACAATTAATTGCTTTCACCTACTTCTTCTATTAGGTTTCTCTCCTTCTTCTTCTATAAAAACCCAGAAAAAAGACATTGTAAGGGTTCCAGATTTTTATCAGAGAATTGTGCATTGGAAGGCATTTTTTGTATACATTTTGTAAAGCTTTTGTATGAAGGCTCAGAGCCCGTAGGGTCTCAGTGAGGAGGAGTTCTATCTGTAATGAGGATTCTGGTCTTTGATATTTCACAGTATGTAACCTGCTCTTATGTGTTTAATACAATATTTCATTTCATCCACTTTCTTGTATCATGTTTTGGAATGCGAGTGGCTCACTGGTTTGGTAAGGATTCATCCTAGGTGATGCCCATACTTAAATCAGTCAAGCGCTTTAAATAGGCTCAGGCATGATATACTGTTTCATATTTATTTCATCCATTTTTCTGCTATATTAGTTGCTTTGGGAGGGTGCTTTTAAAACGCCATTGTCATGTATGGATTCTTAGATTGATAAGCCCATACATGGTTCTGTTGTGTATCTGGGTATCAGACCAAAGTTAACTAATATCTTCTTATGTTACTTTCACCGCATACACTTTCTGATACTTGATTTCTGTGGCATATTATTTGAATCGACCCTCTTTACAGTAAATTGTCTCTTAACTGTCTGTTGCTTTTGTGTTGGAGCCTTGCATCTTGTCTCTGCAAACATTACTTTCCCTGTGGCAGTTTCTGTAAGTTCTGGTCCCATTTAAATCAATTTCCTTGTTTAACAAAAGATAGCAGGGGAGCCTTTGGATTGACACCCAAGCTTTATTATATGCCCCCTGCTATGCTAAGATGTCCTAGGCATTGGTCTATGGAAACTCTAGACTGTCTCTAGGGGAGACAATAATTGTTGACAACATCTTTCTGGCGCCGTTGCCGGGGACGAATTTAAGAATATATGTTTCCCTGGGCCTCGAAAAATCCTATTCACTCTCTAATCAGGTGAGCACAGAGAGTTGAAGAGTTGCATATCTCTCACCTTGGCGACTCCACACTGTTATTTACTTGATAAATCTATTGGTAGTCCTGGCTCCTCGAAAGCCACATTTAAGGTCAGATACGTCCAAATCGAAGATACCCTCTATGTCTGACCCAGAGAAGATTATACACAGAAGAGGTTGGAAAGAAAAGAAATCAGCCCGTGCTGAAATCCCTGAGTTTTCCACAGAAGATTATCTATCCTCTTCTTCTCAAGAAATTCCAGTAGAAAATCTTGATTCCACTAAGGAAAATCCTGAATATTACTCAGATAGCCCACCCAGGGGAAGTGCTAGAACCAAAGAGAACTTTTGTCCTACCCCTGAGGCCGAAGAAGTTAAAGAAGTTACAGAAGTATCCCCTGTTAACCGTGAATTGTTCCCATCTACGCCTCAGGCTACTGTACAGTATATTCCCATTGTTATTCATACTCCACTCCCACCTCCTCCTCTTCCTCCATTTGTACATCAGATTGTTGCACAACCCCCACCTCCTCCAATGGCTAATGTCCCTTCCTTTTTGTTAAACAAATATGCTCCCCTAGCATTACCTCAAGTGTTGAATGATATGCCACAGGATTATTTGAAGATATTGCCCAGATTCACTGGAGAAAATGAAATTGATGCTCAGAAACATCTTGAGACTTTCTGCTCTTTTGCAGAGAACTTAATGTTGAACATCTGGATGTAGTCTTAAGACTATTTGTGCAATCTCTGGATGGTGAAGCCAGAAAATGGTTCAAGACATTGGGAAACCGTTCAGTAACCACCTGGGATGATATGGAAAGTACTTTTCTCAGGAAATGGGGAGAAAATAAAGATCATGGACAGTGTCTTACTGAATTCAATACACTCAAGAAGAAACATAATGAAGGGGTGTCAGAATTTATCAAGAGATTTAATAAGTTATATCTAAACCTCCCTGCAGATATGAAGCCTCATCAGAACGCTGCCAAAGTTGTTTTCATAGCAACCTTTGACTCAGACTTTGGTTTCTCTCTTAGGGAAAGAAAACCTGCCACCCTAGATGATGCTCAGTCAGATGCTCTTGAGTTGGAAGAAAATTTTTCCTCCACTGGAAAATTAGAAGGGAAAGCTGAGCAAGATACCAGAAGAAGGGGCAAAGAGGAAGTATCCACTTCTAATCAGGATAAGGATTCAGATAAAATGGAGGAAATAAGCAAGATGATAAAAAAGATGGTCAAGCTAGAACTGGAGGCCAAGAATACAACCCCCAAGAATTTTTATAATTCTCCAAACAGAGGTTACAACCCTCAGTATAGAAAGCCACCTCTACAGATATTGCCAAGGGAAGCAAAGGAGCAACAGGATCAAGTGCCACACCCATTATACCTGGAAGGCCCAGTAGATAACTCCACTGAAGATGCTGCTTATGAGCTAGAAGATTCAAATCTTGCTTTTTCAAACAATGATGAAATAGAATGCCCATTGCAAGAAGAAGAAGAAGAGATCAAAGACACAGAAGATGAAGAAATTGATCACTACTGCAAACAGTTTAATGATTTCATGCAAGAACATTTCAATAGGAGATATGATCTCAGATCCTCCAGAAATAGAACTAGGACTCAAGATGAAGAAGAGGAGCCACTTCAAAAGGAAGAATCCGCTCAAAAGGAGTCAACAATGAAGAAAGTCACAGACAAAGGTAAGAGTCCTCTAAAAAAATCTCTGCAGTCTAATGATCAAGCTCCTTCTTCTTCAAAAGTAGTCACTCCTCCTAATGTTGAGTCTGTATCAAAAGAAGTTAAACCTTCAGCTGAAAATAAAGAGTCAAAAGAAGTCGTAATAGAAAATTCCCCTCCTGCTTTCAATCTGCAAAAAGAACTTGAGAAAGTCAAAATCCCAGTCCCTTTGACTGAACTGCTGAAACAACCTGCATATCAATCTCAAGTCACTTCTTTATTGCTCCCTCCTGAAGCACCAATAATTCCAGACAGTCTTAATCTTCAAGAAGAAAGACCCATGGTAGTTTTTGGCCCACATGTCGAGGAGATAGACCCTTCTACTCCTCCTTTCTATGTCTCTCTAGTTATTCATGACCTGCTGTTACACAATTGTATGTTAGATTCTGGAGCTTCCCACAATCTTATGCCTTTTTCAGTCATGGAGAAACTAGGTTTGCAAATCACAAATCCATATAAAGATCTATATTCATTTGATTCCAAAAGAGTTAAATGCTTGGGGATGATTAAAGATTTAGTGGTCAATATGGCCCAAATTCCAGCAAAAAGCGTAGTAATGGACATTGTGGTGGCTGATATCCCAGCTCGCTTTGGCTTGCTGTTGTCAAGGTTTTGGGGAACAAAAATCGGTGGGTCACTTAAATTAGATTTAACATATGCCACTACCCCTGTTTTTGGTGGCCAGGAGAGGAGGTTATACAGAGAAACTAGATTTGTCAAGATGGTGACTAAGGCTGACAGCTCAGAGAATTCACCCGTCTACAGCAAGGAAGGAGATTTCTCATGTTTGATGTTAGAAGAAGATCAAAATTTTTCTCATGAACCTTCCTTCTGTAAAATCAAAGCTGAGCAGCCTTTAGAAAACCGTGAAGCAAGAGTATGGACTCTACATTTTGATGGAGCAAATTCAAGAGAAGGAAATGGGGCTGGAGTACTATTAATCTCCCCTACAGTAAAATGGGTGCCACTGTCTTTTAAATTGGAATATGAGGCTACTAATAATGTGGCTGAATATGAAGCATTGTTGCTAGGATTGCAGACAACCAGGAGCATGGGTATACAGAGTTTAAAGGTTCTGGGAGATTCTGAGCTGGTGGTCAGACAGATCAGAAATCAATGTCAAACCAAGCACCCTCGGTTGAGGGCATACAGGAATGAAGTGTGGGACATGGTGGAGAATTTCTTCTCAGCATTCAATATCCAGTTCATGCCCCGGGAGCAGAATAGAATGGCAGATTCTCTTGCTGTAGCTGCTAGTACATTTCGTCCTCCTCAGAACCCTCTCTTGAGGTATGAAATTGAGGTACGTTATAGACCATCAATCCCAGATAATGTTAAGCACTGGCAGGTATTTGAAGATGATGAAAAGATGAATATATTCCTGGAAACAGTGGGGGAATTCTCTAATATAGAGATTGATGATTGTGAAGAGGATGAGGCTGAGAATGTTTCAGAAAATAAGTGGGAAGATAAAATGGCAGGAAGTAAAGTGTTGCAATTGAAGGGAAATGTGATACCTAGAGGGCTTGTGCCTCTAGAAAGATTATTTGACAAAAATGATGTTCCATTACAACATAATAAAGTAGTAGAAGAAAATCAAATGGAAGATCTGAATCTGGGTACCAATGTTGAGCCTAAAATTGTAAAGCTATCTAAGAAGGTCCCAGAGGAATATAAAGAAAAATACATGAAATTATTTCAATCATACAAATATGTATTTGCATGGTCCTATCAGGACCTGAAAACTTTTGATGTCAGCATAATGCAGCACAAAATTCCTTTGAGGGAAGATGCAAGACCTTACAAGAAGAAGCTCGGACAGATAAATCCATTGCTGCTCCCCTCCATTGAAAAAGAAATCAAGAAGCTGCTAAAGGCCAAAATAATTGTACCATTAAGGTACTCTGAATGGGTAGCAAATCTAGTTCCTTTCAGAAAGAAAAATGGAGAAATAAGGCTATGTGTCGATTTCAGAAATTTAAACAGAGCATCTTTAAAAGATAATTATCCACTGCCTAAGATGGATCATGTTGGGGTTCCCATGTTTTGGCAGATTTGGCAATACCAAAATATGAGACAACATCAAACCACTTTGGGGTCCTAGGATCTAGCCCTCCTGGACCCGGAGAGGGATCTCTCCAAATAGAGCAAAGAGTGATGTATCTTTGAGGCTCAAGATGAGATATTAGGCTAGTTATGAAGCACAAAAGGGGGGTTTTAAAATGATTTAGTTGAAGGGTTGCTGGGTTGGTCACGAGATCATGGACTGAGAAGGCAGTGGGAGGAAAGGAACAAAACAACAGGCTGTTTCAGCAGAGAGAATGGGCCAAGACCGTGCCATCCATTGGGCTATGGAGTCATGAGAGGAAAATTACGTGCATCCACTAGCCAAGGCTTTCAAAGGGCAAGTCATCTACACTAAAGGATCTTTAGACTAGATGGTGGAATGGAACATTAAGGAGAGAAAGTGGGAGAAGGAAAGACAACCAACTTTCTGTCTATAGATCAGGTCAGAGGTCATTTAACTCCAGACCTGCTTGGACATACTCAAAGGCTGCTCTCAAAGAGACAAAGGGGCAGCTTATAGATCAGACCAGAGGTCATTTAACTCCAGGTCTGCTTTAGCAACTCCAAGAGAAAAACAGAGATAAGATTACAAAGAAACATCTAAGAAGCAAACCCCCAAGTTCATACATCAGCCAGCAGGCAATAACATCCGCTGCACTGGTTAAACCCGTGAACCCACTCTTAGACAACACATAGGGCGGAAAACATAAAGGTAGGGAGAGCAGATAGCATAGGGCACCTAACAAGGGTGAATCCTATACCATTATTCTGATGCCTACCAGAAGAACATGAAACAATATGGAAATGTAAATAACAGAGTTAAGAAAAACATCACCAATAGCAATAGACCAGGATCCTGTGAAATGTGCTTTGATTAATAGATGCAAAACCAATCATGTACAATAAGATCAATGGCTGTTACAATCCAGACTTCTCCTCCTAGCCTATTACATACAAACTACTCTGCTATTCCCTCCCACGACTGTTCTAACAGTCAAATGAATCCCTCTAACGGCAGATGCCCAGCAACTGAACAACAACAACCTTTTCAATGTGTTCTCGGGGATTTCTTATAGGAAAGGAGGAAGAGACAGAGGTAGATAGACAAATAAATGAGACTCATTAAGACAGTAAGGCGGAAGTGTTCACGCCCATACTGCTTAATGGCTGAATGCAGCGATGTATGTACTCTGAGACTGGTTTGGAGATCTCTCTTGGGTCGAGATTGACCTCTGATACATTCTTTTAATCCTTACGGAGCCTGGAGCTCTGTGCTGCCATTATGAAATAAATGACATGGATGGAAGTCCGCAACTTCTCCATACCTCCATTACTGTTGCTCAGACAGTCTTTAATGAAGCTCCTGTCTGTGCATTTAATTTCCCTGGGCTCGAGAGGCATGGAGAACGCTGTAGGAATGGTGTACGTCTGGAGAGAACGTACTCTGCTGATATTTAACAGAGATAAGACTTTTACAGTGTGTTCTTGGTCTTCAAACTATGCCTTAATCCTTTGAATGCGGGATTATAACCATTGATCTTAAATTACAGGCTCAAATCCCCTTCGAATCCTGCTTCTACTGCTTCGCTGGCCAGCTGAAATGGCCTCTCTGTACTATCTGCACAATTTAAAATAAACATGTTTATGACCCGGGAAGTGGTGGAGAAACATTGTGGAGGCGGAGGAACGCTGGCGAAAGAGTGGAAAAACGATGGAAAGTGGTGGCGAAACTAAGGAAAACAGTGAAAACAGAGCAGAGTGGCGGAGAAATGATCGCTAGTGTAGATGGCCAAAGGCTTTCACTTGAGAGAATTACAAGAAAAGGGCGCAAAACAACGGAGCGGAGCATGGATGTGGGACCCGGCAGAGGCGGAGGGCGATTGAATCAAAACCGTTAGATCTTAACCCAACGGACGGACAGGATGAACTAGGGCCAATCGCAATCAGAGATCGGAGCGGGGAGCGATCGCAACGCACAACACCAAAGTTCCGATTGCGGTTCAGATTGGAGATGCGATTGAGCTAGGACCGTCGATCTGGGGAAGGAATGGACGGCGGAGATGAAATCGGAAGGGCAGAGAGAAAGGAATGTGATTGCGATCGGAGAGGGACTTGCGATTGAGTGCTGACCATTGATCTCGGGTCCAGATCAACGGCTCACAATCCATCGGAGGGAGAAACAGGAGGTGCGAAGGGAATGGAGCGGTTAGCGCTGAGCCGTAAGATCAGCAGGGAGATGAATCTGGCCGATGACCGGAGCAGGAGAAAAAGGTCTGCGATTGATCGGAGGGATCGGAACGCGCACTTAACAGTTGCGATACGATCTCCGCCGTCAGATCTTGTGATAGATCGACGGCCCAAAACTCATCGCAGGACTTATGTGTTAAAACATCGCATCGGGGGTTTTCAATGATGCACGGGAATTGCACCCGCCCGACGCTCCGATTGCGATTGGCCCCCAAGGCTTAAGCACTTGGCTTTGGGGAAGGGTCACATGGGGAAGTGGTTAAGGGACTGGCGGAAAGGGGCTAGGCCTATAACAAGGTCGGAATATGGGTTTTTAGCCCTTTTAAATGGATTTTAAGGGGTTCAAAAGGAAACGATAAGGGGGAAAATGGGAAATAAAGAGTAAGGGAAGGATTCAAGGGGATTGTAGAGGTAAATGGGGAAATATAATGGGAGACAAGGAGGAATAAAAAGAGGCTAAATGAGGGCAAAATAAAGGGGAAGGGAGGCCTTTGGGCATTTCTTCACATAACAGAGAGGCTTTAAAAGGGGAATCAGCAGAGGGGATTTGATCAAAGGATAAAAGGCACATGGAGGCTTCAAGGAGACTGTGATTTCAGAGGAAATGCATTCCTTGAAGACTCAACAATGATTTAGCCCCCTATTTGCTTGTCAAAAATTTCATAGGGGGGCTAACAGTGGCTCCACATGGGGATGGCTTCTTCTTGAAGGAGTCAAGAATTCAGAAATTGATCTCTTGGTGTAGGCCAGATGCCTGCTGCTTGAACCATCCTTTTCTTTCTTTGGATCAGCTGCCACAAACTATGAAGACATCATATCAGCAGTAAAATTCTTCCAAACAACTACCTACCCACACTATAGTCCTAAAAATTTTCTTCTGGGGTGCATTTGGACTTGCAGACCCTTTTACATCATTAATTTTTACAAACAGGAAAAAATAAACCTATTCTACTTCTACCCTTATTACTCCATGAGACCAGATTAGACTGTTGGTCTCATATGTTTCTCTACCTACACTACTACCTGCTAGGATTAGACTGTCTAGCAGGTTTCTTCTCTACCTTCTAAGACAGAAATTTAAACAACTAACTACATGGTCATAGGCTGAGCTTTATTGAGCTTCCTACCTACCCTACCCTAACCGGAAATCTCTAATGTTCTAGGTGATATGGTAAAGCCAATACAGCCAGTCAAGTAGTAGTGAAAAAGGATATGAGCATTGGCTGCCTGTCAGAGATAACCACAGGGCGCTCTGCATGTGGTTCTTCAAAACTGCGGTCACCATCAGTAGTGACCATTCCTGATGAATCTGGCCCGTGCTGAGGATCAATGCTGGAGCGTTCGAGCATATCAGGGCCTCCATGTACTCTGCCACAGGATCCACGAACATATGATGTACATTTTTTTCTTTTAGGCCTCCCCATATTGGAAGGTTGTCTACGTCCTGGGTAGCTTCAATTATTTCTTCGTTTTCCACTGTGTTCTCAAAGCGGCTCCTGAGAACCGAATCTTCTTCTTCTTTCATTTCGAAGAGCAGCGGAATATTTTCTCTTTTGGAGGGAGGGAGACTTTCCAAGAATGCTCTGGGGTCTCTGAACTCGTATGATATCTCTTGTGAGTTTAAAAGTTCGAGCTCAGCTTCATATCTGTCAACCACCAAATCAAGAAACATCTTCTTAAGCGCAGGTAGATGATTGAGTGCTGAGCCAATAGGGACAACCTTTGGAAGGTCCTCCCCTTCAATTTCTGCCAGTACACTTGCTACTCCATGCTGAAACTCTGCTATGAGGCTCGGATCTATTTCTGCAAATTGTTCAGAGTCTTCCATTAGCGAAGTGACTGGATCTTTGGCGTGGATGATGTTGTACAGGGACATGGTCTCCCAGTGGAGTCTTATGTGAAACCAAGATAATCAGTGGCCAGCTGATCACCTGTGGAGTCTTTTTATCATTCAAGAATTGTGGAGTCGCCAGGTGGATGATTCACAACTTACTGTCCACCACAGTGGTTTGCCAAATCAAAGCTGACTGATCTGTTCCCCAGTGGAGTCGCCATTATGTTGGGGTTCCCATGTTTTGGCAGATTTGGCAATACCAAAAGATGAGACAACATCAAACCACTTTGGGGCCCTAGGATCTAGCCCTCCTGGACCCGGAGAGGGATCTCTCCAAATAGAGCAAAGAATGATATATCTTTGAGGCTCAAGATGAAATATTAGGCTAGTTATGAAGCACAGAGGGGGGTTTAAAGTGATTTGGTTGAAGGGTTGCTGGGTTGGTGACGAGATCATGGATTGAGAAAATAGTGGGAGGAAAGGAACAAAACAGCAGGATATTTCAGCAGAGAGGATGGGCCAAGACCGTGCCATCCATTGGGCTATGGAGTCATGAAAGGGAATTACTTGCAACAGCTAGCCAAGGCTTCCAAAGGGCAAGTCATCTAATACTAAAGGATCTTTAGATTAGAGAGTGGGGTGGAACATTAAGGAAGGAAAGTGAAAGAAGGAGAACAACCCAATTTCTGTCTATAGATCAGGTCAGAGGTCATTTAACTCCAGACCTACTTGGACATACTCAAAGGCAGCTCTCAAAGAGACAAAGGGGCTGCTTATAGATCAGACCAGAGGTCATTTAACTCCAGGTCTGCTTTAGAAACTCCAAGGGAAAAACAGAGATAAGATTACAAAGAAACATCTAAGAAGCAAACCCCCAAGTTCATACATCAGCCAGCAGGCAATAACATCCACTGCGCTGGTTAAACCCATGAATTAACTCTTAGAAAGCACATAGAGCAGAAAACATAAAGGTAGGGAGAGCAGACAGCATAGGGCACCTAACAAGGGTGAATCCTATACCATTATTCTGATGCCTACCAGAATAACATGAAACAATATGGAAATGTAAATAACAGAGTTAAGAAAAACATCACCAATAGCAATAGACCAAGATCCTGTGAAATGTGCTTTGATTAATAGATGAAAAACCAGTCATGTACAATAAGATCAATGGCTGTTACAATCCAGACTTCTCCTCCCAGCCTATTACATACAAACTACTCTGCTATTCCCTCCCATGACTGTTCTAACAGTCAAATGAATCCCTCTAACAGCAGATTCCCAGCAACTGAACAACAACAACCTTTTCAATGTGTTCTCGGGGATTTCTTATAGGAAAGGAGGAAGAGACAGAGGTAGATAGAAAAATAAATGAGACTCATTAAGATAGTAAGGCGGAAGTGTTCACGCCCATACTGCTTAATGGATGAATGCAACGCTGTATGTACTCTGAGACTGGTTTGGAGATCTCTCTTGGGTCAAGATTGACCTCTGATACATTCTTTTAATCCTTATGGAGCCTGGAGCTCTGTGCTGCCATTATGAAATAAATGACATGGATGGAAGTCCGCAACTTCTCCATACCTCCATTACTGTTGCTCAGACAGTCTTTAATGAAGCTCCTGTCTGTGCATTTAATTTCCCTGGGCTCGAGAGGCATGGAGAACGCTGTAGGAATGGTGTACGTCTGGAGAGAACGCACTCTACTGATATTTAACACAGATAAGACTTTTACAGTGTGTTTTTGGTCTTCGAACTGTGCCTTAATCCTTTGAATGCGGGATTATAACCATTGATCTTAAATTATAGGCTCAAATCCCCTTCGAATCCTACTTCTGCTGCTTTGCTGGCCAGCTGAAATGGCCTCTCTGTACTATCTGCACAATTTAAAATAAACCTGTTTATGACCCGGGAAGTGGTGGAGAAACACTGTGGAGGCGGAGGAACGCTGGTGAAAGAGTGGAAAAACGATGGAAAGTGGTGGCGAAACTAAGGAAAATAGTGAAAACAGAGCAGAGTGGCGGAGAAATGATCGCTAGTGTAGATGGCCAAAGGCTTTCACTTGAGCGAATTACAAAGAAAAGGGCGCAAAACAACGGAGCGGAGCATGGATGTGGGACCCGGCAGAGGCGGAGGGCGATTGAATCAAAACCGTTAGATCTTAACCCAACGGACGGACAGGATGAACTAGGGCCAATCACAATCAGAGATCGGAGCGGGGAGCGATCGCAACGCACAACACCAAAGTTCTGATTGCGGTTGAGATTGGAGATGCGATTGAGCTAGGACCGTCGATCTGGGGAAGGAATGGACGGCGGAGATGAAATCGGAAGGGCAGAGAGAAAGGAATGCGATTGCGATCGGAGAGGGACTTGCGATTGAGCGCTGACCATTGATCTCGGGTCCAGATCAACGGCTCACAATCCATCGGAGGGAGAAACAGGAGGTGCGAAGGGAATGGAGCGGTTAGCGCTGAGCCGTAAGATCAGCAGGGAGATGAACGGTCGGGATGTAATCGGAGCATCGGGAGAAGGTCTTGCGATTGATCGGAGGGCGCACTTAACATGTTGCGATTAGTGCTCCGCCGTCACATCTTGTGATAGATCGACGGCCCAAAACTCATCACAGGACTTATGTGTTAAAACAATCGCATCGGGGGTTTTCAATGATGCACGGGAATTGCACCCGCCCGACGCTCCGATTGCGATTGGCCCCCAAGGCTTAAGCACTTGGCTTTGGGGAAGGGTCACGTGGGGAAGTGGTTAAGGGACTGGCGGAAAGGGGCTAGGCCTATAACAAGGTCGGAATATGGGTTTTTAGCCCTTTTAAATGGATTTTAAGGGGTTTAAAGGGAAACGATAAGGGGGAAAATGGGAAATAGAGAGTAAGGGAAGGATTCAAGGGGATTGTGGAGGTAAATGGGGAAATAGAATGGGAGACAAGGAGTAATAAAAAGAGGCTAAATGAGGGCAAAATAAAGGGGAAAGGAGGCCTTCGGGCATTTCTTCACATAACAGAGAGGCTTTAAAAGGGGAATTAGCAGAGGGGATTTGATCAAAGGATAAAAGGCACATGGAGGCTTCAAGGAGACTGTATTTTAAGAGGAAATGCATTCCTTGAAGGCTCAAAAACAATTTAGCCCCCTATTTTCTTGTCAAAAATTTATAGGGGGGCTAACAGATCACATCCTGCAGAAAGTGGTGGGAGCCTCTAGAATGTCAATGATGGATGGTTTTTCTGGTTATAATCAGGGGGCTGTACTTCCAGAAGATCAGAAGAAGACTGCTTTCATTACACCATGGGGAACATTCATGTATGCCAGGATGCCTTTTGGGCTGATTAACGCAGGAGCTACCTTTCAGAGGGCGATGGACATTGCTTTTGTGGGTGAGCATGATAAATTTTTGGTGGTATACCTTGATGATATAACAGTGCTTTCAAAAGGTGACAATGAGCACATTGAGCACCTACGAAGAACTTTTGAAAAATGCAGAAGGTATGGTCTTTCTCTTAATCCACAAAAGTCTTTATTTGCATTAGAGGAGGGCAAAATTTTGGGGCATATTGTAACTAAGGATGGGGTAAGGGTAGATCCCAAAAGAGTAGAGGTTATAAATAGCATCCCTTTCCGCAGAAACAAGAAGGAAGTACATGTATTTTTAGGCCGGATAAATTTTCTGAGAAGGTTTATTCCTAACTATGCTGAGATAGTTAGGCATATAACAGATATGCTAAAGAAGAATAGTGAGGTGAAATGGTCACATGAATCACGGGAGGCCTTTGCTAGAATTAAAGCTGCATTTGCTGAAGCCCCTATGCTGGCTGGACCTAATTATACTAGACCATTTATGATCTTTTCTTTTGCATCACCACATACAGTAGCTGAAGTTTTGTTGCAGAAAAACGAAGATGGATATGAGCAACCTATTGCCTTTTTCAGCCAAGTGCTCCATGATGCTGAATTGAAATATAATATCTTAGAAAAACAGGCATATACCCTAGTAAATTCCCTCAAAGCCTTTAGAATGTATGTTTTGCAGTCCCACATTACTGCATATGTCCCTACTGCCACTGTTAAAGACGTTCTGATTCAGGGAGACAGTGAAGGGAAAAGGGGGAGATGGATTGCAAAAATACAGGAGTATGATCTGGATATCCGTCCTACAAAGTTGATAAAAGGACAGGGGCTAGCAAGGATATTATTAGAATCTAACTATCAAGCTCTGGGCATAAACCTGTTTATGCTTTCAAATGAAGAATCTGAGAAAGAGAAAGAACAGCAAGGACTGGAGGTAGCCACTCAGAAGGTTCATATAAAATACCTCACTAGCCCATGGTATAAAGAAATAGTTGAATACCTCCTAACACTTAGCTGTCCACCCAACTGCGATAAATCAAAATACAGGGCTTTGAGGTTGAAGTCTCAAAAGTATATAGTTGCCAATGGTCAGTTGTATTGGAGAGATCCTTCAGGCATTCTACTCCTGTGCCTCACAGAGGATGAAGTAGAAAGTATAATGATGGAATTTCATGAAGGAATTTGTGGAGGCCATTACAGCTGGAGAGCCACACCTCATAAAATACTGAAAGCTGGTTTCTACTGGCCAAAATTATTTGGAGATGTTTTTACTTGGGTCAGAGCATGTGATAAGTGTCAAAAGTTTGCCGAGAGACAAAAATTAGCAGCTCTGCCCCTGATTCCAGTTCATGTCAATGAACCATTTCAACAATGGGGAATAGATTTTATTGGAGAAATACATCCCCCATCAAGTGGGCAACATAAATGGATATTAACAGCCACATATTACTTTACAAAATGGGTGGAAGCTGTACCTGCAAGGAATGCTACTGACACTATCATCATAAAATTCATGGAAGAAAACATCATATCCAGGTTTGGCTGTCCTGCTAAAATAGTGACTGATAATGCACAGGCCTTCAAATCTGCAAAATTTGTGAATTTCTGTCAACAATATAATATTGCACTTAAGCACTCCACATCTTACTATCCGCAGGGAAATGGCTTGGCAGAATATTCCAACAAAACTCTAGTGAGGGCTTTGAAGAAGACAATAAATGAAAATCAGAAGAATTGGGATTCCAAATTGAAATTTTCTCTATGGGCTAATAGAATCACCAGCAAGCGAGCAACTGGAATTAGAAGAAACAAGGAATCAGAAGGATAAACCAGCTAGTGGAATTAGAAGAAACACGGAATCAAGTGAGTCAAAGATTAGCTGAATATCAGGAAAGAATGAAAAACATATTTGATCAGCATGCAAAAGATAGAAAATTGCAGATTGGAGATCTAGTTCTCAGATGGGATGTCCGGAGGGCTGAAAAAGGAAAGCACGGCAAATTCGACCCCCTCTGGTTTGGTCCCTTCAAAAATGTGGAACAGGGAGGAAATAACACGTTCATATTGGAGAATTTGCAGGGTGACTTGCTTGACGCCCCTGTAAATAGCCAATTTCTCAAGCCCTACTTCCAATTCTGATTCAGGCAGAGCAAGCCTGATGTATCATATTGTATATAAGTTTTATTTCGGTTTTGGTTTGATCCAGGAGGACGTGCTAATGAACTATTAAGTAAAGTGCAGAAGGGTTGAGGAACAAAGTTTACATAAATGATAATCAGGTGGTCTGCAGGTTCTCGACACGTCCAAGTATGAACGCGCCGTCCCCAGATGGAGCCGATGTTGATCACAATTAACTCTCTGAAATTTTTTTTACAGGCCCTCTGGTTTTGAATATTCAATTTCCCCCTCGTCCGGCCTAGCAGTACCCTTCGCTCGCTTACCTATGCTCTAAAATGCACTAAAAGGCCGAGAAACTCACCTTTGAAAATATTTCAGGCTCGGTTCCTTTAGCCCTAGCTCCTTCTGGTCTCAGCCCCCCCTTTACCTTATTCCCCGCATGACCAAGCAGCTAGACCTCGTGCTAGACCAAAAGGTGCTCTCCGCGTAAGATCATCGGGCGCGTTCTGTGCCGTCCGATTAAATATAAATCAACGGTCCACCGCCAGCCTGTCCTGGTGGTCCCCGCGCCCGCACACATTGCCAAAACCGTCCGGTTTATTCTGCATAACCTTTGTTGGGCAGGCGGTATTCCCCCTTCGGCTAGCGATTCCATACGCTGATCGCCGCGTGTCCCTCTGTATTGTTCCAAAACCACTCCATTTCGTGCGTTATCGTTCGGTCATAGTCGCGCAACGAAATTCACGTAGGCCGTCTGATCCTGAGCGCTCAATCTAATGGCTATTAATCTCCACAGTTGCACGGCCTTTAGTTCCTATCCACAGTACCACTGGCCCACCGTCTCATTGTTTTACGACGTGTTTTCACCGTCGATTTCCCCCAAAGATCGAACGTTTTGTATTTAAACCTCGCCACACCATCGACCCTGTGGCTCCACGTCATCCGTCCACGTGCTCCCGTCGCAGATGCGTCAGCCTCTCATCTACATTCCTATTAAAAGGTCAAAGTCCATTGCCCTCGTTAATTTTCACGTATCCTTCCAACCTTCACCCAAAGTATTTATCCTCCATTAATATGCGTTCTCTGCCACCTTGCACCATCTCACCACTCCGCCCAGTCTGCATCACCATCTCCATGGTCATCACCGCATTCACCACCCCCCGTGTCTGGTTTTCTTTAACAAGTTTGTGGTTTTGCAGGTTTTCCGCGGCGGAGAATTACCATGATTTACCGCCTCCATTACAGAAGCCGAGAATGCATGACAGGACCATGTTTCAGGACCAAAATTTATGAAAAAGACCCGGGAGCTGCTATGGTCTGCAGCGACGAAGAAATGGCTATTACTGAAGGTCACCACTTCAGAAGCCGAGGTTGCTCCGAAGGACGATTTTTTCAGAAATAAATACATGAGGAAAGATCTGGAAAGCCGTCATGACACAGCTCTCATTAAAATGGTTGGGTTCGAAATCTATCAAACCCTCCAGAGCCTTTTAAAATAAATATTTTGCAGATAAGGATATTAATGGAGCAACAACAAAATATCAGGGTATGATCGAGAAATTCAGCCTTCGGCATTTAAGATCTTAGATGTGAATTCAAAATATGGAAGGAAAAGAGTACAAGTGCACAAAAATCATATCCTCCAGGTTTAACTTCAATAGATTTTTCTCTCAGGAAGGTACAGAATGTTACATATTTTATTCTTCATGTCTTATCCCTGGAGAAATCGGCACCTACAACATTTACTTCATGAAGACGGCCTCAGAGTACCTATAGCACAGCGTATTAATTAAGCAACATAAGCGCGAATGTTTCCGCCATTTTTTTCAAATTAAACAATTAATTGCTTTCACCTACTTCTTCTATTAGGTTTCTCTCCTTCTTCTTCTATAAAAACCCAAAAAAAGACATTGTAAGGGTTCCAGATTTTTATCAGAGAATTGTGCAATGGAAGGCATTTTTTGTATACATTTTGTAAAGCTTTTGTATGAAGGCTTAGAGCACGTAGGGTCTCAGTGAGGAGGAGTTCTATCTGTAATGAGGATTCTGGTCTTTGATATTTCACAGTATGTAACCTGCTCTTATGTGTTTAATACAATATTTCATTTCATCCACTTTCTTGTATCATGTTTTGGAATGCGAGTGGCTCACTGGTTTGGTAAGGATTCATCCTAGTTGATGCCCATACTTAAATCAGTCAAGCGCTTTAAATAGGCTCAGGCATGATATACTGTTTCATATTCATTTCATCCATTTTTCTGCTATATTAGTTGCTTTGGGAGGGTGCTTTTAAAACGCCATTGTCATGTTTGGATTCTTAGATTGATAAGCCCATACATGGTTTTGTTGTGTATCTGGGTATCAGACCAAAGTTAACTAATATCTTATTATGTTTCTTTCACCGCATACACTTTCTGATACTTGATTTCTGTGGCATATTATTTGAATCGGCCCTCTTTACAGTAAATTGTCTCTTAACTGTCTGTTTCTTTTGTATTGGAGCCTTGCATCTTGTCTCTGCAAACATTACTTTCGCTGTGGCAGTTTCTGTAAGTTCTGGTCCCATTTAAATAAATTTCCTTGTTTAACAAAAGATAGCAGGGGAGCCTTTGGATTGACACCCAAGCTTTATTATATGCCCCCTACTATGCTAAGATGTCCTAGGCATTGGTCTATGGCAACTCTAGACTATCTCTAGGGGAGACAATAATTGTCGACAACAGGGAGAAGGAGAGAGAGAGAGAGGGAGGGAGAGTGTTAGATAAATGAAGAGAGATAGGGGGGAGAGGAAAGGAGGAGGGTAAGGATGGGGGAGAGGGAGGTAGAGCAACAGAGGGAGAAATTGAGAGACGAAGAGGGAGAAGGGGAGATAGAGAGAGGGAGAGAGGAAGAGAGAGAGGCAGGAAGAGTGTTAGAGAAAGGAAGAGAGAGAGGGGGGGAGAGAGGAGGAGGAGGGTAAGGAGGGAGGGAGAAAGGGGGAGAGAGGGGGGTGGGTGGAAGAGAGAGAGGGGGGAAGAAAGGGGCATCATACGATTGTGTGAGAGAGAGAGAGAGAGAGAGAGAGAGGAGTTGATATGGAGGGAGGGGGGAAGAGGGAAACAGAGAGGGGGAGGGGGAGAGGAAAATAGAGTGGGGGGAGGAAAGGAGGGAGTGAGTTAGGGGGTTGACATATAGGGAGGGAGAGAGAGATGAGGGATGTAAGAGAGAGGGGATGGGAGAGGGAGATTAGAAGAGAGATATAGAGAGAGTAGAAGAAGAAGAAGGAGAGAGAGGGGGAAGAGAGAGAGAGAGGGAGAGCGAGAGGGAGGGAGGAGAGGGAGAGTGTTAGAAAGAGGAAGAGAGAGAGGGGGGATAGAGAGGGAGGGAGGTAATTAGGGGGCAAAGAGAGAGAGAGAGAGAGAGAGAGAGAGAGAGAGAGAGGAACTAAGGGTAGATAATAAGAGAGAGAGAGGATGCAAGGAGAAATTGAAAAAGAATAAAGAGGAGAGGGGGAAGGGAGAGGGAGGAAGGGCGAGTGTTAAAGGGAGAGAGAGAAAGAGAGAGGATGAAGTAGGAGAAGAAGAGAGAGGGAAGGGGGGGACAGAGTGAGATATATATGGAGGGGGGAGAGGGAGGGATTGAGTGATGAGGGGGATGGAGAGATAGAGGATGGTGGGGGGATAGAGAGAGATTTAGGGGGAGAAGGAGGGAGGTGGGAGGGAGTGAGTGGGGGAGATGGAGGGATGGAGTAGGGGAGAGTGGAGAGATGGAGGGAGGGAGGGAGGTAGGGAGGTGAAGAGAGGGGGACATTGAGGGAGGGAGATTGTTATAGAGAGGAAGAGAAAAATATATGAGATAGAGAGAGAGGGAGAGAGCGAGGGAAAGCCGGGATGGGGGAATATAGAGAGGGGGGAGAGGGAGGCAGAGAAATAGAGGGGGAAGTGAGCGAGAGAGAGAGGGAGAAGGGGAGAGAGAGAGATGGAGGGAGAAGGGGAGAGAGAGAGATGGAGGGAGAGTGTTAGATAAATTAATAAAGAGAGGGGGGGAAGAGGGGAGGAGGAGGGTAAGGAGGGGGGAGAGGGAGGTAGAGCAACAGAGGGGGAAATTGAGAGAGAGGGAGAGGGAGAAGGGGAGAGAGAGATGAGGGTAATGTAGAGAGGGAGGGACAATGAGGGAGGATGGTGGGGATAGAGAGAGAGTTAGGGGAGAGAAGGAGGGAGGTAGGAGGGAGTGAGTGGGGGAGATGGAGGGAGGGAGCGGGGGAGATTGGAGAGATGGAGGGAGGGAGGGAGGTAGGGAGGGGAAGAGAAGAGAGAGGGAGATGGAGGGAGGGATATTGTTACATAGAGGAAGATTAAAATATGGGGGGAGGGAGAGAGGGAGAGAGCGAGGGAAGGAAGGGGTGGGGGAAGATAGAGAGGGGGGAGAGGGAGGCAGAGCAAGAGAGGGGGAAGTAAGAAAGAGGGATAGGGAGAAGGATAGAGAGAGAGAGGGAGGGAGAGTGTTAGGTAAATGAATAGAGAGAGGGGGGGAGAGGGAGGTAGAACAGTAGAGGGGGAAATTGAGAGAGAGGGAGAGGGAGAAGGGGAGAGAGAGAGGGAGAGAGGAAGAGAGAGAGGGGGGGAGAGTGTTAGAGAAAGGAAGAGAGAGAGAGAGTGGGGGAGAGGGGGGAAGAAAGGGGCACGAAACGAGTGCGGGAGAGGGAGAGAGAGAGAAAGTTGGATTGGAAGAGAGAGAGAGAGGAGTAGATATGGAGGGAGTGGGGAAGAGGGAAACAAAGAGGGGGAGGGGGTGAGGGAAGGGCTTAACAGGTAGGGAGGGAGAGAGAGATGATGGGTGTAAGAGAGAGGGGAGGGGAGAGGGTGAGGAAGAGGGATATTGGGAGAGAGAGATAGAGAGAGGGTATAAGAAGAAGAGATAGGGGGGGAGAGGGAGAGAGAGAGGGAGGGAGGAGAGGGAGTGTGTTAGAGAGAGGAAGAGAGAGGAGGGGGAGGGAGGGAGGACGGGAGGTACTTATGGGGAAGAGAGAGAGGGAGAAAGAGATAGAGTAAGAGAGAGAGAGATAGAGAGGGAGAGAGGGATAGAGGGACTAAGGGTAGAGAGAAAGAGAGAGGGGATGTGTTAGCCACCTATAAAAATTTGTCATATCAAATGGTGGCTAAATCTCTTTTTAGCCTTTAAGAAACAATTAATGACAAAATTCTTAGTTCTTAAAGTCTTATGAAGATAACTAACCTTTAAGTTAATCTTCACTGTTGTTTCCCTCATAATCCTATAAAATCTGCAGTTTTCCAAGAGAGAGACTACTTAAAACCCCATTTTCCCATCATTTTTACCCCTCCTTTCATTCATAAATAAACCCCATTTTCATCCCTTTTTCCTCCATAAAAATCCATCCATAAGCCTCATTGAACCTTCAAAATCACTCCAAAATCCCTTTAAAACCTTATCACTCTCCCTTATTTGGTTTTAAATCCCTGGGTTTCCTCTACCGGAACCCTCAATTTGCCTCAAAAATCACTATTTTGGGCCTAAAAATACCCTTTCTGCATATAAGGTTTTCTTAGCCCCCGAGGGCTTAACTCCTGTAACCCCCTGTTCTCATAAAACCTACAACCCCGCAACCGGGTGCTAAAGGTCCTAAACCCCCATCATAAACCCTCATTTCCTTTATTCCTTTGTATTTTCATAAACCCTACAGTTTAACTTTTCGGCGAATATCCACCGTTGATCTTTGCAGATCAACAGTCATCATCGCGCCCGATCTCCGCCCATCTATCCGACTTTCCCTTTTCCCTTTTCATAACTCTACCCGATCATCAAATATCAACCGTTCATTCTTTAGATCCTATGGTCGAGATCTAACCCGATAAACCCACAACTTTGCATTTGGAAATAACTCCGCCCCGAGATTAAATCTAAGCCATCCATCCAAAAGATCCTATGGTATAGATTAAATCCGATAGGCTCAACTCCTTTGGGACCTACTTCCTGCCTCGAAAAACACCTGTCCACTCACCAGTTTCCGTGTGTATTCCACTATCTCCCCAACTCGCAGCTTCCCCCGTTGCGTGCGATCCACACTGTCGGATCTACACCCATTCATCTGACGGCCAACAACACGTTTCGCATTTTTTTTGCGCATGTGGTTTAACGCCAAAAATTTATGTGATAAAAGTGGTTTTGAAGGGGACGTGTGTCAACTAATGTATGGTATCGCATTTTTTTTGCTAATTTTCAAAATTGCTCCGAAGCCGCGTGAAAACCATTATGGTTTTCCGCTTACCACCATCCTCAAAAATAATGTTTTTTCTCATTTAATCTCTGTCGTCCATCGTTGTAATCCGACGGCTCAGATTGTTTCCCGATCCCAAGTATTTCGCCCTTCCCCTTTGCTCCCAAACGCTTCATCACGAGATCTTAACCGTCCGTTTTTATAATCCGATGGCTCATATTACTTTTCACCCCTGTGCACTTGAAAATCGCCCATTCTACTGAGCATTTCATCGATTGTTTCCTACCGTCTATCTCTGAGATCGAACGGTCCTGATTAAATTCCCTCCATTCCGTTATAACATTTCCCCCTCCGCATTATAAACTCTCAATTAATCCCGGTCGTCAATCTCTAAGATCGAACGGCCCAGACTTAATCGTACCACCATTCACCCAATCGCCTCTCAATCAAACCCATCGAGCAATCTTGATCGTCGATTAATCTGGATCGACGACCACGATTTAACCTCGCACCCAAACCACCCAAAGCTGTCTTGACCTATTTTTCATGGGATTTATTAATTTTGTGTGTTTTTGCAGGTTATAATGGTTTTTCCCACAGTTTTGAAATGAAATAAAAAGCCAGGGATGACGATCCACAGGAAATTATCCAAGGAGAAAGTGAATTTGCAGGGTTCAAACCATGATCTTACCATGCCTCATGAGCATTTGTGAAGTCACAAAAACTCTGCGCACCTACAAAACAACAAAAACACAGTGAATAGAAAACAGACAAAGAGTATCAGTGTCACAACATAAGATCAAAGCAGAAATGAAGACTTAATGATTTCTAACCAGAGTTTAAAGGGATTAAGGTGGAAAGCTCAGAAATCCAAGGCCTAATCCAGAGATAAAGACAGTATGAAGACTAGAAGACAAAAATTAAGCCTAATTAGGCCTAAAACACAGATCAAAGGCAAATTAATAGTGTTTTAGGAAACAACAAGGAGAAATATCAGTCTGAAAGGCCTGCACTGCCACATCAGAGGCTATTTGAATCCTCTCCAGCTACCAAAAAGCCACATGTAGCCTCAAAGAAATCAAAGAAGGCATAGTTATTGCCTATTCAGAAGATATTTTCCTAAAGACAACTGAACAATTAATTCAACCAAAGAAACTTATTAGAAACTTTCAGCAATGTTATTACAAAGATAAGAAACTGCACTGAAGTAAACCTTCTGATCCATTAAGCCTTAAAAAGCAGAAACATAATTATGAAACAAAGTTGTAAGTAGAATGCATTCCTGCCTTATGCCTTGCATGGTTTTCAAGGCTAGGAATTGCATTTACTATGGAATTAATGATACTTGAACCCTAGAAACTCTTCCACCTCCTCATTTTATTATAAAATCTCCTTGAGGAGCACATTGTAAAAGGTTGGTCTTTGGATATCTGTTGCATGTAAATAGTTTTATGAAGCTGCTGAAGCTCTATAAATAATGGGAGAAAACTAGGTTGAGAAGAGAAAGTTTTCTGAGTTGTTAAGACCTTTTGGACTTGAATATTGTATTGGTTTGAACATCAATATATGAGTTAAATTCCATGGGATCTTGGTCTACATTAATGGTGATGTTTTTCTTATTGTAAATTGTCTTCTTTCATTTTTTCCATATTGTCCATTTTCTCTGATAAAGAACAGCAAGCATAGAGATAGGATTTACTCTTACAAGTACCCTACTCTCACTGATAGGCTTTATCTTTATGTTTTCCTCCTTTTTTTATTTGAGAATGATTTAATACAGTCTAAACCAGTTAAGGAATGTTGGTGAACCCATGTCTTACTGTCTAAACTTTAAACATGGTTCTTGAATGATATTTTCATTGCATGCTAAGTAGAGTTGGACTAGGAAAGTTTATGGTTTGCCCTGTCTTCTAGTTCTTTTTCCAAAGGTTGTTTGAAAGTTTCCCTAAGAGTATGCTGAAAGCAGGCTTTGATTTTAATGCATCTTGCTTGATCTTAAGATGCACTTTGTTTACTTATATGTTTTCATCCTTTCTGAAAGTATTCATGTGGATTACCGGATTGTTTATCTGATAAGTTAGCTTTAATAAAAGCTTTTCCAAAGAAGTTTATGGTTAGCCCTGTCCTTTGGTTGGTTTTAAACAACTTCTTTGAAAGGATTTTTCTTGTTTGGAAAGTTGATAAATCCTTGTTGAAATTATTGGCTTCTTCCAACTTCACAACACTTTTAATGTTCCATTCCATCATTTAATCTTAAAGGATCTTGAGATATAGATGACTTTCCCCATGGTAACCTTTGTAGACTTTCTTGTTTCAATTAAATCCTCCATGACTCCATAGCCAAATGGATTAAAGCTGCTCCTTGCCTATCTTGTTAGCTGAACCATTCTTCTATCTATTTACACCTTCACCCTTCATATAGACTTCCTTCACCTTCATTTTATCCTTGCCCAACCAAAACCAAACAAAACCCTTGTTCTTAATAACTAGCCTAATATCACATTCCAAGACCTTAAAAGATAAATCAATCTTTGCACTTATAGAGAGATCCCTCTATGGATTCAGGAGGGCTAGATCCTAGAATCCCAAAGTGGTTCAAATGTTGTCTCTGCAGCTTTAGTCTTGCCAATCTGCTAAAATTACAGAGGCCTAACATTTCTGGCGACTCCACTGGGGATTTATGAGTAACTTACATCTTATACATCCTTAAGGACCTCTGAAGACCCAAATTTTTTTATATTGGTATATGGTGGTGGACCATAAAACATTTTACCTCCAAAAGAGCTAAAAATTTCCACCTGGTGACTCCACTGGCCTCCAGTAGGCCTATTACCCCTCCAGTCTTTGTAGACTCCTTTGGGAATGCATTGAGAAAACCCAATCATTATGTTGGTGGACAAAAAAATTTAAATCATCCACCTGGCGACTCCAAAACTCTTAAAAGACCAAATGACTCCACTGGTAGAAGACTCTGAACTGATTGACAAGATACAGTGACCTCTTTTCTGATTTTCAAACATAGATTTAGATATAGAACCAGAAGCCAAACTAATGGTCATGATGGAAAAGATGATGTACATGCTTGGAAAGAGAATAGAAAGGTATGAGGCTAATTTAAATATTGATAATCTAGAGCAACCCATGCCTTTCCCTGATCAAACACTAGCTCAATCACCTCAAGACCTAGACAATGAGCAAGATATGTATGATGATCAAGACTTTATGGAAGATGATGAATAGGGTTACAAAGAAAGCAATGAAGAAGGTTGTCAAGAAACTCCTGATTGCCTCCCTATATCTTGTACTATGCTGATAAGAGAACTTCATGACCAAATTGTGAAAGCTAATAGGGAACACTGATTTTAGGAAATAAGTGATCACTTAGAAAACGCAGAATCTGATGTGGAAGGAGAACCAACACATATAGGAAATTTCCCTCTAGATTACAACTCATCTCAGATTACAAAAGAAGAGTGGCATCCTGATAATGAAGAAAAAACAACTCATGAGCCTTGTACCCAAACTAGGTGTCATAGTAATCATGAGGAATTGTTGGAAACAGAAGAAGATCAGGAAACAATATAAAATCCTCAAAATTTCCCTGCAAACTCAAGTGAAGATCCCCTAAAAGAGGCTCAAGAAGACATCAGGCCTCAAAATTAGCCAACACAAGAGAAAGAGGACTGATGTACATCTGTCGTAAGCAAAAAGAAAATTCCTTCTCTCTTGACAGAGGAAGAGATTGATCTAATATTGAACAAATAGCCAACCCTTCAATCTTCATCAGAAAAAAACACCTCTGCTCATCTACCTACTGAACCTTGTTGTCTTGAACCAGAAAATAAACTTGTAGAACAACTCAAAGAAAAACAAACTGATAACCCAATGTGTTTGATTGGTGAAATTGTTTATACTAATGATTTTTCAACTTTTGATCAGTCTGATAATGATGATGAGCTCCAAATAGAAACTAACCATGCAGGGCAACCAAAAATTGATTGGTGTCATGAATTTCATTATCATCAGCTTGAAAGCAGCAATCAGCCAATCCAATCCATCAGAAATAACTTTCACATAATTAGGAGTCAGCAATCCATTAATTTTAATGTTGGGATTGTAAAGGAAGAGGAATTTCTTAAGCAGGATGAAGATAAGGAGCCTTCTCCTGATAGGATTGAGGTAATAAAGGATACCCATGCTCAAGAACATGATGATATCTTCACAGAGTACAGTCCACTGAATCAAAGCATACCAAGACTACAAGAGGACAACACTGCAATATATGATGAGTCCTCCAGTTCAGATGACAATGAAGATGAGGAAGATTGTCTTCCTCAAAATAATATTTACCTTGATCCAGTGAAGAAAGAAGAGATAATCCTAGTTGAAATACATCTTCCAAATACTCTTAACCAGGCATTATTTCAAGATCCCTATTCTCACTTCTTGAAGGCATTTGAAGAAGGGATAAAGGTTATTAGGAACAGTGTATTACCAAAGGCAAGAAGATTATTTAGCACTGTTTCTGAGAAACAAAAGGAATGGGAATGGCCCTGTTTTTCCAGTATGCTCAAAGAGATGAGCAAAGACCAGTCATGGAACCATTTGATTGACTGGATGTATTGGAAAAGAGATTTTGTAAGTTAAAAATGTAAATATTTCAAGTTAGAATAGGTTAGATAGGAATGTCAATAAAGCTCAGCTTTGAGCATTAAGTTAGATTGTTGATTTTTTCTTTCAAAGTTAGAAAAGGAAAAAATAAAAAAAACAATAGAAAATAAAAGAGGGCAGATTGTAAAAACAAGAAAGGTACAGCCCCATACCAAAAAAGAGAGACATAATTTGAAAGTGTGCAAGCTCAAATGCCACTCCTAAAAACACACTACTAGTTATTCATACAGCCTAATCATGACTAATTAGCTTTTCAATTTACTGCTGATAGGTTAGTGAATTAGATTAGCCAAACAACATAATCTTGGCTTATCAATAAGGTAGATTAGGATAGAGAACAAAGGTTCAAACAAGCTCAAATCTGAACCTATGAATCTCAAAAGAAGAATGGCTCTAATTAGATCAAATCTTGATGCCAAAGATAGAAAAAAAACTGGTTCTAATATGTTCAAAACTTGAACCAGATGAGAAAGAAAAACAACTCAAAAAAACCTAAAAACAGAGCTGAAGAAATAATGAAGGATGTTTTAGTTTTCAGATCTTTAGCCTTCAACATTTTGCTTTAATTTTCTGCAAATAAAAATCTATTTGCAGCTTGTTTTTATTCCATAGATCTGCATCAAGTCAAACTGCTTAATCTTGGCTTGACTGCTATTAAATTTTCTATTTTAGAAGTTAGAGAATAAAGGTCTGTCAAACAGTCTAATCCTGACATATAAGTAGTTAGGTAGAGAATTTATGAATTCAACTGCTTAATCTGAATTCATGGAGAAATAAGAGTAGACTTAGAATAGTTTTATGTTTTCAAAAAGAATAAAATGCTGATGTTTAAGGTCTATAAGTCCAAATGCACCTTCTGAAGAAAAAATGATAGGAAGTAGGTTGTGTAGGTAGTTGTTTGGGAAAATACTTTCTGTTGATATGTCAAGTTCTAACTATCTTTGTTAGCAGCTGATTACAAGAAAAAGGTTGTCAAGGTGCAAAGCCACTGATCTACATCCAAAGAATACTGTTCTGAGGTTCTTGACACCTCCAAGGAGCTGCCATCCCAAGTTGGAGCCGCTGTTAGCCGCCTATAAAAATTTGTCATATCAAATGGTGGCTAAATCTCTTTTTAGCCTTTAAGAAACAATTCATGACCAAATTGTTAGTTCTTAAAGTATTATGAAGATAAATAACGTTTAAGTTAATCTTCACTGCTGTTTCCCTCATAATCCTATAAAATCTATTGTTTTCCAAGAGAGAGACTGCTTAAAACCCCATTTTCCCATCATTTTCACCCCTCCTTTCACTCATAAATAAACCCCATTTTCATCCCTTTTTCCTCCATAAAAATCCCTCCATAAGCCTCATTTAACCGTCAAAATCACTCCAAAATCCCTTTAAAACCTTATCACTCTCCCTTATTTGGTTTTAAATCCCCTAGTTTCCTTTACCGAAACCCTCAATTTGCCTCAAAAATCACTATTTTGGGCCTAAAAATACCCTTTGTACATATAAGATTTTCTTAGCCCCCGAGGGCTTAACTCCTGTAACCCCCTGTTCTCATAAAACCTACATCCCCGCAATCAGGCACTAAAGTTCCTAGACCCCCGTCATAACCCCTCATTTCCTTTATTCCTTTGTATTTTCATAAACCTGACAGTTTAACTTTTCGGCGAATATCCACCGTTGATCTTTGCAGATCAACGGTCATCATCGCGCCTGATCTCCGCCCATCTATTTTACTTTCCATTTTACCTTTTCATAACTTCGCCCGATCATCAAATCTCGACCGTTGATTCTTTAGATCCTACGGTCGGGATCTAACCCGATAAACCCAAAACTTTGCATTTGGAAATAACTCCGCCCCGAGATTAAATCTAAGCCATCCGTCCAAAAGATTCTACGGTCTAGATTAAATCCGATAGGCTCAACTCCTTTTAGACCTACCTCCCGCCTCGAAAAACACCTGTCCACTCACCAGCTGCCGCGTGTATTCCACTATCTCCCCAACCCGCAGCTTCCCCCGTCGCGTGCGATCCGCACCGTCGTATTTGCACCCATTCATCCGATGGCCAGTAGCACGTTTCGCGTTTTTTTGCGCATGTGGTTTAACGCCAAAAATTTACGCGATAAAATTGGTTTTGAAGGGGACGCGTGTCAATCAATGTATGGTATCGCATTTTTTTTGCCAATTTTCAAAACTGCTCCGAAGCCACGCGAAAACCATTCTGGTTTTCCGCTTACCACCATCCTCCGCAACAATTCTTTTTCTCATTTAATCTCTGTCGTCCATCATTGTAATCCGATGGCTCAGATTGTTTCCCGATCCCAAGTCTTTCGCCCTTCCCCTTTGCTCCCAAACGCTTCATCACAAGATCTTAACCATTCGTTTTTCTAATCCAATGGCTCATATTACTTTTCACCCCTGTGCACTTGCAAATCGCCCATTCTCCTGAGCATTTCATCGATTGTTTCCCACCATTGATCTCTGAGATTGAACGGTCCCGATTAAATTCCCTCCATTCCATTATAACATTTCCCCCTCTGCATTATAAAATCCTGATTAATCATGGTCGTCGATCTTTGAGATCGAACGGCCCGGACTTAATCCTACCACCATTCACCCAACCGCCTCCCAGTCAAACCCATTGAGCAATCTCGATCGTCGATTAATCTGGATCGACGGCCACGATTTAACCTCACGCCCAAACCACCCAAGGCTGTCTTGACCTATTTTTCACGGGATTTTCTTAATTTTGTGTGTTTTTGCAGGTTATAAGGGTTTTTCCCATAGTTTTGAAATGAAATAAAAATATAGGGATGACGATCCACAGGCAATTATCCAAGGAGAAAGTGAATCTGCAGGGTTCAAACCATGATCTTACCATGCCTCATGAGCATTTGTGAAGTCACAAAACCTCTGCGCTCCTGCAAAACAACAAAAACACAGTGAATAGCAAACAGACAAAGAGTATCAGTGTCACAGCATAAGATCAAAGCAGAAATGAAGACTTAATGATTTCTAACCATAGTTTAAAGGGATTAAGGCGGAAAACTCAGAAATCCAAGGCCTAATCCACAGATAAAGACAATATGAAGACCAAAAGACAAAAATTAAGCGTAATTAGGCCTAAAACACAGAACAAAGGAAAATTAATAGTGTTTTAGGAAACAACAAGGAGAAATATCAGTCCAAAAGGCCTCCACTGCCACATCAGAGGCTAATTGCAATGTTCCACCAAGACTTCGGTGTGGGGAGATGTGGGTGCGGGGAGACGCACAGGGGAGACGTGTGGGAGTACCCTAAAATTTTAGGGAAATTTCGGGGGTGCGGGGAGTCGTCGAGGTATATAATTTTTAATTATATATATATATATATATATAGATATATATATATATATATATATATATATATATATATATATATATATATATATATATATGTATATATATATATAATAATAATAATAATAATAATAATAATAATAATTCAAGTTCATATTCACTAATAACAATACTAAATACTAAATACTAAATTTAAATTCATAATTGAAATGAATAATGACATACATTGATCCATCCTCATCATTCATTGAATCATTTTGATACATAGTACATACATATTACAATGTACATCATTCATATGACATACTCAGTATTCTAATTTCTAAATTCTAATATTCATCGATAATCGATGATCATTCAATAAATAAATTCAATAATGAAATCTCAAAATAGTAAAATACATTGAACCATGATTCCATATCATTCATCATTCATCATTCTACAATCTACAATGTACATTGATTTAAAAAATTAAAAATTAAAAATTAATTTCATCATTCATCATTCTACTATTCTAGAATCGAAATTGAAAGAAAATTGAAAACAATGAACATGTTAAAGTCTAAATAGTAAAAGTCTAGAAGTAGATAAATCATAATATCATGATTCATAATAGATAAGTTTCAAACTCAAAAATAGTTAAGAGTCAAGAGTCTTCAGTCTGAGGTCATCAACTGAAAAGTAAATACTATAAATGGATAATGAGCACTGAAAATAAAATCAATATCAAGGACTCAATCTCAATGATTGGTCCTCGACATCCATCTGCTACATGAAGTCATCAGGACCATCAATGGGAATGTCGGTATCTGAGTCAGAGTCACTCTCTTGAGTAACCAACGGAACTCCAACCAAACCATGTTGCAACTCATCTGGTCCATCCTCATCATCTATCTATGCACTATCCTCTGGATCCACGTCCCATCGTGTTGCTGGCCCCTTTCGATAATCTGGTGTCTTCCTATGTGCAAGACGTAGAGAACTGTGCACTGCAACTAGCTTCTCTGTTCTCCTAGAGGAAAGTATATTTCTCTTGATAGAGTGGATGAAGCTATGTGTGGACCAATTCCTCTCTGCTGTAGAGGAACTAGAAATCTGAGACAATAAGCGAATAGCAAGTTGTTGGATATCTAGAGCATCATCCCCATGCATGGTCCACCAACCAATGGGGTCAGTCTGGCCTAAATCATTGCGATCTTCCCTTGCATCATGCTTGTTGAAGGGACCATTGAGACTTGCAAATTGCATCCATTGTCTCCTGATTGTTTTCCCTTCTTTTGAACTATACATATTTTTAATGGTAGCTCGAAATCCCTTTTTGACCTAAGGATCTTCAATGGGAAGAATTCTACCAGTCCTTGGCACATACCATTTTTTGTTGAGAGCATATGCTGCCATGTGCAAAGGTGTATTCATTCGATCCCACCTACGCTGAATAATGGGTCGAATCTAGGTCGTATAAAACTCTAAGGAAGGGTCTTTCTCACGAATGGCCACCCTTACTTGATCCAACATACTATCAAAAGTCTCATAGATTTCTCCAAGAGTAGGAGAATCTGTGTCAGTGTAGCGAATGACCTCAACTACATGACGTAAGAGTGACACCAAATCACCACAATCTGTCCACCAATCATTATCCAATATCTGAATCCTGATTTTCTTCCCTTCCTCTGCCTTGGATTCTGCCCATCTATTCCAATCTGGAGTCACAACCATGGCCTGCAATGCTAACTGCACCTCCAACATCCTCTCTAATAAAAGAAAATAACTAGCATATCTGGTATCAGTAGGCTTGAGGAATTCCTTCCTCGCATGAGACTTCTACATGGCTAAATAGGTGTGGTGATTGCAAATAAACATTTGCACATTTCTTGCAGCTGTCACCAAGTTAGATACCCACTCAATTTTGCCAATGTCTTTCAATGCATTATTGAGCGCATGCACACAACAAGGGGTCCATAAAATATGCTTGTATTTACTTTGAATCATTAATCCTGCTGATCTACACACTGCTGCTGCATCTGTCACAACCTGTACCACATTTTAGAGCCAACCTCCTCTATAGCATCACGAAGAAACTCAAATTGGAACGCTGCATCTTTGCGCTTTCCAGAGCAATCAATAGCTCTAAGAAAGAAAGGCCCATCTCGGCAAGTAACTATGATGTTAATAAGTGGACGTTTGGCAATGTATGTCCACCCATCCATAACAATAGAACAACCTTCCCTCACCCATGTCTGCCTCAGTTTTTCCTTTTGCACATTAATATTTCTCACTTGCCTTTCTAATATCACTGTCCTCAGCTTATGTTCAGCTGGGGGCACATATGAGGGTCCTGCTGCTGCAATTTCCTTGACCATCGCCTTGTAGTAAGGAGAATGACTAACATGGAAAGGAATGCCATTGGAAAAAAGAAATTTGCCAATGGCATCATCTGTATCATCACGGTTCAACTTACTATACATCCCTACAAGAGTTGGTCCCACTGCACAAGAATAGGAACCCTTAGTCCCAATAGGAGATGGTGGAGGCATATTTTTCCTATCTTTTAAATTTCTTTTGGAGCTTGTGGCTTCATCAAAATTTTGCTGAGATTCGTCCATGAATTTTCTACTTGCAAAGGTTCCCTTTGCATCTGCTGCCATTTGCATCCTCAAGAGCTCTTATTTTTGCAATATGGTTAATTTTGTGCATATGTTAACCCCTTTTCCACCTACACCCAAAAGATGCATCTTGATCCGACTATAACTACCAACCCAAGAATGACCACAAACGTTGCATTTCCAACGACGTTTCCCACCTCTTTGTTTCCCTGGTTTTGGTTGGGTTGAAGAGTCAGACATTTTGCTAGCATATAACAAAAGAGGTTTCATTGGATTAAATGTCCCATTTGCATATTTTTCCAATGCCCTTGATGGGGTTGTGGGCGAAAGAGTAGCTGGACTACTGCCATGGTGATGGGTTTCATTAATTGCAGATCCCAATGGAATTTCTGTTTGAGGAGTGTATTCATTATCATTGTCAGTGTCACTGTGGCTGCTCATGTTGTCCTGATCAGTCATTTTACAGTTGTTGCTTGCTGTGTTTTAATTTATTTTGCAATTTTTTTTAGTTTTTCTGCCCTGCATGAAATATTTTTAAAAAAAATTAAATTTAATGGAATGCAAATTTTGTTTTTAAAATTTAAGTGTCAAATGATAAAATCACATAAAAATCACATTCTGTTTTAAATTTTAATTAAAAAATTTTAAATTTAATTTTTAAATACCTGGAGAGTAGGTTGCGTTTGTGGCGGAGAGCTCCTGCAGTGGCGGGCGAGTGGACTGTGGCCGTGGCTGCACTGTGCTGTCGACCGAGCGAGCGGGCAGCCACGAGTGGACTGTGGCGGTGGCTGCACTGTGTAGTTGACCGAGCGAGCGGGTGGGCGGGCGGTCGAGCAGAGGTCCAGCAGGCGGGCGAGCTAGCAGCGGTCCAGCGGGCGGCGGGCGAGCAGCAGTCGGGCGATGGTGGTGACTGGAGGATGGTGGCCATGGCCGACTGTGGCGGCGGCTGGCTGCTGTCACTGGTGGCTGCTCACGAGAGGAGCACAAGTGCTGGAGCACAAGGCGAGAGGAGCACATAGTGAGAGGAGCACAAGTGTTGAAGCATTCAGGAGAGCTCAGAGTTTTAGACATTGTTTGAATGGGTCGATAGGTTTTTAACTTTGTTTTATTTTTATTTTTTTTATTTTTTTTTTAACATTCATAATTTTTTTTTTTTTTAATATAAGGCTTTATTAGGCAAAGTTGGGGGTGCGCGAATCCCCTTAAAAGGGGACGTCCAGAAGCTCATTATTAGGAGGGACACCCAAAAGCTCATTTTTTGGGGAGTTGCGACTCCCACACTGGGGAAACGCACCCCCCTACGACTCCCCTGCGACTCCCCAAAAAGGGTGCGTGGGGAAACACACCCTCATGAGACTCCTCATCCCGGGTGCGAGGGGTGCGTGCACCTGACCCTGGGAGACGCAACCCCGTGGAACACTGGCTAATTGAATCCTTTCCAGCTACCATAAAGCCACCTGCAGCCTCAAAGAAATCAAAGAAGGCATAGTTATTTCCTATTCAGAAGATATTTGCCTAAAGACAGCTGAACAGTTAATTCAACCAAAGAAACTTATTACAAACTGTCAACAAATTTATTACAAAGATAAGAAACTGCCCTGAAGTCAATCTTCTCATCCATTAAGCCTTAAAAATCAGAAACATAATTATGAAACAAAGTTTTAAGTAGAATGCATTCCTGCCTTATGCCTTGCATGGTTTTCAAGGCTAGGAATTGCATTTAATATGGAATTAATGATACTTGAACCCTAGAAACTCTTCCACCTCCTCATTTTCTTATAAAATATCCTTGAGGAGCACAATGTAAAAGGTTGGTCTCTGGATATATGTTGCATGTAAATAGTTTTCTGAAGCTACTGAAGCTCTGTAAATAATGGGAGAAAACTAGGTTGAGAAGAGAAAGTTTTTTGAGTTGTTAAGACCTTTTGGACTTGAAGATTGTACTGGTTTGAACATCAATATACGAGTTAAATTCCATGGGATCCTGGTCTACATTAATGGTGATGTTTTTCTTATTGTAAATTGTCTTATTTCATGTTTTCCATACTGTCCATTTTCTCTGATAAAGAACAACAAGCATAGAGCTAGGATTTACTCTTACAAGTACCCTACTCTCACTGATAAGCTTTATCTTCATGTTTTTCTCCTTTGTGTATTTGAGAATGATTTAATACAGTCTAAATCAGTTAAGTAATGTTGGTGAGCCCATGTCTTACTGTATAAACTTTAAACATGGTTCTTGAATGATATTTTCATTGCATGCTAAGTAGAGTTGGACTAGGAAAGTTTATGGTTTTCCCTATCTTCTAGTTCTTTCTCCAAAGGTTGTTTGAAAGTTTCCCTAGGAGTATGCTGAAAGCAAGCTTTGATTTTAATGCATCTTGCTTGATCTTAAGCTGCACTTTGTTTACTTATATGTTTTCATCCTTTCTGAAAGTAGTCATGTGGATTACTGGATTGTTTGTCTGATAAGTTAGCTTTAATAAAAGCTTGTCCAAAGAAGTTTATGGTTAGCCCTGTCCTTTGGTTGGTTTTAAACAACTGCTTTGAAATGATTTTTCTTGTTTGGAAAGTTGATAAATCCTTGTTGAAATTATTGGCTTCTTCCACCTTCACAACACTTTTAATGTTCCATTCCATCATTTAATCTTAAAGGATCTTGAGATGTAGATGACTTGCCCCATGGTAACCTTTTTAGACTTGCTGTTTCAATTAAATCCTCCATGACTCCATAGCCCAATGGATTAAATCTGCTCCTTGCCTATCTTGTTAGCTGAACCATTCTTCTATCTATTTACACCTTCACCCTTCATATAGACTTCCTTCACCTTCATTTTATCCTTGCCCAACCAAAACCAAAAAAAACCCTTGTTCTTAATAACTAGCCTAATATCACATTCCAGAACCTTAAAAGATAAATCAATCTTTGCACTTATAGAGAGATCCCTCTATGGATTCAGGAGGGCTAGATCCTAGAATCCTAAAGTGGTTCAAATGTTGTCTCTGCAGCTTTAGTATTTTCAATCTGCTAAAATTAGAGAGGCCCGTTACACCATTTTTTGGTCATCTAACCTCTTATCATTAGATGGACCCAAGTACACCACGTAAGACCAATTTTACCCTAAGTAAAATTGCTTTCACTATGTAAAATAACTTAATAAACCACATTTATTAGGTTGTTTATGGTCTAAACAGGAAACCTCAAAAGGAAATATTAAACAAACCTATTTTGTTTGATTTTCCTCATGGAATAATTAATTAAACCATAATTTAATTATTATTCCTAGTCATGTTTAACCCAAAACAAAGAAATTAATTAGATAAACCTTTATTTATCTTATTATTTTCTATGAATAATTATTTAAATCTTATTTAGATAATATTCCTTGTTAAATATGACCAAATCACCCACAAATAATTAAATAAATCATTATTTATTTAATTATCCTTCAACCACTTTCTTAAAAAGATAAATAAATCATTTATTTATTTATTATTAACAAATAAAGGGATTTGACCCAAGTCAAATACTTTTTCCCTCCAACAAATATAATAAAATATTCCATAAAAGGTGGATCTAGATTTAGTTAACATTATTTTAATCATGCACCAAGATCTAGAATGACCCAATATTTTGTTATAAATAGGAGGGTTTTTCCTACCATTCTTCACCTTTTGTTGCCTATTAGATCACTCCGGATCTATACACTTGGTCACATTTTTCTACATTATTTGCTGTGTGAGCTCCCTTTGAGTTCTATCTTTGTCTGGGTTTTCTACACCAACAAGAGAGAGAGATTCTAGATCTGAAGTGCCGAGGACTTCCAAGAACCCATCCCATTGAGGAGAATTGGAAACATCTTCTTGTTTTCCTCCCAGGTGCCCTTAATACAAAAAATTCTTTCAAAAATTGTTCTTGTCTTGTCTATTTGATATATGGAGCAAACCCTTCTTTTTACTGCTTAATGTCTTTCTATGCATAGATCTGGTTTTTTGCAGCTCTTGTCTTGATCAACTAACTGCAGATCTGAAGATATTGGCAGCCACTTTTGATGTTAGGGCTATTATTTATGCGTAGCTAAAGTGGTCTTTTTTTGTACACATCGACAAAGGATTCATACTAACAAGGCTCAGCAATGTGATTAGATTACGAGGAGAAGAGGGGGGAGGAGGAGAGCAAGGATGGGGGTGGAGGGAGGGAGAGGGAGGAAAGGGAGAGAGCGCATGGGGGGGGGGGGGGAATGCAAATACAAACGATGGGGGGGAATAGTGAGAGAGATCTAGGGGGGAGATGGAGAGAGGTGGGAGGGAGTGTGTGGGGAAGATGGAGGAAGGGAGTAGGGGAGAATGGAAAGATGGATGGAGGGAGGGAAGGAGGGATAGGGAGGAGGGGGGAAGAGGAGGGAGGGACAGAGAGAGAGGGGGGAAGGTGAGGGAGGAGGGAGGGATAGGGAGAGAGGGAGTTAGTGGTGGGCAAGGATGGAGCGAATGGTATGGGGGCGATGGAGAGAGAGGGAGGGAGGAGGAGAGGGGTGGAGACAGATGGAGAGAGAGGGGAGGGACATGGAGGGAGCAAGGGGGGGGGGACATCTCAGGATCTAGGGTTGGAGAGAGAGAGAGAGAGAGAGAGAGAGATGGGGTAGATAAAGATAGAGAGATAGAGAGAGGAAAAAAGAGGAAAGGAACTGATGGTAGAGAGGGGGGGAGAGAGAGGCAGGGGAAATTGAGAGAGAGAAAAGTGGATATGGGGGAGAAGAGAGAGAGGGGGGAGGGAGAGGGAGGGGAGAAGAGAGAGTGTTAGTGGGAGAATAATAGAGAGAGAGATGATCAGGGATGATCATAAGGGATA
The DNA here is from genome assembly GCA_034641835.2 of Pinus albicaulis. Lineage (NCBI taxonomy): Eukaryota > Viridiplantae > Streptophyta > Pinopsida > Pinales > Pinaceae > Pinus > Pinus albicaulis. The sequence continues at coordinate 1,005,100,609 of CM076575.1, read as the reverse complement.
GAGGTCGAGAGAGAGTGAGAGAGGTATGGAGGGGGGACAAGGAGAAGTCGAGGCAGTGAGGAAGGGGAGAGGGGGGGAAAAAAGAGGGTGTTAGGGGGGAGATGGAGGGAGGGATAAAGGGAGCAAGACAATGAGGGAGTGAGTGATGGAGAGAGAGAGAGAGAGAGAGAGAGAGAGAGAGGTGGGAGTGGGGGAGAGGGATGAAAGGGAGAGAGGGAGGGAGGGAGGAGATGTAGAGAGAGAGAGAGAGAGAGAGAGAGAGAGAGAGAGAGAGAGAGAGGTGGGGGTGGGGGAGAGGGATGAAAGGGAGAGAGGGAGGGAGGGAGGGAGGAGATGTAGAGGGGGGATGGAGAGAGGGAGGAAGGGGAGAGGGGGGGAACAAAGAGGGTGTTAAGGGGGAGATGGAGGGAGTGAGCAAGGTAGCGAGGGAGTGAGTGATGGAGAGAGAGAGAGAAGGGTGGGAGTGGGGGAGAGGGATATTGAAAGGGAGAGAGGGAGGGAGGGAGGGAGGGGATGTAGAGAGAGAGAGAGAGAGAGAGGTGGGGGTGCGGGAGAGGGACGAAAGGGAGAGAGGGAGGGAGGGAGGGAGGAGATGTAGAGAGAGAGAGAGAGGAAATGGAGGGAGAGTGAGTGATGGGGAGGATATAGAGAAGGAGGGAAGGATAGTGTTAGAGAAATGGGGGAAGATGGAGTGAGAGAGACAGAGAGAGAGTGGGGTGGGGGTGTGGTGAGAGGGAGGAAGGGGAGAGAGGGAGGGGGCGACTGAGAGAGAGAAACGAGGATATGGGGGACAAGAGATAGGGAGAGGGAGAGGGAGAGGGAGGGAGGAAGATAGTTAGAGAGAAATGGAGATAGAGAGAGAAGGTCAAAGAGAGATAGCAACAGTGGGTGAGGGATGAGCAGAAGAGAGAGGGAGGGGGGAGAGGGAGGGAGGGAGGTACAAATGGGGGGCAGAAGGGACAGGGTTAGGAGAGAGTGATGGAGGGGTAAATATAAGGAAGGAGGGGTAGAGTGGGTGAGATGGAGAGAGATAGGGGTGACAAAGAGGGAGTGAGGGGGGGAGCGAGGGGTGGGGAATAGGGAGGGAGCTAGTGATGTGGGGGGGTGGAGAGAGTGAGAGATGGGGAGAGGTGGGGAGATGGACAAAGAGGGTGACAGGGAAAGAGTGAGGGCAGGTTGGGGGAGAGAGAGAGAGAGAGAGATAAGAGGAGGGGGGGAAGAGAGAGACATGTAGGGAGAGAGGTATGGAGGGGGAATAGGGAGGGGCATGAAGGGAATGAGTTATGGGGGGATGAAGAGAGGGAGGAAGGGGTAGAGGTGGTCCGATGGAGATAGAGAGGGGGAGATAGGGATGGAATGTGGAGGGGAGATGGAGGGACGGAGTGGGGCGGCACAGGGAGGAAGTGAGGGGGGTAGATAGAGGGAGGGAGGTAAGGAGGGAGGGAGGGAAGGAGATAGATAAATATGGATAGGGGAAAGAGGAAGGGAGAGAGAGAGGGAGGGGACAAGCGAGAGAGAAGGAGAGGGAGAGATAGAAGAAGAGGAGGGGGGTGAGAAAGAAGGTGGGGGAGAGGGAGAGAGGGGGAGTGTTAGAGAGAGAGGGTGAGTGAAGAGCATAGGAGGGAGAAGGGGGGGAGAGAGAGGGAGGGAGGTACTAAGGAGGGAGAGGGGGGTACAATGGGGGAGAGAGAGAGAGAGAGAGAGAGAGATAGAGAGAGAGGTATGGAGGAGGGAGAGTGGGGGGGGAAGATGGGGAGAGAGAGGGGGGTAAGTAGGAGGGATAATATAAGGGGGGAGAGAGAGAGGGGTATGTAGGAGGGAGAATATAAGGTGAAGAAATATGGGAAGTCTTAGAGAGAGAGTGTGAGGGAAGAGCATAAGTGGGAGAAGGGGGGGAGAGAGAGGGAGGGAGGTTTGAAGGGGGGAGAGAGAGGGAGGGAGGTCCAAAGGTGGGAGAGGGAGGTACAATGGGGGAGAGAGAGAGAGAGAGAGAGAGAGAGAGAGAGAGAGATAAAGATGGGTGATCTGAATATGGAAAAATTATTTTTGTTGTGCTAGCTTCCTCATCGATATAAAAGAAAATTGATTAAGGATTGTGTCAAATTTGTGTGTCTTTTATGAGCAATTCATGAAGTAAATTGGCTTTAAAAACACATAAACAACAAGTAAATTTCAGAGAATATAATACATAGTAAGCCCATTACACAATACTGATGAAGGATTTCACCCCTCCTGGGCTACGTCTCCTTGGACCAGCTTCAATGGATTGGACCTCCTTGATTAACTGATCAAAAATTTGAATACATTCATTTCCTGAGCTCTAATGGCTCTCAAACCTACTCTAATGGCTCTGGGACACCCCCAACACCCCTGTTTTGGTCTGACTGAGTCAAATTCCGACTCTCTAGGAAAACTTTATTCCTCTTTCAATAAACCCCACTAACTACTCCGCTAATTTAGTTAGTTGCACTCCTATCTGGAAGTTCGGCAAAAAATGGAGCAACTCTGCCAATTTAATCGCAATTAATTGCTAAGTCTGGATTAGCACTAGTTAAGTGCAGTTAACGCGCTAATCCTGTGCTTAATTTAATACAAAATTAAATTATGGTTTAGCGTCTTTTAAAAATGGATTAAGGTTAATAAAGCGGGTTTAAAATTTTTAATTCCTCGCGCATTTTTCGGAGTTCCCACCATGGTGATGGGCAATGGTCCCATGGACGAGGGTTGTTCCCATGAGATATATCAATAGGCCTCCTAAGGCCAACCCAAGTCAATTTGCAACTATGCTTGTGAAACAACATCCGATAATCCAAAATAGATAATGTTTCCAAAGAGATGAGCCATCCATTGCTATTAGATTAAAGTCGTATTTGTATTCAATAAACTGCCACATTAAGTCATAATCATACTAAGAAAGTGCCATATCATAGACGAAGCCTTATTTTACCATGTCACTGACATACACATATAAGGAGATTCTATTGTATCTTTTATTTGAATCACAAGCATATACATACCATGTATACATGGAAAATATATAATAAGAGTTGTGTCTGCCATGTGATATATTTCCATACCATTCATATAGTGTCTTCCATGAAGACCTATGTCTTCCATGCCATATATTTCTATACAATTCATACTGTCTGCTATGGCATTTATTTCCATACCATTCATCTCGTGTATGTCATGAAGAGTTGTGTCTTCCATGTCATATATTTCCATACCATTCATACCGTGTCTATTGTGAAGAACTGTCTTCCATGTCATATATTTCCATATCCCTATCTTTCGAGAACAATCAAAGTTACTATTATGACATCCATAAGATATAAGGGCACGATCTAGTATCATCATATGACATCATGTTACAACCTTTTTGTTATATTCATTATATTATTTTCATATAAACAAATATATTTTTTTTGCACATGCATCGTTGTTATAGGAAATCATACATAACAGGATATACAAAAGATATGTTAGGTTATTGTCTAATCAATGGTAACTTTTTCGTATATTACTGCCACAAAAATTACCATAAGTGAGCCTTAGAAAATTAGATGCAATCCATTGTAAGCCACATATACAAGCTATGAATGTGATCTTTTGTTATATGCCACGGGGAATAGAAGAGACATAAGCTATTGTGAACCACATATACAAGTCACTTGGGACACAATGCGAGATATGGTACTTGCGATCCTCACGAATATATATTTGTGTGATCAGTACAAGCTATAGAAATACCATATGCAAGTTACAACGAATCACCACAATGATCCATAATATGAATGATAAAGTGAGTGATCATAGAGATGAATAGAGTGGTCCATAACATCACTATAATCTATACGAGCCACATAATACACTCCATTGAAAAGTGTGTTGTCCAGATAACAATTTGAGTCACAAATAAAAATTCATGCCATAGAGAATACGACAATGACCTGCCCACATTTCTTATACGAGCTTGCCACAAGAGCTGATACAATACCTCTATATGGGCTTAGATCAGAAGAGATCACACTTTCATGATAAGTTTCATTTGATTAACCGCGTTGCCACAAAAATACCACATGATTTACTACGGAGAAATCGCAAAGGCAAGTCACCTTCGTAGAGCATTCTTTTCAATCAAACCTAGAAATATATATGAAAATTATTTTAGAATGAAACAAAAATGGTTGAATATATAAGCTTATATGGTCTGAATTGGTGCCTCAATTTGGGGATATGACCTTTGAATTTTGGAGGGAAATTGAATTCAAATTTAAATATATAAATTTTCATTTATATACACTTTTAAAATTATTTTCCATAGTTAAATATGGGCTAGGGAATTTCTGCCTAACTACCAAATATGTTCCTAACTACCAAAATTAACATATTGTCCAATTATGAACTAGAGGAAAAAATATCACCAAATCCTTCTATATTATAGTGCCCTTTGAGAATTTTACTTGCTTTCTAAACCAATGTTCAATGATATCATTAAATAGATAAATTTATTTCAAAGCATGAGGTATTTTTTTTGCTCATATCCATAAACTTTGACCTATCAAGGATTTCCTAAAGGAGACTAGGCCTTTCACTCACTCTCCAAATTTATGTGGATGCTCCTTTTCCCACCTTACAAACCGATATAATTCTAAAATAAAATTAATATTAAAAAATTATAATTTGCAAAACAAAATAAGTTTAATATAAATATATTGCGAGCCTTATTTCTTGGGCTATAAGTTATTCAATGCGGTGGGGCATATACTACCCATATTTAGATTTAAATGAATTTAAATCGCAGTAGTCTAACTAGACTGCCTTTTTGCCCTGAAAATCATTGAAATTCAGGTAAGATTTTAAGAAAATTCGGTAGGGATTTTTGTAAATCTAGATTATAGCTATCAAAATTCAATATTTTGGGTGTTCTAGAGGTTTTCAATGGTGCCAATTTTGTCTGTCCGGGAAATTCCTCTGGCTAGATAAACAACTCCATATTCCATCATCTAGAAACATGACCATATGACCGTTAAGTTGAAGTTAATTATCATGATTCAAGTTATTATCATGCTTCAATTTATTTAAATTGGCCTTGCACATATGTAGTATTTCTAAAAACCCAACGGTTATCACTATATTTATGGTAAAACTTGACCGTTTTCAAGAAAAAGAAAGATACACCAAGAGGAAAAGCTGGAAAAGAAAGGCACACAAAGAGAAAAAGCCAGAAAAGGGTTCTGTTCGAGTTTTATTTCACTCCTTTGAGGTAGTGGTAGTCTGATGTGCTCAGTATGAGAGAGCGCTCCCATTTTCCCTGTCCCTTGTCCTGCTTTTTTTTGTGTGTCTGTGTGGGTTTGCATGTATTATTTATGTTTGTATGTGTTCCTTTTGTGTGAAAAGCTTCTAAAGCAGAGGTATTTCAATATTATTCTATAGCTGAACCAGACCGTCCAATGCAATCTCCATACTTCTTCTCGATGGATGGGTGAAGTGAGGCAGATCTAGTTTTCGTTTGATTTATTAAGTCTCTAATCTCTTTAGTTTTAGTATTAGGAATTTATTGATTATTTCTAGATTTTTTGTTTTTGTCATTTTCAGCGTCTTTACTGCTCATATAGAGAGAGGACAAACCGGATTGAGCACGACTAAGGAGCAAGATGCTTTAAGGTACCTTGCAATTACTTCTCAATATCTTCTTGATTGTGGTATAGTTTCTTTAAATATTGATTTACTTATAATATTTAGAACTCTTTGGTTAAAAAATGTAAAGACTTGATGCTTTAAGGTACATCACAGTTTCTTGTCAATACATTCTTGATTGTGGTGGTGTTACTTTAAATATTGATTTTTTTATAAGATTTAGTTAAAAAATGTAAAGACCTTTTTCTAATTTCTAATTATGCAAATATAGAAATAGCTATGAAAACTAAGTATAGTGTTTGATTTCTCTCTGAATTTCCTCATAATTGAAATGAGAGTGGCAGGCACTCAGGGTAGGAAAGTTGTTAGAAGGGATAAAGAAAATGAAAGGAAAAAACCGCAATGGTTAAATTCTAATATTCGGTATTACAGAGTAATTAATGAATATCTGCATAATTAATAGCAGGGCTTCACAAAATATATTGAGAATAGAACATATTTTGCATCTTACACTTAGTTTTCCCACTATCTAGCTCAATCCTTCTAGTAGATTTAAGGAATCAGGAAAATGAAGGCGAATTATGGAAGCAAAAATGGTTTAATAGTTCTGAACAAATATAATTTAAGAAAGAGTTTTACTTTTAGATTTTAGGTTGCTCTTTGTTTGACTCGATTTTAGTTTAGAAATTTGATTTCTGGGTAGTGGTCGTACTCTTAACACATTTTCAATTTTTATTTTCAAAATTTTGTCTCTCTTTCTTAGCGGCCAACACATTTTTTCTCCCTACATCTTCTTGCCTTCCTCCATCTGAGGTTTGATTGAACTTGAAACTACGAGGTTCGACCTCTTCTCTATGAAATCGAGCATGGAAGTGGGTTGTGTTGGGCTTAAGAAAACTGGAAAGTGCATTCGTCAACGACATTCATAATCCTCACAACTTTGGCCCCAACAGGTTGCCTATATTTGCATGTAAACCAAACCAAGGGATGTGAATCAAGTCATCCTAGTTTGCCCCAAACCTGTGCAAAAAAAAAAACACTGGTACATACGAAGTTGATACATAGAAAGTAATAATAGTTGACTAGGGATATAGAGGATTCTTACACCAAATTGTTTTTAAGAATAAATTAGAGGCATAATTTTAACAGTTAGCTTCTCTCAATTGGAATCCAAACAAAGTATATGTCAATCGACCATATAACAGTCCAATATTAGCAACCACATGCACAACTAAAGAAAAGAGTGAGACCCTGTTCTTTCTCTCTAAACCTAATCCATTGTCTCGGAAAACCCTATTTCAAGATGCAGTTACCCTAATCCGTCTTATAGAACCTTGAAAAACCTTGTTTCAATATGTAGTTACGTCTTTTGTTAGCTATTAGGAGCAAGTATCATATCTGATCACTGCAATGTTACACTAATATTCTATTGGATGGGAGCATGACAACTCAGCTAGGTAGGTTAGATGTTACAGGTCGATTATCAGTATTTCCATCTCCACAGCATTTCGTTGATTTGTTGTTGTACAAGAGCATGAGAGCTCAGCTAACTAGCTGGCTTATGTCTTGTTGGATTGTACACATTGGATTATCATATCTATATCATCACATTGTTGTGGTATTGTGCTATTGGACGAACACATAAACTAATCATGCCAGCGATAAAATTTCTCTAGATCATATGATATCTAATGTTTTTTTTACCTATGTGAAAACTTCATTATATTTTGTTTTTTTATTACATTATTTTCAATATTATATGTATTTTGGTGATATATATATATGATTTGTTTCTCCCTTACATATTTACTATCTTAATCCTATTTTAATCTAGATTTATTAAACATTCAAAATATCAAATTTCTTAACCTATAATTTTTTTAATTATTTAATTTTAATTTTAGGTTATGGATTAATTATTTTATATTGAAAAAATTATAAATTAACAAATTTGATTCTCTAAAATTTTAATAAATTTATATTTCACAAAATTTAAGTTTATTAAAACATATATATAGAAAGATGGGGTTTAATTATACATTTATTTAGTTTTTAGTTTTTAGTTTTTGTTTTTTTTGTTTTTAAGTGTAACACAATGTTTATTTGTTTGTGATAACTTTTGGCATATACTAAATTATAAAACATGTAGACAATTATTTACTAGTTATTTATAATATTTACTATTTATATACAGATTTATTATTTACAAACTAGGTAAGTGTATAGTTGATTAAGCAAGTCAGGGAGAGAAAGGAAGAGAAGGATAAAGAGATGGAAAGAGGAGGGGGGCTGGATGGAGTGAGGGGAAGAGAGAAAACAAGTAGTGGGGGGGAGAGGGAGGGGAGGCTGGAAGAGAGTGAGAGACTGTCGAATATGGAGAGAGGGAGGTAAGGGGAGAGGAGTGGAGATGGAGGGACGGAGGGAGAGAGTTGGGGAGGAGGGGGAAGTGTGGGAGGAGGAGGGAGAAAGATGAATAGAGGAGCAGGGGGGAGGTGGGGGAGGGAAGATAGTAGAGGTGGAGGAGGGAGAAAGATGGAGGGAGGTAGGGGATAGAGTGAGTGATGAAAAGATGGGGAAAGGGGGGATGGAGAGAGAAAGAGGGGGGAAGCATATGGAGGGAGCAGGGGGAAGGGGGCACAAGGAGAGAGCAAGGGGGGTGAATGGAGAGATAGAGAGAAGGAGTAGAGAGGGAGGGACAAGAGAGAGCAATAGAGAGGAGGAATAAAGATGAAGAGAGGTAGGTGAGGGAGGGGGGAGTGAGTGATGGGGTGGTGGAGAGAGAAATATGGGGGAGGGACAGGGAGGTAGGGAGGTAATGGGAGAGGAGGGTAGATGGAGGGATGAAGAGAGAGAGGATGGATGGATGGAGGGAGGGAGGGAGGGAGTGGGGGGAAGATGGAGGGAGGGAGGTGGGAGAAAGTGGGGGAGGAGGGAGAAATATGGAGGGAGGTCTGGGGCAAAGTGAGTGATGGGGGGAATGGGGAGACGAGGGCGATATGGAGAGAGAAATAGGGGGGAGGCATATGGAGGGAGGGGAGGAGCCAGAAGGAGAGATGAAGGTGGGGAAATAGAGGGAGAGAGAGAGGGAGCGGAGAGGGAGGGACAAGAAAGAGCGATAGAGAGGAGGGATATGAGAGAGTGATAAGGGGGGGATGGAGAGAGAAAGAGCGGGGAGGCATATGGAGGGATTGTGGTGGCACAAGGAGAGAGAAAGGGCGATAATGGAGCAGAGAGGGAGGGACATGAGAGAGAGATAGAGAGGAGGGAGAAATATGAAGAGAGGGAGGTGGGGGAGTGAGTGATGGGATGATGGAGAGAGAAAGAGGGGGAGGGACAGGGTGGGAGCTGGGGGAGTGAGTGATGGGGTGATAGAGAGAGAAATAGGGGGAGGGACGTGGAGGGGGGGATGCGGAGGGCGGTTGAGGGCGAGGGGGGGTGGAGGAGTGAGGGAGCAGTGTACAAAAGGGGGGAGGAGTGAGTGATGGGGTGATGGAGAGAGAAAGAGAGGGGCGGACAGGGAGGGAGCTGGGGGGAGTGAGTGATGGGGTGATGGAGAGAGAAATAGGGGGAGGGACACCGAGGGAGCGGGTGGGTGGAGGGGTGAGGGAGAAGTGTACAGAAGGATAAAGTGAGGGGGGGTGATGGAGGGAGAGAGAGAGGGAGGGAGTGGGTGAGCGAGAGAGAAAAAAGTATAGGGGAGAGGGACAATGATAGAGGGGTAGAGGGAGAGGAATAGAGAGAGGGGGGAGAGGGAGGGAGCAAATGATGGAGAGAATGGAGAGAGGGATTAAGGGGGAGAGTAGGTGGATATGGAGGGAGGGATGGAGAGAGACGAGGGAGATGGAGGGAGCAAGGGAGAGTAAAAGGAAGAGAGAGGGGGGAGATGGAGGGAGAGAGGGTGGAGATTGAGGGAGGGAGGAAGACGAGGAATATGGGGGGACAAAGGGTGGAGATTGAAGGAGGGAGGGAGGGAGAGGAAGAGAGGGGGAGGGACACAGAGGGAGAAGGGGGGAAAGGGTGGAGGGGTGAGGGAGCGATGTACAGAAGGGGGGGAGTGAGTGATGGGGTGATGGAGAAAGAAAGAGGGGGAGGGACAGGGAGGGAGCTGGGGGGAGTGAGTGATGGGGTGATGGAGAGAGAAATAAGGGAAGGGCACAGAGGGAGCGAGGGGGTGGAGAGGTGAGGGAGCGGTGTATAGAGGGATAAAGTGAGGGGGGGTGATGGAGGGAGAGAGAGAGGGATCAACGAGGGAGGGAGGGGCAAGCGAGAGAGAAAAAAATATAGGCGAGAGGGACATGGATAAGGAGAGGGACAGAGGGAGAGGAATAGAGAGAGGGGGGAGAGGGAGGCCGCAAGTGATGGAGGGAATGGAGAGAGGGATTAAGGGGGAGAGTAGGTGGATATGGAGGGAGGGAGAGGAAAAGGAAGATAGAGAGGGGATATGGAGGGATGGAGGGAGAGGCAGAGGAGAAGAGAGAGTGGATATGGAGGGAGGGAGGGAGGGAGGGAGGGGGGCGTGGGGGTAGGGAGGAGGGAGTAATATGCGAGCAAGAGAGAAAATAGTACAGGATAGGGACAAAGGGAGAGGAATAGAGAGAGGGTAGAGAGGGAGGGAATGGAGAGAGGGATTAAGGGTGAGAGTGGGTCGAGATGGAGGGAGGGAGGGAGAGGAAAAGGAAGAGAGAGGGGGGAGATGGAGGAAGGTAGGGAGAGGAAGAGGAGGAGAGAGGGTTGAGATGGAGGGAGGGAGGGAGACGAGGGAGATGGAGGAAGGGAAGCAGAGGAAAAGAAAGAGAGAGGGGGGGGATGGAGTGAGGGAGGGAGAGGAAAAGGAAGAGAGAGGGGGGAGATGGAGGGAGGGAGGAAGAGGAAGAGGAGGAGAGAGTGGGGAGATGGAGGGGGTGAGGGAGAGGAAGAGAGGGGGGGGGGGCAGGAGGAGGGAGAAATATGAAGAGATGGGATTGGGTGGGGATGTGGATGGGAGAGATAAATAGAGACAGGAAGAGGGAGTGGGCGAGTGATAGATAAAATAGGAGAGAGGGGAGTGAGAGCGAGAGAGAAAAGAGATGGGAGAGGTAGAGCAAGAGAGAAAATAGGAGAGGGGAGGGGGGGACAGTGAGGGAATGAGTGATGGGGGGATGGAGAGGAAGAGGAGGAGAGAGGGGGGAGATGGAGGGAGTGAGGGAGAGGAAGAGAGGGGGATGGGGGTGGAGGAGGAGGGAGAAATATGAAGAGACGGGGTTGGGTGGGGATGCAGAGGTGAGAGATAAATAGAGACAAAGAGAGGGAGTGGGCGAGTGATAGATAAAAGAGGAGAGGGAGGAGTGAGAGCGAGAGAGAATATATATGGGAGAGGGAGAGGGCAACCAATAAAGAAAATAGGAGAGGGGAGAGAGAGAGAGGGAGCGATAAGGAGAGGGATAGAGGGAGAGGAAGAGGAAGAGAGAGAGGGGGGTCAGGGAGGGAGAAAGTGATGGGGTGGTGTAGAGAGAGAGGGAGGGGAAGAGGGGGTAATATGGAGAGAGAGGGGGGAGGATAGGTAGGGAGTGCATGGGGGAGATGGAGGGAGGGAGGAAGAGGAAGAGAGATGGGGGGATATGGAGGGACGGAGGGAGAAAAAGAGAGGTGGAGATGCAGGGGGAGAAAAGTGGGAAGGAGGAGGCAAAAATATGAAGAGATAGGGGTGGGTTAGGGAGGATAGGGGGGACAGTAAGGGAATGAGTGGTGGGGGGATGGAGAGAGGGGGAGACGAGATGGATAGGGAGGGGGCGAGGGGGGGCACAAGGGGAGAGTGAGGGGGGGAGATGGGGGGAGAAGAGAAGGAAGGGGGAGAGAAAAATTTAGATAGATAGAGGGAGGGGGAAAGTGAGAGATAAAAGAGGAGAGGGGAGAGGGAGAGTGTGAGAAAGGCAGTAAAGAGGAGATGGGAGAGGGAGAGTGTGAGAAAGAGAGAAATAAGAGAGGCGAGGGGGGGACAGTGAGGGAATGAGTGATGGGGGGATGGAGAGGAAGAGCAGGAGAGAGGGGGGAGATGGAGGGGGCGAGGGAGAGGGAGAGAGGGGGAGGGGGAGGAGAGGAGGATGGAGAAATATGAAGAGATGGGGTTGGATGGGGATGGGGAGGGGAGAGATAAATAGAGACAGAGAGAGGGAGTGGGAAATTAATAGATAAAAGAGGAGGGGCGAGTGAGAGCAAGAGAGAAAAGATATGGGAGAGGGAGAGGGAAGAAATAAAGAAAATAGGAGAGGGGAGAGAGAGAAAGGGAGCGATAAGGAGAGGGACAGAGGGAGAGGAAGAGAGAGAGGGGGGACAGGGAGGGAGAAAATGATGGGGTGGTGTATAGAGAGAGGGAGGGGAAGAGTGGGTGATATGGAGAGAGAGGGGGAGGATAGGTAGGAAGTGCGTGGGGGAGATGGAGGGAGGAAGGAAGAGGAAGAGGGAGAGGGAGGAGAGAGGGGGTATATGGAGGGATGGAGGGACAGGAAGAGAGTGGGAGATACAGGGGGAGAAAAGTGGGGAGGAGAAGGGATAAATATGAAGAGATGGGGGTGGGTTGGGGAGGAGAGGGTGGGACAGTGAGGGAATGAGTGGTGGGGGGATGGAGAGAAGGGGGGCACAAGGAGAGAGTGAGGGGGGGGGGGGAAGATGGAGGGAGCATAGAGGGAGGGGGGAGATAAAAATTTAGATAGATAGAGGGACGGGGTAAGCGAGAGATAAAAGAGAAGAGGGGAGAGGGAGAGGGTGAGAAAGAGAGAAAATAGGAGATGGGAGAGGGAGAGAGCGAGCAAGAGAGAAAATAGGAGAGGGGAGGGGGGGACAGTGAGGGAATGAGTGATGGGGAAATGGAGTGAGAGGGAGAGGGGATGGATAGGGATGGGGTGAGGGGGGTACAAGGAGAGAGTGATGGGGGCAGGGGTGATGGAGGGAGTAGAGAGGGATGGAGGGGAGAGAAAAATATAGATAGAGAGAGGGAGGGGGAAAGTGAGAGATAAAATAGGAGAGGGGAGAGGGAGAGGGTGATAAAGAGAGAAAATAGGAGATGGGAGAGCGAGAGGGAGAGCAAAGAGGTAAAATAGGAGAGGGGAGGGGGAAGGAGATAAGGAGAGGGACGAAGGGAGAGGAAGAGAGAGAGGGGTGGATAGGAAGGGAGCTAGTGATGGGGTGGTGTAGAGAGAGAGGGAGGGGGAGAGGGGGGCATATGGTGAGAGAGGGGAAAGGATAGGTAGGGAGTGTGTGGGGGATATGGATGGAGGGAGAAAGTGATGGAGAGAATGGAGAGGGATTAAGGAGGAAAGGGGGTGGAGATGGAGAGAGGAGGGAGGGGGATAGAGATAGAGCGATGGTGGGGACATGGATAGAGCGAGCAGGGGGGAGGATGGGAGAGAGATAGAGAGAGTGAACAATATAGGGAGAGGGAAAGGGAGAGAGGGAGAGAGAGAGAGACAAAGAGAGAGGGTGGGGTTGATCGAGAGAGAGAAAAGAGGATAGGGGCGAGAGAGAGAGAGAGGTAGGGACTGAGAGTGTTAGAGAGAGAGAGAGAGAGAGAGAGAGAGAGAGAGAGAGAGAGAGGTATGGAGTGAGAGTGTTAGAGAGATAGATAGATAGAGAGAGAGAGAGAGAGAGAGAGAGAGGGAGGGATGTGAATGGAGGGATAAAGAGAAGGAGCAGAGAGGGAGGGACAAGAGAGAGAGGTAGAGAGGAGGTAGAAAGATGAAGAGAGCCAGGTGAGGGAGGGGGGAATGAGTGATGGGGTGGTGGAGAGAGAAATATGGGGGAGGGACAGGGAGGTAGTTAGGTAATGGGAGAGGAGGGTAGATTGAGGGATGGAGAGAGAGGGGAGGGAGGGAGAGAGTGGGGGGGAGATGGAGGGAGGGAGGCAGGGAGAAAGATGAAGAGAGGAGGGAGGGGGGTGCGAGAAAGTGGTGGAGGAGGAAGAAATATCGAGGGAGGTCTGGGGCAGAGTGAGTGATGGGGGAAATGGGGAGGCGAGGGGGAGATGGAGAGAGAATTAGCTGGAGGCATATGGAGGGAGAGGGGGGGCCACAAGGAGAGAGGAAGGGGGGGAAATAAAGGGAGAGATAAAGGAAGTGGAGAGGGAGGGACAAGAAAGGGTGATGAGAGGATGATATGATAGAGCGATAAAGGGGGTAATGGAGAGAGAAAGAGGTGGGGGCCATATGGAGGGATTGTGGTGGCATAAGGAGAGAGAAAGGGAGACAATGGAGGGAGAGAGAGGGAGCAGAGAGGGAGGGACATGAGAGAGAGATAGAGAGGAGGGAGAAATATGAAGAGAGGGAGGTGGGGGGGAGTGAGTGATGGGGTGATGGAGAGAGAAAGAGGGGGAGGGACACGGAGGGAGTGGGGGGGAGTGAGTGATGGGGTGATGGAGAGAGAAATAGGGGGAGGAACATGGAGGGAGCGGGGGAGTGGAGGGGTGAGGGAGTGGTGTACAGAAGGGGGGGGGGGAGTGAGTGATGGGGTGATGGAGAGAGAAATAGGGGGAGGGACACAGAGGGAGTGGGGGGGGTGGAGGGGTGAGGGGGTGGTGTACAGAAGGATAAAGTGGGGGCGTGATGGACGGAGAGAGAGAGGGAGTGGAGAGGGAGGGAGGGGGCGAGAGACAGAGAAAAAAATATAGGGGAGAGGGATAGGGATAAAAAAAGGGACCAAGGGAGAGGAATAGAGAGATGGGGGAGAGGGAGGGAGAAAGTGATGGAGGGAATGAAGAGAGGGATTAAGGGGGAGAGTAGGTGGAGATGGAGGGAGGGATTTAGGGAGACAAGGGAGATGGAGGGAGGGAGGGAGAGGAGAAGGAGGAGAGAGGGTGGAGATGGAGGGAGGGAGGGAGAGGAAGAGGAGAAGAGAGGGTGGAGATGGAGGGAGGGAGGGAGAAGAAGAGGAGGAGAGAGGGAATAGATGGAGGGGGTGAGGGAGAGGAAGAGAGGGGAAGGGGGGGAAGAGGAGGGAGAAATATGCGAGTGAGAGAGAAAACAGTATAGGGGAGAGGGACAAAGGGAGAAGAATAGAGAGAGGGTGGAGAGGGAGGGAATGAAGAGAGGGATTAAGGGGGAGAGTAGGTGGAGATGGAGGGAGGGAGGGAGAGGAAAAGGAAGAGAGAGGAGGGGGGATAGAGGGAGGTAGGGAGAGAAAGAGGAGGAGATATGGTGGAGATGGAGGGAGGGAGGGAGAGGAAAAGGAAGAGAGAGGGGGGAGATGGAGGGAGGGAGGGAGAGGAAGAGGAGGAGAGAGGGGGGAGATGGAGGGGGCGAGGGAGAGGAAGAGAGGGGGAGGGGGTGGGAGGAGGAGGGAGAAATATGAAGAGATGGGGTTGGGTGGGGATGGGGAGGGGAGAGATAAATAGAGACAGGGAGAGGGAGTGGGAGAATGATAGAAAAAAGAGGAGAGGGGGGAGTGAGAGTGAGAGCGAAAAGAGATGGGAGAGGGAGAGGGCAGGAAATAAAGAAAATAGGAGAGGAGAGAGAGAGAGAGAGGGAGCGATAAGGAGAGTGACAAAGGGAGAGGAGGAGAGAGAGGGGGGACAGGGAGGGAGCAAGTGATGGGGGGGTGTAGAGAGAGAGGGAGGGGAAGAGCGGGTAATATGAAGAGAGAGTGGGGAGGATAGGTAGGGAGTGCGTGGGGGAGATGGAGGGAGGGAGGAAGAGGAAGAGGAAGAGAGAGGGGGAAGATGGAGGGATGGAGGGAGAGGAAGAGAGGGGGAGATGTGGGGGGGAGAAAAGTGGGGAGGATGACGGAGAAATATGAAGAGATGGGGGCGGGTTGGGGAGGAGAGGGGGGAGCAGTGAGGGAATGAGTGGTGGGGGGATGGAGAGAAGGGGAGACAGGATGGATAGGGAGGGGATGAGGGGGGGCACAAGGAGAGACTAGGGGGGGGGAGATGGAGGGAGAAAAGAGGAAGAGGGGAGAGAAACATTTATATAGATAGAGGGAGGGGGAAAGCGAGAGATAAAAGAGGAGATGAGAGAGGGAGAGGGTGAGAAATAGAGAAAAGAGGAGATGGGAGAGGGAAAGGGTGAGCAAGAGAGAAAATCGGAGAGGGGAGGGTGGGAGGGTGAGGGAATTAGTGATGGGGGGATGGAGAGGAAGTGGAGGAGAGAGTGGGGAGATGGAGGGGGCAAGGGAGAGGAAGAGAGGGGGGGAGGGGGAGAGGAGGAGGGAGAAATATGAAGAGACGGGGTTGGGTGGGGATGAGGAGGGGAGAGATAAATAGAGACAGAGAGAGGGAGTGGGAAAGTGATTGATAAAAGAGGAGAGGGGAGAGTGAGAGTGAGAGAGAAAAGAGATGGGAGATGGAGAGGGAAAGAAATAAATAAAATAGGAGAGGGGAGAGAGAGAGAGGGAGCGCTAAGGAGAGGGACAGAGGGAGAGGAAGAGAGAGAGGGGGGACAGGGAGGGAGAAAGTGATGGGGTGGTGTAGAGAGAGAGGGAGGGGAAGAGGGGGTAATACAAAGAGAGAGGGGGAGGAGAGGTACGGAGTGCACGGGGGATATGAAGGGAGGGAGGGAGAGGAATAGGGAGGGAGAGGGGGGAGATGGAGGGAGAGGAAGAGAGGGGGAGATGCGGGGGGAGAAATGTCGGGAGGAGGAGGGAAAAATATGAAGAGATGGGGGTGGGTTGGGGAGGAGAGGGGTAGACAGTGAGGGAATGAGTGGTGGGGCGATGGAGATAAGGGGAGACAGGATGGATAGGGAGGGGTCGAGGGGGGTCACAAGGAGAGAGTGAGGGGGGGGAGATGGAGGGAGCAGAGAGAGAGGGGGGAGAGAAAAAATTATATAGATATGGGGAGGGGGCAAGCAAGAGATAAAAGAGGAGAAGGGAGAGGGAGAGGGTGAGAAGGAGAGAAAAGAGGAGATGGGAGAGGGAGAGGGCGAGCAAGAGAGAAAAGAGGAGAGGGGAGGAGGGGACAATGAGGGAATGAGTGAGGGGGGGATGGAGTGAGGGGGAGAGGGGATGGATAGGGATGGGGCGAGTGGGGCACAAGGAGAGAGTGAGGTGGAGGGGAGATGGAGGGAGCAGAGAGGGAGAGTGGGGAGAGAAAAATATAGATAGAGAGAGGGAGGGGGAAAGCGAGAGATAAAAGAGGAGAGGGGAAAGGGAGAGGGTGAGAAAGAGAGAAATGAGGAGATGGGAGAGGGAGAGGGAGAGCAAGAGAGAAAATAAGAGAGGGTAGGGGGAGGGGGATAAGGAGAGGGATGAAGGGATAGGAAGAGAGAGAGGGGTGGAGAGGGAGGGAGCTAGTGATGTGGTGGTGTAGAGAGAGAGGGAGGGGGAGAGGGGGGGATATGGAGAGAGAGGGGGAAGGATAGGTAGGGAGTGTGTGGGGGAGATGGATGGAGGGAGAAAGTGATGGAGAGAACGGAGAGGGATTAAGGGGGAGAGGGGGTGGGGATGGAGAGAGGGGGGGGGGGGTAGAGATAGAGCGATGGGGGGACATGGATAGTGCGAGCACCGAGGGGGGTAGGATGGGAGAGAGAGAGAGAGAGTAAGTGAGAGAGGGAGAGGGAAAGGGAGAGAGGGAGAGAGAGAGACGGAGAGAGAGAGATAAAGAGAGAGGGTGGGAGTGATCGAGAGAGAGAAAAGAGGATAGGGGCGAGAGAGAGAGATAGGCAGGGAGTGAGAGTGTTAGATAGATAAATAGAGAGAGAGAGAGAGGGATGAGTGGAAGAGAGAAAGGGATGGATAGGGATGGAGCAAGTGATGGGGGATATGGAGAGAGAGAGAGAGAGAGGTTGCGGAAGGGAGAGATTGATGGAGGGATATGGAGGGAGGGAGGGAGGGGGAGAAAAGCGGAGATGGAGGGAGTGGAATAGAGAAGGGGGACAGAGAGGGAGCAAGGGATGGAGGGTGGAGAGAGAGAGGGAGGGGGAGAGGCGGGGGGATAGGGACAAAGCAATGGGGGGGCGGGGGAGGCGTGGGGAGGGGCGGAGGCAAAGCGAAAGAGAGAGAGAGAGAGAGAGGGTGGGTGTGAGCGAGAAAGATAAAAGAGGATAGGGACGATAGAGAGAAAAAGGGGGGATAGGGAGTGGAAGAGAGAGAGAGAGAGAGGGTGAAGTAGGAGTGGAAGAGAGAGAGAGGTAGGGATAGGGATAGAGCGAGTGAGGGGGAGATGGAGAGATAGAGAGAGAGAGGGTGAGGTTGGGAGGGAGTGAGGGGGGGAAGATGGAGGGACAAAGGCAGGGGGAGACAAGGGGAGATGGAGGGGAGGATATTGGGGGAGAGGAAGAAATATGTGGGACATGGAGGGAGCAAGCGATGTGGGGTGGAAAGATAAAGGGAGGGGGAGAGGGGGGAATATGGAGAGAAAATGAGGAGGGATAGGTAGGAAGTGTGTGGGGGAGACGGAGGGAGCGAGTAAGTGATGGAGGGAATGGAGAGAGAGATTAGGGGGGATAGGGGATTTATATGGGGGGGGGCGATAGGGAGAGAGCGAGGGGGCATAGGAGGAGAGGGAGAGAGAGAGAGAGAGAGGGCGATGGAGGAGTGGAAGAGAGGGAGGGATAGGGAGCGAGTGATGGTAAAGATGGAAAAAGAGAGAGGGTGGGGCAAGGAGGGAGTTGGGGGGAAGATGGAAGGAGGGAGACAGGGGGGGGGGGATGGGAGGGGGGATGTGGAGAGAGGGAGGGAGGCAGATATTGTGGGAGATGGATGGAGAGAGAGAGAGAGAGGGATAGAGCAAGTGAGACAAATGGAGAGGGGTAGAGAGAGAAGATAGGGAGAGAGAAAGCGAGATAAAGGGAGAGAGAGAGATAGAAGAATAAGAGAGGGGGGGGAAGAGATGGATAGAGGGAGGGAGAGAGGGAGGGGTAGGGAGGGAGAGAGAGTGTGTGTTATATAAAGAGAGGGAGAGATGGAAGGAGGTTTAGATGGGGAATAGGGAGTGACAAAGGGAGGGGAAGAGGGAGGAACAAAGGGAGGGGGATATGGAGGAATAGAGAGAGGGATGGAGGTAAAAATGGGGGAGACATAGAGACAAAGGGAGGGAGGGAGATGGAGGGATAGATAGAGATGGGAAAAAGGAGAGAGAGGGAAGACATGGAGGGAGAAGGGAAGAGGGAGAGAGAGAGGAGACGGGGAGGGAGAAGGGAAAATGGAGAGAGAGAAAGAAAGAGGGATATAGGATGGAGACATCAAAGGGGGGAGATATGGAGGGAGAAAGGGAGAGAGAGGAGGATAATAAGGGAGGGAGTGGGGGGAGGAAAGGAGGGAGAGAGAGAAGGATGATAAGGGAGGGAGTGGGGTAGAGGAAGAGAGGGGGAGAGAGTAGGGGGGAGGGAAGGAGAGGCCCGAGAGAGAGAGAGAGAGAGTGGGGAGGGAGAGGGATGTAGGAGGGAGACATATAGGGGGGATAGAGAGGGGAGATTGAGGGACATATATAGAGAGAGATAGACAGAGAGTGGGAGAGACACAGAGAGAAACATAGGGATGTAGGATGGACACATACAAGGGGGGAGAGAAGGGGTAGAGGGGAGTGAGAGGTGAGAGGAGTAGAGAGAGGTATGTAGGAGAGATACATATAAGAGGAGGGGGGACAAACATATAGAGGTATGTAGGAGGGAGACATACTAAGAGAGGGAGAGAGAGAGAGAGAGAGAGAGAGATAATGTGAGATGGGGTGATAGAGAGAGAAAGAGGGGGAGGGACAAGGAGGGAGTGGGGGGCGCGGGGGGGGGGGGGGGGGGGAGAGGGAGTAATGGGGTGATGGAAGAGAAAGAGTGGGAGGGACAGTGAGGGAGTGGGGGAGGGGGGAGGGAGTGAGTAATGGGGCGATGGAGAGAGAAAGATGGGGAGGGACAGGGAGAGCGGGTTGTTTGTGTCGAGTGAGTGATGGGGTACACTAGTAAAAAATAATGAAATTAATGACTAGGTGACTAAAAATGTTAGTCACCGCAATTATTTCAAGTGAATTAATACTAAATTTGAGCAATTTTAAGTGACCGAACTAAAAATGACTAACTTAAATGACTAATTTAGTTTTGGAATAAAATATATGACTAGATAATAAGTGACTAAACTAAAAGTGACTAACTTAAATGACTAATTTGGTCTAGAGACAAAATATATGACTAGATAATAAGTGACTAAACTGAAAGCGACTAACTTAAATGATTAATTTGGTCTAGAGATAAAATATATGACTAGATAATAAGTGACTAAACTAAAAGAGACTAACTTAAATGACTAATTTAGCCTAGGATTAAAATCTATGACTAGATAATAAGTGACAAAATTAATAATGATTAATGTAAATGACTATTATAATCCAAGAATAAAAATATGGCCAAATAACAAGTACAACAAGTATATGAATTAGTCATTTATGTTAGTAATTTTTAATTTTTTCACTCCATAAATAGAAAATTGCAATTTTGGTACGGAAGTGTTACATTTCACTATAAGTGTCTCTGAATCCATTTACAGTGTTAAAATTTAGAGACAAAGGGGTCTCTGAAATTACAGTGTTAAAATTATGAATACCCTTGTGTCTCTAAAGTTTAACACTGCAGATGGATTCATCTACAATTAACATAATTGGATGTATCATCTATCAACTTTACACTAATGCATTCATTATAATTTTAGTAAAGGTAATATTTAGATAGTCAAATTAATATTTATATTTATATTTAATATTTGGCCATAAAGTTTAAGTTTTAAACTTCATTGATTTATGTTAAAATTGTGAGTTGTTTTAAATCTAAGGTTAAATCTTCATATTTACATTTAATAAATAGATAAATATAACATTTCTTATGATAAACGTGTGAGTTCTTTTAAATCTAGTATTAAATTGTCATATTAACATTTGATAAATACTAAATAGATAAACCTAAAATATATATTTATAGACCTATTTAGTAAATAGGTATGAACCTTTATTAATTTAAGTATGAACCTAAATTAATTTTTTAATGATGTATGAACCTTTTTTTTTTTTTGTAAGTCAATGTTTTATTCATGTAGGAAAAAATGAGTACATATAGTCGCTTACAAAATAGGTGGTATCACCCTGACTGGGTTTGTTGACAAAAATTTGCACCAGATGCAAAAAAATACAAAAGAGAGACTAGGGACATTGTCCATAAACGGTTGGGCCAGAGGCACCAATACACATATAAAACATAAAGAACACCAAATAGCATACAACATATATGACTTATAAGTAACCACATCACTCCAACTATATATAAATACAACATCACTCGAGCTATATATGAATAGATACACAATCACCCATGCAAATGTGTGAAGAGATAACCCTATTTCTCTAAATTAATTCTCCTCGTTATCTCGATTTCTCTACTACGCTAATTCATTTATTTGGCAGTCGTTTGGAATAGTTGTTGTTTTAGCA
Source organism: Pinus albicaulis (assembly GCA_034641835.2). NCBI lineage: Eukaryota > Viridiplantae > Streptophyta > Pinopsida > Pinales > Pinaceae > Pinus > Pinus albicaulis. The sequence goes on along the minus strand of CM076575.1, from coordinate 1,005,079,599 downwards.
GTTTTATGCATTTTACCTCATTTTTCTATCAATTGAGAAACCCTCTATCCATTCCATTATCATCATAATATGTGGGTATCTGCTTTCCTCTGATGATCGTTTTCACACAAACTCAGTTAGTGTTTGTTTCTTCAACGACGACATTCACAACCTAGGTTTAAATCTCACCTCTCTTCGGCAACATGTAAACATGGAGTCCTTCGAGCCCATGTTGAAGAAATCCCATGTTTATGACACAAATGGTGCTAATGGTATGCCCTGGAACTCATCCTCGTCTGCTAGAAAGATGAATATGAATCCCAGCATGAATCTCACTTCTAGCGTTAATTATCACTCTGGACCTAACCCAAACCAGGGTCATGGGCTTAATGCCAATGCAATAGGGGATAACCCTAACCCTAACCCTAACCCCACCCTTGACCCTAACCTTGGGTCTAACGAGGTTATTCCAGGGTCTGCCCTAGGGAGGATACCCACCTGTGATGGGTGGAGGGAAATACAGAGGTGGCTCAGGAGGGTCATATGGAGGGGGGTCGTATGAAAATGGGAACCATTCCACCCATTTTGAAGGGATAGGGTTTCAACAACAACATCAATAGGGAAGTAATGTAGGGGATCCTGAGTGAAGACGTTATAAAATTGACGAGGGTTGTCCTTATGGCCTCGGCTACCACTACAAACACGGCCCTATAGGTATGTATTATTTCTCCTTCACAATCCATCCCTTCGGTCTATTATGTGTTAATTTGATTTATTTAGGGGTTTATTACTTTTTTGTTATTTTGTGTGGGAATGACCTATTAACACGAAATGGATATCATAAATACACCTAGACATAGTGAGTTTCATTTCATAACATGCACTTTGTTTGGGTCAGGTCCCAGATTTGAGCAGTATTTATTCTGCTTCACAAACTAGAGACTTGACACAACCTTCATTCTCTTTATTTTTAACATCCCATTGGAGTAGGGCATATACCACATGAAGCATGGAACCACCTGTAGATGGGTTTACAATATTTTGACCTCACTAATGAACCAAAGTCTCATTGGCACTAGTTCTCAGATTGAATACTCTATTATGTTGAAATGCTTGTTTTCCCAAAACTTCAGATATGTTTTGGCCATAATTTACAAAAACCTCCTCTCTCTGTTATTTTTGTGTTAAGCTGTGTGCCATTGGACCTTTGATGTTTAACATTATCTATATGCACAGACACATATGTATTGTTTTTTTTTCTTTGAACGTCCTTTTGAAACCAACCAATAGTATGTATGATCTCTTTTTTTTCTTAATTTGAAAATTGTGAATTCAATTTGGTTAGAATTCAATTATAAATTATTATCGATGTCTGGAGTGGGCATGTTTTGTCTTTTATTGCTATCCTATTATGGAATTCAAAGTTTCTTTCTTCGCAGTAGGTTTTGGGTAATGTCCAATGCCCCGTTTCACATGGAAGTGTTCAAAATTTTCCATATTCTGGCAATATTATTGTTGTTTTTTTTTTTTGCTTTTACCCTTTTCCAGCCTTTTGGGTGTGCTATAATCATCTTGTATATCTAGTTCATTATCCTTTTTGGCCAAAGTTTTAAGACTTTAGATCCAGATATGATACTGATAAAATCATAGATTTAAATCTGGCATGGTTAGTAGCCTTTTCAAGTATAACATTTGAAATCTCATTTGTTTATATAACTTGATAATCCTATTGGGTTGAATTGTGTTGGAAGACTTACATTTTTTTTTTTTGAATGTGTGTAGAATTGGCTCTCGTATATTTTTGGAACAACCCCAAAAACAATCATTTAGTGGTATTTTTGAGGTCTTCCATTGACTTAAGATATTTTTATACCATTTTTATGTTGGAGCCATATCTCAATCAATCCACCCCAAAATATCTGCATATTCATCGGATCTAAATTTTTCAGCTCTACTTTAGCATTTTATTACATTTAGAGAATATTGATTTTGTATTTATTTAATGAGAAAATTCAAAAAAATACTAGATAGTTTCAAGATTTAACACCTTAAATTGTTGCACAAGTACATAGTATCTATGCTTTGTTGTCTTTTGAGTTGAATAAAACATAATTTGCAGCCCCACTATTTCATGCATTTTATGCCCATTACTTCTAATAAATATTGCAATGTGTGCAGGCTAGTCAAGGTATTGACTTCTTATACTAATTTCCAGTTATTACGACATGGATGCATTCTAAACATTTATGTTGGTTGTTTTTTTTTTTTAATTTTTTGGCAGAAATGAGATGCATTATTCATAGTATGAATAACAAGGCAATGGATTTATGCATTATGAAATATTCAGATAGGGTTGTGTTCATAAGTATCTCTAGCAATGAATGTCTGTGAGCTCATGCATGATGAGAAATTGATGTATCATTCATACAATGAAAAACAAGGCTATGGATTTATGCATTATTAAATATTCAGATAGGGTTGTTTTTGTAAGTATCTCTAGCAATGAATTTCTGTGAACTCATGCATGATGAGAAATTGGATAAATGTTAAATCCTAAATTACCTACTGTTAATGGCACAATGCAAAGCTTGTTGTATAAATGAGTGATATGTTGGGTTAAGTGTGGGTTGGAGGAATTTATTGAAGATCTGTCTAGATGAAGGTTTTTTATGTTAAATTCGGATGGGGGATATCCATTAAGAATTCAATATTCAAGTAAATGCATTGAATAGTCAATGGGACCAATCAAGTTTCTAGCATAAAATGTAATTTTTGGCTTGTTCTTTTTGTGAGGATGATTTGGTCAAAAGGATGCACATCTGTAGCACATATAGAGATGTGAAGATCGACATCTATTCTTTTAAGTTCGAGTTATTCTCAGTTAAGAATTCAAAATATTATGCCAAGGTTGGTCCTTTGTCATTTGGAAATATTTTCTTGATTGGGCTTTGTTTTCTATAAATTTTATACTCCCTTTCCCTTGAGATCTTTATGAAGTCTTCCACTTTTGTGGTGGTATAGAAAAGGACAAGGTAACCTCCTTTGACTTCTAAGTGATTGAAGCCTTCTCACTTGTAGCTTCTCATTTAATCTATCAAGAGTCCACACAATCAAGCTTTTCCCAAAATCGAATTTTTTCTTGAGAAATATCTGCACACTATTCAGAGAGAACTATGATTCCTTACAATATTGGTGCAATGGTTAATGTTCGTAGATTGGAACATTGATACTTCTATGCCATTGTGTCCCATGCAACATTTTCATCATGTTTGAATGATAATTAGAATATTCTTAGAAAGTTCCAATGTTATAGCTAGTAATGGTTTGTAAACATGCAAGAAAAACTTTGGAAAATAATACATATTCATTTCAACATACCACTTTGGGGTCACAAGAGCGACACCGCGTGGTGGGATTAAAAAATTTGAGAAATATTAGGGAAATTTATTGTTAAATTCATAGCTACTATAACCCAAAGTATCATATGAACTTTGGAAAATAACCCCTAACCCCTAAAATCCTTAAATTTTAAATCCCCTAACCCCCTAAACCTCTAAACCCCTTACCCCTTAAACCCTAATTCACAACCCCTAACCAATTTAACCCCCTAAAAACCTAACCCATTTAACCCCCTAAACCCTAACCCCATTAACCCATAACTCCTAAATCCCCAAAACCCCTAAACCTCTAAACCGACCCTAACCCATTTAACCCCCTAAACCCTAAAACTCTAACCCCTTAACCCCTAACCACTTAAACCCTAATTCCCAACCCCTAACCCATTTAACCCCCTAAACTCCTAAACCTCTAACCCCTTAACCCCTAACCCCTAGACATTAAAATAATTTTAGCAGATTTTTTGTGCTCTGTGCAACCTGTCTTACATGCTGCAGCTCCTGCAAATTGATAGAAGAAAGATTAGATTATCTAGGACCGACCGTCACAGATCTTCGAATCTTACTATATGTATGAAATAAATGCTTCAGATCTGCAAAAAAACCATCGTTAATGGTTGATTAGGGTTTCTTTGAAGCAATTGTTTTCCAAGTGTTATTGGTCGATTAGGGTTCCTCTATTCGTTTATGATTATATAGAATAATTATGTTCCCTTTCAGTGTTCTCTGAGGCCTAGCGGATGAAATCAATGAGCACTCCAGTTGGTGTTCGTTGATAAATATCATATTTAAGGTATTGATCATATGTTATAATTTTTTCTAAAATTGCCATGAATAACCTCTTCCTTGCTAGATTTAAGTGAACACCTTGCCTAGAATCATATAAATTATGCTATAATTTTACGGTTATTAAAGCTGAGACGAAGGGGAAATTTTCTGATCGGAAAATATATTGAATTGGTAGGCAATTTGGGGGTTTTGCTACTGTTGTGGGAGAGAGTGGGTGTTGCGCTTCTGGCGGTTGCAAATGTGGAGCTAATTGTACCTGCGACCCTTGCAATTGCAAATGATTAATAGTATATGCGATAGAGACCAGCTAGTTATGGTTGGATAGGTTGTATTAGGTGTTAAATGGGCAGGTCACCTGGATATAAAATAGAAAGTTGTTGTAATAAGTCATGCCACTGTTCTCTCTGCATTAGAGGTGCCGGGTATGTAGTCCACAGTTTGAAGATAATATATTTCCTAATTTCCTGTTGTAACTATGGATGTGGTTGTTTCTTATTTCCGCAGCGATTTAGTGATTTCTTGAAAATTTTAAGCTAAAAATCTGCAACATGGAAAATTGCTTGCATTTATGAACAAATTCTAGCTTTAAGATAATATGTCTGCAGGAATGTACGATGCAATTGTGGCTTGCAGGATAGGGCTTTACATTTCTCTCCTATCTTTTGTTCAAATCATCGATATCCTCTGCCTTTTTTTTCGACTTTCCAGCCTACTTCTCCATAAGGGGATCAACGAGGGTTTTTTCCCTAACTCGAAGCTCCTTCGCATTAGATTTTGAAAATTAGTTAATCCACTTAATCCACTTATAATGAAAATCCAATCATTTGATTTTCATTTATTCAATGATTTAATCCAATCCAAAAGCTTCAGAATTGGAAACCAAAATCTAGAGCGCAAAATTAAAACCCCAGATGCCAATTTATTTCGTTTTCCTCTTACATAGACAAAGATGCCACTTTATTTCATTTTCCTCTTACATAGAGGAAAGCTCTTTCTTGGGTTTCTACATAGATTTCAGATTCGAGTTCTATCTCCATGTGAAATTTTCTAAGGAATGAATTTCGATTTCAAATTTGTGAACATGCATGGTAATAATTCATTTGGAACATTGTGGTAATTGATTCAATCAAAGATACCAGTAGCTTTTTTAACTAGCAGTTTTCCAGCTCCAAATTTATGAGAATCCATTAGTTTGGAATAATTTATTTGTTTAAGATACTAGCAACTTTTTACTAGCAGTTTTAGAGCTCCAAATTTATGGGAATCCATTAGTTTGGAACCTTAACCTATTTAGTTGTTTCCAAGCTACAAAAATTTATGAGAATCCATTAGTTTGGAACCTTAACAGATTTAGTTGTTTCCAAGCTACAAATTTTTTAGAACCCATTTTTTGGAACATGGTTATCAATTTCATTATTAATTCTCTCAAATTACTAGCAGTTTTCCAGTCATCAATGTCATAATTGATTTGGTCAAATTACTAGTAGTTTTCAAACTCCAAATTTATGAGAACCCATGGTTTTACCCATAGTATTAGTCCCTAATACATAACCCTAATTCATATTGATCTCATGATTATCCCCTCCGATATACGAAGTTTTCTGCCATCATTGTTCAAGCATAGATTGTTTTTTATATGCTTTAATGATCTAGCAAAGGCTCTCTGTTATAGGCCTGACTCTTCAAAATTCCATTGACGTGGGCAACAGATTTTTCTTTCGTAGGGAACTCGTGAAGATTTCAATTTTGTGAAGGAGAGGAAGGGATATAGTGAAGGAAATGGTGGGTGGTCAGAAACCACTAAATACATCAAACCCCTGCGCTGCATGCAAGCTGCTTTGACGGAGGTGTGCTCATGAGTGTCCATTTTCGCCATACTTTTCCCCTCACGAGCCTCAGAAGTTTGGATGTGTTCATAAGATCTTTGGTACTAGAAATGTCTCCAAAATTCTCATGGTACACTTCGAATCCCTTATTGTTTTGACCATATGTCTGCTTGAGTTTTCCTGTAATTTTAGTACTAGTGTATGTTGATTTGAGATTTAATCATGCATAGACTTACATGAAGAAGAATTTTGAATAGTTTTTGGTGGAGTTAATGTTTTCTAGATAAATTTGGAACAGGAAAAACTGGTTTGCAACTAGAACGAAGAATTCAATTCAGTGGAGATTGAGAACTTATGGTAGTTTCTTCCAAATCTAATGAAAATAAACATGACAGAATTCATTCCTACTCTACATTTACAACTTCCAATGAACCAAAGAAAATTCCTGGAAAAACATCGCTACTATGAATAGAAACAAGTTTTAACAAGATTTATCTTAAACCGAGTCATCTCTCCACCTAACAAGATTCATCTTGAAACGAGTTCCTAACAAGATTCATCTAAACCTAGATCTCTTAGGTCTAGAATGATCTAAACTTCAGTTGCAACCTTAAATATTTACTATATTTCTGGGTTTACACACAATGTAACTAAGAAATTCTATGTGATTTTGGTCTAGCTTCAAGCCTCTAGGTGATTTAGTTTGCATTAAGGTAGAGGTCAAACTTAAAAACCTTTATCATATTTTAATGAAGTCAATTTATTATTAAGGCAAAGACTGAGAGGTTCAAAAGCCTCACTGAATGCCTAAGAAACCAAGTAAGGTTTTGGATAACTTAGAAAACCTAGATACTCCCCTCAGAACCCACAAGTCAGAATTTTGTTTTATAACAAACCTAGCCTATTGGACTCTTCTTCCATCCAGGTTGCAGAATACCTAACTTCTACGGGCGCAAGCAAAAAATCCTAGCAACACAACCAAACTTGACATTGTACCTAGTTTTTCTTTGGCATTATTGCATATGATTATCCCGCAATTACAGGATCTTTTAAGTGGATGAAGCAAGGAGATGATGGCCGTTGGGTTCATGAATATGGCAGGATCTACTACTTCTTTCTATGTTACAACAGGTATACATATACAATTTTTTTCCTTATCATATTCCTAAATAAAAACTCAATCCATCCGAAATTTTTCAAGCAATGGTAGAGACCTTCTCAACAACTCAGCGATGCAAGTAAATTATGGCCATCTCATTAAGTTTGCATGGTCCTAAATGCAAGTGGTATTTGACACTATCATGCTAGTTCTGTGGAGGCCAGAGCTCATATTTTAGGTTCATGTGTTTTTCGCCCAGGAGTTGTTGTGCTTGATACCCATTGTTGATTTTGCCCTTGTATCCACTGTGGTGGTTGTTGAGTGTTTGACAAAGCAACGTGTGACTTGAATACACAGAATTATGGGTTTCCCTTGTGTCACAAAAACGGTAAAAAGGCTTGTATTATTTATTTATTTACTGTCTAATGAATTGACTATTTTATTTATTAGTTTTTACTACTTGCTGGCTCAACAAAAAATTTTAATACTCCACGAAAAAGTAATATGATTCAAGAAAAGACATTTTTTTCACTCTAAAGATGCATTTGAAACCCTATTTTAGAGCTTTTAATGGTTGATTTATGATCTAAAAAAATACAAAACCCATGGTTATGTTCCTTTGCAGCTTTGCCTTATTCTCTATCGAGTTATTGTTTTGATCTTTCCCGTACCCTTAAGTTCCTTTTATGGGAAACTACTTTTAAGAATTTTAACAGTCGTTCCTGACATCATTTTGCAATTTTTCATAATTATAACATACCATCAAATTTTTGGTTGAGAATATACAAGTTTCTTGTTGCAATTTGTAATGTTTACAATAATTTATTGGGTCTAGCAAGGGCGGTTGTGAGGAGTGTTATCCTCTCTACTTGGGTTCAATTTCCCCAAGTGATATGTCGAGCTCTTAAATGAGTATATTGACAAAGCCTCTAGCTTCTACATAATCTTGTTTATCCTGGGTATCATCCTCCAAATGAGGGAAAGCGCTGGGCAAGTTTCCTTGGAAATTGTATTCACAAAAAAAACTGTTATCTTTACAAAAGACAAGTGAAGTTTTCATTTGATAATGATCCATGTGTTTGTTGTACCTTGTTCAATTTTGTGCTTACTGCAATGCCTGTTTACCTCAATCGTTGTGCCTGCAAACTTCACTCACATGACAAATGTATTGATTATAGATGTTTCCTTTATTGCAATTTTCTTGTATATACTATATGCAAACTTCATAATACTATAGATAAACTTCATTTGGATTATAATGTAGTAATACTAGAGCTGTTTGCCTTGTTACCTGTTTATCTCATTTTTACTCTGACAATGAAAATGCTACATTTAGAGCTAATTTTTAATTTGTAAATTGAGTCCCATCTTGAAGGAGTTCATAATTAATCAAAATGTGGGTCCCATTGCGCGCTAATCTGGCAGATGCCAATAACTTGTTTAATATGCTATGATTGTTTTGGAACAATTAGCATGTCCTATAATATGATAGGAGGATTTGGCTTTCAATCATAATCTAATAGTCTATGCATCGAGATGCATTGGAGAGAATCTTCCATCATATAGAAACATGACCCTTAATTTAACTTAAGTTGAAGAAAAAAAAACCAGAGAAAATCAATATCATGCTCCAATTTATTTAAATTTCAGAAAATCTAACCGTTACGGTATATTTATAGTAAAAATTGACTGGTATATTTGTAGTAAAACTTGACCGTTGTCCAAAGAAAAAGCAGGCTACACGAAGAGTAAAAGCCGAAAAAGCAGGGAAAACAAAAAGGAAAAGCCGGAAAAGTAGGATATACGTTCTCTTTGAATTCTATTTCGCTCCTCTAAGGCGGTGGTAGTCTAATGTGATCAATATGAGAGAGCGCTCTCCTTTTTCCTGTCTATGTGTTTTTCTATTCTTATGTGTCTGTGTGGGTTTCTATGTAAGTTTGTGTTGTATGTCATCATTATTTCTATTTGTACGTGTTCCTTTTGTGTAAAATTAAGTCTCAGAGCCACAAAACATGAAGCAGAGAAGGGAAAATTCCTAAGAAATGGTATTTCAGTACTATTCTATAGCTGAACCAATCTCCATACCACTTCTCAATGGATGGATGAGGTTAGGTGAAGCATATCTGGTTTTGATTTGATGGATGAGGTCAATTTAATCTCCATACCACTTCTCGATGGGTGGATGAAGTGAGGCAGATCTTGTTTTGATTTGATTTATTAAAAATCTAATATCTTTCGTTTTAGTATTAGGAATTTATTAATAATTTCTATATTTTTTGTTTTTGTCATTTTCAGCTTCTGATCATATAGAGAAGAGAGTATAGACAAAGGAGTGAGCACGAATACCGAGCAAGATTCAGCTTCCTGATCATATAGAGAGTACAAAGAGGAGCAAGATGCTTTAAGGAGCAAGAGGAGCTTTAGCGTAATTATTGAGTATCCTAATTAGTAATTATTGGTTTCACATCTTACACTTTTGCATCTTACCTCATTCCATCTCCTAGATTAAGTAATCAGAAGAAAAGGTGAATTACTAAAGAAAAAATGGTTTAGCAGTTTTGATGAAATATAATTTAGGCAATAGTTTTGTTTTCAGATTTCAGGTTGCTCTTTGTTTGAATCAATTTTAATTAAATTTTTTATTTCTAGGTAGTTTCCTTACTTTTAACACATTTTCAATTTTTTATCTTCACAGTTTAGCTTCTCTTGCTTAGCCGCCAACACGTCCTTCTCCATACATCTTCCTGCCTTCCTCCATATAAGTTGTGGTAGTATGGGATTGAACTTGAAACCAACAGGTTTTGCCTCTTCTCTTTAAAATATTTGAGGTTGTGTTGGGCTTTGTTGGTGAGATTCATATAGAGCCCCAAAAATCTACCCAAGATCGTCTCTTAATACAGAGCATCACAACTCTGCCACCACTCGCTCCTAAAACTATATGTTGCCTACATTTGCAACTAGAATTTTGTGGGATTGAACTTGAAAACACGAGGTGCCTCTTCTCTTTTAGATGGAGCATGGAAGTGGGTTGTGTTGGGTTTAGCTAGTGAGATTCATGGAGATATGGAGCCAGGGTAGATGGTCTTTTGATAAAGAGTGACACAACTCTGCCAACACTCGCTCCTAAAACCATATGTTGCCTATATTTGCAACTTAAGCCAAACCAAGCCACCCTGATATGGTCAAAATGTAAGATTTTGAGATACAAAGATCTATATTTGCAAAAAAATGAACAAATTTGCAAGAGAAGGAAGGAATGAGCAAGAATAGAGAAAATAATGAAATTGATTCTTCAATATTAGTTTTGGAATAAATACATAAAAGCAACGAAGTTAAGCTTAGTTGTAAATGCAATAACTATAGATAATTAAAGCTAACTGACGCTAAGTGTGCTTTATGTTATGTTAATGTGCACATGTACCACATGAAAGAAGTAAGTTAACTTAACTAAGCAAGTGCACATCACATGCAAGCAGTAAGTTAACTAATTCTAATCTAGGTGGATGTACACCAACACCCCCCCTTAAGCATAACTTAGGTGAGTGTGATGCAAAATGAATGAGTCCCAGCAACACGGCCATTTTAGGTACCCATATACAATGCATAAAAACGAGGAAAGGGGGAAAACCCAGTGGGAAGAAAACCCCCCTTAAAAATATAATGCAAAAGTAGAGAAAAGACAACTCAAGTATAAATTTGTCCTTCAATTCAGATTATCTCACAGAATTGGCAACTAAGCCATGAAAGTCTTGGTGAAGATATCAAAATAAGAAAGCTGGAACTAGGACACACTAAGATCATTACCCACAAGAATGAGTTCTAACAGCAAAGGTGGATCTCGAGATGTGTTGACTCATTGTCATGACTGGACTTTAAAAATTGAAGGCATTTGATTATCGCATCTTAAGGATAGCTAATAAATGGATACTCATCCAGCTAGATAGAAACGTTGTAGCCAACGCCGCAACAGTGGCATTGATCGCCTATACTCTACGACGACGATGGCAATGCAGCTCATTTCGTTAAACGGGCACGAATTGACCTTCGCCCAAGTACATAACTTACAGAATTTGCGACTAATGTTGCCAACCTGTCAATTCCAGAACCTACGATATTCAAAGAACAACTGGACATATCGAAGGATGCGCTTTGTAGCGTTCTAGTGTAACTCATGTGGCTCCTGCATGTATCTGGAAACTGCTCCGACAGCATAGGAGAGATAAGGACGGGAGTGAGTGAGATAAAGAAGACTTCCCACAAGCTGGTGGTATAATGTGCAATCAACCACAAAAATTTCAACACTTTGATCCCATGTATTTGTTTCAGCCACCAGGAATGCGCTACAAAAGATCTCTAGCATACTTTGGTTGAGAAATGGTAATCCCAAAATCACTCTGATTGATCTCTAGTCCAAGGAAGAAATTTAGCAAGCCCATGTATGTTATAGAAAATTTCTTATGCAATGAAGTTTTAATCTTAGTAATGACAGAAGCTGAACTACCTCTTATCAAAAGATCATCTACGTAGAGTACTATGATCAACAAGGAGTCATTTTTCTTCAAAAAATAAACATTGGAATCAGATTTGCAACGTACAAAATTTTGGGATAACAAATAAGAATCCATCTTTTCATACCATGCTCTAAGTGCCTTCTTGAGGCCATAGAGAGACTTCCTTAGTTTGCATATCAAAGATGGATTGTGCATGTATCTCAGTGGCTGCTCCATGTAGATTTCCTCCTTGAGATCACCATGAAGAAAGGCATTATTCACATCCATATGATGCACCTCCCATCATCTTGCTGCTGCAATGGAGAGAGCTAGCTGAATGGAATCCAGTTTTGCCACTAGAGCAAAAGTCTCATCATAGTCAACACCATGTACTTGTTGAAAAACTTTTGCTACCAATCGTGCCTTATATCGACTAACTTGGCCATTTGATGATTTCTTGGTCAGGTAAACCCACTTGCACCTCAAAAATTTGCGATTGGAAGGTAGCGGAACCAAATCCAAAGTCTGGTTCTCAATGAGAGAGTTATATTCCTCATAGGGAAAATTTTAGGGGCGAATTTTAGCCCAAAGGCGAATTTTAAGGGATTTTAAATTTTATTAGGGAAATTTTTTTATATAAAACCCATTTTATATAGTTTAATAAAGTTAGCCCATTAAATATTTTTATAATAATTAATTATTAAATATTAGCCCACCAAAAAAAGGGCGCATAAAACTGGAAACTTGAAATTCGCCCCCGATTTTTTTTGTTGGAGCAGATTTCCATGGCATTCGCCTGGATTTACAGGGTCGGAGGGAGAGGTTAGAATGATTTGCCCCATCAGGTTGCTGTTCTAAATAATTCTGGAGTGATTTACTAAAGAAGTTTGAATCTCAAAGAACAGAAATCTTAAATCTTTTACAGCAGAACCGGCATTCAGAAGAAGACAAATTCCTCTCAAAAATGAAACGCGAGATGTCAGTGATGACAGGAAAACCGGTATGTAGGTTCATCGAGGCTTGTGAAGTTCATAGTTCTAGGTTTTCTTACTTTCTGAATTATCGGATTCCTTACATGTCTGAGCAGCCGAATCTGAAGGTTTCAACTGAAATACCTGAGAAGCCTAGCACTGCATGGAGGATTTCTGCTCTGATGCCAACGATGATTTAGCAAAGGCTCCTGATCTGGCTTCTAAGTTGACTGATGAATGCCGGAAAATAGATGAATCTCTCCAGGATGTCCATGCCAAGATTGCACACACAATTCTGGAGTGGACTCGTCGTTCTCAAAACATTGGAGATTTGCTTCGACAGCTCACCTTGGAAATGCGCACCGATTTATCTCATACAATTTCAGGTAGAGTTCCACTCCCGCGCGCACCCCCCTCCCCGAAACTCTTTAATAGTGTGTTTGTCTGTAGGGGCTGGGTTTTCTTCATATGAAACAATTATTCATAGACTTTTTTCATGATATGAGGTGGGTACGTTTCCATCTTTTGTTACAGAGGGGAAGAGGTCCAAACCTTTTGGCAGAAACGAACAAACGCTGGTTGAAGAGCTGTCAGCACTTGCAAGAGAGGTAGCTCGAGTTGAGAAAGTTAGGATCTATGCAGGTTTGTATTCGGAGTCCTTTCAAAATATTTTGTTAATTCACTTATTGGCAACAATACAAGGAGATTTCATGATTAGTTACCACAAATTTGTGTTTCCTTACTGTTTCCCCTATTTTCTCCAACGTTTTGGGGCTTACACTGCCACTTATTTGATCTTCTTGAGTGCCATTGCCCCACAAATTTCTGGTCCTTTTTATTATGGTGATTTTAAAGATGAGTTGTTGTAGAGACTACATTGAAGCTGGAAGGTTTAGTTGGAGATCTTGAGGATGTTGTCTCAGGTGCCATGGCTGCAAATTCTAGAAAGCAGTCTGCTCGAAAAATTCTCAAAGCTTTTGATTCTGAGGTGAGTGATGGTCTTAAAAGCTGCCTCATTTTGTTGGGGATTTTGCTGTAATGATTTTCCCCTTGAGACTGCGTGTGTTCTACTGTTTAAATGGTGTTGTAACATACCAATAATGACCATAGCATTGATCGAAATCTACATGTTTATTTATTGGTTATCAGAGTACCGTAACTAAATTATTTATTGGTTATCAGAGTACCGTACATGTTTAGAAATTTTTCTACAGGTCCTTTTTACCATATCACTTTTAGACCTGCAAGCTCTTCCATCTCATGCCAAACACATTTAGTATAAGGGCATCTTACCAGCAAATGGTTTTTTTTGGCAGGTTGTTACAGGGCCTGAAGAGAAACATTTGATGGCAATAAGGTCTCTTAAGGATATTGAAGATGTTTTAGCTATAGTTACAAAATCCAGGCCGCAGTGGAGCCGCCTTGTTACAGCTGTTGATGTTAGGGTAGATCGTGCAGTAGCTATCCTCAGGCCTCTTGTTATTGCAGATTATCGCACACTCTTAACTTCTCTTGGATGGCCACCATCTCTAGCAACAAATGTTGGAGTTAATGATCAAGGTGGAAACCCAAAACTCTCAAAACCACTATTAGAAATGCATGGAAATGTGAAGGAACAATACAATGAGAGTTTTTTAGCCTTATCTACTCTACAATCAGTCCTTTTGCACCGCAAAGCACGTGAACTTGATCAGTTTAATTATGAGGACTCTTCTGTGGGAAAATCTAAGGCAATTAAAAATAAATTAGGTTTTCATGAAACTCTTTGGAGTATTGAGGAATTGGTTTCACAAATTGCGTCAAGGGCAGAATATCATTTTTCAAAGTGGACTGCAAAGCCTGAATTTATCTTTGCACTGGGATATAGAGTTACCCAAGAATTTTTTGATACTGAGATAATGCTTTACAACCCCTTCTGAATAAGGCAAGGCTTGTAGGATATAGTGCAAGAGAAGAGTGGGTTTCATCAATGGTATCTATGATTTCAACATATCTTGCCAGACGAGTATTTCCTGACCTTGTTATAAGTTTGGTGGAAAAAGAATCTATGCATGCTAGGCGTTCTTGGTTTCACCTCATTGACCTTATCATTGCATTTGATAGGAAAATGCAAGTGCTTGTGGTAAGGTCAGGAATTGGACTGTCTGGTAAGGAAAATATAGAAACTTTGGGGGTCTCTGTGAATATTTTGGAACTCAGGATATCATATATGTCTGTGTTTTGTGATCGGCCTGATTGGCTAGAAATTTGGGCTGACACAGAGCTGAAGGACGCATAAGAAAAACTAAAAGGGGAGCTTGAAACAGAGAGATCCTGAACAACCGATACAAAAACATATTTTTTTTCCACCTTTAATAGTCAGTTTACTTTAGAAAATGCTCATACAAATTTTGTGTTCTCAACACGGGAGGATTATAAGGCTCCCTCAGGGGCAGAATCCATAATTGCGACTACATGGGCTGTGGTAAATCGCTGTCGTACTTTGCCAGATGATTTTCTGCGCTTTAAATTTGTCAGATCTGCTGCGGCTCCAATTTTGGCAGTGTATCTTGATTTCCTGCTTCAGCGGTGTCAAGAAGCTGAAGCTTTGACTGCTTTGGCAGATGATGAGGCTATGGAAAAAGTTTCCATCTCCATCAATGCTGCTTGGTCCTGTGAGTACATTGTGAAGGAATGGTGTGAGGATATATTCTTTTTGGAGCTTCAGCTTGCCCAAAAGTCAAAAAGGAGGGAAGAAACTGGAACAAACATAATGGCAGGTGTGCATTCAGAAAAACAATTAGGAAACATCGTTGACCTGAATGGCTCTATTTTTTATAAAGAAATTGAAAACTTCAAGAAATTTCAAACAGAATGGCTTGCAAAGTTCATGACAGTTATTTTAAGAGGATTTCATGCTCGTTGCCGCGAATATGTACGAAACAAGAAACAATGGCAGGAAAAAGTTAAAGAATCAGCAGAAGAGATCAAGACAGCTGATGGGATTGCCAATGGAGATGGTTCTGAAGTTTCTATATCGTTACCCTTGGTTGATGCATTAGATGTGCTTCAAGGTCAACTAAATAACGTGAAACAGGTTCTCAATGATGTTGATTTTATGGATCTCTGGCGAAGCTTGGCCAGCGGTTTAGATCAATTTATTTTTACTAATATCATTTTGAGCAATGCTAAATTTTCAAATTATGGTGTTTGCCAGTTTGAGGCTGATATGCGTGCATTGTTCAGCATCTTTAAGCCATTCTGTGTTCGCCCTACAGGTTTTTTCCCACATCTAAGTGATTCATTAAGGTTGCTAGCCATGCCATATGCTGATGTAAAGCATCTATTGAAAATATTGTATGGTCCATCTTTAGCCATTAAAGATGACAAGGATGATCCTAAATTGAAATGCTTAAGACAGTGTGGAATACGCAAAATATCTGCAGGAGATGTTGAAAAAATTCTAAGACAACGGATATTGATTGGGTGACACTACATTTTTCTGGTTTAACTAAATTATCCAGTGCCATTCAGGCTAATGTTGTCATGATTTCTCATTTTTCACAGATACAGAGAATGTTTTGAATAATAATAATGAATAAGAATGCAGTGATTGTCTCTTTGAGCATCATTTGTCTTTGTATCATTTTATGCTTCTCTATTTGAGCCTCATTGTTTGTACCATGTCCCAAACATTCTATGAACTTCATGTAGTATGTTTCTCCAAGAAAAATAATTCTCCCAGCTCCACATTTAGGTGGCACACCTTGCTTTGCTCCATTGAAGAATCACCAAGAAACATTTTTGTCTATTATCACTCCTGTTATCTGTCTTGGGATTTTAATTCTGACTGGTTTTTTAAGCCTACCATAAATTGATCAGATTTGAATGGAACATTTGAATGAAGGGATGATGTTTTCATTGAATATTGCTGAATTTCTTGAGAGCTAAATGCCCCAGGCAGTCAACAGTGGAAATTCTCTAAGGGCTTTGAAACTCGTTTAGACATTTTTCTACAGGTCCTTTTTACCATATCACTTTTAGACCTGCAAGCTCTTCCATCTCATGCCAAACACATTTAGTATAAGGGCATCTTACCAGCAAATGGTTGATATTTCTTTTCCCTGTTTGCAGGGATACACCACCCAGGTCCATGCCTGATTTTTGGGAGTATTTCTCAAGTCGGAGGCTTATTTCTTAGTGCCAGCCATATGAATGTTCTGGCCTTACTTTCCATAGTGTTTTTCACCACTAGCACTGTTCAATCTATATCTCATTGTAAAACATTGCTTTGTAGCCTAGCTTGGCTGTATGTGCTCCTTGTGTGGGATTATTTGTCCATACTAATTGATCTGCTTCATTTTTAATCTTCACATGACTTCTAATTAATACCTCCAGGTACGCATTCCATTGGTCAACATTGTTCCCTTCCAGTCCGAATTAGTTGGCTCTTATCCATACCTGCTGTCATATGTTGGTGGTCATAGGAGCTGCCACTTGTGAGACTTTATACATCTATGAGTTCCCACATCTGACCTAAGGATATGCACAGAATATTACTTGTTCCCCATTGCCAATTCTCTGTGCTAGCCAGTTGCCTACAAGAGGGAAAGCTACCACTAGTGCCTTCCAGACAATAGAAACATTAGTAAAAGATTCGTTTGGATTCTTGAGGCTCTACATGTGCTTGGATATTGATCTGCTTTCACAGACTACTCAAAAATTAATCTCCACATACTTCTTGCTGCAAGGGCTTTCCCAAAGTAATGTATATGTTATAATCCCTATTCTCCTTGCTCCTTTGGTTTTGCTATGTGAGTTCATTTAACGTGTGGTGTTCTATCCTTTTCTTTTTCGCTGGCCAATAGAAATCTAAATACTCTTTCCTGAAAATTTCAAGAACTTCTACTGGGATTTATGCCAAGGTATGCCAATATACTAGGATTGCTTCAAGCAAATAATTTTACTAATCTTTCTTCCTTTCATTCTTTTGAAAAGGGAAAATCTGTTGAAACATTCTTTCATGCCCCTCCCCTAACTCATTAAAGGCATGGTATGTTTTAGCATGTTCACCTCCGTCCCTGTTGCAATACTGTAGATATCAATTATCTCTTTCAGTCTTTTCACATCCCTAGAGATCCATCATAACGCAATAACACATCATCAACTAACAATAAGCGGGTCAAATCAAAATTCATGCCTTTTTTATCCCCTTGCTCCCGTTCTTCTGGCTACCTGAATTGCTTTGCTTAATCCCTCAGCTATAAGAACTTAGAAGGAACAAGATGGGGGACAGGGTGCATCACTGTCTCAGATGTCTTGTAGGTGTGAAGAACTTGGTGGCACAACCATTGAAAAAAAGAGAGAAGGATGCATAAGTAACACATCCCATTATCTAGTTAACCACCTGAAGGTTGTGTCTGACATGCATTAACATAAGTTTTCAATACGTCCAATTAGCTCTGTCGTACACCTCAAATAAATCCAATTTAATTATCATAGATTGTAAATCCTTGGTTCTGATAGAGTGTAGGCCTTCCTATGCTACACTAATGGCATCATGGGTTTGTCTTTTATTTGTAGGTTTTAACTTTGTACAGTTAATTGCTGCAAACAGATTATTATCAAACAAAAAAGATGCAACCAAAAACATACACATCAACACAAAGATTTTACTTGGAAATCCAAACTGGGAAAACCAGAATGATTTTTTAGTATGTTCATATTTATATATATATATTGCGGCATCCATAAAATGCCAATCCATACACTAGATTAGGGAATTACAAAACCATGGGCTAAACCATCATGTGCCACAATGCCACTAAAAATGGTTGCAAAATAGAGCCATTTTTTTTTCAATTTGTAATATCACATTAACACACACAATTTTACTTGGAAACCCAAACCGGGTAAACCAGAAAGATTTATCATTATATTCATCTTTACAGTATTACAACATATATATATATATATATATATATATATATCCTACGACATGCGTAGACAGCCAATCCATTTACTACCTTGGATTAGGTAATTACAAAACCATGGGCTAAACTATTTTTTCTTGAAACTCTACAACTACTTAGATGAATTACTGAAAACAAGGCAACTAAAAACTGAAACCAAATTTACTTTCACCAAGATACAAAGTTTCTTAACAATTTATAAGTGTAGAAAATCCAAAAAATTCTAATCTGCTAACATGAGCTATCTGAAATATAATTTCTTCTTTATTTTAGTAAATTCCATGTAAAGAAAACTAAAAAATTTACCATATGGTTCTGAGATGCATCCTTAGTGAAATGATACACATGAATTAGCCGATCCTGGGGACCTATATTTTTCTCCTCTTCTGGAACCTGTTCAGAGATGTCATTATAAAGTAATCATCAAGAAATATCAAAATCATTAGAACAATGGAAATTCAGAATACCTCCTCTGCTCGCAAAGTCCAATATTGATCATTTATGTTCTCAATCTTTTCATTCAAGGGGAAAATCTGCACACAGAAACAATTTATTGGCATTAACTAAGAATGTGAAGTGATAGCCAGGTCACTAGATTTCACCATAGTGAAAATATTATTTATTTTCTCAATCTTTTCATTCAAGGGGAAAATATTCATACAGAAACAATTTATTGGCATTAACTAAGAATGTGAAGTGATAGTCACGTCACTAGATTTCACCATAATGAAAAATCATAATGAGTATAACAAACCAGCAATTGACCAAGACTCCTAGAACAACCATGTAAATTTACCTTGTAAATTTTGTGGTAGAAGACCTCAAGCAATCTAATATCCACATTTGGATTTGAAAGCTCAACCTATTTTAACAAGAATAATAATGAATGTCAAGCATTGTCAGCAGTATACCTTGGCATTTCACTGAACTTCCAAAATAAAACATTGGCATGTCACTGAACAAGCTCCCTTCTACGTAAGCAGACAAAATATTTCAGTGCAGAAAGAAAACTAATGTATAAAGTAAATCCACAGAAATTGAAAATTGGTTGTATACCAAATCAAGTGAATTAACACAATTGTTTAGAAAGAATACCACATCTCCACATAATTTTGATGTTAAAAATTCAAATATTAAACTTGAAATTGATATTACGTGTTGACCAAGTTCAAGTATTAATATAAAATGACAATTCATGCACTACACGTACATCCTAGAATGTACAAAAGCAATGGGGAATTAAAAAGAAAAGAGAATGTAAACAACATTTTTCTGAAGTTCATTGATAACATCACCAATAGTACTCTGTTTGGGCAATCTAATGATGTGCACAGATACCTATTATAAAGCTAAAAAATCATCAATCACATAGCCAAAAATTGATGCTGCGAGTATAACATTCTACACACAGCTCCTACACTGCACAATCAAACTAGTCCTAATATTTTTCCCACTTCATCTTTTTTTGAATGATGGAAAGCAACCTTCAAAGTTTTTAGCCCTTGCAGCTCTGGAAGAGGGATATCCAGAATTTCATAATACAAGATGTCAGAAGTCTGTCAAAAACAACCATCCATAACTCAGTACATTGATGAGCTGGCACATAATAGAGTTGTCACTTCCAGAAATCTAAAAATATACCCACAAATTTACTTCTATTTTTGAATGATAAAAGCATGTGATGTGTACCTGATTATAATGTATTAGCATATCACTTAAGTGGTCTACTCCTCTGAATCTGATGGGTTGAGGCTTTGGTTGCTGTGAGTAGCAATTATGTGCTGTGAGGCAGATTTTTGAGGGATCATCCAAGTCAAGTTGTTGTGCAACTCTCTACACAACATCGTCATAAGTGGAGAGTTTTGAGCTACAAGAGTTGCAAACCATGACTATAAATAACTTAATAAGCCATCATTGTCCCTTAACTTCTAAGATATAAATCAAAATAATTCCCTCCCTCTATAGAATTACAAATACCAAGGTTCCAATCACTTACAGTTCCAAACAAAAATCATCTTCCTTTGGCTTATCCAGGCGCTGAAAATGTACAATCTACAGAAGAAATTCACCACTAAAAATTTAATAATCTTCACTATTCACCCGACTTGGAAATGGAAGATACAGATGCAGCATAATTCATAAAGACAGAATTTTGGAGAAAAGAAATAACTAACAAATCCTACAGATTATTATTAGCCTTAGTCTCATTTCTATGCAGATACATATGCAGGGAAAAATATTAGCTTAACATATATTTTACAGGTTATTCTTCTAACACCTAACATTTTGATTTCTTGCAACAGAATGGTGCCTCTACATTGGGCATTTTCACAAAAATTATAAACAAACAAGAAAATCACACCAGGGCTATGTTTGTACATGCTACCACCTGAGAAGATAAAAACTCATAAATTATTTGGAGTTAAACAGTAAAACCCTATGCTTGATATGGGACGCAGGTGCAAGGGGGATCATTCTAGATCTTGAAGGAGATCAAGAACTTACCTATGCTTGGGGTCTGGGTTATGTTTCTAAGAATTAACAGAAGCACTTTTGGTTTATCAAGGCCTTGTGTTGATCAAGGGGATAAAATCATCAATGTGCTACTGTGTTAGGGGATAGAGCTCCAAAACGATGTTTACCTTCCTAAACTCTTTCTCAGGTAGCTTTTCATTTTAACTCAAATGCATTAGGTAATATTAAGGGTTGCAATGTGCGGGAGAGTTCCTGACCATGGTTTTATTGTTCAGCTGTGATATGTGGGTTGGTGAGTCTGGTTATTACCCTAGAACTGGAGCAGTTGGATTCTGAACATGGCCACAAACTTTGCTCCATAGGACATTTTCATGGGGGCTTTAATGGGGAGTCTTCGTGGATTATGGATGTCAGTCTGTGCAAAACACCTAGCCTTGGCTCTAACTGGTACATATGATGATTCTAGCCTTCACAAGGTTAGATTATCAGTGGAGGGTGCTTCAGTGGTGCATAATGTTCTTCATGAACCAACATCAAGGTGGTAAAATAATCACATCTTGGTCACTTTCACCTTGTGCTGCATGGTTACATCATAAGTATCCTCTGATGTGGTAATACACTTACCTAGTTTCATTCATGTTCATGCAATTTTTCCATAGTTTTACCTAGGCAATTTGTTTTACCTAGGCAGGGAAGACTTGGGACAAATTGAAAGAAATTTCAAAGGGCCTAGCTCTGTGATAGCCTTTTCTTCTCTTTATATATACTCAATTCCAATTTTAGCAAAGTTGTGGGCCAACTTGATACTTGGAAGTTGCCGAAATACATATCATTCTCGAATAAATTCACCATAATTCTTTCTGCAACAATTAGACAAATCATTAAGATGAACGGGGAATTACTTTTTGGGTCTAGGTGAAGAACAAGAGTTGCACATATTTGAGTTGAATTCCCTCAGTTATATGTTGAGGTTGTTTGTGTAAGGACTAAATTTACATTTACAGATATTTACCAGATTCAAGACTGAAGTGCATAGTTTCTACTGCTAAGTTCCCCTATGAAGGAATTGGATTGGAGCATTCTGACTTTTTAGAGCTGAGTTAAGAAGCAACTTTGTGATGACAATCCAAATATATCATGTCCCTTGAAACTTGTGCAGGAATTACCTAAACAATTTTTCATTGAACCCATACCTCTCAGTGAATAACTTAAAGAAATTAGAGCAGTTTTGCTTGTTCCAGAAAATAGTTATGAGTGTCCTCTTAATTTTGTAATAGGCGTGCCTATTGGAATTTGGTTGTTGATGGTTTTGGGAGACTCAGTACAATATAACCAAATAGATGTCAATGAATTTGAAGGAAATCGTGGAGTAAAATCTGGTTCAGTTACTTTTCCATTTAATGTTGTGAAAAAAGATTCATCATGTTTGTTAGAAGTTTCTATTATGATGGAATGCCAATTTGAATTTGGGAGAGTTCTATTAAATAGATTTCAGGCTGGCTCAAAACGAGAACTTATTTCACTATCCCATGATGGGCTCCATTTTTCCCTTTGGTATTTGGGCCTGCAAGATATTCTATCCATTGAAAAAGTTTGCAAGTCTCTACATGCTGCAGTGAAAGATGATCCTCATCTATGAAAAACTATACATGTGGATGATCCTTCTTGGTTTAAACTAGCTCCTCCATATACCATTGTTGAATAAGGTATGCAGAGAAGAGGGTGAAGATAATATTGATTTTGATCGCAGACAATCAAGATTTCCTACACAGCTACCCCCCCACAAGTGATGGTACATATTCCTGTCTCTTATCATTTTTGCTACTCCTGACCATATCACTTTGCACAATACATAAATTTAATATAGGAAAGGTAACGGTTCTGGTGCAATATTGGTGCACGATTGTACTATTTTCGGCATATTTGATTGCATTATTTTGGTGCTACAATCAACGATTGTGTATCATGTATGGTAATGTGTTTGGCCTGAATGGTTGTGATTACAATTTGGTATCTTCGCATTTTTAAGTAAAAACAGGTCAAACATTTTGTTTGTTTTTATGAATTTATGTTTATTTTTGATCCAGTGGAGATGATTGGTGACTTGGATTCCTTTTAATCAATCTTCACCATGTGGCCTTACCTAGTGATATACAACTCATCTCTTGATGTTTTCTTCCCTTATAACCATGTCACATTATTCATACCACAACGAAAATTACTGGTGTAATACTGATGGATGCTTGTATTGTTTTCGGCATTTTCGAGTGCTTCATTTGGTGCTACAAACAAGTTTGGATGTGTGTTAATTAGTTTGGCACGACTTGTGAGTGTTTGAGATATTTTGTTTGGATTGAATACTTTGATTATAGTTCGATGCTTCTAGATATGGATTATTTTCAATTATTGAATTTACTTCAACATCAATTTAGAAACTGATAGAACCCTGTTGTTTGTTGCTTCATTTTTGTTTAACTATCTCTTGCAATATTTGGTAGATATTGATATCAATATCTATTTATCTATTGCAGGTCAATGAGATTGATTACAGTGTAGCTCTGAACATGTCTGGGTAGAATTTGGAGATGACAACTTTACCATTAGCAGTTGGGAACATAAAGTACTGGTTAGCAGAGATGGACAAATGAAGCTATCAACTAAAGTATTTTTTGCTTCAATTAACCAATGAAGTGAACGTGCTGCAGGGAAGAGTGCTTGTATTTCTTTGGTAGCAATTATTGCTGACTGGTTACAAAACAACTCCAATTCTATGCCAATAAAATCACAGTTTGACACATTGATATGTGGAGGATATCTGGAGTGGAGGAAGCTATGGGAACTAGAGGAATATAGAGAGAGGTTCCCTGATGGACACTTTGATTTGGAAACAATATTGCAGTCAAACACGTTTTATAACTAGCATTGAACCTCCACATATTTTTGAATTGTGGCAATTGTCTTAAGATTAGATTGGGATGCAGGGGCTCTGAATTGGTTTTTCTTGGAAATATTATTTCTTTTAACATTATTGATTATGCACACAAGTGTCAAGGCTCTTGTGTGATGTTCCAGTGATATTTCAGTATTGTTTGTAAAGACTGTTTTTCCTGTGAAAGTTGGCATCCCCTAAAAGTTAGACAAGAAGGTGGGTTGGAATTGTTGGCGGGCTCTGAGACTCGACAGTATCATAATAATACGAAATAGAATTAGATGTTAGTAGAAGAGTACTCTATAATGTGATATTTACATATTAATACTACTCTGTTGTTAAATAATAGACTTTATTAGACAATAATGTGGAAGTTAAATAAAATATTTTTCAATGACAAATTGTTGAAATAATTATTTAGTCTAATATTCTACTTCAGTTTTTGTGATCCTTCGAGTGGCAAGGAACCTTCTATTAAGAAAATTTGCCTCCGTGACATATCATGCTTGTAAGTTAATCATAAATTTGTAGATTGTTTTACTTACTTTTGATGATGGGTAGTTCCAATAAATGGAAATGTTTAGTTGGGTTCAGTGTTTATCATCTTTATATAGGATTGACTTCTGATAATAGTGTTTTATGCCTTATATAGAAATTTTTCACTAGCATGGAAATGCTTAATGGAGAAGGCTTGGTGTCGTTCTTGTGAATGTGCATTGTAACTCTTTGTAAAAATATAGAATGTTTTAATTGTAATTTTCACTTCGTTGATCTATTTGCAGGGGCAGAGTGGTACCTGCAACTCTTGAGGTGCATGAGGATGAATGTGGAAGTGATGATGGTGTTGGTCATCAAAGACCAGCACTGAAGAAGTGAAATAAGTGTCTCGTCTGAATTTCGCTGCCTTTTTGGGTGCTTTTTGTTGGAAACCATCTATGTTTCTATCTATGCACTGTAATTCATACGGTAAGCTAATCTTTAATTTAAGAAATCTGGAATATAAACTATATATACTCCTACAATCTAAAGATCATGGATAAATATTCAAAATTTCAAACTCATGAATTTCTTTTGGGAAAAAGGTTTTATAGATGCTTTTATTTGAGGCATACTTGTGTGTTAATTCAACATTCAGATTTCTTTGCAAAATTATTGTTTGTAAAATCTATGTATTTCTAACGATCTCTTCAGGTAAAATTTAGATATATTAAAGTTATAACATCTTATAGCTTTTAAGTTGCACTAATCTATCATAAAACACTGGTAAAAGACAATATCTTATGTCAAACTCAATGCCATTTATTGTGTACAACGGGATTGCCACATTCGTGCTTTACCCAAATCTCGTTTGTTTTATATGCATTCTATATCATCGATCAAGGCATGAATGCTTATAATATATTGAGCCCTAGTTCTGAACTATCCTCTCTTCAATTTCTTTGTAAGGATTGAATACAATCTAATTGCATAAATTACAACTGGGGCAGAGTAATAAATCAATATTAAAATACACCATAAGCATTAATTGCTTCAAAGTATTATAAATGCATTTTAATATTACTTGATTTTCCATGCTTATATGGAACATTGTCGAGAGAAGGAACTATAACAACAATGGATTTGCATGAAAGCTTTATAATTTTTTCAAACGTGAAAGTTGTGATGCATTACTAAGTTTCTTCATTATTTTATAGATCATTACACGTCAAACCGACTTTACTCCTTGATTGGCATTGCATTCAACATTGTGCACAAGTATGATTTACATGTATCAATCAAAAGTATGATTTTATCTATATTTGATAATGCAAGTTGAATACATCATACAATACATAGGAGTGTTATGGCTATGAAGTTCAATATGAAATAATCTATTGATTTCTACTATTACTATTATATATGGGGTGCTCTTCTAATGGCCATTTATTAGCTATGTGAAGAAGGCTTTGTGGAATTTGTATTTACTATAAGATTATGCATAGCTGAGTTACGGACAACTAAGTAGAATTTGGTAGGAAGTTTGGAGTATGTGTAATTCATAATGATCTTGTCTTCTCTTCAATGATGACTTTTCAATGTGTGAGTTTTGACCTAAGCCATTGCATTATCAATGTGTCAAGGCTCAAAACTCTACCTATATGTCAACTACTTATGATCATTCCTAGGAACATGAATCCTAATTTTTGTAGGTTTAAAATTTATCACAAGTTTGCTCTATTGTGGTCGAATTAGTGGAGGTTATCTCAAAATTTATTGAAGGTACCATGGATCTAAATTTCTTATGAACTTTCAAAACTATAACAAACTTTGGTGAAAATTGTTCATCAATTCTCACTTGGTTAGGGTTATAGATGTTGATGAAAATTTTGTGTTCATGCATGAGAGTTGGGTGCAAATGCACAATGTTGTGTAGCATTAGTGTGATAAATATGGGATAGTGCAAAGCATAGTTTTGAATATTAGTCTGAGTTGACTCGTACCTAATCAACTCATTTAAGTTGATTGTTGGTTGAACGGTTAATTGTTGGTTCAATGGACATAAGATCTTGTAGGCCCAAATACCAAACGGAAAAATGAAGCCCATCATGGGGTTCTCTTTGTAATTCTCCACCATTGAAACCTTCCATGCTTCCTCAAACTCCTCTCCAACCTCCATATTAGTTCTAGTAGTAGCATGAGAAACAACACTACGCTTAGCAGAACTAGAACACATTTTCGAAAACTGCACGAGAACTACTTCCCTCATCAGTCACCATGTGCCATGCTTGGTCTCGGTGGTTCACTTTCTTCAACTCCTGGTTCAACTACCATATCTTCATTAGAACCAACACCCCAAACTCCACTAGAAAATGATTCACCATTTTGTACTAGTGATTCGCTGTTTGTACTAGTGATTCGCCATGATTTCATAAGATAATATAATCTCGTGAGAGATTCGCCAAAAAATTATATATACATATTATATTATTGATAAAATCGCCTTCCATTTTTCCTATGTATCATAGGGATTCGCCCATTTATTATATATAAATTTAGGGGGGTTCTTAAAATTTTCCCTGATTCCTCATCCATTGCAGCTTCCCATTCAAGATGCCCACTTGCTTCTGAATAAGTTTGTGGATCAGATCCATGCATCATATAAGCATGCATGGGCATGGATGGCTCCATAGCTAAGAGTGCTTGCAGATCTTCCTCAAACAGAGGGATATAGGTAGGATCATCAAGGATATCACTCATGCTGCGCCATTTTTGTGTTGAATGTAGAAATTAGCTGAATAAATCACTTATTCAATGAAGATTAACCCGATCATACATCAATTTCGAATTGCATGCATAACACATAACCCTCTTCTACAATTAATTGTCACATGCGGAAATAATATAGAAGCAATCGCACATCAAATCAATCACACATTAACTCAGTATGTATGGGGAAAGCCTATAGCTGAAAACCCCAGCTATTGTGTATATTATAATGGAGAAATCATGTAACAATCATAGTACAAAAACTCTTCACAAGCTCTCATGCACTACCTCCCATGCTACACACTATCAAGCTAGATCTAGCAAATCACTTGCTCCAATCCTTAGCCACTTGATAGCCAACCTTGATTGCGTATTTTAATGCTAGGTGATAGCCTCCTTATATAGATAAACCACCAGCCTAAACTTTGCAATACTCATAGCTTACTCCACCTATCTATGTGTTGCAAATAGCAACAGTATAGTTACAATTGATAGCTAACTCTACCCTTTCATCTATCTCTTTCACTGGTCTTCACTGAACTGATCATGCACTGTAGTGAACTGAAGTGTTCTTGAGTTGACTAATGAGTTAATATTTAGTAAATTAAATATTATTTAATTTACTCCACTCATATCTAATTGATTAGCTAGTTTAACTAATCCCAACTAGTTCAACTAAAACAAACAGAACATAACTCCACTACTTGTCCCGTTAACTCCTCCAAAACTTCTGCCACTGAAGTCTAACTGAAGCCAACCATGCAAGATGCCATCAAACCCTAGGAACCACGTGATTCCTTGTGTCGGTTGCATGAGCCACCTCCATGACTCAAACTGAAGTGCGCCAAGAGAGTAAACTGCTGTTTATAGTCAAAATATTATTAAGGGTAAATAATATTTGACTTCCATATTTTTAGGAGATCAGTCTAAAAATAGCCTGGGTCCTAAAAATAGGGTCTCATCTATTTTTACCGACATGTCGCATCCATCAAGAATCTCCAAGTAGAATTCCCAAATTATGCTCCGTATGTCTAAAAATAGACATAGTCTAAAAATAGACTTTGCGCGAGAATTTGCCTGCGGGCCCACTTAGTGAAGGCGACTTCATTTCACTAAGCTCCATCATCTTGCTGCATTCTCAACACTCCCTCTCAGCAAGATATGGATTATCTGCAATCCCTATCCTGCCTCTGTGGAATTCGAACTTGCTCCTGGTGAGCGCCTTCGTCGGGATGTCGGCATCCTGATCCTCCGTGGGAACATATGAAAGCATCATGATCCTCCGCTGAACACAATCTCTGATGTGATGGTACCTGATGTCGATATGTTTGGACCTATCATGAAATACTGGATTAGCCGAGAGCTTGATGCAGCTCTGGTTATCACAGTAGATCACTGTAGGCTCCAAATGCAACTTGAACAAACCTGCGAGGATCTTCCTCATCCAAATAGCCTCGCATGCAGCCACACTTGTTGCCATGTACTCGGCCTCTGCTGAACTGAGTGCCACGGATCTCTGCTTCCTGCTGTACCAGGAAACTGTTGTCGACCCAATGCTGAAAACTCCTCCCGAAGTGCTCTTCCGGTCTGTTGGGCTCCCTGCCCAATCTGCATCAGTGAAACCAGAAAGCTTCACTCCATCCTCCTGTCTGTACCATAGACCATATCCCGATGTGCCTCTGATATAGCGCAATACATGCTTGCCCGCCTTCCAAAAGAGCTTGGTAGGCTTAACCATAGCTTGCGAAAGCTGGTTAACCGCATAGCATATATCGGGTCGAGTATTGACCAGATACATCAACGACCCCACCAACTGTCGATAGACAGTGGCATCCACTACCTCCTCCGAAGTAGCATCTCCCTTCCTCCAACCTCCAGGAAGAGGGGTATCAACAGGCTTGCAGCCCTGCATGTTGAACCTCTCTAGAATCTCCCGGGCATATAATGAGACCCTAAGGGAATCCCTTGAATACCCCCTTGAATCCCTTTGATACTTGGAGATTCTTGATGGATGCGACATGTCGGTAAAAATAGATGAGACCCTAATATTCTGCCAAGATGAGACCCTAATATTCTGATAAGTGCGCCAAGAGAGTAAACTGTGTTATGTGTCTACTCAAATATGCAATTCAGATCTTTGTCTTCTTTCAATGGTTTGCGACTCGAATATGCTCTTGAAGGCAGTTCGAATTATGTTGCATGGAAGGATCGAATGGAAGCAGTGTTAGAAGATAATGGTCTGAAGGAGTTCGTGGATGCGGATGTCCCAAAGCCC
Source organism: Pinus albicaulis (assembly GCA_034641835.2). Lineage (NCBI taxonomy): Eukaryota > Viridiplantae > Streptophyta > Pinopsida > Pinales > Pinaceae > Pinus > Pinus albicaulis. The sequence goes on along the minus strand of CM076575.1, from coordinate 1,005,050,174 downwards.
ACTGATGCGGCTTTGGTCGATGCATGGCAAAAGAAGATCGCGAAATGTCGAAGGATCCTGTTGGAGGGCGTCAAGGATCATATTGTATCCAGCCTGCATGGAAAGGCTACTCCATATTTAATGTGGAAATATTTGACGGATCTATTCCAGAGTAAGAGCAACCAAAGGAAGCTGGCGCTCAAAGATAAGCTCGGGAACATCAAGATGGAGAAGGGCGACAGTATCGCCAAATACCTCACGAAGTTCACTCGGTGCAGAGATGAGCTGGGAAGTGTGGGGGTGACTGTCGAAGTTTCAGCGATTGCATGCTTAGTTTCAGAAGTATCTTGGGATCGGTGTGGTTCTTGGACAGCGGTGCGTCATTTCATATGACGGGAGATCGGGAGTTGTTCTCAGATCTGGAGGACAAAGATTTGGGTATGCACATCGAGATGGGCGATGACGGTAGATACGGTGCGACTGGTATCGGTACCGTATCCTTTCAGAGGGAGTCTGGTAAACCCTTTGTCTTAAAGGATGTCATGCATGTACCTGGATTGAAGAAGAACCTGATTTCAGTAGCGATGTTGGAGGATAAGGGGTATGATGTGGTCTTCGGCGAAGGAAAAGCCTTCCTGCGCAGTAAGACTACTGGAGAGACCCGGAAGATAGGGGTTCGAACTCAGAACCTTTATCAGTTGCAGGTAGATGACTGCGCAGCTATGGCATGCAAGGCTGGAGATGTGGTGAGCCGGGATGATGAGGGCGAACTATGGCACGGGAGATTGGGCCATCTTCACCATGGAGCTTTGAAGATTCTGCAGCAGATTTCTACTGGACTTCCTAAGGGCACCCTTGCGCAGTCAGATCAGTGCAAGGGGTGTACTTTAGGGAAGTATGTGAAAACCACCTTTCACGAGAAGGATAGTCGCGCCACGACGATCCTTGAGAGAGTTCACACAGACGTGTGTGGTCCTTTCTCAGTTGCTTCGACAGCAAAGCACGGGTATTATGTGATCTTTGTTGATGATTTCTCTCGAAAGTGCTGGATCTTCTTCATGCAGAAGAAGAGCGATACATTCGCGAAGTTCTGTGAGTTTAAAGCACTGGTCGAGAAGGAGTCGGGGAAGAAGGTGATTGCTCTAAGGAGTGATAACGGTGGTGAATTCATCTCGAATGAATTCAAGGAGTTCTGCAGCGCAGAAGGGATTCGGAGAGAGCTCATCGCACCCCATAACCCACAGCAGAATGGGGTGGCTGAGCGGAAGAACAGAACGATCGTGGGTGCTGCACGGGCGATATTGCATGATCAAGGCCTACCCCTTCACTTGTGGGCTGAGGCATGCAATACAGCAGTTTATGTGCAGAACCGTTGTCCTCACAAGGTTCTTGGCATGAGTACACCAGAGGAGGCTTATTCTGGCAAGAGGCCTGATATTTCCCATTTGCGGATCTTTGGTTCTCCTGTCTACATGCATGTGACGAAGGATGCGAGAAGGAAGCTGGATCCAACTGCTGAGGTTGGAATATTTGTGGGGTACACTGATACACCTCACAACTATCGGGTGTATTTTTTAGACAGTCGAAAGACTGTTGTGCGACGGGATATAAAATTTCAGGAGGAGAAAGCCATGCGGTGTTCGCTTGAGAGGGAGCTACACTTGCATGCAGATGAGGAGCTGTTAGTTCCTAAGGAGGAGCTTCCGGATGTGGATCAGCCACAAGAGGAGGTTCAGGAGGTGGAAGAGACCACCCAGGCAGCGCCAACCATCAGAGGGCGCATGCGCACTACAGAAGCTGAGCGACTGGCTCGGGATGCAGAGAAGGTTGTAGGACCACCTACAGCACAGCGCAGACAGAGACAGTCACCGGATCGGTACACTGGATACATGGCTCTTATGAGTCAATGTGTTGTAACAGAGCCATCCTCTTTTGAGGAAGCTGTGGAGGAACCCGCATGGGTTGATGCCATGATCGAAGAATATGATTCGATCATCAGGAACAGTGCATGGGAGATTGTCCCAAGACCGGTTGGGAAATCAGTTGTAGGTTCGCGATGGATCTACAAGGTGAAGCAGGCGGCTGACGGGAGTGTGGAAAAGTACAAGGCGAGATTTGTCGCCCGTGGCTTCTCACAGATCGAGGGGATTGACTATGAGGAGACCTTTGCACCTGTCGCAAGGTACTATTCCATACAGACGATCCTTGCTCTCTCAGCGCAGATGGGGTGGCACATTCATCAGATGGATGTGAAGACTGCGTTCCTCAATGGAGTTATTGAGGAAGAAGTGTACATAGAGCAGCCTGAAGGTTTTGAGATCTTCAGCAGTGAGTCGCATGTGTGCCGACTCAAGAGAGCACTGTATGGGCTGAAGCAAGCACCTCGTGCTTGGTACACTCGGATAGACAGCTACTTCACCGGGCTTGGATTCTCCAAGAGTAAGGCGGATCCAAACCTGTACCAGATTGTGGTGGAGGGGAAGCTGTTGATCATCGTACTATATGTAGATGATCTGATTTTGACTGGCGACGAGCAGTTGATACTTTCATGCAAGGATGATCTTGCACGAGAGTTTGAGATGAAGGACCTGGGCATCCTTCATTATTTCCTGGGATTGGAGATTTGGCAGCGCAGCGGAGGACTGTTTGTTTCTCAGGGCAAGTATGCCCGGGAGATTCTAGAGAGGTTCAACATGCAAGGCTGCAAGCCTATTGACACTCCTCTTCCTGGTGGTTGGAGGAAGGAGGATGCTACTTCGGAGGAACAAAATAAAAAAATGTATACAGACGAGATTGATCATTTACCTTGCCAGATGAATCTTCAAGTTGTTTTGCATGTCATAAATGCTCACGGAATGCGGGGTAAATTCCACTTTCCTTCCACTGCCTGTGTGTGTCATCTGATACACTGAGAGAAGATTCACAGAAAGCCTTGGAATATGCAAGACATTCTCAAAACTTCCATCTTCGAATTGCACTCTTCCTTGTCCAGTTGCTGCAACTACAGAATTATCCCCCATGAGAATATGAGGACTTGAGTATGCATGTGGAGAAGAAAAGGATTCCTTTGAAGAATCCATATGATCTGAAGCTCCTGAATCAATGATCCATTCTTGCGGTGCAGAATGAAGAGCAAACAAAGCATGCCCATTACCTCTTAGATCTGGTGCTTTTTCTCCAGACTTCTTCTTGGCATTCTCAGGAATGTGGTCTCCAAGATTGTGCTACTGGAGTGTCTGTGCCATAAGATCTATAGTCTTCTTCATGCATGCAGATTCAGGGTGAAAACCATGGTGGAAATAATTGCATGTTGATTTCCCTTTCGTTCCTTTCCTTTCCTTTGAGCCAGATGATCCATCAGGGGGTTTGGGATTTCCTCCTTTTCTTGGATCAGGATCCTTATTCCCTTTTCCTTTCTGATGGTCTTTGGAATTTGCCTTTCCTCTTGCATGCACAGTAAGTGCATGCGCTTTGGAATTTTTAAGTGTGCCCATTTTGATGAACTTATCTTGCTCATGCATCAAAGACTGAATAAAAGAATCTAGTGAGGGCATCTTCCAAGCTGCACCGGTTGCGAATATGACTGTGTGGAATGTAGATATGAATACTGCATACTCTGGACCAAGTTTTGATAAAATGGAAAGAATCAACTGATTTTCTTGCTTGGATTTGTCGATCCTGCATCCTTTCAGCTGAAGAAACAAGGCTTTATACCTTGTAAACAAATCTTGAATGTTCTCAAAATTTCTCAGATCTAATGAGTTTAACTCATTTTCGAGAATGTGACCTTGCATTTCATCCTGTTTTCCAAACAATCCTTCCAAATTTTTCCATACTTCATTTGGATTTGAACATGATTCAACATGAAATATAAATTCTAGAGAGATAGATAAACATAGGATGCCGAAGGCCTCGTTCATGCGATTAAAATATATTGTTTTCTCCATTGCCGATGTTGGTTCAACTTCTATTTCCATGGTTATTTGAAATAAGCCTCTACTTCTGAGATGAAGTAGAATCTTTGGCTTCCATTCGAAGTAATTATATGGAGTAAGAATTGTTGATTGTGGAAACTCGAATTTAGACTCCATTCTTTGTTGTTGCTTCAATCTTCTAAACCTGCAAATAAAAATTTCCTGTGCACTGATTACAAATCCTTGTGCTCTGATACCATGTAAGATTTTGAGACACAAAGATCTAGATTTGAAAAACAATGAACAAACTTGGAAGAGAAGGAAGGAATGAGCAAGAATAGAGAAAAGAATGAAATTGATTCTTCAATATTAGTTTTGGAATAAATACATAAAAGCAACTAAGTTAAGCTTAGTTGTACATGCAATAACTATAGATGGTTAAAACTAACTAAAGCTAAGTGTGCTTTATGTTATGTAATGTGCACATGTACCACATGCAAGCAGTAAGTTAACTTAACTAAGCAAGTGTACATCACATGCAAGCACTAAGTTAACTAAAGCTAATCTAGGTGCATGTACACCAACACAGTTAGTCTAGGTGCATGTACACCAACACAAAATATGTCCATCTCTGCAAAACCAAATCTATTTCATTTTAAGTGAGACTTAAATGGAAATAATAACTGCCTGAGAAAATAGAGATAATTCATACACCAGATAGAATAAATTAGAGCCAGTCCTCTAACCATTAGTCTCGTACACCAAATAGAATAAATTAAAGGCAAACTTCATACATCAAATAGAATAAATTAGAGGAAAACTTGTAACAATTAGTTTCTCTCAATTGGGATCAAACAAATTATATGTCAATCGACCACATATCAATCCAATTACATGCATAGTAAACGGAAAGAGTGACTTTGTTTTCTGCTTCGTAAACTCTTTCTTCCGTTGTCCCCCATTTGGAGAGTTAAGTGTTCTATTGTATCTCATCGCCCCAAGGTATGCTAATATTCTATTGGCTGGGAGCATGGCAGCTCAGCGAGCTAGGTGGATTGTGTTCGGTTGAATGTTACACAATGATTATAGTATTTTCTCATCTCCATAGCATTCCGTTGATGTGCTGTTGCACGAGAACATGACAGCTCAATTGTATCTCGTTGCATTCTATGCACCAATTATCATATCTGCATTATCACACTCTCCAGATAGTGTGCTTTTGGACGAAAGGGTCAAACCATCATGCTACAACAATTATACTCTCGACCATAAGATCTAATGTTTTATTTCATCCGTGCTTGAAATTTTGCTATAACATTTTTTGTTTTTTTGTTACATTATTTTGAGTATAATATGTATTTTTTAATTTTCTATGAAAACAATTGTATAACAATTTTTTTTTTTTTTTACATTATTTTGAGTATAATATATATTTTTCAATTTTCTATGAAAAATAATTGTATAATTATTATTTTTATTACAGGATTTTCAATAATCTATAAAAGCAATGTGTTTCGTGACTAATGGATATATATCTAAATCATACTATTAGATTTTTTTTCTCCTTTACATGTGAACCATCTTGAATTTATTTTAAATTTAATTTCACTAAGCATTCAAGATATCAAATTTCGTCATTTATAATTTTTTAAATTATTTAATTTTAGGTTATAGATTAACTTTTTAATATTAAAAAATATATACATTAATAAATTTGACCCTCTATCATCATTAAAAAAATTAAAATTAAAAATTCTTAAATGTTATTTATATGTGTATGAGAAATTATATTTAAATTCATTTTGTTTAAGATGGAGTTGAATTATAACTCTAATACTAGGTCTTTTTATTTTTTCTTGACAACATGTCTTCTATGGTAAATTGTAAAAGACCTTAATAATATGGAATTAATTTCTTACTATGTAAGGAGGGGGAGAGGGAGAGGGAGAGGGAGAGAGGGGGATAGGGGGTGGGTGGAATAGAGAGGGGGGAGAGGGAGAGGGAGAGGGAGAGAGGGGGATAGGGGGTGGGTGGAATAGAGAGGGGGGAGAGGGATGAAGAAAGGTGCATGGGACGATTGAGAGAGAGAGAGATAGAGAGAGAGTTGGGGTGGAATAGAGAGAGAGAGAAGTAGATATGGAGGGAGGGGGGAATATGGAAACAAAGAGGGGAGGGGGAGAGGGAAAGAAAGTGGGGGAGAGGGAAGGAGGGATTAAATTAGGGGGTTGACAGATAGGGAGGGAGAGAGAGACGAGGGGTGTAAGAGAGAGGAGAGGGTGAGGAAGAGGGAGATTGGAAGAGAGAGTAGAAGAAGAAGAGATAGGGGGGAGAGAAGGAGAGGAAGAGGGAGGTAGGAGAGGGAGAGTGTTATATAGAGGAAGAGAGAGAGGGGGGAGAGGGAGAGTGTTATAGAGAGGGAGGAAGGGAGAGAGAGAGGGGGGATGGAGAGAGGGAGGATGGCGGGGGGTGGAGAGAGAGTTCAGGGGAGATGGACGGAGATGGGAGGGAGTGAGTGGGGGAGATGAAGGGAGGGAGCGGGCGAGAGTGGAAAGATGGAGGGAGGGAGGGACGAAGGGAAGGATAGGAAGAGAGGGGGATATGAAGGGAAGGGGAGAGTGAGGGAAAGATGGGGTAGTGGAAGACAGAGAGGTGGGAGAGGAAGGTAGAACAAAAAGAGGGGGAAAGTGAGAGAGAGGGAGAGGGATAAGGGGAGAGAGAGAGAGGGAGGGAGAGTGTTAGGTAAATGAAGATAGAGAGGAGGGGAGAGGGAAAGAGGATGGTAAGGATGGGGAGAGGGAGGCAGAGTAGCAGAGGGGGAAATTGAGAGAGAGAGAGGGAGAAGGGGAGAGAGGGAGAAGATGAGAGAGAGAGAGGGAGGAAGAGTGTTAGAGAAAGGAAGAGAGAGAGAGGGTGGGAGAGAGAAGGAGGAGGGTAAGGAGGGGGAAGAGGGAGAAAAGGGGCGAGACAGAGGGGGTGGGTGGAAGAGACAGAGGGGGGCAGGGGGAAGAAAGGGGCATCGGATGAGAGAGAGAGAGGAGTAGATATGGAGGGAGGGGGGTAGGAAAGGAGGGAGTGAGTTAAGGGTTGATAGATAGGGAGGGAGAGAGAGATGAGGGGTGTAAGAGAGAGGGGGTGGGAAAGGGTGAGGAAGAGGGAGATTGGGAGAGACATATAGAGAGAGAGTAGAAGAAGAAGAGAGAGGGGGGAGAGAGAGAGAGGGAGGGAGGAGAGGGAGAGTGTTAGAGAGAGGAAGAGAGAGAGTGGGGAGAGGGAGAGAAGGAGGTACTTAGGGTACAGAGAGAGAGAGAGAGAGAGAGAGGGACCAAGGGTATAGAGGAAGAGAGAGGGAGGCAGGGAGAAATTGAAAGAGAGGAAAGAGGAGAGGGGGAAGGGAGAGGGAGGGAGGGCGAGCGTTAAAGAGAGAGAGATATAGAGATAGGATGAAGTAGGAGAAGAAGAGAGATGGGGGTGAGAGAGTGAGAGATTTATGGAGGGGGGAGAGGGGGGGATCGAGTGATGAGGGGAATGGAGAGAGGGAGGGATAGTGAGGGAGCGAGTGAAGGGGGGGATGGAGTGAGGTAGGATGGCGGGGGTGTTAATTTCTGCACATGTTCTATGCCATTTCAGATTAGAGCACAATACTGAAGAAGATAGAAAATACTAATAGATCGATAGAAGACAAGCCAAAACAGAGATGATAGATGGTGGCGTTACGGCGATCAGCAGGATGCTTCTACCAACAAAGTCTCCAATAGGTCATTCAGCCAAGCGTGTCACACATAACCCAGAACAACCCAAACACAGAACCGTCCATATATATCACAGCTCCAACACTATCTAGAGAGAGAGAATTCCTCCACAACAATGTGTGTCAAATGAACTCTAAGTATCTCCAATATATAGGAATATTTGGGGGTGTGTGACACGTCCTTTAAGACATTTAAGTCTATATTTTATTCTAGGCCGACCTAGCACATAAGTGGAATAAATTCAAAGTATATGTTCTGCTCATCCGATCAAGATGATCTTTAGATCAATCTTACACCTCTTCGAAAGAGGAATCCAATAAAAATATTGGGATCTTCATCTGAGCAGCACAACCCGGAGTTTGGACCTAGTTGTCCAATTTTAACACTCCCTCTCAACTATGGAGAACTCCATCCACTAGTGCAATCCAAACATCGTGCATCATCCCGTCGTAACTTGCTTTGCTGGCCTCTTTATTTCAGAACAGAAGTGGGTCAGTCACAAAGACATCATACCCAGCTAACAGATTCAGCCCAGAGGTTCGAAACCTCTATAAGACTCACAAAGAGTCTCCAACCAAGCCGAAGTTGGTTCATCTGACCCGAAGTCAGCAGGAGGTCTGAAACCTCACAAGACTTGATCCCAGATCAAGTGGTTGGACCGTGCCATCCTAGATAGAGAGTACGTAAATTTCTGATGCATCCATCAGTCTTTGCTACTAGTCTCTAGCCTTTCCCATCTCATTGGCCAAATGAGAGGTACTTCCCATGAGCCCTGAACTAAATGGGTAGGATGCATATGGGGCATATATAATGAGAGGTGAACCAACTCAATAATCACAACGGTGGGGTCCAAGCACACCAACAAGGTTCAGCAAGCCTAGTCTTGTGGTTGCTCATAGCTCCGAGAAGTTGTCCCCAAAGTCCCCCAAAGCTCCCAGAGCTCATCGTCCAACAGGACCCTCAAAATAAGGTTGTTCCACGATACCAAGATTCTCACGGAAGGTTAGGAACATGACCTTCCCCAAGGGCATTGTGAGAATATCCACGACCTGCTCATCAGTTCCTATATGATCGAGCCTTACGGCGCCTCGCTGTACCATATCCCAGATAGTGGCACCAATCATCATCATGCTTGGATCGTTCATGGAACACGAGATTCTATAACAAACAAATCCCCCTCTAGTTATCACAAAGGATAACGGTGGCATCTGGCACATTCTCGAACATCTCACTAAAGAGCTTTCGCAACCAAGTGACTTCACAACAGGCCATACATGTTACAATGTATTCGGCTTCAACGGTGCTCAAGGCAACCGACTTTAGTTTCCTGCCCGAAGCAGATATACATGTGAAGTAGCATCCAGATGTGCTCTTGCGATCCACCACACTACCAGCCCAATCGGCATCAGTACATCCATGTAGTGTCATACTCCCGATAGTGTATCTCAGCCCATGGTCTATCGTGCCTCAGAGATATCTCAAGAGTTTCTCAACCCAGTGAATGTTATGATCAACCATGTGTTGACTCAAAGTGTTCACTGCACAACATACGTCCGGATGGGTGTTCACTAAGAACATCAGGGTCCCTACGAGTTGACGATACTCAGTAGGATTTGCTAACACGAGCCCAATCAGTGCTGCCACTCAACTTCTTAAACTTGAGTTCCATCGGTGTCGACACGGACTTACAGTCCATCATACCAGAAGCTTCATAATGTATTTTCCTTAACAAAGGAAAATCTCGCTAGGTCTCCGCTAGACCTCCAGGCCTAGGCATCAGTTCTAGGTCCTTCATCTCAAACTTAGCAGCAAGCTCCCTCTTACACTGATGAATGAGAGGCTCAACACCTGATAGGAAGAGGTCGTCCACATACAACACCAGAAAGAGAGGATTCCCCTGGACAACCTTGAAGTAAAGGTTTGGATCAGCATTAATTCGAGTGAAGCCCAGCTTCATCAAGTAGCTATCTATCCTCTCGTACCAAGCTCTGGGTGCTTGCTTCAACCCATAGAGGGCTTTCTTCAACCTGCAGACATCGGTGTCTCGAACCTGGACTACAAACCCCAGAGGTTGCTCTACATATACCTCTTCCTTTATTGCACCATGCAAAAATGTGGTCTTTACATCCATCTGATGAAGACTCCATCCTTGCATAGCAGCAAGGGAAATAATAGCTGCAATAGTAATCAATACCTTCAGGAAACACATTTTTCCATCAGATCCATGCTTGATCTAATATTGAGGTGACAACAACTTTTATCTGTGGTCTTGGAACCATCACCCTCGCATCCTCGCATCCTTGCAGATTTAGATAATTTACAACTTCTTCACATGATCTAGGCTCATATTGTACTCATGGCAGCTAGATACCCTTGGTATTTATATGGCTTCTTGGTTTTCCTCCAGAATTTCACCCTCTGAAGCCATATGTCCCTGAGCCATGAGGATCTTCTTTCGTTCAGCAATGGTATCTGCTCATGGGCATATACAGATATATTCTCCCTCTTAATGCCAGTTTCTTTTTCGAGAGAAGACTTCTAATTTAAATGAGGGCATCCAAGACAACAACTTGGCAAGGAGTTTTATTCTCCCATAGTCAAAGCCATTAAAGACTTATTTTCATGCATCTTGACAATAATCTGACCGTTTCATGATATGGTACCAGAGGCTTCTATAGTCAACCCTGTGAAAAATCCTTCCAATTTCATTTAAAGAGACTGCTTCTTACAGCTTTCAGATTTTCCCAATTGCAGTTGATGGTTGACTGATCTAGGGCTTTAAATTTTCAGATCTAGCACAGTCATAAGGGTGCTTCTGCTCATCAAAGTTACTGCCCCAATCATCAATAGGATAAATCCAGGCCACTTAGGGATAGAGTTTTTCTAGCTTCCTTTACACATAGGAGACCCTCAGTTGGGGTGTCATTCAGTTCTAAGTACACAAAGCTCCCAGGCCATTAGGCCTTCTATGACTAGACAATACTAGCCAGACGATTTCTGAATCTTCAGATTTTATCTGCATGCCCAGAATAATATCTTCTTTGCAACAGAGAGGCGTGCAATCCATAGTAGGTATTTGATACATGCCTTGTCAAAGCATGGATTGTCCTTTGCGCCAGTGGCTCCCTAATACAGCAGTCCTGCTGCCCTCATCAGAATACTTACTAATGATCCAATCATGAATTTCCAAGTGCATCCACCTTCTAAGGTCCTTTATGACAACACGTCTAAGGCACCTTGTCACCTTAGCACATCATAAAGATGACATGCACATGGTACCTAGCCTAGGCACAGGTGTTCACAACAAGTAATGAGAATAGAGGAACTTGATGTGGATTAGACTTCGTCATTTCAGGAAAAATAATGTGAGACCCCAGCGTTGTAACTTTCATATTCAAGGCTCCCAGGTACCTGAATGTTTGACCTTCTCTTTAACAACAGTCTCAGCCTCACAATGCATATATCAGCAAAGCAACATACGTACCCAGATTCGGTCAATAGGATTATTAACCCAAAGAAAAATTAACCGCCTAACAGATTGCTTTAGTATAACTGTTTTCATCTTGCATACCTTCCATATTTCTAGATGCATCAATCTGTCCAATGTTTTTCATTCCATCAACACTTCCAGTTTTCACTTCTAAAATGTGAAGGCTTTCACTTAATGTTGCACCACTACCACAACTATCTTGGCTCATAGCTTCAACATCACGCATGACTCGCTCATTGCGTTCAACTTGCATCTTCAAGGTTATGGTGAACAACACCTGTAGTCTGATTATTTCCTTGTACCATAGAAGCCTGTTGTGCAAGTTAATTTGAAATACCACTTCTTTATTTAGTTAGATAATGCTACAGAATTAGAGCGCAATCTTATTGAGGCTCTGTGACCCTATCACAAAGAATTTTTCAGAGTTCAGGATAGAATTATGGATGGATGTGACTGCATCCTTGTCAAGTTCAATATTGGAAAAAAAAAAATGCTGGGTACAAGGAGCTTAGATCTTCTATGTATCTAAAAATTCTTCCATGAAGCACTCCCTTCCTTGCCATGATGAAAAATTCGAGGCTGTGACTGTCGGTGACTTGGAGCGAAGAAGTTGACGATGCCACATGGTATAATTATACAGACATTAAAAAATGGAGACACGTTTTACTTTCTCCCTGCCCACTCGGGAGCCGGTCCTGGTTTCTTCGTCAACGGTTCCTTCGTGAACTGTGGCTAGCGAAAAAGTGGTTGAGGGATGCAATAGAAAATGACTTCATCGTCATTTGACGTGCATGCAGGGATTCCAAATTCTCACCGTCGTCACCACCATTATCATCAAAATGAGGAAATTGTGCCTGGAAGTGAGATGGAGCCCACGACATCTAAGGTAGATCTAGATTTGAAGAACAAAACATTGTTTTCTTCTCTTCAGAAACAAATCATTTTGCTATCGAAACCCCGAGCAAGAAGATGCAAATTTTGGACCGCAGATTTGCATTCAGCCGTCAAAAATTGGCATTCGGATTCTTTGTTCGGACTTGTCTGGACGGCGATTTCGATCATTAGCTCTTACCTTGCTCGTCGCTGGGAATTAATGCTTACACAGAGTAGTATTTCGTAATTGTGAAATGGCGGCAGCTCTTTCCGAATGATCCTTATCGAGCATCCAGTGAATTAGTCACCCACGAGCGACGAAATTCTAATTGCGGCTTTCTTAATTTAGATTGCGGCTTTCTTTAAATCCACGATAGGCTTCGCAGGGTCCACAACAAAAACTTTGACGGCCTGATGGATATCAACCTTAGATAATTTCACCGCTATCCACAGCTCAATACATAGAATATCATAAATTACTGCCATGAACCTTAATCCACAATTCAAATTCTAGAGCCCGAATAAAGAGCCCACCCGAGACCAAGGCCACAGTATGGAAGCCGTCGTTCTCACACAATGTTGACCTCGACAACCCCGAGCAAGAAGATACGGCTGCGGAATTCCCATGACAGGCTCCTGCGGGTAGTTGGCAACGCCCTGAAATGTCCCATAATATCCCTGTCCAGCAGCCACCCTCGTATACTCGTCGAATCGTGAATCACCATTCATCTTCAAAGCAAGCGGAGTTCCAACCTTAAATCTTTGTGCCCAATTATACAGAATCTTTGGTTATAAATAGGGTGAATTTGGAACCTTAAACCTCTAACTCAATTATCAAATACTTAAAGATACCGCTGGAAAATAGCTTGAGACATAATTATTGGCATCTCCCTATTAATGCGCACCCCAACCTTTCGCCGAATGGCTGGCATAAGAGATTTAGCCACTTCTTCCTCCCTGTAGCCATAGTTTGTGGAACCCATTTTCTCTTTGGTGATTGCAACAAATTAGGGCTTGTCTTAACCTTGCTCTGATTCCATGTTAATTTATGCACATGTTCTATGCCATTTCAGATTAGGGCACAATACTAAAGAAGATAGAACATACTAATAGATCGATGGAAGACAAGCCAAAACAAAGATGATAGATGGTGGCATTACGGCGATCAGCAGGATGCTTCTACCAGGAAAGTCTCCAATAGGTCATTCAGCCAAGCGTGTCACACATAACCCAGAACAACCCAAACACAGAACCGTCCATATATATCATAGCTCCAACACTATCCATAGAGAGAGAATTCCTCCACAACAATGTGTGTCAAATGAACTCTAAGTCTCTCCAATATATAGGAATCTTTGGGGGTGTGTGACACGTACTTTAAGACATTTAAGTCTATATTTTATTCTAGGTCGACCTAGCACATAAGTGGAATAAATTCAAAGTATATGTTCTGCTCATCCGATCAAGATGATCTTTAGATCAATCTTACACCTCTTCGAAAGAGGAATCCAATAAAAATATTGGGATCGTCATCTAAGTAGCACAACTCGGAGTTTGGACCTAGTTGTCCAATTTTAACAGGGGGGATAGAGAGAGAGTTACAGAGTAGAAGGAGGGAGGTGGGAGGGAGTGAGTGTGGGAGATGGAGGGAGGGAGAGGGGGAGAGTGGAGAGATGGAGGGAGGGAGGGAGGAAGGGAGGGGAAGAGAGGGGGATATGGAGGGAGGGAGATTATTATAGAGAGGAAGAGAAAAAGATAGGGGGAGGAAGAGAGAGAGAGGGGGGAGAGGGTTAGAGAAAGTAAGAGAGAGAGGTGGGGGGGAGGGAAGTAGGAGGGTAAGGAGAGGGGATAGGGATGAATAAAGGGGCATGAGACGAGTGTGAGAGAGGGAGAGAGAGAGGATTAGATATGAAGGGAGGGGGGAAGAGGGAAACAGAGAGGGGGAGGGGGAGAGGGAAAGAGAGTTGGGGCGAGGAAAGGAGGGAGTGAGTTAAGGGCTTGACAAGTAGGGAGGGAGAGAGAGATGAGGAGTGTAATAGAGAGGGGAGGGGATAGGGTGAGGAAGAGGGATATTTAGAGAGAGTGTATAAGAAGAAGAGAGAGGGGGGGGAGAGAGGGGGGAAGGGATGGGGGAGAGGGAGTGTGTTAGAGAGAGGAAGAGAGAGAGGGGGGGAAGGGAGGGAGGTAGGAAGGTAAATAGGGGGCAGAGAGATAGAGACTAAGGGTAGAGAGGAAGAGAGAGATAGGTAAGGGGAAATTGAAAGAGAGGAAAGAGGAGATGGGGGAGGGGGAGGGAGAGAGGATAAAGTATGAGAAAAAGAGAGAGGGGGGAGAGAGAGTGAGATATGTATGGAGGGAGGAGAGGGAGGGAAGGTGAGGGAGAGAGTGATGGGGGGAAGGATGATGGGGGGGGGACAGTGAGAGAGTTAGGTGGGAGATGGAGGGAGGTGGGAGGGAGTTTGTGGGGGAGATGGAGGGAGGGAGTAGGGGAGAGTGGAGAGATGGAGGGAGGGAGGGGAAGAGAGGGGGAGATGGAGGGAGATAGCGATAGGGAGAGAGGGGGAGGGGGAGGGGGCGTGGGGGAAGAGGAGGGAGAGATAAGGAGATAGGGGAAAGGTGAGGGAGGAGGGAGGGATAGGGAGAGAGGGAGTGAGTGGTGGGTAGGGAGTGAGCGAGTGGTGAGGGTGATGGAGAGAGGGAGGGAAGAGGAGGGGGGGGAGGTATATGGAGAGAGGGGGGAGGGGTGGCAGGCATCGAGGGAGCTAGGGGTGGAGAGAGGGGGTGGGGACGCATCGAGGGAGCTAGGGGTGGAGAGAGAGAGAGAGAGAGAGAGATGGGGGGAGATAAAGATATAGATATAGAGAGGAAAAAAGAGGAGAGGGATTAAGGGTAGAGAGGGGGAGAGAGAGAGAGGTAGAGGAAATTGAGATAGAGAAAATAGGATATGGGGGACAAGAAAGAGAGGGGGGAGGGAGAGGGAGGGGAGAAGAGAGAGTGTTAGAGGGAGAAGAATAGAGAGAGAGAGGATGAGGGATGAGCATAAGGGATATATGATGAGAGAGAGTGAGAGAGGTATGGATGGGGTGCAAGGAGAGGTCAAGGCAATGAGTTAGTGAGTTATGGGGGGGATGGAGAGAGGGAGGAATGGGGGAGCAGGGGGAAAAAGAGGGAGTTAGGGGGGAGATGGAGGGAGGGATCAAGGGAGAGAAATAGGGAGGGAGTGACAGATGGTGAGAATAGAGAGAGAGAGAGAGAGAGAGAGAGAGAGAGAGTAAGTAATGGGGAGGATATATAGAGGGAGGGAGGGAGAGTGATAGAGAAAGTGGGGGGGGGGAGAGAGAGAGAAAGAGAAGGGTAGGGGTGGGGGAGAGGGACGAAGGGGAGAGAGGGAGGGAGGGAGGAGATGTAGAGAGAGAGAGAGAGAGAGAGAGAGAGAGAGAGAGAGAGATGGGGGGAGATAAAGATAGATATATAGAGAGAGGAAAAAAGAGGAGAGGGACTGAGGGTAGAGAGGGGGAGAGAGAGATAGGTAGAGGAAATTGAGATAGAGAAAATAGGATATGGGGGACAAGAGAGAGAGGGGGGAGGGAGAGGGAGGGGAGAAGAGAGAGTGTTAAAGGGAGAATAATAGAGAGAGAGAGGATGAGGGATGAGCATAAGCGATATATGGCGAGAGAGAGTGAGAGAGGTATGGAGGGGGTGCAGGGAGAGGTCAGGGCAGTGAGGTAGCAAGTTATGGGGGGGATGGAGAGAGGGAGGAATGGGAGAGCAGGGGGGGAAAAGAGGGAGTTAGGGGGGAGATGGAGGGAGGGATCAAGGGAGAGAAACAAGGAGGGAGTGACAGATGGTGAGAATAGAGAGAGAGAGAGTAAGTAATGGGGAGGATATAGAGAGGGAGGGAGGGAGAGTGATAGAGAAAGTGGGGGCAGGGGGGAGAGAGAGAAAGAGAGGGGTAGGGGTGACGGAGAGGGACGAAGGGGAGAGAGGGAGGAGATGTAGAGAGAGAGAGAGAGAGAGAGAGGAAATGGAGGGAGAGTGAGTGATGGGGAGAATAGAGAGAGGGAGGGAGGGAGAGTGTTAGATAATGGGGGGGAGATGGAGTGAGAGAGAGAGAGAGAGGGTGGGGTGGGGGTGAGGGTGGAGGAAGAGGAAGGAAGGGGAAAGAGGGAGGGGGTGACTAAGAGAGAGAAAAGAGGATATGGGGGACAAGAGAGAGGAAGAGGGAGTGGGAGGGAGGGAGAGAGTTAGAGAGAAATGGAGATAGAGAATGAAAGACAAAGAGAGATAGAGAGGGTGGGTGAGGGATGAGTGGAAGAGAGAGGGAGGGAGGGAGGTACGGATGGGGGGTAGAAGGGACATGGTTAGGAGAGAGTTGATGGTTGGATAAAGATAAGGAAGTAGGGGTAGAGGGGGTGAGATATTTGTACAACCTTGGAGATTCAAGTGTTCTATTGTATTTTCGTACAATTATTGTATCTCATCGCTGCAAGGTAAAATTCTACTAATATTCTATTGGCTGGGAGCATGGCAGCTCAGCTAGCTAGGTGGATTGTGTTCGGTTGAATTTTAAACAATGATTATAGTATTTTCTCATCTCCATGACAATTTGTTGATGTGCTATTCTACAGGAACATGACAGTTGAGCTCACATATGGCTTGTATCTCGTTGCATTGTACGCACCAATTACCATATCTGCATTATCACACTCTTTGGGTAGTGTGATTTTGGACGAAAGGGTCAAACCATCATGCTACCGGCAGTTATACTCTCGACCATAAGATCTAATGTTTTATTTTACCTGTGCATGAAATTTTGCTATAACATTTTTTGTTTTTTTATTACATTATTTTGAGTATAATATGTATTTTTCAATTTTCTATGAAAAACAATTGTATTTATTATTTTTATTACATCATTTTCAATAATCTATAAAAGTATAACGTTTGGTGATATATATATATATTATAATATTAGATGGTTTTCTCCTTTACATGTGAACTATCTTGAATTTATTTTAAATTTAATTTCATTAAGCATTCAAAATATCAAATTTCTTCATTTATAAATTTTTTAATTATTTAATTTTAGGTTATAGATTAACTTTTTATATTAAAAAATATATACATTAATAAATTTGATCCTCTACTGTCATAAAAAGAATAATTCAAAAATTCTTAAATGTTATTATATATATGTGTGAGAAATGATATTTAAATTCATTGTGTTTAAGATGGAGTTGAATTATAACTCTAATACTAGGTCTCTTTATTTTTTCTTTACAACATCTCTTCTATGGTAAATTGTAAAAAACCTTAATAATATGGAATCAATTTCTTACTATGTAAGGAAGGGGAGAGGGAGAGAGGGGGAGCGAGACGGGGTGGGTGGCAGAGAGAGAGGGGGGAGAGGGAGGAAGAAAGGGGCATGGGACAATTGCGAGAGAATGAGAAACAAAGAGAGAGTTGGGGTGGAAGAGAGAGAGAAGTAGATATGGAGGGAGGGGGAAGAGGTAAAAAGAAAGGGGGAGGGAGAGAGGGAAAGAAAGTGGGGGAGAGGAATGGAGGGATTTAATTAGGGGGTTGATAGATAGGGAGGGAGAGAGAGATGAGGGGTGTAAGAGAGAGGGGAGGGGAAAGGGAGAGGAAGAGGGAGATTGTGAGAGAGAGATAGAGAGAGAGTAGAAGAAGAAGAGAGAGGGGAGAGAAGGAGAGGGAAATGGAGGGAGGAGAGGGAGAGTGTTATAGAGAGGAATAGAGAGAGGGGTGAGAGGGAGGCAGGGAGGTACTTAGGGGGCAGAGAGAGGGAGAAATAGTGAGAGGTAGGGAGAGAGAGAGAGGGAGTGGAGAGAGAGAGACGGGGGGGGATGGGAGAGGGACTAAGGGTAGAGAGGAAGAGAGAGAGAGGCAAGGGGAAATTGAGAGGAAAGAGGAGAGGGGGAAGGGAGAGGGAGGGAGGGAGAGTGTTAGTGGGAGAAGAAGAGAGAGAGAAAGGTTGAAGTAGAAGAAGAAGCGAGAGTTGGGGGGAGAGATTGAAAGATTTATGGAGGGGGGAGAGGGAGGGAAAGTGAGGGATAGAGTGATGGGGGACTGGAGAAAGGGAGGGATAGTGAGGGAGGGAGTGATGGGGGGGATGGAGAGAGGGAGGATGGGGGGGGATAGAGAGAGAGTTAGGGGGGATATGGACCGATGTGGGAGGGAATGAATGGGGGAAATGGAGTGAGGGAGCGGGGGAGAGTGGAGAGATGGAGGGAGGGAGGGAGGGAAGGAGGGGAATATAGGAGGAGATGGAGGGAGGGAGAGAGCAAGGGAAATAAGGGGTGGGGGAAGACAGAGAGGTGGGAGAGGGAGGTAGAGAAATAGAGGGGGAAAGTGAGAGATAGGGAGAGGGAGAAGGGGAAAGAGAGAGAGGGAGGGAGAATGTTAGACCAATGAAGAGATAGAGGAGGAGAGAGGGAAGGATGAGGTTAAGTAGGGGGAGAGGGAGGCAGAGCGGGAGAGGGGGAAATTGAGAGATAGAAAGGGAGAAGGGGAGAGAGAGAGAGGGAGGGAGAGAGGAAGAGAGAGAGGGAGGAAGATTGTTAGAGAAAGGAAGAGAGAGAGGGGGGGGGAGAGGGAGAAAGGGGGAGAGAGAGAGGGGGTCGGTGGAAGAGAGAGAGGGGGGAGAGGGGAGAAGAAAGGGGCATCAGACGATTGTGAGAGTGGGAGAGAGAGAGAGAGAGAGAGGAGTACATATGGAGGGAGTGGGGAAGAGGGAAACAGAGAGGGGGAGGGGGAGAGGGAAACAGAGTGGGGGAGAGGAAAGGAGGGACTGATTTAGAGGGTTGACAGATAGGGAGGGAGAGAGAGACGAGGGGTGTAAGAGAGAGGGGATGGGAGAGGGTGAGGAAGAGGGATATTGGGAGAGAGATAGAGAGAGAGAGTAGAAGAAGAAGAGAGAGGGGGAAGAGAGAGAGAGAGAGAGGGAGAGGGATAGGGATGGAGGAGAGGGAGAGTGTTAGGGAAAGAAAGGGAGAGAGGGGGGAGAGGGAGGGAGGGAGGTACTTAGGGGGCAGAGAGAGAGAGTGGGATGGGAGAGGGACTAAGGGTAGAGAGGAAGAGAGAGAGAGGCAGGGTGAAATTGAAAGAGAGGAAAGAGGATAGGGAGGGAGGGTGTGTTAAAGGGAGAAAAAGAGAGAGAGAGAGAGAGAGGATGAAGTAGGAGAAGAAGAGGGAGTGGGGGGGGGGGGGAGAGAGTGAGAGATGTATGGGGGGGGAGAGGGAGGGATCGAGTGATGAGGGGAATGGAGAGAGGGAGGGATAGTGAGGGAGCGAGTGATGGGGGAGATGGAGAGAGGGAGGATGGCAGGGGGATAGAGAGAGAGTTAGGGGGTAGAAGGAGGGAGGTAGGAGGGAGTGAGTGGGGGAGATGGAGGGAGGGAGTGAGGGATAACGAAGAGATGGATGGGAGGGAGGGAGGGGAAGAGAGGGGGATATGGAGGGATGGAGATTGTTACAGAGAGGAAGATAAAAATATAGGGGGGAGGGAGAGATGGAGAGAGCGAGGGAAAGACAGGGTGGGGGAAGATAGAGAGGGGGGAAAGGGAGGTAGAGGAACAGAGGGGGAAATGAGAGAGAGGGAGAGGGAGAAGGGGAGAGAGAGAGAGGGAGGGAGAGTGTTAGATAAATGAATAGAGAGAGAGGGGGGAGAGGGAGGTAGAGCAGCAGAGGGGGAAATTGAGAGAGGGGGAGAGAGGGGGGAGGGGGGAGAGTTTTAGAGAAAGGAATAGAGAGAGGGGGGGAGAGGGAAGTAGGAGGGTAAGGAGGGGGGAGAGGGATGAAGAAAAGGGCACGTGACGAGTGTGAGAGAGGGAGAGAGAGAGAGAGAGAGAGTTGGGGTGGAAGAGAGAGGGAGGAGTAGATATGGAGGGAGGGGGGAAGAGGGAAACAGAGAGAGGGAGGGGGAGAGGGAAAGAGATTGGGGGAGAGGAAAGGAGGGAGTCAGTTAAGGGCTTGACAGGTAGGGAGGGAGAGAGAGATGAGGGGTATAAGAGAGAGGGGACAGGAGAGGGTGAGGAAGAGGGAGATTGGGAGAGAGAGATAGAGAGAGAGTATAAGAATAAGAGAGTGGGGGTAAGAGAGAGATGGAGAGGGAGAGGGAGGCAGGAGAGGGAGTGTGTTAAAGAGAGGAAGAGAGAGAGAGGGAGGGAGGAGAGGGAGTGTGTTAAATAGAGGAAGAGAGAGAGAGGGTGGGAGGGGGAGGGATGGATGGTGGTACTTAAGGGAGGGAGAGAGAGAGAGAGAGAGAGGGACTAAGGGTAGAGAGGAAGAGAGAGAGAGGTAGGGGAAATTGAAAGAGAGAAAAGAGGAGAGGGGGGAGGGAGAGGGAGGAAGGGCGAGTGTTAGAGGGAGAGAGAGAGAGATGATGAAGTAGGAGAAGAAGAGAGAGGGGGGAGAGAGAGTGAGAGATGTATGGAGGGGGGAGAGGGAGGGAAAGTGAGGGAGCAAGTGATGGGGGGGGATAGTGAGAGAGTTAGGGGAGCGATGGAGGGAGGTGGGAGGGAGTGAGTGGGGGAGATGGAGGGAGGGAGCAAGGGAGAGTGGAGAGATGGAGGGAGGGAGGGATAGGGACAGAGGGGGAGGGGGAAGTGGGGGAATAGGAGGGAGGGATAGGGACATAGGGGGGAAGGTGAGGGAGGAGGGAGAGATAGGGAGAGAGGGAGTGAGTGGTGGGTAGGGAGGGAGTGAGTGGTGGAGAGGGGGGGGGAGACAGGGAGGGAGAAATGGGGGGACATCGAGGGAGCTAGGGGTGGAGAGTGAGAGAGAGATGGGGGGAGATAAATATAGAGAGATAGAGAGAGGGAAAAAGAGGAGAGGGACCTAGGGTAGAGAGGGGGAGAGAAATAGAGGTAGGGGAAATTGAGAGATAGAAAAGATGATATGGGGCACAAGAGAGAGAGGGTGGAGGGAGAGGGAGGGGAGAAGTGAGAGTGTTAGAGGGAGAAGAATAGAGAGAGAGATGATGAGGGATGAGCATAAGGGATATAGGGTGAGAGACAGTGGGAGAGGTATGGAGGGGGGACATGGAGAGGTCGGGGCAGTGAGGTAGCGAGTTATGGGGGGATGGACAGAGGGAGGAAGGGGAGAGGGGGCGTGAACAGAGAGGGTGTTGGGGGGAGATGGAGGGAGGGATCAAGGGAGTGAATGATGGTGAGAGAGAGAGAGAGATAGAGAGAGAGGGAGAGAGTAAGTAATGGGGAGGATATAGAGATGGAGGGAGGGAGATTTTTAGAGAAAGGGGAGAGAGAGAGAGAGAGAGAGAGAGAGAGAGAGAGGTGGGGTGGGGGATAGGGATGAAGGGGAGAGAGGGAGGAGAGAGAGAGAGAGAGGGAGAGAGAGAGAGAGAGGGGTAGGGGTGGCAGGAGATGGAGGAAGGGGAGAGACGGAGGGGGTGACTGAGAGAGAAAATAGGATATGGGGGACACGAGAGAGGGAGAGGGAGAGGGAGCGAGGGAGAGAGTTAGAGAGAAATGGAGATAGATAGATAAAGACAACAAGAGATAGAGAGAGTGGGAGAGGGGAGAGGGAGGGAGGGAGGTACAAATGGGGGGAAGAAGGGACAGGGTTAGGAGAGAGTGATGGGGGGATAAAGATAAGGAAGGAGGGGTAGAGGGGGTGAGATGGAGAGACAGAGGGGTGCCAAAGAGGGAGTGAGGGGGGATATGGATGGGGGAGCGAGGGGTGGGGAATAGGGAGGGAGTGAGTGATGGACGAGGGAGGGGGGGAGTGAGTGATGGGGGGGGGGAGGTGGGGATATGGGCAGAGACGACAATAGAGAAAGAGTGAACGCAGGTTGGGAGAGAGAGAGAGAGAGAGAGAGAGAGAGAGAGAGAGAGAGAGAGAGGTGTGAAGAGAGGTTTGGAGGGGGGATAGAGAGGGACATGAAGGGAGTGAGTGATGGGGGGATGAAGAGAGGGAGGAAGGGGGATAGGGGATTCAATGGAGATAGAGAGGGGGGAATAGGGAGGGAATGTGGAGGGGATATGGAGGGACAGAGTGGGGTGGGACAGGGAGGAATTGAGGGGGGTAGATAGAGGAAGGGAGGGAGGGGTGGGGGGAGAGGAAGGGAGGGAGGGGTGGGGGGATATATAAATATGAGAGGGGAAAGAGGGAGGGAGAGGGAGGGGACAAGCGAGAGATAAGGAGAGAGAGATATAGAAGAAGAGGAGGGGGGTGAGAAAGAAGGGGGGAGTAGAGGGAGAAAGGGGGAGTGTTAGAGAGAAAGGGTGAGGGAAGATCATAAGAGGGAGAAGGGGGGGAGAGAGAGGGAGGGAGGTACGAAGGGGGCAGAGGGAAGTACAATGGGAGGGAGAGTTTGAGGGACAAAGAGAGAGAGAGAGAGAGAGAGAGAGGGAGTGAGGGAGGTATGGAGGGGGGGGGTGGAATATGGGGAGAGAGAGAGGGGTATGTAGGAGGGAGATTATAAGGGGGGAGAGAGATGGGGAGTGTTAGAGAGAGAGTGTGAGGGAGCATAAGTGGGAGAAGGGGGGAGAGAAAGGGAGGGAGTTACGAAGAGGGGAGAGGGAGATACAATGGGGGAGAGAGAGAGAGAGAGAGAGAGAGAGAGAGAGCTAGGTATGGATGGGTGATCTGAATATGGAAAAACTATTTTTTTTGTGCTATCTTCCTCATCAATATAAAAGAAAAGTGCTTAAGGATTGTGTCAAATAGCAAGTTTATGAGAGGTTTTATGTGTTAAATATGTGTGTATTTTATGAGCAATTCATGAAGTAAATTTCCTTTAAAAACACATAAACAACAAGTAAATTGCAGTGAATATAATACACAGTAAACCCATTACACAATACTAATGAAGGAGTTCACCCCTCCTCGGCTACGTCTCCTTGGACCAGCTCCAATGGATTGGCCCTCTTTGATTAATTGATCAAAAATTTGAATACAGTCATTTCCTGAGCTCTAATGGCTCTCAAACCTGCTCCAATGGCTCTGGGACACCCCCAATACCCCTGTTTTGGTTTGGCTAAGTCAAATTACGACTCTCTGGGCAAAAGTTAATCCTCTTTCAATAAACCCCACTAACTACTTTGCTAATTTAGTTAATTGCGCCCCTAACTGGTAGTTCTGCCAAAAATAGAGCAACTCCGCCAATTTAATCGCAATTAATTTCTAAGTGGGGATTAGCGCTAGTTAAGCGCAGTTAATGTGGTAAACCCGAACTTAATCTAATACAAAATTAAATTACGTTTTAACATCTTTTAAAAATGGATTAAGGTTAATAAAGCGGCTTTAAAAGTTTTAATTCCCCGCGCATTTGTTGGAGCGCCCGCTGTGGTCACAGGAAGTGGTCCCATGGACCAGGGCTAGTCCCATGAGATATATCAATAGGCCCCTTAATGCCAACTGAAGTTAAATCACAATTATGTTTGTGAACCAACATATGATAATCCAAAATAGATCATGTTGCCAAAGAGATGAGTCATCCATCGTTATTAGATTAAAGTCATATTCATATTAAATAAACTGCCACATTAAGCCATAATCATACTAATAAAGTGTCATATCATAGACGAAGCCTTATCTTACCATGTCACTGACATACACATATAAGGAGAGTCTATTGTATCTTTTATTTGAATCACAAGAATATACATACCATGTATACATGGCAGACATATTAGAGGAGTTGTGTCTTCCATGTGATATATTTCCATACCATTCATAGAGTGTCTGCCATGAAGACCTATGTCTTCCATGCCATATATTTCCATACCATTCATACCGTGTCTGTTGTGAAGAACTATGTCTTCCATGTCATATATTGCGATATCCCTATCTTTCGAGAACAATCAGAGTTAGTATGATGACATCCATAAGATATAAGGGCACAATCTAGTCTGATCATATGACATCATGTTACAAATTTTTTGTCATATTCATTAGATTAATTTCATAGAAACAAATATCTTTGTTTTGCACATACATCATTGTTATAGGACATCATAGATAACAGGATATACAAAAGATATGTTAGGTTATTGTCTAATCAATGGTAAATTTTTCGTATATTACAGCCACAAAAATTACCATAAGTGAGCCTTAGAAAATTAGATCCAATCCACTGTAAGCCCACATATACAAGCTATGAATGTGATCTATTGTTATATGCCATGGGGAATAGAAGAGACATAAGCTATTGTGAACCACATATACATGTCACTTAGGACACAATGCGAGATATGGTACTTGCGATCCTCAGGAATATATATCGGTAAGATCAATAAAAGATATAGAAATACCATATGCAAGTTACAACGAATCAGTGAGATCAGTACAAGCTATAGAAATACCATTTGCAAGTTACAACGAATCACCACAGTGATCCATAGTACGAATGATAAAGTGAGTTATCAAAGAGATGAATAGAGTGGGACATAACATCACTCTAATCTATGCGAGCCACATAATACACTCCATTGAGAAGTGTGTTTTCCAAATAACAATTCATGCCATAGAGAATATGACAATGAGCTACCCACATTTCCTATACAAGCTTGCCACAAGAGCCGATACAATACCTCTATATGGGCTCAGATCAGAAGAGATCTCACTGTCATGATAATTTTCATTTGATTAATCATGTTGCCACAAAAAGACCACATGATTTACTATGGAGAAATCGAAGAGACAAGTCACCTTCGTAGAGTATTCTTTTCACTCAAACCTTAGAAAGAGATATGAAAATTATTTTAGAGTGAGACACAAACGGTTGAATATATAAGCTTATATGGTATAAATTGGTGGCTCAATTTGGGAATATGACCTTTGAATTTTGGAGGGAAATTGAATTCAAATTTAAATATATAAATTTTATTTTATATACAATTTTAAAATTATTTTCCATAATTAAGTATGGGCTAGGGAATTTCTCCCTAACTACGAAATATGTTCCTAACTACCAAAATTAACATATTGTCCAATTATGAACTAGAGAAAAAAATATAGCCAAAGCCTTCTATATTATAATTCCCTTTGAGAATTTTACTTTCTTACCAATCTTCAATGATATCATGAAATAGATATTTTTATTTCAAAGCATGACTCATACAGGTGTTTTGTGCTCATGTCCATAAACTTTGACCTATCAAGGATTTCTTAAAGGAGACAAGGCCTTTCACTCACTCTCCAAATTTATGTGGATGCCCCTTTTCCCACCTTACAAAACGATATCATTCCAAAATAAAATTAATATTAAAAAAATATAATTTGCAAAACAAAATCAGTTTAATATAAATATATCACGAGACTTGTTTCTTGGGCTATACATTATTCAATGCGACCGGGTATATATACTGTCCACCATAATTGGCAGTATATGCCCAACCGCATTTAATAACATATAACCAGGAAATAAGGTTTGCCTAAATATATTACTAACCTTACTTCTCTATGGGAGTGACGTAAAAAAAACAAGATCTAAAAATAGAAAAACTGCAAACTTACTGCAAACTTTATTGTTGGAAAATAAAATTACAACTCATAAGTTGTCCCCGACTTTGAAATCTTTAGATTTAGTTTAAACTTTAAAGTATTATATAATTCAAATTTGTTGTTATGGAAATTTTTTTTTTTGTTATTTGTCATTTTTGTTGGAGTAGTTTTCAGACTTATATAATCTTGTAAGGATTGGATCATAAGATTTGTAGAAACTAGGCACCTAGCACAATTGCGAAACTATAGGAAAATAATTTCTTGCAATTTCAAATTCAACCAAATCTTCCATATAAATATAACCTTTACCTTATAACAAATTATCATCCAACCAAAAAGATAAAAACAAAAATTAAAAGAAGAAAAAAAATTCAATTTAAGTGTATAATTGTTTCAATGACACAAATTTATCACTCCGACTTCCTGTGACACCAACTCCTAAACTTCCTAGAGTCTAATAAGGAATCAAATAACTCAAATTATGGTAAAGAAAGTCCACAAACCTTGTATTGCATAAAGACGTTGTTAAAATCTAATGTAACAAAGAAATACATAGTTAAATTCACTGTTTAAAAAAATTAAAATCAAAATAAAAGAAATGATGTTAAAATATCACCATCATATTAGTGAGCTAAGAAGTTCATGTGTAAGTTGCATGTCCATTTGTTCCCTTTAAAATAAAAATAAATTATCTTGAAAACAATGTCCACTATAATAAAAAAATATTTATATGTGAAAAAAATAGGTGAATAACATGTTTAAACCTTATAATTTTCAAAAATATTTCAACAGGAGATTTAAATAAATTAATTTAAAAAAATATTTCAACAATAAATTATTTCAAGGTCTATGTTAAGTAATTTCTATCGATAGCTTCATATATATCTATATATAGAAAAAAATTTGTTAAAATAAAATATTTTGATGTTGTATATAAAAATATTTAAATAAAAAATACAATTTAAACAATGAAAAACTACAGTATATTTTTCACTCTAAAGAAATTTGTATCTTCTGCACAAGAATTTCAACTTCTCATATACTTTCCCTAAACTTAAATATTAGATCTAATAAAAATATAAAGAGAGGAAATATTTGAAGCATTAATAAACCATATCAATATAACTTGTGAAGGATTGCAATTTGCAAATAAACCAGCCTAGATCCATCTAACTCTGGATCTATCATTACAATTTTGTTTATTCTAGTTTGTACTAATAGAAGAGTTATTTCAAGAACCCAAAGTTATAATTCGAGATCCATATTAATATCCATATTAATTCTTAATGTTTTTTCTTTGAAAATATATCAACCACCACTAACAAAGTGAGATGTATTACCATTGAAAAATAAAAAATTACATTTTTCTAATTTTAATAATGAAACTAAAATTAATTAGTATTAAATTAATTAATTAATCAAAATTAGACCTTCTGAGTAATTTTATGCTATAATACATAACTATTGAAAATAGAACCTCATTACTAATTTCTATTCTACCAGCTTTAAGACGGTGGATAAATTTGGGAAGATATTAAAGAAAGAGTAGTGCACTTGAGGAAAAATCTTATGACATGATCTTGTGCTTCATAACTCCACTTTCTCCCAATTCTTATCTGTTACTTTTTTGACCTTGTCCCTCATATATTACAACCTTACAAAGTTTTGGGAGAAAATGGATTGTCATAACAATTTTATTAGAAATTGTATATTTTTCTATATCAAAAAATTCAAGTCAATTATCTTGTATGTTTTGAACCTAACTACATGGGAAAAAAGTGTGCTTAAAGTTATATACGTGTTGTTACAAAGAGGAAAATATATATATTATGTTGGAATATGTAATTCCTACTTATCTTCGGTTGTGACCTTCTATGTATAGTGTATGTTCCTAGTCCATAGGAGTTAGTTAAAACTATTCCTTGTTTGGTGTGTGGCTGAGATATTCTCTCAACCAACTTATTGTACGTCCAAGATATCTTCCCTATCTTGAGACAATCCTTCATGTATATATGTAACTCTATTTGATTAATAGGATAGAGCTTGCATGCTCATTTTTTATCTTGGTATCAGATCCCATAAGGGCCTGGACCTCGGCCCCTTCTGGGCTTAGGAAAATAAGAGAGAAAGTATATTTTTTTTAATTTTAGTATTTAAGTTTTTCCATCGAGGAGCGTTATGAGAATGTTGCAGGAGAATGAACCATTAGCTATGTGCATGGATCTACTGCATGGTTGGGTGTAGAGGCAGATCGGATCTCAGCGTTTATTTTTTCTCTGGAAGGGAATCAAGATTGTGCTCTCCAGCGTAGCACAAGCGTGAATTGCAGATCGGTTTTTATGTTGCAGATAATGAGTGGATTGGAGAAAATTCATACCTGAATTGTTATTTTGAGATGAGAAGCAGTTGTTGTGTCGCAAAATATTTTGAAACTATTGCAATCTGCAAACTGGCGCAAGATCTTCATGGTGTAGGATGAGCAGATGACCCCAGCTCCGTTCTGGAATGTGGAGACTCCTTCGACACCTTGTTTGGATCCTCCAGCGCATTTGAACCCCCAGCTTTGATTTTTGCCTTTTATCAAGCACTTATTGAATTGATGAATCACACTCTCCGTCGTCAACTCGGTTTCCTCTGGCAGCATCTGAAGGCGGGTGAGGTGCACTTCCTTTGGAAGTCAGGGGAATATATATTGACCTGAAAGTGTGCGTGGGAGATTAGGAGGTAGAACCTCAGACATAATCAGAAAGTTAGAACTTGCGTACATACCGGCGGGAATGAAGCACATTGAGGGTATATTAAATTTTTTGGCCCAGCCGAAGAGAAAATTGGCGATGAGGCAGCGGAAGGGAAGGCCTGCATCGTAAGCCTGTTGCGTGAGTGTGTTGGTGCTGGATCCAGCGAGGGAGATCCGTTGGAGTTTATCTTCGTCGAGCTCCAGTGGAATATTTTTGTTTTGGAGCTGTCCGGGTTTGTTTAAGCTTCCCAACATCATCGGAATCGTGCTTTATTTCCTTTAAGAAGGCTTCCACATCCTTCATGGTGAGTCGCTCCTTTGGATTTGAATTAATGCAGATCAAAGCTATGCCCACCATGTGCAACATGTCTTGAATTTGGTAATCGGGGTGGCCTTGAAGCCTGGGGTCCATTGCCTCGACAGTCTTTATTGTGTTGTAGGGTCTATTTTACCCAGTCCACTATATGCATACTATTAGGAAAAGAGGGATCGATTGGTAGCAGAGGGGAGGGCCAGTGGAGCCGATTTCTCCGCCCATAAATCGTTGTAGGAAGAGTTGGAAAGGGGCGTTCCATCAGTTTGTTGGCTGCGAGTAAAGGAGGTAGCTCATGCCTCAGTCGGGTGCTATTGCTGTTGACCTTGCCGATGAACTCCCCTCGATGAACTTCCAGCATTTTAGTTCGGGCTTTCTATTGCCATTATGTAATAGAGGCTAGCAACATCATTGTCCATGTCATCAGAAGGGCGATAGTCTCGTGGCCCGTGAAGAAACAATTCTTGCACTCGTCTATTAACTACTAGTTCATTAACTTTGAGGTGGAGGAGGAGGAGCTGGTCTGCTATGTTTCGGCGAGCATCAACTCAAGAAAGTCATTTCTGTAGGAGACACTGTGCCCCACATCAAAGATTCTGCCCCCCCCCCCCACTTTCAAAGGCAGATTTTGACAAAGTCCTTGGAAGGAAGAGACCAACTGTTAGCAAGTATGATCTAGAAGTCCATGAGCGATTCAAAAAGGAATTTGGTGAAGAGGGCTGACAAATTTTCTTTGTCAAGGTCTTCTAATTGTATTATTTCCATTATTCTTCGACCAAATTAGTGGCTTGTAACATCTGTCGGTTGTTCTGGATTCTTATAAAAATTAATGGGCATTCGTTGACCACGGGATACATCATTTATATGATTTGGCGGTCTTCTCATTTGAGAATAACTATGCCGACATCGTGAAGGTAGGTGCAGTTAAAGGACTGGTGGATATTCTAATGGAACTCCATCGCCGAAACCTTTGAGTAGTGAAGGGTTGTTGCTCACGGTCGTGGCGTCCAATTGGGTCGCTTTCTGCAACAGGGCATGGTAGAAATCTAAGTCGTGACGGTGGAGCTTTGGGGGCTAACATGGAGAGCCTCTATGGCAAAGGTTCCCATTGCTGCGTTTTAGGAGGAATCGTCCCCAGATCAAGATCTATCTCTGTGTGTATCGCTTACTACTAGACTTCATTATGTTGTGTCACAAATTGAATTGTTGTGGAATGGCGTGAGCTTGCTTTCGAGAAGTGGTCACGGCTTTTGAGAAGTGCTCGCGGTGGTATGTGTGAGCAGAAACTATTCCCCAAGAGATCCTGCACCAGTAAGAGGAACCTTGTAGGGTGGCCTATTGGTGTTTAAGTGATCTGTGAGCTGGAGAATGTCTCCCTACTACGGTTGTTCAAGTTGTTGGAGACTTCCAGTGTGTTTTGGCAATGATGTTGTTTTATTCGGTATCGCATCATTAATATTTTTTGAATGCTTGGTTGTTCTTTGGCGAGAGGATGTATGAGGCCACTGAGAAGGGCCAAGTCCTAAAATGTTGGTTTCAATATGCTGTCAGCACAAGTGTTAGAGTGTCAGCACAAGTGTTAGAGTGTTGGATTCACAAACACATTTCCAGGAAAGGAGTCAATGGTGCTCGAACCTGGTGGTGAATTTGATGGCAATGCTGTCATTTCAAAGAAGGGAGTGTTTATTCCATGGTGCTAGTGAGCACAGATTTAGACCCAGGTTGAATGATTGTGTAGTTAAGATTTTGCAGATGTGGTTGGTGCTCTTGCCTTAATGCACAAAAATCACAGTAATATTTAGATTTTGGAATGTGCTTTTATTGTTATTGTTTTGAAGGGAATATGTCTTGAAAGTTTGTATACATATTGAGATTCGTGACCTCAATATGAAGTCATTTTGTTAGAATTCACGACTCTAACTAATGACGGGTATAGCATGGAGATTCAAGATCAGTATATCCAAAATTCAAAAGTACAAAATCTATGACAAAAATTTTCAAGCGAGAAAGATCTAGCATATGAATGGTATGGTGAGCAGCACAGGATGATGGACAGTAAAGTTTGTGAAAGTTTGTTTTGTGTGAGTTTCTTGGAATAGACTCAATAGCACGTTTTATTATGAGTCACAGATTCTAATTGTAAGCAAGTCTAGGATGTTTTTTGTAGTGGTCATTGTATGTACCTAGTAACTCCAAGAGTTGGAGTTGTGTTGTAAGCCTTGTAAGGCATGTGTATCCCCGTAGAGTTCTTGGTAATCTCAAAACCACTTTTTAATTACAAGTTCGTGGTCAGCCATATACCATTTTACAGTGTCAGTTTGTGGTCAGCCAGAAACCACGTGTAAACATGAAGTGGACTGGAAACAGGTCTATGCCAGTGTTCGCCCACTGATGAAGAGATTCGGTGCAAGGTCGTCGATGAAGAAATCCGGTGAAAGGTCACCGATGAAGGGATCCAGTAAAATTTTATCGAAGAGATCTAAGACAGATCTACTACTGGTGAGAGTTCACCAATGAAGGAAGAGCGTTCTGCAGAAGCCAGACTCTCTTTCGTAGAGCTAACCAGAGGGATTTATATTAATCCATTCAAACATATTTTTTTTAACATGGTTACGGGTCATCCGATAAAACCCACGTTAGAAGGGGATCTGTAGATACAGGTACATGTATGCAGTGATAATGGTTGACAGAACCATGTATGCGAAGGACATCCTACGAGACTAACGGTTGCAGCAGTTGGTACCCATGCATTCCGGTGGATGGTTGCTCCTTTATATGGACGTCGACATATCCTTTTCTTATGTTTGGCCACAACTAGACTTTGCAGACTAGCATGCCAAAGTAAAAAATGAAGATTCCAAAGACTCAAAGTACAAAGCCAAAGTAGTGGTGTGTTCTAGCATATAAATGATGTAGTCAAAGTTTGTTTATGTTTGTAGAATAGACTCATGACCATGGTAGGGTATGAGTCACAATTTGTAATTAGAGCAAATCTACATGTCATTTATTGTTTGTACATGCTGTAAGACCAAGAGAGGCATGCATAACCCTTTGTTATATGTTCCCTCTGTCAGAGAGTTTTAACACCCTGGAAGAGTGTGTCATGCTGGATGGATACACTTGGGTGGGCCGTATTGGTTTTAGACTCCATGAGGTGAAATTTTATATCTAGGGGGTGTTCATCGAGAGGTTGGATGAACCATGTATGTGAAGGACTTCCTAGTAGACTGGCGGTTGTAGCGGTTGGGAACCCATGCATTTCGGTAGATGGTTGTTCCTTTATATGGACATCGACAATAGCATGAACAAGATACAAAGTGTAATTACCAAACAAAACTAGTGTAATCACCAAACAGGACCAGATGTAGATTTTGCAGATAGATATTGAGACAAGTAGTCATTAAGGGGGTGCATTGGAATATGTAATTCCTACTTGTCTCCGGTTGTGACCTTCTATGTATGGAGTCTGTTCCTAGTCCATAGGAGTTAGCTAAAACTATTCCTTGTTTGGTGTGTGGTTGAGATATTCTCTCAACCAACTTATTGTGCATCCAAGATAGCTTCCCTATCTTGAGACAATCCTTCATGTATATATGTAACTCTATTTGATTAATAGGATAGAGCTTGCATGCTAAGTTTTTATCTTATTATTGGTCCCTTTATCTTTGGGATATATAGTGGTAGAAAAGGATATCTTAGAAAACCTCTAATAAGCTACATATTTGTGAACCCTAGAATTCTTCCTCTTGATCAAAATAATTTCATGTTTGTGGAAAAACAAGAAGTTTGAGTTGGAATGTTTCCATAACTATCTTCATAATATTAGTGAATAAGGAAGGTCACACAATGGTACTTCCACCTTGTGTTTCATGTCATCATAATCCTAAGTTTAGGAGCATATATACATGTGGTGATATGTTCTTTTCAACAAAAGTAAAGAGGTTTCAAAAATAAATGATCCTCCTCCACTGATTCTTGGAAAAGAGGTTAATATTATTGGTTAATAAACATGAGCTTACAATATAATATCTATAAATGAGCTTGCTATCTTTTGTTCTCCCATATTCTTATGTTTTTTTCTTTTTCCCCTTATGTTAGATAAGGGATAAGGGACTATTTTTTTCCAAGAGTGATGAAGAATTTTTTTGAATTGGTTTCCTATTAAAGGAGTAGGTATAATCAATAATAGTATTTAAAAAACTTACTATTATATTTGACCTTGAGAGATAGCAATTTGTTGTGCCCATTTGGCTTATTTTAACTTAAAAAGAAGCATCAATCCCCTATTATGTAAGTAGTTGTGGGAAATAGGGATTGAATACATTAGAATCTAATTAGCTAGCTTAAATATATAGTTATGTTGAGGCATGTTTCTCAAAGGCTGTTTGACAAAAAAAATTATTAACTTTTTTTTCATTTTCTTGAGAGAAACCAAGATGGTGTTGTCATAATTGGTCATAGTATTAGATATGGAGCCCCAACCTATTTTTAATCCTTAATTGGATGTTTTGAGAACACATTATAAATCTCATGTTTGTGAAGATGATAATCCTTAATAAAAGACACTCCTAAAATGTTACACAACTATTAAATCATCAAATTCAAAGTAAAAGAAAAATAAATTAAAAATTATGAACTATGATTTTCTATTTATAAGTTTTATAATATATATATATATATATATATATATATATATATATATATCTTTTAATAATTAACTTTTGTTTTTGTTTTTATTAAGTTGAAGTAATAATAATAATTATATCATTATTAAATAATTATTTCCATATTTATGCTTATTTCATAAATTATTATAATATTTTTTCAAAATTTATTACAATTATATAATTATATATATTTTTTGAAAAGTAATTTAAATTAAAAATTCGAAACATAAATTATATATATACAAAGTATATAAAAAGCTGAAAGTAAAAATACTATGCAACTCATAAACATGATTCTTTTGTAAATTTTATAATCATCGAAAACGTCCGCCAATATTTTGAATAGCCAAGTATTAAAATGTAATAACTAATGGAAATATAATAATTGTAAGTCATGGGAAGCATTTTTAATAACCAAATTCAAAAATTTATTTTCATGAATCTTTCGAGGAGCGAAAGAAACTAAACCATGCATATTAAGTAATGCGATGATTGTTTGGGAACGATTAGAATGTCTTAAATTCGGATCGGAGCGTTCAGTGTTAATCTATGCATCCAGATGCGTTGAATAAATGTATAGAGATGTGGGGTCATTGTTCCTTCAATGTCGATTATAGGGAAGGAGTTGTTTTTAGTGTGATTTTTTTGATATATTTTTGGTAAATTTTTTAATCAATTTTTTTTTAAATTTGGAGGGAATTTATTAAAATTATGATAGGTAATCTTGTATTTGGATACCATATATATATATATTAAAAAAAAATTAATTTAAATAAAAAAATCAATATTTCACTTCAAATTTTAATCTATGCATTTAGATGTGTTGAATCATTGTATAGAGATGTGGGGTAGTTGTTCCTTTAATGTTTTAGATTATGTAGATTTGTTTTTAGTGTGATTTTGATTTAGTAGATATGGAATATTTTTAAGGATTTTTTTTTGGTAGATTTTTCTGGTTTTTAAACTTCTGTGATTATAGTTATTGTCTAAATTTCTTTAAAATCTGAAATTGAAATTACATGTTTGATGGATAATTCTGGACTTGGATACCATATATATATATATATATATATATACAAAAAAATCAACATTTCACTTCAATTTTTTCTACCAAATTCGAGCACCAAAAATTCTAAAAAATCACACTAAAAACAACTCCTATTTTTAAGGGTGCAAATTGTTTTGTTCAAAACCCATTTCCCACACAACCATTTCCGTTATCAAAAGCTGGAATTGGATGCGATGCTATGCATTGGATGCAATATTCCATCATCTAGAAACATGACCGTTAAATTGAAGAAGAATCGGAGAGAGAGTCAGTTAATTATCATGCTTCAACTTATTATCATGCTTCGATTTATATAAAATGGCCTTGAACATATGTAGTATTTCAGAAAACACAACGGTTATCAGTATATTTATAGTAAAACTTGACCGTTTTCAAGAAAAGGCAAGGTACACCAAGAGGAAAAGCCAGAAAAACTGGGCACACAAAGAGAAAAAAGCCGGAAAAGCTGGATATACGCGATCTAGTCTAATTTTATTTCACCTTTTTCCCGTTTCTTGTCCTGCTTGTTTTTGTGTCTCTGTGTGGGTTATGCATGTATTATTTATGTTTGTATGTGTTCCTTTTGTGTGAAAATTTTCTAAAGCAGAGGTATTTCAATATTATTCTACAGCTGAACCAACCGGCCAATGCAATCTCCATACTGCTTCTCGATGGATGGATGGATGAGGTAAGGCAGATCTTGTTTTAGTTTGATTTATTAAGTTTGTTTTAATTTGATATAGGAATTTATTGATTATTTCTGGATTTTTGTTTTTGTCATTTTCAGCGTCTTTACTGCTCATTTAGAGAGAGGACAGACCAGGGATTGAGCACGACTAATGAGCAAGATGCTTTAAGGTACCTTGCAATTACTTCTCAATACCTTCTTGATTGTGGTGTAGTTGCTTTAAATATTGATTTACTTATAAGATTTAGGAACTCTTTGGTTAAAAAAATGTAAAGAGTTGATGCGTTAAGGCACATCACAGTTTCTTGTCAATACATTCGTGATTGTGGTGTTGTTACTTTAAATATCGATTTTCTTATCAGATTTAGTAAGTTTTACTTAAAAAATGCAAAGACCTCTTTCTAATTTCTAATTATGTAAATATAGAAATAGCTATGAAAATTAAGTATAGTGTGTGATTTCTCTCTGAATTTCCTCATAATTGAAATGAGAGTGGCAGGCACTCAGGGCAGAAAAGTTGTTAGAAGGGATAAAGAAAAGGAAAACAAAAAAAACCACAATGATTCAATTCTAATATTCAGTGTTACATAGTAATTAATGAATATCTGCATAGTTAATAGCAGTGCTTCATAGAATATATTGAGACCAGAACATATTTTTCTTCTTACACTTAGTTTTCTCGCTATCTAGCTCAATCCTTCTGGTAGATTTAAGGAATCAGGAAAATGAAGGTGAATTATGGAAGAAAAAATGGTTTAATAGTTCTGAACAAATATAATTTAAGAAAGAGTTTTACTTTCAGATTTTAGGTTGCTCTTTGTTTGAATCGATTTTAGTTTAGACGTTTGCTCTGAGGTGTGGATTGAACTTGAAACCACGAGGTTCGGCCTCTTCTCTATCAAGTCGAGCATGGAAGTGGGTTATGTTGGGCTTAAGCAAACTGCAAAGTGCATTTATCAACGAGACTCAGAATCCCCACAACTTTGGCCCCAATATGTTGCCTATATTTGCATCTAAACCAAACCAAAGGATGTGAATCAAGTCATCTTGGTTTTCCCCAAATATGCCCACCTCTGCAAAAACAACTCTGGTACATACGAATTTGATACATAGAAAGTAATAATAGTTGACTAGGGAAATAGAGGATTCTTACACCGAATAGAATTTGATACGAATTTTAACAGTATAATAATCCAAACGAAGTATATGTCAATCGACCATATAATAATCCAATATTAGCAACTACATGCACAACTAAAGAAAAGAGTGAGACTCTGTTCTTTCTTTCTAAACCTAATCCATTGTCTGGGAAAACCCTGTCCTGTTTCAAGATGCAGTTACCCTAATCCGTCGTCTCGAAAAATCTCGTTTCAATATGTAGTTACGTCTTCTGTTAGATATTAGGAGCAAGTATCATATCTCATGATCACCGCAATGTTACACTAATATTCTATTGAATGGGAGCATGACAACTCAGCTAGGTTGGTTAGATGTTACACGTCGATTATCACTATTTCTGTCTCCACAGCATCTCGTTGATTTGTTGTTGTACGAGAGCATGAGAGCTCAGCTTGCGTCTTCTTGGATTATACACACTAATTATCATATCTACATCATCACATTGTTGCGGTATTGTCCTATTGGACGAACGCATAAACCAATCATGTCAGCGAGAAAATTTCTCTCGATCATACGATATCTAATGTTTTTTTTACCTATGTGAAAACTTCATTATATATATATATTTTTATTACATTATTTTCAATATTATATGTATTTTTCAATATTCTATTAAAAGAATTTGCCATATTTGTTTTACATTAATTTCAATAATCTATAATAATAATAAAAATATGTGTTTGGTGATATATATGATTTTGTTCTCCCTTACATATTTACTATCTTAAGTCTATTTTAATTTAGATTTATTAAACATTCAAAATATCAAATTACTTAACGTATAAATTTTTTAATTAAAAAATTTAATTTTACTTTTATGTTATGAATTAATTATTTTATATTAAAAATTATAAAGTAACAAATTTGATTCTCTAAACTTTCAATAAATTTATATTTCACAAAATTTAAGTTGTTAAAAAAAAAACATATATATATATATAAAGATGGGGTTTAATTATACATTTTTTTAAAGCTTTTTCTTTTAAGTGTAATGTTGACAATTAGTTACTAGTTATATATAGTATTTACTATTTATATACTCATTTATTATTTACAAACTAGGTTAGTGTATAGTTGATAAAGCAAGTAGTGGGAGAGGGATAGGGAGAGAGTGAGTGAGGAATATGGAGAAAGGGAGGTAAGGGGAGATGGAGGGGGAGGGGGAGGCAGAGGAAGAGGGGAGAGTGTGGGAGGAGGAGGGAGAAAGATGAAGAGAGGAGTGGGGGCGGAGACAATGGGGGAGGAGGAGGGAGAAATATGGAGGGAGGTGGGGGGAGGATAGAGTGAGTGATGGAAAGATTGGGAATTGGGGGGGAGGAGGGAGAAAGATGAAGAGAGGAGCGGGGGCGGAGACAATGGGGGAGGAGGAGGGAGAAATATGGAGGGAGGTGGGGAGGTAGAGTGAGTGATGGGAAGATGGGGAGTGGGGGAGGAGGAGGGAGAAAGATGAAGAGAGGAGCGGGGTAGAGACAGTGGGGGAGGAGGAGGGAGAAATATGGAGGGATTTGGGGGGTAGAGTAAGTGATGGGAAGATGGGGAAAGGTGGGGGGTGGAGAGAGAAAGAGGGGGGGAGCATATGGAGGGAGGAAGGTGGTGGGTGGAGAGAGAAAGAGGGGGAAGCATATGGAGGGAGGTGGGGCGGTGTGGAAAGAGAAAGAGGGGGGAAGCATATGGAGGGAGGGAGGTAGAGAGGGATGGAAGGGGGATGGGTAGGGGCACAAGGAGAGAGCAAGGGGAGAAATGGAGAGATAAAGAGAATGAGCAAAGAGGGAGGGACAAGAGAGAGCGATAGAGAGGAGAGAGAAAGATAAAGAAAGGGAGGTGGGGGGCGGGGTAGGGGGCGAGTGAGTGATGGGGTGTTCAAGAGAGAAAGATGGGGGAGGGACATGGAGGCAGGGACGTAATGGGAGAGGAGGGCAGTTGGAGGGAGGGAGAGAGAGGGGAGGGAGGTAGTGGGGGGGATATGGAGTGAGGGAGGGAGGGAGTGGGGAGGAGATGGAGTGAGGGAGGAGGGGGGTGGGATAAAGTGGGGGAGGAGGAGGGAAAAATATGGAGGGAGGTCTGGGGCGGAGTGAGTGATGGGGGGAATGGGGAGGCAAGGGGGAGATGGAGAGAGAAATAGGGGGGAGGCATATGGAGGGAGAAGGGGGGGGCACAAGGAAAGACGAAGGGGGGAAATAGAGGGAGAGAGAGAGGGAGTGGAGAGGGAGGGAAAATAAAGAGTGATAGAGAGGAAGGATATGAGAGAGTGATAGGTGGGTGAGATGGAGAGAGAAAGAGGGGGGAGGCATATGGAGGGAGCGTGGTGGCACAAGGAGAGAGAAATGGAAACAATGGAGGGAGGAGAGGGAGGGACATGAGAGAGAGATAGAGAGGAGGGAGAAATATGAAGAGAGAGAGGTGGGGGGGAGGAGGGGGGGATTGAGCGATGGGGTGATGGAGAGAGAAAGAGGGAGAGGGACACGGAGGGAGCGTGGTGGCACAAGGAGAGAGAAATGGTGACAATGGAGGGAGAGAGAGGGAGCAGAGAGGGAGGGACGTGAGAGAGAAATATAGAGGAGGGAGAAATATGAAGAGAGGGAGATGGGGGGGAGAGTGAGTGATGGGGTGATGGAGAGAGAAATAGGGGGGGGGGACAGGGAGGGAGGGGGGGGGTGGAAGGGAGCGGGGGGGGGACAAGTATAGTCCCTTATTATTGTTAAGTGGGGGTGGGGGGGGGGGTGGAAGGGAGCGGGGGGGGGACAAGTATAGTCCCTTATTATTGTTAGTGTAAACCCCTTATTGTTCTTATTGTACCCTTGTAACTCCCATTTTGTTATTATTGTGCCCTTAAATTATTATTGTTAGGTCGGCTAGGATTACATTATGGCCCACTAGGATTACATTTGGGACCCCATGGACTCCTATATATAGAAGAAGGTTTTGGTCATTTGTATCATCCAAGAATTGCTCATTTATGTAATTTATTGGAGGTTTCCCCCTCTAAGTGGCTTATTTCTAAGCCTTTGATATCTCTTTTATTCTATTTTTGGAGTTGGTTTCATAACATTTGGTATCAAAGCTTTGGATTCCAGGGTTTCTATGCTCCAAACAGATCATCATGGAATTTTTGCTATAATGTTTTTTCTAAAAAGTTTCAGAAGCTGAAATTGTTAGGGTACGAAGCAGAAATCTTGAGGAAGAGCGTCTAAACATTTCAGAGCTTGGTTCGCAATATTTTCGGAGATATGATCTGTGGAAGTTAGGTCTTTTTTCAGGCTCCTAAACAGGTCATCGTGGAATTTGCGCTATAACGTTTTTTCTACGAAGGTTCAGAATTTGAAATTTTTAGGGTACAAAGCTGAAATCCTAAGGAAACTCATCGCAAAATTTCAGAGCTTAGTTCAGAATATTTTTGGAGATATGATCTGTGGAAGGTAGTGCTTTTTCAAGCTCCCGAATTTCATCTCAAAGAGGTGATCGTGGGAAAATTTCAATAACTCTCTCTCTAAGCATCGGATTGGAGTGCCGTAAAAAGTGGTCACAAGTACACAGATTGCAGTTTCTTGGCTATCAATTTCAGAGGTGAAGGACGAAACAGTGACACGTGGCAAGTCGTACAAGTTCGCTATACTGAACCAGTCCATAATTAGGTCATTGTGGGAGATTGGACATAACTTTGTCTTGGAGAATCCAAATCAAGTCAAACCTATGGCATTCAAAAGAGAATTTAGAGGGCTACTTCAGTGCTAAATTTCAGATATTGAAGAGCCACAATCACAGAGATAATACAATTTCAATATCGAGCTCCTCAAAAGCAAGTAAAAGGTGTGTATTTTTTTCCGAATTGCATAAGTCTTGTTTGAAGAATCAAGTTGAATTGATTGCAAGGGCATATTGTAGAATAGATATCAGTATTGGATTATAAAATGGCCCCTAAAAAGAATTCAACACCCATTAAGCCTTTGGAAAGCTCTACTATGACTCATGAAGACGAAGAATGGCAACATGACATATCAAAATTACAAGAGCAAGTGAAACAAATTTCGCTCTCGCAAAGAGCAACAAAAAATGACATGGAAGTTTTGAAGAAAGGTGTGGAAACTAAGATGGATGGTTTGAAGAAAGGCATGGAATCTAAGATAGATGGCATGGAATCTAAGATTGATGGCATGGAGGCTGGCATGGAATCTAAGATGGATGACATGGAAGCTAAGATCAATGAGAAAATGGAAAACATGAAGAATGTTCTAAAAGCAGACATGGAAGGTTTGACAAAGTTGATACAAGAAATGTTTCCTAATGGTGAAAAGATAGTAGAAGAAACTCATGATGAGAACAAAATAAATGTTAATCGTGATTTCATAAACTCTAATGTTAGCGGGAAGAACCACCATATTCCAAAAATGGATATGAGGAAGTTTGATGGAAAGGATCCTGTAACATGGATACTACAGATGGAGCAATATTTTGATCTCCATAACGTGCAAAACACACAAAAGGTATGCATTGCAAATTTACATTTAGAACAAAATACATTTGTATGGTATCGATGGCTTTGCTCCCGTAAAAAAATTGTCACTTGGTCAATTTTTACGGAGGAAATGATAGCACATTATGAGGATACAAAGAGCAACACCTTCTTTAGTCAATTGATAAATCTCAAACAAAAGGGTTTAGTGGGGGAGCACATTGAGGACTTCCAAAAATTGAATATAAGGGTAACTGATATTCCATAGGAACACAAGATTGATCTCTTCATAGGCACTTTAAAGGATAACATCCAACATGAAGTTCGTGTTTTGGAACCTGATTCATTGGAGAAGGCATTCAGGTTGGCAAGAAAAGTTGAATGTAAAATTATGGCGACAAGGAAGCCTACCACTCAATTCTATAAAGAAGGAAGTGTTGTTATGCCTAGATTTCCACAACCTACAAGGTTGACACCACAAAAATTGGAAGAAAAAAGAGCAAAAGGGCTTTGCTACAGTTGTGATAGCAAATACACTAAAGGTCATAAGTGTGCCGAAAAGAAATTATTTTACATAGATTGTGAAGAAGAAGAAGAAAATGAACAAGAAGAGGATATACACCAGGAACCAGCCCTAGAAGAGGAAGAAATGAATCCGACCATATCATGTAATGCACTGGCAGGAATTACCACTCCTCAAACTCCCAAGATAGAAGGACAAATCAAGAAGAAAAAGGTAATAGTGTTGATTGATTCAGGTAGCACCCATAATTTTATTCATTGTAAGGTAGCCAAGGAATTAAATTGTTTCCTATATCTAGCACCAGAATGTCAAGTGATGGTTGCAAATGGAGGAACTATAAATTTCTCTGGAAAATGCCATAATATCAAGCTAACCATGGGGGAATATGTATTGATTAGTCCAATGCTTTCCATTCCTATGGGAGGTGCTGATGTTGTACTAGGAGTACAATGGTTACAATCTTTGGGGACGGTAGCTTTTAATTTTCAAGAACTTTTCTTGAAATTTTTTTCAGAAGGAAAGGAAGTTGAATTACGGGGTATTGCGGGGAAGCCAGGAAGGATAATAAGCCTAATGTCATGACAAAGCTTCTAAAGAAAGAACAGCGAGGCGTAATTGCACAATTATGCTCACTAGAAGTTCCAACATCAAAATCATCTATTTCTGCAGATCTCCAACAAGTCTTGGACAATCATTCCAAGGTGTTTGAAACTCCCAAAGGACTCCCACCTATTCGTGATC
Organism: Pinus albicaulis; assembly: GCA_034641835.2. Taxonomy (NCBI): domain Eukaryota; kingdom Viridiplantae; phylum Streptophyta; class Pinopsida; order Pinales; family Pinaceae; genus Pinus; species Pinus albicaulis. The sequence continues at coordinate 1,005,008,338 of CM076575.1, read as the reverse complement.
AGGATCATGCTATTCATTTGATTCCAGGAAGTGTTCCTCCAAACATCAGGCCTTATAGATATCCTTACTTCCAAAAGAGCGAAATTGAACGTATGATTGCAGAAATGTTAGAGGCGGGTATAATTCAACCTAGTCAAAGTTCTTTCTCTGCTCCTGTAATATTGGTACACAAGAAGGATGGATCATGGCGAATGTGTCCGGATTATAGGGAGCTCAATAAGCTCACCATTAAAGATAAATTTCCCATTCCTATGATTGATGAATTATTGGATGAATTACATGGAGCAATTTATTTTACAAAGTTGGATCTTCGTTCAGGATATCATCAAATTAGAATGAAGACTGAAGATATTCCAAAAATAGCATTTCAAACTCATGAGGGTCATTATGAATTTTTGTTCATGCTTTTTGGCCTTACCAATGCACCTTCTACATTTCAAGGGTTGATGAATTCCATTTTCAAACCCTTCCTTAGAAAATTTGTGCTAGTATTTTTTGATGATATACTAATTTACAACAGGTCTTGGAAGGATCATGTTGAACATGTTGACAGGGTGCTCAAACTATTGCAGGAGAAACAATTATATGCAAAAACATCCAAATGTTTCTTTGGAGTACAAGAGGTGGAATATCTGGGTCATATTATATCTCACGAGGGTGTTAAAGTAGACCCTAACAAAATTAAAGCTATTAAGGAATGGAAAGTCCCCAAGACAATAAAGCAGTTGCGAGGATTTCTCGGGTTAACAGGCTATTATCGCAAGTTTGTTAAGAATTATGGGAGAATAGCAGCATCTCTAACAACATTATTGAAGAAAGATGCATTTTCATGGACTCCTGAAGCAACTAAGGCCTTTGAACATCTTAAAGAGGCAATGTGCCTAGCACCGGTCTTAGCTACGCCAGACTTCACAAAAACCTTTATTGTGGAATGAGATGCCTCAGGAAATGGAATTGGTGCAGTTTTAATGCAGGAAGGAAGACCCATTGCTTTTGAAAGTCGTCCAATCAAAGGAAAGTATTTACAGAAACCTATTTATAAGAAGGAAATGTTAGCAATACTGCATGCACTAAAGAAATGGCGAACTTACCTAATGGGAAGACACTTCAAGGTAAAAACTGATCATGATAGTCTTAAACACTTTTTGGAACAAAGACTATCTTCAGAAGAGCAGCAAAAATGGGTCACACAGATGTTGGGTTATGACTTTGAAATAATCTACAAAAAAGGAAAGCTTAATGTTGTTGCAGATGCACTCTCAAGAAAGAATGAAGAGGTGGAAGCATTGCTTTGTGCCATTTCTATTATCCAACCAGATTGGATAACCGAAGCAAGAGATGAATGGAAGAAGGACAAAGATGTATGGACACTCATTCAAAAGTTGCAGCAAGATCCTAGTACATCCGATACATTTAGTTGGAAAAATGATTCCTTATGGTACAAAGATCGCTTATATCTTTGTAAGAATTCCCAACTAAAACAAAAGATTCTTCTGGAATTGCATACTTCTCCTTTAGGAGGACACTCAGGATTTTTAAAAACTTACCACAGGGTGAAGAAAGAATTTTTTTGGGATGGCCTTAAATCTGATATTCAAAAGTTTGTGGCGGAATGTTTGGTTTTCCAGCAGAATAAAGTGGAGACAATTAAGACCCCTGGACTTCTACAACCTTTATCCATTCCAAGTCAACGTTGGGAGGAGATTTCAATGGATTTTATCACAGGTTTACCTAAGTCTGAAGGAAAGAGTGTCATCATGGTGGTAGTTGATAGACTTACCAAGTATGCACACTTTTGTGCATTATCTCATCCATTTAAAGCAAGTACAGTTGCTACCACATTTATGGACACAATTCAAAAGCTACATGGAAACCCAAGGGTTATTGTGAGCGACAAAGATCCCATTTTTACTGGAAATTTTTGGACGGAGTTATTTTTTTGTTTGGGTACTCAATTAGCTCATAGCTCATCTTATCATCCTCAATCTGATGGTCAAACTAAGATAGTAAATAAATGTTTGGAAGGATATCTTCGTTGTTTTGTATCTGATAAACAAACACAATGGGTCGAGTGGTTACCTCTCGCTGAATGGTGGTATAACACTTCCTTCCATACTGCAGCAAAAATGACCCAATTTATGGCACTTTATGGATATCATCCACCATCCATCACATCATCTTTAAGAGAAAATTATAAGGTTCAAGCAGTGGAAGATCACATCGAGCATCAGCAAGAAGTTCTCCAACTCTTAAAGGATAACCTGAATTTGGCACAAAATCGAATGAAACAACAGGCAGATCAACATCACAGCGAGAGAAGTTTTTATGTAGGAGATTGGGTATTTTTACGGCTACAACCATACAAACAAATGTACCTCAAGCAAGCTAAGAAGGATAATAAATTATCGCCAAAGTACTATGGTCCTTACAAGGTGTTGCAAAAGATTGGTACTATGGCATACAAATTGGAGCTTCCTGCTTCTTCACGAGTACATCCAGCTTTCCATGTTTCATGCTTAAAGAAGGTTATAGGTGAAAATATTCCAGTTCAAACAGTATTGCCAGAACTTGATGGGGAAGGGAAAATCATATTGGAACCTGAAGCAGTCATGGAAAAAAGAACTCGACAACTACGGAATCGATCAATTTCAGAGTATCTCATCAAGTGGAAGAACTTACCCACTGAAGATTCTACATGTGAGGATGAGAATTTTATACAAAAGCACCCAGAGCTACTCAAGCGTTGAGGACAACACTTTTTTTGAAGGAGAGGGGCATGTTAGGTCCCTATATTACTAGTATAGTCCCTTATTGTTGTTAGTGTAACCCCCTTATTGTTATTATTGTACCCTTGTAACCCCCATTTTGTTATTATTGTGCCCTTAAATTATTATTTGTTAGGTCGGCTAGGATTACATTGTGGCCCACTAGGATTACATTATGGCCCCATGGACTCCTATATATAGAAAGGAGGTTTTGTAAATTGTATCATCCAAGAATTGTTCATTTATGTAATGTATTGGAGGTTTCCCCCTCGAAGTTTCTTATTTCTAAGGCGTTGATATCTCTTTCTTCTCTTTTTGGAGTTGGTTTCCCAACAGAGAGAGAAATGGCAACAATGGAGGAAGGAGAGGGAGGGACATGAGAGAGAGATAGAGAGGAGGGAGAAATATGAAGAGAGGGAGGTGGGGAGAGGAGGGGGGGATTGAGCGATGGGGTGATGGAGAGAGAAAGAGGGAGAGGGACACGGAGGGAGCGTGGCAGCACAAGGAGAGAGAATGGCAGACAATGGAGGAGAGAGAGGGAGTAGAGAGGGAGGGACGTGAGAGAGAAATCGAGAGGAGGGAGAAATATGAAGAGAGGGAGGTGGGGGGAGAGTGAGTGATGAGAGAGAAATAGGGGGGGGATGGGGGAGGATGGGGGGTGGAGGGGTCAGGGAGCGGTGTGTAGAAGGATAAAGTGGGGCGATGATGGAGGGAGAGAGAGGGAGCAGAGAGGGAGGGAGGGGGCAAGCAGGAGAGAAAAAATAGAGGGGTGAGGGGTAGGGATAAGGAGAGGGACAAAGGGGGAGGAACAGAGAGAGGGGGGAGTTGGAGGGAGCAAGTGATGGAGGGAATGGAGAGAGGGATTGAGGGGGAGAGTAGGTGGAGATGGAGGGATGGAGGGAAGAGGGGGGAGATGGAGGGAGGGAGGGAGGGAAGAGAGGGGGAGAGGCAAGGGGGGGGACGAGAGGGATAAATATGGAGACACGGGTGGAGAAGGAGGGAGAAATATGAAGAGACAGGGGTGGGTGGGGATGGGTGGGGATGGGTAGGGTAGAGAGAAATAGAGATAGAGAGAGGGAGTGGGTGAGCGAGAGATAAAATAGGAGTGGGGGGAGTGAGAGCGAGAGAAAAGAGATGGGAGGGAGAGGGAGAGGGCAAGAAAGAGAGAAAATAGGAGAGGGGATAGAGAGAGATGGAGTGATAAGGAGAGGGGAAGAGTGAGAGGAAGAGAGAGAGGTGAGTGCAGGGAGGGAGAAAGTGATGGGGTGGTGTAGAGAGAGAGGGAGGGGAAGAGAGGGTAATATGGAGAGAGAGGGGGGAGGATAGGTAGGGAGTTGGGGGAGATGGAGGGAGGGAGGAAGAGGAAGAGGAAGAGAGAGGGGGGAGATTGAGGGATGGAGGGAGAGGAATAGAGGGGGAGATGCGGGGGAGAAAATCGGAGGAGGAGGAGGGCGAAATATGAAGAGACGAGGGTGGGTTGGGGAGGAGGGGGGGGATAGTGAGGGAATGAGTGATGGGGGGATGGATAGAAGGGGAGAGGGGATGGAGAGGGAGGGGGCGAGGAGGGGCACAAGGAGGGAGTGAGGGGGGGGAGGGGGAGATGGAGGGAGCTGAGAGGGAGGGGGAAGAGAAAAATATAGATATAGAGAGGGAGGGGGAAAGCAAGATATAAAAGAGGAGAGGGGAGAGGGCGAGGGCAAGAAAGAGGGAAAAGAGGAAATGGGAGGGGGAGAGGGCGAGCAAGAGAGAAAATAGGATATGGGAGGGGGGGGACAGTGAGGGAATGATTGATGGGGGGATGGAGAGAGGGGGAGAGGGGGGGGGGGGCTGGAGAGAGGGGGAGAGGGGATGGATAGGGAAGGGGCGAGGAGGGACACAAGGAGAGAGTGAGGTGGGGGGAGATGGAGGGACCAGAGAGGGAGGGAGGGGAGAGAAAAATGTAGATAGAGAGAGGGATGGGGCAAGTAAGAGATAAAAGAGGACAAGGGAGAGGGAGAGGGTGAGAAAGAGAGAAAAGAGGATATGGGAGAGGGAGATGGAAATAAAGAGAGAAAATAGTAGAGGGGAGGGGGAGGAGGATAAGGAGAGGGACGAAGGGAGAGGAAGAGAGAGAGGGGTGGATAGGAAGGGAGCTAGTGATGGGGTGGTGTAGAGAGAGAGGGAAGGGTAGAGGGGGGAATATGGAGAGAGAGGGGGAAGGATAGGTAGGGAGTTTGTGGGGGATATGGATGAAGGGAGCAAGTGATGGAGAGAATGGAGATGGATTAAGGGGGAGAGGGGGTGGAGATTGAGAGAAGGGGGGATAGAGATAGAGCGATTGGGGGGACACAGATAGAGTGACTAGGGGGGGTAGGAGGGGAGAGAGAGAGAGAGAGAGAGAGAGAGACGTAGAGAGAGGGTAGGGGTGATCGAGAGAGAGACGAGAGGATAGGGGCGAGAGAGAGAGAGAGAGAGAGAGAGAGAGAGAGAGAGAGAGAGAGATGGATGGATAGGGATTGAGTGAGTGATGGGGGATATGGAGAGAGAGAGAGAGAGGGTGGGGGAGAGAGAGAGAGAGAGGGTGAGATGGAGGGAGGGAGGGAGGGGGAGAAAAGGGGAGATGGGGGGAGAGGAAGAGAGAGGGGGGACAAGGAGGGAACAAGGGATGGGGGGTGGAGAGAGAGAGGGAGGGGGAGAGAGGGGGGATATGGAAAAATTAATTAGTGGAGGGAGGGGGCTGAGAGAGAGAGAGATAGAGAGAGAGACAGGGTGGGTGTGCGCGAGAGAGAGAAAACAGGATAGGGGACAAGAGAGAGAAAGAGGGGGTAGGAGGAAGAGTGTTAGAGATATAGGAGGAGAGAGAGGGTGAGGTAGGAGTGGAAGAGAGAGAGGTAGGGATAGGGAGGGAGCGAGTGAGAGAGAGAGAGAGAGAGAGAGAGAGAGAGAGAGAGAGAGATAGATAGAGGGTGGGGTAGGGAGGAAGTGAGCTGGGGGAGATGGAGGGGCGGAGGTTGGGGGAGACAAGAGGTGATGGAGTGGAGGATATGGGGTGAGAGGAAGAAATATGGGGGACATGGAGGGAGCAAGCGATGGGGGGTTGAAAGAGAGAGGGAGGTGGAGAGGGGGGATGATGAAGAGAGAGGGGGGAGGGATAGGTAGGAAGTGTGTGGGGGAGATGGAGGGGGGGGGAGAGAGAGAGAGAGAGAGTGGGCGAGGGAGGAGTGGAAGAGAGGGAGGGATAGGAAGCGAGTGATGGTAGATATTGAAAGAGAGAGAGGGTGGGGCAAGGAAGGAGTTAGGGGGAAGATGGAGGGAGGGAGAAAAGGGGGGATGGGAAGGGGGATGTGGAGAGAGTGAGGGAGGAAAATATTGTGGGAGATGGATGGAGAGAGAGAGAGGGAGAGAGACAAAGGGATTGGGGTAGAGAGAGAAGATAGGGAGATAGGGAGATTGCATGTGAGATAAAGGAGAGAGAGAGAGAGAGAGAAGAAGAAGAAGAAGAGAGGGGGGAAAGAGATGGAGGGAGGGAGAGAGGGAGGGGTAGGAGAGAGTGTGTGTTATAGAGAGAGAGAGAGGGAAGGAGGTATAGATGGGGAATAGGGAGGAAAAAATGGAGGGGGAGAAGGAGGAACAAAGGGATGGGGATATGGTGGGATAGAGAGAGGGATGGAGTTAAAAAGGGGGGAGACGGAGGGAAAAAGGGAGGGAGGGAGGGAGATGGAGAGATATATAAATATGGGAAAAGAGAGAGAGAGAGGAGACATGGAGGGATAAGGGAAGAGGGAGAGAGAGAGGATATATGGAGGGATAAGGGAAGAGGGAGAGAGAGAGGAGAGAGGGAGGGAGAAGGGAAAATGGAGAGAGGGAGAAAGAGGGATATAGGAGGTATACATCAAAGGGGGAGATATGGAGGGATAGAGGGAGAGAGAGGAGGATAATAAGGGAGTGAGTGGGGTAGAGGAGGAGAGGGGAGAGAGTGGGGAGAGTGTGAGAGAGATAGATATAGAGAGAGAGAGAGAGAGAGAGAGAGAGAGAGAGAGAGAGATTGAGAGAGAGAGGGGTGGAAGAGAGAGGGAGAATGAGAAGTAGGGGTGGAAGAGAGAAAGGAAGGAGAGAGAGAGAGAGAGAGAGAGAGAGAGAGAGGGATGTAGGAGGGAGACATACAGGGGGGATAGAAAGGGGAGACGGAGGGACATATAGGGAGAGAGAGATAGAGGGAGAGTGGGAGAGAGACAGAGAGAAACATAGGGATGTAGGAGGGACGCATACAAGGAGGGGAGAGAATGGGTAAAGGGGAGTGAGAGCAGAGAGTAGTAGAGAGAGGTATTTAGGAGAGATACATACAAGAAGAGGGGGGGAGAGACATATAGAGGCATGTAGGAGGGTGACATATGGAGAGAGAGAGAGAGAGAGAGAGAGAGAGATGGGGTGATGGAGAGAGAAAGAGGGGGAGGGACAAGGAGGGAGTGTGGGTGGGGGGGGAGTGAGTAATGGGGTGATGGAGAGAGAAAGAGGGGGAGGGACAGGGGCGAGCGAGGGAGGGGGGTGGAGTGAGTGATGGGATGATTGAGAGAGAAAGAGGGGTGGGGGTGGGGGGTGTGGCATCGGTGTGTAGAAGGATAATGTGAGGGGGGGTGATGGAGGGATAGAGAGAGGGAGGAGAGAGGGAGGGAGGGGGCGAGGGAGAGACATAAATAGTATAGGGGAGAGGGACAGGGATAGAGGGAGAGGAATAGAGAGAGGGGGGGAGGGCGGGAAGAAGTGATGGAGGGAATTGAGAGAGGGATTAAGGGGGAGAGTAAGTGGAGATGGAGGGAGGGAGGGAGAGAGATGGGGGAGATGGAGGGAGAGAGAGAGATGAAAAGGAAGAGAGAGGGGGGAGATGGAGGGAGGGAGGGAGAGGAAGAGAGGGGGAGAGATGGGGGGGAAATATGAAGAGATGAGGGTGGGTGCAGAGCAGGAGGGGAGAGAGAAATAGAGACAGAGAGAGGGAGTGGGCGAGCAAGATATAAAAGAGTATAGGGGGGAGTGAGAGCGAGAGAGAAAAGAGATGGGAGAGGGAGAGGGAAATAAAGATATAAAATAGGAGAGGGGAGAGAGAGGGAGTAATAAGGAGAGGGATAGAAGGAGAGGAAGAGAGAGGGGGGGACAGGGAGGGAGAAAGTGATGGGGTAGTGTAGAAAGAGAGGGGGGAGGATAGGTAAGGAGTGCGTGGAGGATATGGAGGGAGGGAGATATAGGAAGAGGAAGACAGAGGGGGGAGATGGAGGGATGTAGGGATAGGAAGAGAGGGGGAGAGGCAGGGGGAAGGACTAGGAGGATCGAAAAGAATTGTTATAAAAATAAAAAAAAAAAAAAAAAAAAGAGGAGACAAAATAAAACTTCATCATTTCAATTGATTCAACAATTTAAAAAAAAAAAAAAATTCATGAAAAACTTTGATTTCAATAAAATTGTTTTGTTTAATGAATATATATGTGTATTTTTAAATTTTTAAAAATATCACATACCTAATTTTATTAAACAAATCAATTAAAAAAAAATGAAAATAAAAAAAAATAAAAAATAAAAAAATTAAATTGTTTTGTTACTAAGATATATATGTATATTTTTATTTTTGAAAATATATATATAATTTTAATAACAAAATCATTTAAAAAAAAAAATCAATAAATTGTTTTTGTTTAGTAAATTACATATGTATATTTTTAATTTTCCAAAATTAAACATGTGTAATTTTATTAACAAAACAATTTAAAAAAAAAAAAAAATAATCATTTTGTTTAAGTAAAACATATATGTATATTTTTAATTCTTGAAATATAACATATATAGTTTTATTAACAAAACAAATTAAAAAAAAAAACAACAAAAACAAAACAATAACAAAAACAAATCAATAAACAAAATGAGATGGCCATTGTAAAACGAAACCAAAGAAACAGATCCAACCTTTGCAAAATCTGCAATGCTCTCCAGCGCTCTACAAACCTGATGAAAACCAGATGAGTCCCTTCAAAAAGATCTTCATTCCAAAACTGTGCTCATGGTTCATTTGTAAACAAAACGGAACAGTGCACTGCCTTTCACGGCCATTTACATCTTTGGAGTTATGTCGCACTAGGAAATTAAGATCACTAAACCATGAGCAGACAGCTGGTTTTTCTGCTGCTTCAAACTTGAAGATAATGCAAACAATACCTGGCATTCCTAGGTATAAAACCACAGCAGCATAACAGAAAACAACAGACTAATCCGTTAAAAAAAACAACATGAGTATCAAGAGGTTAGTCGCCTTTTGGATTTGATAGTACACAGCTTGTCTTGAATTCTCCTATGCTGGAATTAAACAATGAGTTAGTCAGTAATGCTAGTGATGCGGCAGATTCAAGACAAACAGAAAAACGCAAAACAGAGAATTGATTTTGTTACAGCGCACTCAGAAAACGCAACTTTTATTAACACGTCATTTTTAAACACGTTTTCTGATCAAACTAGGATGAATTTTGAAAATCCACGACATGGGTTTTTTTGCTAACGTGGTCAATTAGATAACCCAGAAACTGTTTTAAGCAATTTGTGGCGGTCTGGGAGAAATTCTCGGTTCTTTGAAGGCCATTTTTGCCTGCCGCGTGAGGAAAAACGGTTTTCTGTTTGAACAGTGGAGAGTTTGAACGGCACTTTGCTTGATTTCGCCCATAATCTGAAGAAGATGAATTCTAATTGAAATCAAATTCTTAACGTGGCATTCAATCCACATTTCACTGACCTTTGATGCCAGATCTTCAGTTTGTATTAGGTGTCGTTTCCAACACTGCATTTTATCTTCGGTCTGGGTCCTCAGCTTGGTACACTCAGAATTATCAGCCGCTTTCTATGAGAAGGTTCTTCAATCTGCATGGGGCTATAATATCATCTTCATACGTATAGACTGGATTGGTTGTGTTTGCCTCTGCAACTACGATGGTGTTGCTCCTTATGGAAACTCTCAGTGCTTTTCTCCATGCATTGCGTCTTCACTTGGTTGAGTTTCAAAATAAGTTCTATGAAATTCCATCCATTCTCTTTTACTTTACTTAGTGAAGAGGATGATTAATATGTTGGCTGTATTACGACTACAATCTTCAATGCCTTTTGAAGCTCACTTTATTCATGTAATTTTAGCACGAGAAGAAAAAAAAAATTCTTACAATAAGGGAAAAGAAAATGGCCACAAAATTGCAGTTTAGGTCCAACATTTGTTCAAAGTAGTGTGCTGGCAATTGGCTAATCAATTCTGACTGATTATTGGAATTTCAATGAGGAAAAGTGTGAATAATAGAGGAGCATTGCACAAAATTGTATTGTATAGCAGGTTTCATTTTCTGAAGTCATACTCGAACTTCATGAGATCAGTCCACCTTCCATCTCTTGGATTGTGGAAAGTTGCAGACATGGTCTTAAGTTCCCACTGCCTATGATGCTGTAGAGGCATTCTTCTTTTCCAAGATTGGTGCAACATTAAAAAAAAAAAATTTGCAATTTTGTTTTGATCATTAAAAAAAAAAAAAAAAAAAATCAATAATTTTGAATCAATGAAATGAATAAGTTAATTTACTTGTTTTTATGAAGGTATCGATTAATTCTGGATTGATGATGAAGGATGAATGGCTAACTTTTTATTCAATATTTTTAGCTACAGAAACCGTCGACATTCTGCAGCTGAAGTCCAATTCCGCAGCTGAAGTCCAATTCCGCAGCTGTTCTCCAATTCCGCAGCTGAAGTCCAATTCCGCAGCTGTTCTGCAATTCCGCAGCTGAAAAACCTCATTGTTCAAATCAGCCTAACTTTCTCATACAAAATCAGATTTTGATGATTCAAGTATCGTTGGAAAGGTCTCAACAAGATCTATACAATGAGAAATCCATCATTAGAGTTTGAAATGGCAAATAATGAAATAAATTGCTGAAAATAAGCTACATTCAACTTGAGGCACTAATTCCAAAACAGGTATAAATTCTTTTGATTTTTCCTTTGAGAACTTGTTTCATTAATACAAATTCTTAGTTTTGTGTGTAAATTTCATAACTAGAGAGATTGATCACCTCTCCCTTTGATAATCTTACATTCCATTGTAGAAGAAGTATTAGTTTTTTTGCAGGTTCCAGGAGGAAGGACAAATGACTACAAGATAATGGTGTCTCTTTAAGATGCCAACTTGTTTCATAAGAGGATGATCAGCAACAAAGAGGAGGAAATATGCTGATGCAAAATCAGATCCAAACACTTGAAAAACTTTCAGATACTATTGTCTCCATCACATCCATACCTCATAATAAACCATTCACCTCATTTCACTTCATGTTTTCTATTTACATTCACATCCACTTTCCATTTCTTTTTGTCCATTCATAACCCACAAATAAAAGCAAGAGACTCATTCACATGCTTATTGCCCATTTCCATTTTCATCTTCCATTTCCATCTTCCATTTCTTGTCATTTTCATTCCGCAAATAAGCCCTGCTTCAATGCAAATTATTGAGTCTATAGTCCTTTGAGTCTAAGTTCTTTGTAAAACACCTTGAGGCTTGCATGCCTTAATGGCAAGTTCTCATGCTGACAAACAATGAGAATACATTAATGTCTCTTGTTCGTCAGATCTTCTAGGTGACTCGACATCAGCAAAATCATTCGTACCTAGCAAGATGTGTTTGGGCATCTTGACTCTCATTGTTATCAATGGTGAGAGTTCTCGTGTTGACTAGTGGCATCCATTAATGGCCACTAATTCAACAATTTCCTACTATGTTCAACATCAGAACATCTTTTCACATAGTAGGAATTATGCCAATGAGTTTTGAAGACATGAAGACTATTATTTTCAGTATTTTGGAGCAGATTCAGCAAGTTTTAGTAGAAGCAATAAAAAGTCATCTCATCTCTTTATCCATGACTCCTCTTGTTCAGCCACTTGAAGAAGAATATGATCAGAATTTTGCAACCACCACACATACACAACTCATCCACATTTAAGGTAAGTGAAGGTATGTTGTTTTCTAATTTTTAGTCATGTAATTCATTAGAATGCTAAAATTGTAACTTTGGAAAATTCCTCACTCCCTTTTCCACATTGTCATATCTTTAGTTGGGGGGGGAAGGGACATCATTTCATATCCACATGTCATACACTATCACACATTTTCATTTCATTTCCATCCACATATATTTCCCAACCAACTATTGTTGCAACATGATTCAAAAGATTATATGCCTTGCAAATGATCAATTCATTGATGAAGTAGTTGATTCTAAATGTTTTCATGAACTTTGATGCAACAAAGAAAATAAAGCATTGTTACACAAGAACCAATGCTCAAAAAAAAAAAAAAAAATGGTTGTCACACAAGAACCAACCATTGAAAAAAAAAAAATGTGTTGCAATCAAATGTATTATACTTTGCAAAAAAATAAAATATCAAGAAGCAAAGTTTGGAACGAATCTATATGAGTCAAAGATCAACTCATGGACAAATGAATCATTGCAATAGTTGCATGAGGACATGCAACAACTTCAGTTGGGGGGTATGTTGAGTCTCAAAAGTGTCTTCCATATTCATACATATTTCCATTATGTCATAACCATTTAGCTCTTATTTCATAACCATTTGACTTAAAACCCTACATCAAGTAACCATTTTCATAAATATATGGGTTAGGATCTTTGTTTTCCAAAGTTATTTATTTTATGTATTTTAAGTGAATTTATGATTAGAAACTAGAAAATCAACATAGTTTCATATATCTATATATGTGTTATGAGTTTTGTGACATGTGTAGGTCAAAAGGAGACTTCTAGAAGACCCTTATGTGGCACTCTAAAGCCAAATTCGAATTTGGTTGGAGAAGATTATGGAATCAAGAGGATATGTGTCTCACTTCCTTGTTGTATTGAAACTCTAAGAGGATATGTGTCTCACTTCCTTGTTGTATTGAAACTCTAAGAGGATATGTGTCTCATTCCTCAAGTTGTGTTAAAACTCTAGAAAGACATGTGTCTTATCATTTCCTATTTTGATTGTAACTCTAGAGATGGATGGAGAGATTCATGGACTCCCATTAATGAGATGTCTCCTCATATTTTGTATAAATAGGAGAAGCTTTCTCCTATCATAGGTAATGAGGAAGTAATGAAAAAATAGTAGAGAAGTCTTTTGTAACAAAGTTCAAGATGGAATGGGATGTAGATTTGTGAGTTCTTTTTAATAGAGAAATTCAGTTCTTTGATGCTGTTTTGATTACAACTTTAAGGAGCTGAAGGAATTCACCAAATTGGTAGCAGAGGGCCCCTGCTATCCAAGGAGGCTTTTACATGTTTTCTAGATAAGTTGCTTTCAATTCTGTTTTGTCATATTTCCTTACTTAAATTGCTTTTTGAAATCATAGCTTTTAGCATAATTTTTCATGGCAGCCCGGGCATTTGCATATCTTTCGACTAATGACATGGAATCAATATTGTTCTGCTGCTAATTTATTTTTCTTAGTTTTTTTGTTTAATTCCAGTACTGCTTTGTTTATTTCAGTCTTGCACATTTGTTTCAGTAGTAAGATTTAGATATATTAAATTGCTCATGTCATTTTCAGTTACCTCCGAAAGCCACAGTTGGACTGATGGTGAGGGATTGTATTATGAAATGTGTAGTTTGATATTAGTTTACTTTCTCGCAAATTTAGATATATTAAATCAAGCCATAACATCTTCGCTTGCCTCCGAAAGCCACGCCTGGACTGATGGTGAGGGATTGAATTATGGATGTGTAGTTTGATATTAGTTTCCTTTCTGCAAGTTAGAAATATCAAATTGTGCATGACATCTTCAGTTACCTCCGAAAGCCACAGCTGGACTGATGGTGAGGGATTGAATTATGAATGTGTGGTTTGATATTAGTTTACTTTCTGCAAGTTAGATATCAGTTACTCAAGTTGTTTATGGTTACTTCCGAAAATCATAGCCGGACTAATGATGAGGGATCAGAAGACAAGTTGATGTAATTTGATTTAGATTTACTTTATTGCAACTTTTGGATTTCTTTCAGCATAGTTTCTTTTGTGTTTAGACAGCAGCAAGAATAGTTTGGTTTTATGCTCACTAGTTCACTGTTTTGATTTATTAGATTAGCAACACCTTTTTCATTTCAGTAGCACATTTTCATTTCCTTTCAAGTTTTGTCATTGTATGTTTCAAATTCCTTTTTCAGTTTCAAGTTGGTAAATCATTATAAAGGACATCATTGCCTTGAATATCCATAACCATACTTGTCTTTTAGAATTTCATAAAAATCCAAAAACGACAAAAAGTAAGAGATAAGTTATCTTGCACATATAGTGCGCCACACTTCGTCAGCTTACGAATCCCTGGTTGATAATTTATGTTAGCAATTTAGGAAACACTAAATTGACCAAACATTTTGGCGTCGTTGCCGGGGAAGTGTAACTAGGTAGCCTTATTTCTTACATCTAAAAAAAATTAATAATTCTTGAGTATGCTCTCCTCCTGCACTTTGTGTGATCTGGAGGATCAGAAAAGGAATTGTTATGTAAAAAAAATTAATAATTCTTGAGTATGCTCTCCTCCTGCACTTTGTGTGATCTGGAGGATCAGAAAAAGAATTTTTATGTGAAAAAAAAAAAAAGGAGACAAAATAAAACTTCATCATTTCAATTGATTCAACAATTTAAAAAAAAAATTCATGAAAAACTTTGATTTCAATAAATTGTTTTGTTTAATGAATATATATGTGTATTTTTAAATTTTTGAAAATATAACATACATAATTTTATTAAACAAATCAATTAAAATAAAAATGAAAATAAAAAAAAAAATGAATTTTTTTTTTTAAATTTTTTTGTTACTAAGATATATATGTATATTTTTATTTTTGAAAATATATATATAATTTTAATAACAAAATCATTTTAAAAAAAAATCAATAAATTGTTTTGTTTAGTAAATTACATATGTATATTTTTAATTTTTCAAAATACAACATGTGTAATTTTATTAACAAAAAAAATAAAAAAAAAATCATTTTGTTTAGTAAAACATATATGTATATTTTTAATTCTTGAAAATATAACATATATAGTTTTATTAACAAAACAAATTAAAAAAAAAAAAAAAAAAAAACAAAACAATAACAAAAACAAATCAATAAACAAAATGAGATGGCCATTGTAAAACGAAACCAAAGAAACAGATCCAACCTTTGCAAAATCTGCAATGCTCTCCAGCGCTCTACAAACCTGATGAAAACCAGATGAGTCCCTTCAAAAAGATCTTCATTCCAAAAATGTGCTCATGGTTCATTTGTAAACAAAACGGAACAGTGCACTGCCTTTCACGACCATTTACATCTTTGGAGTTATGTCGCACTAGGAAATTAAGATCACTAAACCGTGAGCGTAATGTACCGGTTTTTCCGTTTATTTCAAACTTGAAGATAATGCAAACAATACCCTGCATTCCTAGGTATAAAACCACAAAGAAGATAATCGTAAAACAACACTAATCCGTTAAAAACAACATGTGTGGGCCGCAGGTTAGTCGCCTTTTGGATTTGATAGTACACAGCCTTGGTTCAATTTATGCCGGAATTAAACAATGAGTTAGTCGCAATGCTAGTGATGCGCATTCAAGACAAACAAAAACGCAAAACGTAGAATTAATTTTGTTACAGCATATTCAGAAAACGCAATTTTATTAACACGTCATTTTTAAACACGTTTTCTGATCAAGCTAGGATGAATTTTGAAAATCCACGACGTGGGTTTTTTGCTAACGTGGTCAATTAGATAACCCAGAAATCGTTTTACAAAATTCGTGGCGGTTTGGGAGATTTTCTCGGTTCTCTGAAGGCCATTTTTGCTTGCCGCGTGAGGAAAAACGGTTTGTTGTTTGCACGGTGGAGAGTTTGAATGGCACTTTGCTTGGTTTAACCCATAATCTGAAGAAAGATGAATTTAATTGAAATCAAATTTTAACGTGGCATTCATTCCACATTTCACCGACCTGATGCCAGACGTTTGTATTAGGTGTCGTTTCCAACACTGCATTTTATCTTCGGTCTGGGCCCTCAGCTTGGTACACTCAGAATTATCAGCCGCTTTCTATGAGAAGGTTCTTCAATCTGCATGGGGCTATAATATCATCTTCATACGTATAGACTGGATTGGTTGTGTTTGCCTCTGCAACTACGATGGTGTTGCTCCTTATGGAAACTCTCAGTGCTTTTCTCCATGCATTGCGTCTTCACTTGGTTGAGTTTCAAAATAAGTTCTATGAAATTCCATCCATTCTCTTTTACTTTACTTAGTGAAGAGGATGATTAATATGTTGACTGTATTACGACTATAATCTTCAATGCCTTTTGAAGCTCACTTTATTCATGTAATTTTAGCACGAGAAGAAAAAAAAAATTCTTACAATAAGGGAAAAGAAAATGGCTACAAAATTGCAGTTTAGGTCCAACATTTGTTCAAAGTAGTGTGCTGGCAATTGGCTAATCAATTCTGCCTGATTATTGGAATTTCAATGAGGAAAAGTGTGAATAATAGAGGAGCATTGCACAAAATTGTATTGTATAGCAGGTTTCATTTTCTGAAGTCATACTCAAACTTCATGAGATCAGTCCACCTTCCATCTCTTGGATTGTGGAAAGTTGCAGACATGGTCTTAAGTTCCCACTGCCTATGATGCTGTAGAGGCATTCTTCTTTTTCAAGATTGGTGCAACATTAAAAAAAAAAAAAAAAAAATTTGCAATTTTGTTTTGATTAAAAAAAAAATAAAAAAAAATAAAAAAAAAAATCAATAATTTTGAATCAATGAAATGAATAAGTTAATTTGCTTGTTTTTCTGAAGGTATTGATTAATTTTGGATTGATGATGAAGGATGAAGGACTAACTTTTTATTCAATATTTTTAGCTACAAAAACCGTCGACATT